>OX463755.1:121264116-121926449 GCA_949824845.1 Rhingia rostrata
ATATTTGTTCAAGTCAATTTATATAAAATATGCATAAATCAAAATCACTGTATATTGCTAATCAAATGCAGTGGAATATTATAGTAGATGCGCTTAATCTGAGTTCGATTTCATGCCATAGCAACAATGGCCCACTGACAAATCGTGCGAGTAGTATCAATTCTCAAGAAAGGTTTAGCTTAACTGAGCCGTTCGTTTTGGCGGTAAACTCGCCATCGTGCAAGAAGTACACAAGCACGTATATTAGTTGTGAGAAAAAAGCTTGGCCCTGAGTACTATCGCGTAGATAGCTATGTTTTGTAGATCGTCTGTAATTCCATTCCATTTCGAACATTGACAAATTTTCATTGCTAAACCAAATAAAACAAATTCGGGATATGTTTTGTTTTCACATTACAATTCACAGGCGTTATGAAAACCGCATGGATCTATGCACATCATCATTTTAACATTCCAACAAACGGAAACGAATATAAAACAAAGTTTCACCCCAGTTTTTACATCAACTCTTTTGTTTTGAAAGAAAAACAAAGAAACAGTGTCCCCGCTCTTAAATAATGGACAATTGTGAGCTTTTTAATGACTAATAAAACTGTATCTCTTTATTTTATATTTAATGAAGCAGTGTAGGATGGTGTATATCTAGCAATCTACAGTTTAACTTGTGAGCTGGCTTAACATTGAGTTAAATCCCTTTTTTCAGCGGATAGTCTACTAAAACATCTTTCATGCATTCTGATTCCAATGGTACAATGATGGCAATCTCGTAGCCGTTACGAGTTGTAACTGCGTGACAAGTTAGTGCAATCTAACTCCAATGGTACAATGATGGCAACCTCGTAATCGTTTCGAGTTGTAACTGCCTGACAGATGAGTGGCACTCTTCAAATACCCTTCAGGAGTGCACCACCTAATCACCACCTCATCACCACCTTTAGTTTTGTTCTCATGGGGTGTGGGCTTTTTAAGTAAAAAGTTGCAATTCAAATCAATCAGAAAAATCCTTTTAATTACTTTTCTAAGCTTCTAGCATAGCCATGAGTTGTATTATACAATTTTTCTATCCTGTTCTCAACATTTATTGTGCTTTGTATGTGGGCTAGGCCCTCCAGGTTGGGGGTTGTGCTTAGGGATAACTACCCAACCATGAACAAATTAATTGTTACGAAGCAAGCAATAGCTTCGGAAAGGACTTTTGACAAAGTTTGGAGAGAGGCCATCAATGCAAGCTACGACAAGTTCTGCCTGAAAAATTATATAAAATCCTCGTGTCGTATCTTGAGCATAGACTCTTCCGTGTGAAACTTGGAAACAAATATTCGGAGTTCAAAGAAACATGTAGGTGGCCATGACTCAGAGGAATGCGTAGTTGACTGCTAAGCCAAGCGCTGCGGGTTCAAGCCCCAGCTTTGTTTTCTACGAAAATTGCCAGCTTATCTGAGGCCACCTGTGCGATAATATAAGACAATATAAATCTATGTCTCCTCCTTTGTGCCACGTAGGTTTGTGTTATATGTCTTTCCTTCTATGTATCTATCCGTCTCTCTCTATTGTATAAATGTCTTGATCTATCCCAGCCGATGGCCTCAGTCGCATTTGTTTTCTACGAAAATTGTCAGCTTATCTGAGGCCACCTGTGCGATAATATGAGACAATATAAATCTATGTCTTCTCCTTTGTGCCACGTAGGTTTATGTTATATGTCTTTCCTTCTATGTATCTATCCGTCTCTCTCAGTTGTATAAATGTCTTGATCTGTCCCAGCCGATGGCCTCAGTCTTCAGTGCTGTTATGTGTCTGCAGTTCGTTGCATTCATGTGCGAAGTACTGTGATGTCAATGTCAATGTTAATGTCAGGACTGATTTTATTGTTGACGACCCGGCTAAACGAAAAAAGGACAACGACGTTCGTATCTGCACCTGGAATGTGAGAACATTAAACAATAGAGGTGCAAACGAACAACTAGTGGAAGCCCTAAGCTGCTACAAAGTAGATATTACTACTATCCAGGAAATACAATGGGATGGGCCGCGCAAAAAGAGGATAAAAAACTAAAAACTAAGGACCGTGTTGTAGTGAAGTCTTATGTTTCCAAGACATTTTACCTATCCGCATCAAAGCCAAGTTCGCCAACATAGCCTTATATGCGCTCACGCCCCAACGGAGGAAAAAGATGATATAGCTAAGGACTGCTTCTATGATCTCCTTGACAAAACCTATGAGCAACTACCGAAGTATGATGTTAAAATCGTGCTGGGAGATTTTAACGCAAATGTAGGAAGAGAAGACATCTTAAGCAGAATTGTCGGAAAACAAAGCCTACACGACAACACGTCTGGTAACGGACTTAGGGCTAATTGAATTCGCTACGGAACGAAATGCCACTATAGCCAGCACACGGTTTCCTCATCTCGATATCAATAACGGGACATAGCGGTCTCCAGATCAACGACCGGTCAACCAAATTGATCCCATTGCGATACACAAGAGGCACGCATCCAGTATTTTGGATGTCCGCACATTCCGAGGAGCTAACATCGACTCGGACCACTACCTTGTTGGAGTTAAGGTAAGAATGCGGATATACACCACGCCACAACAATCCAGAGATACTGTGAACAGATTGAGTGTCGAAAGACTGCAATCGCAAGAGACCGCCAAGACCTTCGTCCAACGCGTATCCCTTAACCTCTCGATTAACACCAACGATGTCAACAAGCCATTAGATCAGCCGCAACTAATGTGCTAGGTTTCTCGCGCCCACCAGCAAGAAACCCCTGGTTTGAATGGGAATGCCGATAGATGCTCACAGCCAAGAAAGAGGCCTACAAGGAAGAACACCGGCTTTTCAGAAAGAAGAAAAAAGAACAAGAAAAGCGAGCGATCGAGGATATAGAGAGGTGCCAATCCAGGAACGATGTTCGCAAGTTTTACCAAAGTGTAAAACGTCAAAGCCAAGGATATAAGGCTCGAACAGAATCCTGTCGAGATGAACAAGAAAATATCGTAGTTGAGACACAGTCGATGCTGAGGATATGGAAGAACCACTTCTGCAGACTGTTAAACGGCGATGACGAACAACATTCCACGGTCAGGCAGAACGAACCATTCAATATTGGCAACGACATCGAAAACTGCAAACCACCCGACCTGAGTGAAGTGAGGATTGCAATATCTTAACTGAAGCTTAAGAAGGCTTCCGGAACTGACGGCCTTCACGCCGAGCTTTATAAAGCCGGCGGAGATGAATTGGTAAGTAACATCCACCAACTCATAAGCCGAATCTGGTCGGAAGAAAGTATGACTGAAGAATGGAACCTCAGCATCGTTTGCTGAGACCCAACTACATAGGCATACGTCTCCGTAACATCGTCTTCGAGATCCTATCTGCGTAATATGTACATAATCGGCCCATATCAGTGTGGTTTTAGGCCAATAAAGTCCACAACCGATCAAATTTTCACACTTCGGCAGATCCTGGAAAAAACCCAAGAAGTCCAAATCGATATCCACCACCTATTCATCGATTTCAAAGCCGCATACGACAGCATTTATGGAGACGAACTATACAGAGCCATGTCTAGTTTTGGTATACCGCCCAAACTCGTCCGTTTGTGTAGAATGACGATGGAGGTGAGGTCGGAAACGAGCTCACCGACACATTCGATACCATAAAAGGATTTAGGCAAGACGATGCGCTATCATGTGACTTCTTCAATTTGATTCTTGAGAGGATTGTGCAAAACTCACGAGCCAACACCAGAGGCACAATTTTCCAAAAATTGGTACAACTACAAGCATACGCCGATGATATTGACATCATTGGTAGGACCCAACGTGATGTCATAGCCACGTTTGCTAGTATAGAAAAGAAAGCGGCAAAAATGGGTTAAGCAGTAAATGAGGGCAAGACGAAGTATATGCTGTCAACACGACGAATTGGACAGAACGTCACCATAGCCAGATATAACTTTTAGGTAGTACGGGACTTTGTTTATCTCGGCTCCGCTATTTTTCCATAGCACCGTTGAGTGACCGTTGCACCGTTGAGTGACAGATGAATAACGATTTCAAATATCCTTTTTATTACACTACTTGGCCTGCATAATATATGACTTTTACAATGCTGTATTGCTTAGTTAGGTATGTCGATAATGACTAAGATTCATTGCAGAGATGAGATAACCCTTCCTTTTGGAGTTCATCAATTAAAAGTAATGGTGCACAATGATATGTACACTATATTATAATTTTTAACTGATTAATGTGATTAGTTCATACCTATAAAGAGTAGATAGTATTTAATCTGACAGTTGTCACTAACCGGACTCAATGTATCCGAAAAGAATGCGCAGTTGGAAATATCGCACACTTAAAAAAGTAAATATTTCTCTGATACGATTTGAACAATTACAGTTATATACAATTATACAAACAAAAAATCAGTCCCATCATAGTTTTTTCTATTATAAATGTTCACAATTGCAATTGTGCAATTACTTGAGCTTTAATTCCATTGTGGGACCATATTCATAAAATCATCAAATACCACTTGTTCCACCAGAATAATTAATCTGTTAGCACAGTCTCATTTAATTGACAGTTAACTGCAGATAACTTGTTACAATTCCAATAGCAACTACTTTAATAAATCTGGTGCATGAGGCCAACCTTGATGCTAAACCAGTATAGAGTACGTGTTAACCTTCTTTGCCTATCTTACCAATAATACTTAATTCTTTAACTAAGTTCTATGATCTAATGACAATGAATATACAGATTATGTAATACGTGTGCGTGCGAGATTTCTTCTAGGTCAAATCAGTTTCACTTTCTTATAATCCGGCTTTAACCAACTTGGGTAGCCAATCCAATTAACAGAACAACCATGTTAATTGTCTAAGAAAACAACACGCTGCTGCATTAAGTTTATTGCATCGAAGATTTATAAATTGATATGTGATAATCGAAATGGGTTACAGTTCTTATGTCGTAACCTTTGAGAAAAGCAAAAGTGATGGACAGTCACGATTTTTGATATGGGAGATATTTCTTCTAATGGGATTTGGTAATGTCGAATATTGGGGCTTTTGTACTTCCCATTTAGGTGCGCTTTTTAAGTCATGAACTCGTGTCAGAAAAAACGGAATTTCAAATATTTTTGAAGTTATCTACTATAACATGAAAACTCACTCCATCAAAATATCGAATATTTATAGGCAGAATATAGATGACTGACTTGCAATCAATTTCAATCAAGTTTTAAATTAAAGCATTAAAACTTATAATTCTGAAAAAAAATATAGAGTACGCATGGGCTCATGGTCATGATTAAGATCTCTATGCATATGATAGGCAATCAAATAAGTATTCTGTGAATATCATTGAGCCGGTGAATGTAATAACACTGATGGCTAAGCTAGTGCACAAAAACTAAGAAGTCGAGAAGCCCATGTTTACATAAATATGTATAACGAAGCAAGGATAAATGCAGGATACCCTGTTCCCCTATACCGTGTGCCAATTGCGTTAAAATGATGGTTATATTCAAATACTCAATTTTATTTTATTTTACAACTTGCATTATATTTTCTCTTTTAATCCTCAGTAGGTAAAACGTCAAAATTTAGCCACTAAATGCATTTTATCAAGTTCCTGAGCAGGTTAAAAATTTGAAGTTCATATTCACCACTTACAATATGTGAAAAATTATTCCCTGCCTAAAATGTTTACCCAATTGGCACACGGCCTTAGTATCTTAATTTAATTGTTTTGTTTTTACATAAATCACTGATTTGCTGTCTCGTCCTTTCAACAAGCAATAAGCGTGGTGAATGTTTGGGATGAAAATGGATATGGAATAAGTTCCATCAGTACTAAAAAGTTGCCAGTTCTTGGCTACACCTTGTGCATATTCCAGATATTTGTTTGAATAAAAATGATCTTCTCAGATGACGATTTCAACCTGCGTGATCCTTGGCTGCTTAATGTGGCAAGAAAACTCCGAAATTAAAAAAAATGTTGTAAATCTGAATAAAAAGCTCTAGATACACCGCGTTGGCCGTCCAGCGATAAGGTTTTAAATTGTAAACAATGTATAAAAGGAATGAGAGCAAAATTATAGCAGATAACTTGAGGATTCTCACGAAAGCAAATAAATAATTTTAGCAGCTATTTCTGCACTATAATTGTCTGCAAGTACCAAACCGAGCCTAAATCGTTGGAACTTTCAAAGAAAAAAACTCCAATGTAACACTCACTTTTATTCAGGAGGAAAAGGATGGGACAAATAAAGTGAAAATGAAGAATTTCTATTCTTTTTCTGTATAGCTAGCTCCTGCATGTGCGAAATCAGAAAAAAAAAATGGAAAAAAATAATAACTTCTATGATATGGCATATCGGTAAGATTTATATGAATTTCTGTTTTTATTGTACAATGACGACTTTGGCCAGCCTTTAAGAAGAAATAGCTGTCCAAATTTCCAATGATCCGTAAAGAGTTCATTTTGCTTCGATCTATCCTACATATTCTATACTGGGCGGGCTCCTGCTCATGTTAATACAATTACAATTGATAGTATAATTCAAAATAAAATTTCATTAATGGGATAACATTTGGTTCCTCGAAATTTTCTTATTATAAAAATTCCTGGAAATTTAGGTTATTATGCATTTGTATTCAAATATCCGTAGGGTTACATTCTCCAAAAAGAAATTATTTTACAGCTACGTAGAATTTTACTGGTTGCATAGAAAATATTCGAAGCTTAAACTGAAAAATAAGCTGCTTCTATACAAAACCGATTGGGCATATGCTTTACAACTATATAGGTTTTCCCGCGGTTAAATTACAAACGAACAATTTTGCACGAAAACATAAAAAAACGTTTATTACCCGACAATCACAAACAGCGGTTGAAATCGCGGAAAAATCCGGAGCTTTCATAGGAAATTTACCTAGCAAAGATGTGTATATAGATACTCGTGATACAAAAATTGCTAAAGGTCGCATATAAACTTAGTTGCAACACATATACAGACATCGTTCAAAACCCCAACCTATTGCATCCTTAAAAATATTCCGAAAAGGGCATAAAAACTTGTTCTTACAGTTTATCTACATCTTTTATGATTTTATTTTTAAAAAGTGGGCGTAGTAGTGCGTAGTGAAAATTTGTACGCTGGTTCTGCTTGGAGCAACAAAGAGTACGTGTGCCAAATTTCAACAATCTTACTCAAAATTTAAGGCCCAAAAACTTTTGTCGTAGGAACGGATGGAATGACATGGCTAAATTTACTCTGCTAGCAGTTTTGAGTTGATCCATATATTTTAAAGTATATATACCAACACTATTTATAAGTATCAACAGATGTTCTCATGGAGTTCGGCCCCGAAATATACTCTATACTTACTAAACTCTATCCAAAGAAGTGATATCCGCCTTTTAAACGTTTCTTAATTATTTCAAATCTACAGTCTTGTACAGCGAAGTTTTGTAGGAGATCTGTCTCTCTATTAAGCGCCTTTTAAACGATTCTTACTTACTTCAAATCTGCAGTCTTGTTCAGCGAAGTTTTGTAGGAGATCTGTCTCTCTATTTTAGGTATTTATTGGCAGAAGTTCAAAGGGGCTTAGAGAAATCGTCTATAGAGTTGTTGCATTTTAACGACGCAGATTCATCGTTAAAGAACAAACATACAGTAGAAAGAACTTCCTATAGACGTAAAACCTACATACAATAATTCAAAAGCAGAGTCAATAAGCATCTGCATGCATCATTTCTGGGCGCTCACATGAGAAAAGTTTATGCATAAATATCCAATTTGAAGTAAATCCCTCAAGCAGTTTCGCTCCAGTTGTGTGCACGGACCTAACAAAAAGACGGACCGACCCTTTTTCGAACTTCGGGCAAACACTTATTTGAACTTATTTGAAAACTCGTCGCTATAAACATATGCCTCGAGTGGTTGCCATCCATAATTATGCATCCAATAACGCATAAATAACAAGAAGCTCTCCTTAATTATAATTACATTTAAGTGAACGATAGACAATACACACATTTAATATATATTTAAGAAAGTACCCAAAATGTTACAAAACTCACAGGACACATTAAAACTTCTCCAACTTTATTAGTTATACTATACATAGTTCGCACATTCATATTGCAAGGCAACTACATCTTTGGTTTTATCCAAATTGGAGTCAAGTCATGGCATGTAAATATCGCGTACGCTCGTTTCCCGAGTTAAAGGTTAGAAATAAAAACTTAATTGAAGTACCCATGAATTTGACATCATTATACTGACCTTGTTTATTTTGGTTTTATTATCTACTCGTAAGATATTTGTCTATGCTCTATGGTTTGTTACAAATTCATTTGGTCAAATATAAAAATTGTAGACAGAGAGACTATATTTTGTTGTGGACTGCGTTTTTAGATTTAATTAACGTAAAAGTAGCGTTTCCCAAAGTCTTTCTAATTGAGCATTTAATTGGACTTTCTTATTCTTCTAAAAATGTTACTCATCAAATTGGGTGGTGGTCTGACAGATTTATTTCTTCACACGCTTTGCATGGTATTTTCAATATGACGTTTTCTATTCCGGAAGTTTTACCTAGATAATCTTTATATCTATGACATACTGACTTCCTACCAATTATGTAAACTTATACAATTTTTTTTCTAAACAAGCTTTTCATAACGAACATAGGTTTTTCATACAAGTGTACCTAAAGATACGCCTTTTGATGCGGTAATTATTGTATATGACTGTTTCTACGCCTGAAGAATTTGAAATGACAAATTTGATTTGAAAATATTGGAAATGATTGTCATCGGGCGATTAGTATGTGATAGAGGTCCGCCGTAGAGTCATAGATTTACATATTTGCATTTTCTACTGCTCATGTATTACCCTTACGCAGTTACCATGACGAATTAAATTATCAAATTTGTTTATGCAACAATGAATGCCTTGGAGGAAACAGCAATAAAAAGTGCCTATTGGCTGCTTTTCTTTTTATGGTATTGTTTACGTGAACGTTTAATTGGCGTTAAATTCGATTGAAGTAAGTTCTAAGTGCAAATATTGTTTTATAACTATCTAAATAATTTAAGTTATCTTGCAAGCTTAGATTTTATTGCGAAAGGTATATGTATATCTTTTACATTCAAGGGGTGCTATCAGGGTCAGTTTTCAGTCAATTTAAATCCTTTGTTAGCTAACCCCAGGTTAAATAATGTGGATCAGAGCAAACTCAACACTGAGTAACCAGGCCTAAGGCAGTGTGCCAATTGCGTCAATAGATTTATCAGTGGATGAATTTTGACATTAGTGTGGTGAATATGTGCTCCAAATATCTTAAATTAATCCAATGTCAAATGTTTGTTATGTCTACTGATGATTAAGAGAGATGGAAAGCACGCTCTTGGGTTATTTCTAACTAACCAGCTACGGCTGGGCATCGAACCCAGACCTTCTGCGCGGACACACAATTATAAACTTTTATCGGTGAAATAAACCCTAAAAGCTCAAAAAGCTCCCGAAATGGCTCTTGCAGATGTTAATTGACTCTGCTCTTGAATTGTTGTAGATTGCATATTGGTAGAAATATTTGTTCTGAAAGTTCTCCTAGATCATCCGGACATCTCCCGTTATAATATCATTAATAGGGGGACAGATCTCGTGCAAGTTTTCGCAGATCTTATGTAACGGAAGGATCTATAGTCCATAAGTCGGATATCACGTCTGTCGAAATAGTCCGGCAAGTTCAGGGTATGTTTCGGGGCCAAACTCTAAACATGAGAGCCCTATTCAAGAACTGGTCGTGCAGAGGAGAACAAATTGGCCTGTTGTAAAATAACTTTTAGCTCTGAAAAGGAAGCTTAATCTAAACCCTGGTATTTTGCCAATCGAGGTACATGTTGTTGCTATGATACATCTGACCCTATTGTGATGCCTAGATTTTGCATTGATTTTTTCAATTTAATTTGTTTATTCTCGGCTTGTCGTTTGTATAAGTCGCTATCAAAGTACTGTCATCTGCAAAAATAAAAACATGCCCCCAAAAGAAAATTGATCCTGGTGCTATCCGGCATTTATAGGAAATCAATCTGAGGAAACGACATCTATCACCTTTCTCAAATATTTGTCTTTTTGAAAGTTTTTCATATAGGTGCACAGTATTTGAGAAAGTGCGCATGTTGTCAATGCTAGCAAAAACCTGTGCTACTCAATCGAAAATCCAGAGCAACACCTGTGGATTTTCAATGATTTCCCATCACAGATGTCCAAAGTTGGGTTACACAATTAACAAGTCTGAAGTTCAGCTTTTCTTACGGAACCCATAAGGGATACTAATGAAAATATGTTTTCAAAAAAATCTTCTCTTAATCCAGTTGACATGACACAGCAAAAAGCCAACTTTTTTTAAGTTAAAAGAAGCCCCAATTTCGACTCAATGGCCTAATTAAATTAATCCTTTTCTAATATTGAAAATAGGAACGAAGTTCGCGGATTTTTTTAATGAGTAGTAAGTGTGCGCATATTTCTTGAGTTAGTTAAAAGTTAGCTTAATTTTATTTAAAAGCTGATTTAACAAGCGATGGATATTGGCGGAAAAATATAGCTCCAGGTAGTGTTAATTACAACTATCAACTGTTAGTTTAGCAAAAAAAATAAGTTTAGTACATAATGGGTGGTTAAATTTTAATAGCCGATGTTGATTTTGAATAAAATTATTTAGGAAATAACTGTCATTTCTTTTTGTTTTGATAATATTGGTATGGTTCAATTATATATGCAACAAAATATCGGAAAAATTTCCGATATATGCGACCTCGGCGGCACACCTCCACCCGATGGTCCAAATTTTCGACGAAGAAGAGGCATAATAGAGGTTCTATGCCATTAATGTGCCGAATCATCTCTTCCTTTAGCTCTTGAATTGTTGCAGACTTTTCGACGTACACCTATTCCTATTCCCCAAAGAAAGAAGTCCAACGGTGTCAAATCACATGATCTTGGCGGCCAATTGACATCGCCACCACGTGAGATAACACTGCCATTGAATTTGTCGCGCAATAGAGCTATTGTTTCGTTAGCTGTGTGGCAAGTGGCACCGTCCTGTCGAAACCACATATCACCCGCTTCCATATATTCCAATTCGGTCCATTAAAAGTTCGTTATCATCTCACGATAGCGAACACCATTCACAGTTACTGCTTGACCACCAAGCAGTCACTCTTTGTGAGTGCATTGGTTTTTCGACAATCACTCTTGGATTATCATTCACCCAAATGCGACAACTCTGCTTATTGGCGAATCCACTGAAGTGAAAATGTGCCTCATCACTGAAGATGATTTTCTTCGAAAATTGATCATCCACTGTTGCCATTTCTTGCCACCATTCTGACCATTGAAATGGTCAAAAGGCTTTAGTTGTTGAGTCAATTGCACCTTGCAAGCGTGTAAATTCAAGTCTTTATACATAATGTTCATCAACGACGAGCGTGAGAGATGCAATTGTTGGCCACGACGACGAATTGAGGTGGACGGCTCTTCAGCCACACTTTCGCGAACAGCAACAATATTTTCTGCACTAGGAGCTGTACGAGCATGCACTGGTGTTTTTACATCTCCTACAGACCCGGTTTGCTCAAATTTTTGCACGATTTTTCCGATTGTACCCACATTTGGACGATTAAATTGACCGAAAAAATCACGAAATGAACGACATGCATTTTGATTTCAACGCCCATTTTCGTAATAAGCCTGAATAACTCAAAGACTTAGTACTATTCTTTGTGCCAAAAATATAACTTCGTACACACAAATGAAAGAAGAAGCTGTCAGACATTTTTTTTTGTATTTGCAGGTCATTAGGTTGCAGGTTCACACACATCTACAGTAAGTTCTACTATCAGCTTGAGAATCAAAAATACCAAGTGCTGCATCAATTCGGTGTACACGTCCATTTTTTAAGCCTCAAACAGTATGACTGGTGTAATCATATAAAGTAATACTATGCAGTGTTTCATTGGAGTAGTCAGTTACTGGTACCTGATTGTATTGAGGTACTTCGAAAACGTTTGTTCTTCAATCTTTTGTTTTTAAAACACCGATCAGAATTAATAATTGCATTTGTTGCTTTATCAAGAATTTTAGCTATTTTGCTAGAATGTAACCAGACGATGATGAATTACATTTCCGATCATTCCTGTCTGAAAAGATTAGGAGCAGTAAATTGCTATTGCATGTTTACCCTCTTGCTTTCAAATAATGAGAAAGGGAGAACCAAACATGTAGTGCCAAAAGATTACTATGGAACCTGCCTATAAGTAATCCGCAACAAACTAACCCTATTATTTTAAAAGTCCCGAATTATGACCAAGGATTCTTTTCCTAGATTGTAATTATATCTCAATATCTATCTACGGACTATGTAATATTGTTCGTGTTGAATATGTTACTTAATTTTTAATACATATTCTATATATATTTTAAAATATAATATTAATGGCATTTACCTATTTGGGCTTATAAAACAATGCATCAACGATAAGCTGCATTCATCTATAAAATAAGCAACTAAGCGGCATTTCGAATGTAAATTTGATAGGCACAGGTTAATGACCAGATTTACTTTTTCTTGAGCATATGTACATACAGTGCATTGCCTTAAGGTATGTAATTGTGTTTCTAGACAAGTTGTATGTTGCTTCTAGTTATCAAAGAGATAAGCCGATTCGGCCGATTTCTTATGCCAGATCTAAACAAGAGCTTGTTTTGACATTTGTATAGAATTGTTTTCTTTTATTGTTTTTAGTGAAATAATGTTATATGGAGAATATATTAAGAAAAGACTTAATGTGGGTAGAATGCCCTTTGAGTGAATAAGATTTATATGAACGAACACTCAATAAACCACAGATTTGCTTATTGTGCTCTATTCTGGACAGAATTAAACAGGTTATTTTTATAAGCGTAGTGTTTTTAAAATAAAATTTTTATTGTAATTGATAAATAGGACTTAGCCATTTATGTTTTAAAGACAACTTCATGTAAATGTTGTCCGCGGCTCCGTTTCAAATGGTCTTTTCAGAAGGTCCAATTTTGTGTCACTTTTTCGAACATTTCGGCCTGTATTCCACGAATTACTCGTGATAGCTATCTTATAATTCTTCAATTATGTTCGGCTTGTCCACATAGACTAAGGACTTTACATGGCCCCACAAGAAATAATCAATAGGCGTTAAATCGCATGATCTTAGCGGCCAACCAAATTCATCCTTCAACATTTAAATTGTTTCACGAGCTGTGTGGCATGTGGCACCTTCTTGATGAAACCACATGTCAACCAAGTTCAACTCAGCCAATTGAGTCGCGTATCATGGCTCGATATCGTTCGCCGTTGACAGTAACGTTTCTTCCACGGTCGTCTTTGAAGAAGACGATGCCACCAGCCCATAAACCACACGAAACTGTCGTTTTTTTGTGGCTGTTCATCACTGCAGATGCGACAGTTTTGTTAATTTACGGTCGCCATAATATGGTCGTAACAAATGGTGCCCATTTTTCACAGAGCACGAATTTTGATAATAAATTTTGATAATTTGCAATTGTTGCAAATGTTCACTGTTCACTTTGATAGATGGCGTTTGGACGCCATTACTAACCAGTGCTGCCAACCTAAAAAAAACAAGGTTTTGAAAAATCACCCGTTAGCTGTTTTATGTACAGTGCGTAAAAAGAATTCTATGATTTAAAAGCATTTATATTAGTTTCTAAGAATTCCCAAATGTTAAAAACATATGCAATTTTCCTTTCAAAAGATCAGACCGCCTTAATTTCATTGTCGTGGTATGAATATTGTTCATCTACTACCACTTACAAAATAGCATCGATTCACACCGGCAGACATCTGCACGCAAGGTTTTCGATTGACAGGCAGAAGTCGAACGAAGGGAACGAAAACCTCGCCTTAAGCTGCGTTAATAAATAAACTAGAAACCAACATCAACCAACTTAAAGTGCGCAACTCTAGGCACTTAAGTAATGATTGCATGTTGGTTGAGGCAAAGATTTATATAGCAATTGAATTCAATAACGTTATCCACAATTTTGTAAAATCTAAAAAAAAAAAAACAATTTAAATAGGTTACATCAAATAAGTATTACTGCATGTCAAATAAAACAATAACAAAAATACCTAGACACCTATCCATAACCTTTTTTATTTAACCGTCAGTTTGTTCGTATTATACAACTGACACAAATCTGTCGACAAAAATAATGAGTACATCGAGTTTATGCATTCCTTTACCGTTTTCAGTAGGGACCGTGCGAAATTGCAAATAAGTGAATGCTACATGAACAAAAAAGACACGCTAAAAAAAACATAAATCTTGCTCTCCCCAAAACTAAAGTATATAAAGTGTCTAATGCAAACTTAAAAAATACAAAGCTGAATAAAATTCATAAAAAGGTAAACACTTTTTTTTCATTTCAGACCAACGTCCAACTTGTTACAAGCAAACAAGTTTGAGTGTACTCTTGCAAGTGAAAGCCAACCAAGTTCGTCTGCCAAACTGCCAAAGAGCCCAAAAGCCAAACCACCAAACCACCAATCGAGCGCAGTGTGAAAGTGACACTTTCATTTTTCAAGTGCTGCATCAGGCGGTAGTCTTGCGTTTGCATTTTTACACTCAATTTAAGCACATACTCGCATTGAGTTGAGAGGAGCCGACTAGAATCCATGGCAGTATCTGCTAAATGATAAACGATGTAAACTATATAAAAAAACACAAAACTCATCTAGTGATAACAGACCGACAGATTTGAAGCATTAATTGGAATCGTCATCGTTTATTCGCAATTAGCACTTGTGAATTTGGAAAATGAAAGCGAGCTTTACGTAATCGATCCCCAAATGCAAACACAGCCGACACTCGGGCGAATACTTAACAAATAAACTGTGTGTTTGGGGCTAGCTAACAAACGACGGATCTTTTTTTGTTACTACTGAACACTGAGTAAATAAATGAATTTGTTGTGAAAACACAACAAAGACTTGAAGATGCATGGAGCAATCATTGGATTTATCGCGTGCTTTGTGATACACACTTTTGCGGCAGGTGAGTGGGTGGAATTAATTTATCCGTTTAATTGACGGGGCTTATGTTTGAATAAACTTAAAGTGAAGGGTAAAGGAAATTGAAATTTACCGTTGTATCTATTAAAGTTGGAGATTATAGTACAGTCTGATATATGTTGTTTTGTTAAGGTGAATTATAATCAAGTTAATTATTACTATTTATTTAATTTATGGTTGCTGGCATTTCCTTCAATTAAAAGACTTTGAATAAAGATTCATAAGTCCTATTTTGGGGCTCCTTTTTTTATTTATCAAGACTAGCTGACCTGGCAAACGTTGCTTTGCCTTTAAATTATTTCTAGTAAAAATGTTGGTTGGTAAAAAAAAAAATATGAGAAGGCTGCAATTCGCTATGTGAATACCCTATTTCAGTACATAAAACATACCCAGAAAGTGGCCGTGGTTAAAATCTTTACAAAGTTTTTCTATTGCATATGTTATGGCGTACCCAATCTTTTTTTATAAGAAAAATAACCCAACAACTTAGCGTGGGTTAAAATGATTTATAGATGAAATGCTCATATTACTTCTTCAATCTTTTTGCGTCAAAAGCTTTTGTTTAGAATTTCTTTAAAATTTTACAAAAAACTTTATGTAAACGAAATATGTTTTTCTTAAGTTGTTTGTGGGCTCAAAATTGAAGGCTTTAAAACAGGTGACTTACGGATGGACAGACCGGTGAACAGAAATGGCTACATCGACTCATCTAGCGATTCTGAATCGATCCAAATATCATAAACTATATATAGCTAAATTATTTCTCTACTTTATGGGAAAGGATATAACAACGAACAGAATCCATATAAAAAATAATTCAACATTAACGAACGATTTTTTTAAATTTGCAATAGACAACTCATAAAAAATCCGATTTTATCGACAAAATTTGTATAGCTTTCAAGAGATAAAGGAGGCAACCATTCATAAAATCGATTAAATTCGACTTTTTTATTAGACCGCTCATAGAATTGAAAAAAAAAATATTTCGATTTTTATGAATTTTAACAGGCCGTTCATAGAAACGATTAAACAACAATTCGATTTTATCGACAGAACTTTTATAAATTTCAATAGACTTCATAAAATTTATTAAATAATAACTCGATTTTTATAATTTGCAAAAGATCGTTCATAGAATTGATTAAAACATAATTCGATTTTATCGAAAGAATTTTTATAAATTTTAATAGACCATTCATAGAATCGATTAAAAACTATTTTGGTTTTATTGACAGAATTTTTCTAATGTTCAACGGATTATTGTGACCGTTCATAGAATGCCGGTTCGTCAAATCACAATTCAATAGAAGTTGTGTTTTATTATTATTTTTTTAAAAATAATCCAAATCAATTTAGTTGTTATGTTAATATATTTTAATAGAATTTAAATTAAAAATAAAGTAATATTCCGGATTTCAGATTTAGTAAGACATCTTAGGTGAAGTTATGTTTTTCTTGGTCAAACGATCTTTGAGCGATGATTTTGAGATATTTGTCGTGTTCACGATTCAAGACTCACTATGCATAGTAGATGAAGCCCCGTTTCATTTTTTAAAGCTGTTTTATTCACAATAATCAATTAGTATTCACAATTGCCAAGATCTCTGTGAAAATCTTCAACTCAATCGACAAATAATGGCGAGACGATAATCGATTGACACTTGCAATATGTACCATAGCGGAACTTTCATGCTGAAATCAATCTGGAATTTCTTTTTGATACTCAATGTCCTCAATGTCCTCACAGTCTCAACAAAATAATCGGCTTTCGTACTTCGCAGTTTATAATAATGATGGGTTCGTGTTTGATTACGAGAGGAGGGCCAGAGAAAAATCATCTAGACGTTGCTACGGCTGGGAATGGAACCTTCTGCGAGACAATTTAGGGCACTAACAATCGCGCCACTGCCCACGTTGAGTTCCATACCTGGTTTGTACATAGTCATACTCGCTTAGCAGGTTCGGTGAGCAAATGAATCCAAAAAAAATGTAGTTCCAGAAAATCTTCGCCCTGCCAAGTGAGGAATCGTGTTCGACTTACGGATATATCGGAGTGATCCATAAGTGGAACACGCCTGATACAACATTTAAAATACAATTTGGCAACAAAATTTATTGATTATTGGATGGATTAATCACTTTTTTTTAATATTTTATGTTAAAACATAATAATTTCGTATTAGATTTCAATTTCAGATGGCGTACACCACAGCAGGAAGCGTTGGATGAGATCAATGATAGAAAACTTTTAAAAGCTGTACAAGAATCTGTCACAGAGTGGGAATCCCGTCGTCATTCACATCAGAGGTTTGTAAATATACTAACTTAACAACATCAAATCCTCTTCGTATTCAATTAAATTAGGAAAAAACGAGCCACCAAACGAGTATGCTATAACGAAGTAGGATGTTTCGACGATTCGGGCCCGTTCAGTTATCTGGAAATGCTACCCTCATCACCGGAGGAGATCAATACCAGTTTTTATTTCTACTCAACGAAAAATAGGTTAGTTCAATGTATTTAAAAAGTCTGTTACATTTACGGTAACTATTTTGGAAGAAAAATTTAAACGGTCAAATCTCAAAAATAAAGACAGTGTTTTCTCATTTTTAAAGAAAATTGTTCATACATGTGTGTTCATACATGTTCATACGACAAGTCTAAAACAAAACATTTTGTTTTTAAATCAAATTTCGATTTATTCTTCCCCAGTATACGAATGCGCAGATTTTGAAAAATTTTTATGTTTTGGGAAGCCCCAATCCAAGATATTTTTTTTTCTATTTTCTTAAGGAGCGATGAACCCCTTATGGAACTTCCATTCATCAATATGACAACTGCCTTCGTCAAAAAAGAAGAAGCATCGCAAAATATAACCGGAGAAACAACAACTCCGCTTACAAGAACACCCTTCACTCTAAATGACCTCAAAGGCCTTGATCAACTTTCTGTTCGAGTGATAGTACACGGTTTTGGGTCAGCTTGTCCCCATGTGTGGATTTATGAGATGAAAACTGCACTAATGGCTGTAGAGAACTGTATCGTTATATGTGTCGACTGGGCGAATGGAGCTATATTTCCAAATTATGTGAAAGCTGCAGCAAATACAAGACTTGTGGGTAAACAAGTCGCCATGCTTATCAATAATCTGAAGGAACATAAGGGTTTGGATCTAGCAAAGACCCACCTTATTGGATTCAGTTTAGGCGCACATGTGTCCGGATTTGCGGGAGCCGAGTTACCCGGACTAAGTCGCATCACTGGTTTAGATCCAGCTGGGCCGCTGTTTGAAGCTCAGCATCCAAAGGTTCGCCTGGACAACACTGATGCGAACTTCGTAGATGTAATCCATTCGAATGGAGAAAATTTGATTTTGGGTGGCCTAGGTTCGTGGCAACCGATGGGACATGTTGACTTCTACCCGAACGGAGGAAGGGTGCAGACTGGGTGTTCCAATTTGTTTGTTGGTGCTGTCACGGATTTTATTTGGTGTAAGTATTTTTAGTTTATACTTCTCCAAGCATCATTAGGCATTTCGGTTTTCAGCACAAAATGCTGCAGAGGATGAGGAAGGAAGATCACTATGTAACCATAGGCGAGCTTACAAGTTCTTTATCGATTCTGTCGCCCCAAGGTGTCAATTTCCAGCATTTCCTTGCAATAGTTATGACAACTTCTTAAAAGGAAACTGCTTTCCATGCTCGAAATACGAAACGAACGCCACTAGTAACGGCGCAAAGTGTGGCAATATGGGCTACTACGCAGATCGATCGACAGGACGTGGACAACTGTACCTAGTGACACGTGAGGAGGAACCTTTTTGCGCACATCAGTTTCAGATTCAGATATTCAATTCATTCAACGACCTACCGCTGAGAACCATTGGCCGGATAGAAGCTACTCTAGAAGGCGAGGGAGGACTTAATGAAACTTTTCTTATATCTGAGTGAGTTGCGTGCCATTAGGTTATACGCGGTCCTAATATTTCCCCCTTCTGGTATTTTTTTTTAGAAAGGATGACACGGAATTCTTTGCTGGAGACATCGTATCAAAAATTATAGTTCCACATCCAGCTTTGGGATTTCCGACAAGTCTTAGCCTTCAGTATAAATCTTATAGCGGCTGGTTGTCAAAAGGTTTACCGCACTGGGACATTGATAAAGTACTTTTGACCGACAGCTTTGGACGTAGCCATTCGTACTGCAAACCGCAGGTTAAACTGACATCGGGTAGTCCTATTCACTTTAATCTCCTGTCGGGTAACTGTGAAATTCCTAACGAGGTTGACTACGGAAGTTTTACCACAGAAAGTCCTACAGACAAACCAACAACGGAAGGTGTAGACGGAGCTGATGCTGTTGAAGCTATTAAGAGACGAAAGGACGAAATAAATCTTGATCCCGGTAAAAATAAAACTCATACTTTGAATTCAAGTACTGAAAGGACATGGAATGCTATTTTAGAAGGCAACTCTTTAGACAAAGATCTTGGAGAGACAAGTAGGAGTATGTCAGAAATTTCAGAAATATTCGAACCCATATTGAAAGATCGACGCTTGGCTGTAAATAAGGGACGCAATCTTCAAAACGAAGATAGTCTTGATGAAATTGTCGAACCCCTTCTAAGGTCTACTACACCACGTCAAAAGAAAATCTCAGTCAAAGATGGATCCAGATCAGGCACGGAAAATGTACGAATTAGTACTTCTGAAGCACTCAACGTTCAACTCTTGCCGTTTAGACTTGGTGAGCTCTTCGAGCGTGCAGAGCGATATGCAAGAGAAACGCTTCTTCCATTGATTTCACTGCAAGCTCCAAAGTTCTTTAACTTAGGCGGCCTTAGGGAAGAAGAGGGTCGAGATGAACGAAAACCAAGATATATTCCTCGCATTGAAGAAGATAAACTTCGACGTGAGCTAAACGCAACAACCGATACAAAGAGACCATCCCCAATGCAAGATCAACTTCCCGCAGAATCGGGATCACATCGAAATATTTTCGAACTAGTACGCAACCAAAATCGAAGGATTAGTGATGAGCCACGCTCATTCAATGAGGTGGCATACTATGCTAACGACCTCACCGAGTCTAGAGCTTTAAAGCCCTTAGACAATGTGCGGGAGGTTGTGCATATAGATTTACCTACATACAAGCCTACGGTAAGAAAGGCACCGGAACGAAGAAAAGTTCAGCGACTGAATTAGTATTTCTACAGATAAACTAAATTTATAATTTACAGGTTTTTGTTTTGTTTTTCGAATTTAAACGGTTTTATATATTTTTTGGAAAAAACAAAGACAAATACTTTCTAGTCTAGCGATGGGCGTTTGCCCGTTGTACTAATTTTTGTCAAGTTTTTGGGATGGGCAAAAGAGGTTGCCATGTTAAATTTTTTTAGAATTACAAATTTTTATTATTTATAGTAAGACTATAAAATTTATATGTATATTTTTGAAACAGTTATTTAATAAATTACTAAAGATTAGACTTTTTTTTGTAAAGATTAGAAATTCATTATTTTTTTACAATTATTTTAATTATTTGCTTGGCGACTTCTTGAACTAACTGCCAAATACTGTGTGAAACTACTTAAGATACAGAATAATTATTTATCTGAGCACCTGATGTACAGGGTGTCCGGCGGGAAGGTATACTACTTTGTTTTGCCGTCACTTTGGTAAACATTGGTTTTAACAGTTCATATTTGGCAGTCGTGAAGTAGACAAGTGGCAAATTTATTACGGGAAAATATTCGATAAACCAAGGTTTTAAATCGTTAAGACATTTTATCAAAAGCAATCATCGATTACTGTGACGATGAGAAAGTTACGTGAAATTTTTGGGAGAAACAACGTACCAACAAAATGCACTAAACCCAAGTATGGATCACAACGTACTGCAAGATCGACTGAAAGTATCACTGCTGCTCAAGGAAGTGTTCAAAACAATCCATCAACCTCAATTCGATGCCGTGCTCAGGATCTTGATCTTCAAAGAACAACTTTGGCCACAATTTTGCATAAGGATTTGCATTTGCTTCCATTTAAGATTCAGTTGACACAAGAGCTTCTTCCACAAGACCATTTAGGCCGTACATATGCCGATAAGATAATACAGCTAGCCATGACAACCCCCCTTTTCATGAAAAAATCATAATGAGTGACGAGGCACATTTTCATTTGAATGGATATGTGAATAAACGGAATAGTCGGTTCTGGGCACCTTTGCATCCATTAAAAGTGACAGTCTGGTGTTCAATTTGGTCAGGAGGAATCATTGCACCTTACTTCTTTGAAAATGAAAACGGTGTACCGGTAACAGTGAATGGGGAGCGATATCGTGATATGACTGAAAACTTTTTAACGCCACAACTGCATGATTTGGGCTAGTTAACATGTGTCCAGGATTACAATGGAATTACTGAGAAACCTCTTTCCACAAATAGTAATTTCAGCAATTGGTGACTGCTCCGGACTTATTTTTGTGGGGATATCTGGAAAGCAGTTCGTGCAAACAAACCAGAAACGCTTGAGCATCTCAAACTAAATATTCATGATGAAATCAATGAAATACCGCGTGAAATATGTGAGAATGTAATGAAAAATGTGCCCAAAAGGGCTCGCTAACAGAGGCGGCCATTTACCTTATATTGCATTACATAAACAATTGCCGACATTAAATAAAACAATATAAGATCCATTCTCTTTCATTTAATTAAAAATTATAAAGAAAAATTAGTTTACCTTCCCGGCGGACACCCTGTATTTGTGTGGTATCTTCCTTTATCACAACGTACAATTTTGTCAACATTTTGTCATTGTCAAAAGGATAAATCTGGACCACATATGTGTAGAGGATGTCCCATTTGGCAATTCAGTACATTGAGACTTGCAGAAAGGATGCAAGTCCCCGTGCCAGCGTGAAATATGTGAGAATGTAATGAAAAATGTGCCCAAAAGGGCTCGCTAACAGAGGCGGCCATTTACCTTATATTGCATTACATAAACAATTGCCGACATTAAATAAAACAATATAAGATCCATTCACTTTCATTTAATTAAAAATTATAAAGAAAAATTAGTTTACCTTCCCGGCGGACACCCTGTATTTGTGTGGTATCTTCCTTTATCACAACGTACAATTTTGTCAACATTTTGTCATTGTCAAAAGGATAAATCTGGACCACATATGTGTAGAGGATGTCCCATTTGGCAATTCAGTACATTGAGACTTGCAGAAAGGATGCAAGTCCCCGTGCCAGTGAGACAAAGAAGTGCCCGTAGTGTCGATTATATTACTGTCGCTGAGGCTTCAGTTAAAGAAAGCCCAAATGTGTCTCTCATACGTCGTTCTGAAGCGTTACGGCAGATAGGATTGTGTAGGCGATGTTGGGGAGACTTATGCCTCTGTAGTTGGCGCAGTTTAGAGGATCTCCTTTTTTGTGGATCGGGCAAACGATGCTGAGGTTCCATTCTTCAGGCATACTTTCTTCCGACCAGATTCGGCTTATGAGTTGGTGGATGTTGCTTACCAAGTCATCTTACCAAGATTTCTTAAGCTTCAGTTTAGATATTGCAATCCTCACTTCACTCAGGTCGGTTGGTTTGCAGTTTTCGATGTCGTTGCCAATGGTTCTGAAGTAGTTCTTCCATATCCTCAGCATCGACTGTTCTCAACTACAATATTTTCTTGTTCATCTCGACAGGATTCTGTTCGAGCCTTGTATCCTTGGCTTTGACGTTTTATACTTTCCTGGAGTGGCACCTCTCTATATCCTCGATCGCGCGCTTTTCTTTTTTTTTGTTTTTCTTTCTGAAAAGCCGGTATTCTTCCCTTCTGCTCTATCTAAGAGCTCAACGGAAGCTCTCGTCTTCACTTGCAGCTTAGCCTTGTAGGCCTCGTTCTTGGCTGCGAGCATCTATCGGCATTCCTCATCAAACCAGATGTTTCTGAGGAAACCCATCAGTCGCGGGTGATCTAATGGCTTGTTGGCATGGTTGCCATTGTTCTTCGACATTCGATGCTGGTGGTATTTCCATTTGCTTGCCGAAAATATTAATCGGTAGAAGGCCCAGGTTCGTTCCGGACTGTAGCGCCACTTAAGTAAGTAAACGTGTACTTCCGACAATGCTCAAGTTTACAATGTCTCTGTTGACAATTGGTTTGAATAATAATAAAACGCATTATGCTTTTCTTAAAGCTACGGTATATCTGTTGGGGAGTGCATTGTTTCTTTTTTTAGTAACCAAAATCACGATTATGCCATGTTTTAAAGTCCAAAACCCCACTGTGAATCTGAGTGATAATCGGATTGACCCCTCTGTATAAAAACGTGAGCCCAACCCTCAAAATAATGCTGTGCCTTTTATAGGCTGAACAAAAACAATCAGACAATTGTTATAATTTAGATTTATTTAAAATTAATATGTTTCCGTTTTTTGTTTTTTGTTTGTTGTTGTTTTTCTTTTTTCATCAGATTTTTTTTCCATTTATATTTAATTTGTATATTATTACACATCTTTTAAAATAAATACAACATCCACATGACGCCAGCGTCACGTGATATGCCAATTATTTTATTTGTTTTTTTTTTACATTTCTATAAACTAAAATTGATTAGTGTTTATTTTGTTTTTTGTTTAGAGTTCTAGTATAATGTTTCCATTTTGTTTTATTACATATAATAGTACTTGTTTTCCTATATTGTGTATCTGAATTGTAGTTAAATGTCCAATAAATTACAGCTACGTTGACAGTATCTGCACTTTGATATTGCATCCGACAAAAATACAATTTCGTGTACAATTTGTTGGGATTTTGCAACAAGCCAACTTTTATAGTTCCATTACCTTTTTTGTTTGTTTGAGTTTTACACTTTTTTTTGTTTATTTGCAATCAAATTTAAACGTTTTTTTCTTTAGAAATATTTACAATTAAGAGATGTCTATTGGGGGTTTATATATGATTTGTAGTTTTCCTAGTGAATTTATTTTTTATTCTTATTTTGATATACCAGCAATAGTGGAACACTAAGAATAAACAAAACCAAAGAAAAAGAAAAAAACTAAAGAAATGAAGAGAAAACAAGATTTTCGTTAAGATATTGGCAAAAAGAGGCAATAAGATTATTCAGTTGCATATAATGAATATGACTATTATAGTTTACATAACATTGATTTTTTACGTTTTTTTTCTAGATTACACGAGTTAATGTTTACGATATATGTGTTTGTATATAATATTTTCTTCTGCATCTTTGTTTAATGGATCATCATTCTTAAGGTTAAGGTCTTTTACAATGACAATATATAAAAAAAATTGTACATTTCGAAACAGAAAACAAGTCACATCTTAGTAGTTTTAGTGGTAAATAAATTTTTTTTTGTATTTTTGTTTTGTCTTCTAGAGGGAAATACAGAAATGAAAACATTTTTGAAAATTTTGTATATGATTTGATACCACAAAAAAAATGGTAGTAAGCATCACTAGCGCATATTTTTTGGTTGTCAACCGATTCTATTGCATGCTCTTGAGAGCGCTTGCGCGGATGCTATAGTTGGGGATAAAGTAACATTTTCATTTCGACACAAAATATTATGTTTGTTATTTTCTGGTTTAATTTATAATTTATAACAATTCTTCTATCAATATTTGTTTTATGTATATATATATATATATATATTTATATATATTCTAATGCATATTGCAATGTTATTCATATAATGTACTACATAAATAGCAAAAGGAGGGATCCTGCCCTTATAATAAAATATAGAATAAATAAATAAAATTATTTGTATCTATTATTTAGTTTATGTCATCATTTTGTTTGTAATAAGACTATGTTATATGTTTTGTTGTTGTAACACTTAATTTGTTTTGTTGGTTTTGTGTGTGTTTGAGTTTTTTTTCATGAACTGAACTAATGTGGGTTTTTCACTCTTTCTTTTTATTTACATTTGTTTTTTGTTTGTGTTGTTTTTATATTTTTTTTACAATTAAAGAAATTGAATATTTTCCCTTTAGAATAATATTTGTGTATGCTTTTGAAGACCTAAAAGTCAAAAGAGAACAAAAACACGATTAAAATTTCACTGGTTTTAATTATTCGTAAAAGGAAAAACATCCAATAACTTTTCAAATAAATAACATGTTGTATATTTGTTTACTTATTTGCACAATTCTCATCTTAATTGTAATAAAATTAAGATTTCTTTTTAAAGGACTATTAGTGTGTTTTTTTTTTTATAAAAAATCTTAAAACATGTTAGATCACAACATTCTTTTTATTTTCGAAGACTTAAATGTTTTTTGTTTGTTTTATATTTTACTTATAATAAAGGAAGAAGAGAAGGAGAATAGACGCAGCGAGCATTGCTTAGAGTTATATAAACTAAAGTTAATTGTTTTTGTTTTTCAAATTCGAGTCCAACAATAACTAATTTATTGTGCTTCTCCAATAATACAATAAATTTATGTTTATGTTTTTCTTTTAATTTATTACAAAGTTTACGCTTGGGTTCCTATTTTTTTTTTTGTAGTTACACTTTTTTTTTTAATTTCCATTTTTTATAACATTTGAAATGACTAGCTACGTTTTAAATTTAATATTACACCAGTACCTATGTATCATAGTATATTTATATAATATTTTGTTTATTACTTTGGTTTTTAGAACTTTCATCAAATTCACACTTTGGTTAGTTTTTATTTTATATTGTTGCTATTCTAATGCAATAAACGAAGAACAAAATTTTAAATGTGACTGGGAGGGAAGGGGGGCAAAGTTAAAACTATTGTTTACTAGTTATTTTATTAATTTTGTTTGTAAATCGGTATATTATATTTATATTCATTTTTTTTTTTTGTTTGTTGTTAAGTTTGTTATATTTTATTATTTTGTTGGCCAAGTGCCTATGAAATAAAAAAAATGTTAAATTATATTTAAATTTGTAACTAATAATCCAAATGTAAATATAAATTAAGATTTCAGTAGAAATTACACTGCATCCTGTAAGTATTTTGTATTTTTTTGCATTTTTTTTTGTTAAATCGTCACATCCGCCTTCTTTTGTGTAAGGATTTTTGTATTTTTTTTATTTATTTATACATTTTAGCTAATTATATTATATATTGGTTTTGCGCTATTTTTTTTGTTGTTTTGTTTTACATTTTCTACACATTAAATAGAGACATACTAACGTATAAGTAAAAAATTTTGCGCTTTTTCAGTTATTTTTTTGCAAAGTCCCACGACTCTCCGTCACATTCCAGTGTGTTGTGACTGATTTTGACTCCCCGACGGCTTGATTTCAATCCTGTCGTCACTCTCATCGCCTTCTTCTTCGAGTTCGGCTAGATTTTCTTGATCAGATTCTTCTAGTGTAACCTAAAATGAACATATATATATTGTAAAGTATTTTATTTCGAAAAGTAAAAAAAAAAATTGCATACAAGCATTAGCGCATAGCCCAACCGTTTTGTAATGTGGATGCGCCCTTTTTGTAAATATGTTAACCAATTAGCTGCACATAAAAGGTTCATAAAAGCTTAGCAATACTTTTTTTAGCAATAGCATGAACCATATGTGTCCAGACCGGCCTTATCAATTGCTTGTATAATAGTATATTAATTTTTAAGTTCTACGCATTTCTTTTTTACATGCGACTTCCATTTTAATTGTGCATCGAGTGTCATTCCGAGATATTTCGCTTCATTTGCAAATAGGGACTCGAACCGTATACGAAAAATCTACATGAATCGATTTGCTCTCGTTAAGTGCAATCCGCCAGTATTTTGTCCATTCATTAAGCTCGTTAAGAGGGTTTTTTTAATTTCATATTTGTTTCCTCTATTATTGTGGCAACTGCTAGTATAGCTGTATCGTCAGCAGACGTGGCAATTGTATCGTTTGTTTGTGGGATATCAAGTGTAAATAGGAGGTATAAGAGGGGTTCAAGGACCTCTTCGTTTCCAAGCTTCACACGGAAGAGTCTATGCTCAAGATACGACAAGGATTTTATATAATTTTTCAGGCAGAACTTGTCTTAATTTGTATTGAAGGCCTCTATGTCATTCCTTGTCCAAAGCTTAAACGTAAAAAAATACGGCGGAGCAAATTTTCTTTTCTTCGAAAGCCTAAGCCGATAGAAACTTTTAATTAAACAGGCGTCTTTGAAGAAGTGCCACGCCCGTATCTTCTTTAAAATTCTTGGAAGCAGAGGTTACCATTATTTTAAAGGTTAAGGTTATTAAATACCAGTGATTGGGAGATGGCTAAAGGTTTGTGGGATATTTAGAGATTGGAAAGAGGTGGAAAAATAGTGAACTGAGTAGCTGACGCAAGCCATTCCATATTGTTGTAGTGCGTTTAAGAAACGATTACTGTGAGTCCGAAAACAGACTTTAAACAATTTGGATGATCGAAAAAGGCCGCACGAGTATTACGACGGACAGGTATCGTAAGTATAGGTAAAGAAGCGCCATAGGCATCCAATATTTACACAGTGTTCGGGCCAAGGTATTTGGCTACAAGTTACCTGGTTACCAAGAAATTTGATATCATGACGGTAGGCTCGATCAAGTGCCAAGTGTATTCGAGTCTTGGACGTAGGTAATCTTTATAATTATTTGCTAAATCCGGTAGACTGAAAACCCGTTAACATCTTTTGAGGCATTCTAAGCAACTAGCACTAATTTTTTTCTATAACTTGCTGATTCCAACGTAGTTCTTTACTGACATACATGTCGAGCAAAGACAACTTATTGGATTCCACAACTTCAACTCCTTCCATTTTGAGTTTAGCTACATTTGTATCCCGCTTCAGAGACAGGAAGCAGCGCATTGTATTTAGGCATTAAACTCATATCGGTTTTTGCTAACCCAATTGATAATTGTATCAATGCCGGAGTTGAGTTCAATTAACATTCACTGGCGTTGCGACTCTACAACTCCAAGTTGTAGATTACATGTCTGAGAAAGTAATAAAAATTACATGTTAATAAAAAACAGAGAGGGTGAGAGTACTAAGTCTTGGAGTACACGAGCGTTTGTTGGAAAGGTGGAGGAATTTGACCGACCTAATAAAACTTGTGTTGACCTGTTACCCAGAAAAGTAGTGATCCATTTTATGAAAATACTAAGAACAGTAAAAAACGTAAGCTTATATACAAATGCTCTATGAGACACTTTATCGAAAGCTTTTTGGATATCCAGAGCAACGATACTACATTCACCGAAATACTAAATGGTACGGTTGCGGTCCCATTTTCCACAGAGGTTGACCATACGACCACCGCACCGGTGCCGATGAAACGTTGCTGTAGAAAAACTGCCGGTCACTTAGGATATTAATTTTTCGAGTTAGCTCATGCGATAATTGACTGTAATTTCCATGACCATAGAATATCCCCTTTTTTGGAATTGGCTGAATGTGAGTAAGTTTCCACAAATCCGGGAATATGTCTGCATATTGCCGAGGATCGAGGATCGCCGCTGGTCAAACGGTAACAGTGGACGGTGCGCGCTATAGGGCCATATTAAACGATTTTTTTTCTGACGCAATTGGACATGTGGTTCCAACAGGACGGAGCAACGGCACACACTGCGCGAGCCATTACCGATATTCTGAAGGCGGCGACAACATCGGATAACTTCTTTTGGCCTACCTTGTAATATTGAACCAGCATAGCGAAGGTGGAGAAAAAGAACTATCTGGTAAGGTGTAATTTGCTTTCTGTTTTTTAGGTCTGCGATATTTATGTCTTTGTAGACAAGCGATGGGATTGTTGAAGAGTCACAACTTTTTATTCTTTTAACGAAATACAAGAAAGTCTTGATGGATTTAGGACATTGCAGGACTTTTTTCTCTACTTTTTGGTCACATAATATAATTTATTAAATATAATTTAACCATCGTTTTTTGCCCGCCTTAAGAGACTATTTTGTTTTTCGCCATAGGGCAAACGTCTCTTCATTTTTTTGGAGGGCAGTCGCACAATTCGGATGGAACCAATGTTTTTCCTTTGGTTTTATGCTGAAGCATGTAATGCTGTTATCATGTCAGCGACGGGGTGTTAGCATTTTTATTGAGGAAACATAGAGCCAAGTTAAAGCCCCATAAATATAATTAAGTCTGCTCCAGTCTGCTCTGTACTGCACAGCCCGCCATATGTTTGGATCTCGTTTCTCATATGTGCGCGAGCCCGTACCATGATGCTGGTGAGCAAGTTTCTATTTTTTGTTCTTTGTTTTAATCTTTGATAAGATAAAAACGAATTTTAAGAATTTCCCCTTTTAATTTTTAAGTATTCTTTAAGGAACTGTCCCTTGAAGAACGAATGTCGCCAAGGGTGTTGTCTTTATAGCTGGTTTAGACATGTTCTGTTCGAATCATACCGACAGGCCTGAGAATCATATCAAGGAAGCTTTTCATTGGCTTCTGGTCGAAGCCAGTGTGGTGTATAAACTTGCGATGTAAAGTTCAAAATCGTTAGGCTTGTAAATTCCATGGTTTTTTTTTCGCCTCTAGGGTTTTTTACGACATTTCAGTAAGTAAATTAAATTTTCAGTTTAGCAAAACGGATATCTTAACAAAATACAAAATGATTACTCACTTGAAAACGAATCTTGTCCTCCTCCTCTAGCGATGGTGGTGGGGATGGTGGTATTGCACTTTGATAATAGTCTCTGTTCTCTTCAAGGGTATCTAAAATATCCTGTGCGTCTGGATGAACCAAATCAGCCCATGTCTCCCACAATGGATGAACAATATAGTCAATGAACCCAACTTGTGACTTTTCAATGGTCGCATTATGTCGATCACACATTGGACTTATATCCATGCCGTTCTCTCGTTCTTTGTCGCCTTGCAAGAAGAATTCCTCCATTAACAGATCTACCCATCTTTTGTATAATTGTAGCGGTTTGGTTGGATTGCTTAAGTCGGCGCAATGCACCAGATTCTCCAAGACCTATTGAATAAAATGAATGCTCTTATATGGACTGGTGAAAGTGTGAGTAAATGTCAAACCTGTATACGGTCTGTATAGTTGTCTAAGAGCAGAACTCCCGAGCCGGCCACCTTCTTAGTTTCAACCATTGTCTTGAGGTCTGCCAAAAGACTCATATGCTTAGACATATCTGTTGACAGAACAATATCGATCACCATTTTCCTCAAGGTTTGGCGTTGTTTTCTAAAAAAAAAAATAAAGCAGGAACGGTTTAATGAATTCTTTGAAGGACCTTCAAAAAGGTGAGATTACTTTTGCATATTGCAGAATATATCGCAGCCTTGATTTTGTAGTAGTTTAAAGGCAACGGCTAAATGATGATTTTCCAATACAGATTCGTCATTATACATTAATGCCAGTTCGGAACCTGTAAGGTTAAATGATCGCACGACATAAGCACCATTGAAGGGAAATCAGTGATGTGATGGTTAACTTACTCGAATTAACTAAAAATTGATTTGTTAGGCCCGGATGATCTACATCATGAATGCAGGCCGCAAATAGGGCGCCACCTATTTCCAATGGCGTAAACACACCCTCCAGGGCCGGAGTATTTAGCAGCACGTTAGTACTTTGGGTAACATCGGCTGCATGTAATGAATTGTGAAATGGATTGTCTTTAACGTAATGGTCCTCCAAAGTAGTCATAAAGTTGAGAAAAGTTTTCGGTGGTATCATAAGACTGGTCAGTAATTCTCTATTCTGTAAAGAAGAAGAGAAAGAGGAAAATTTAATGAAAAAGCCGGACAATTGGTATATTGCAGTGACGCACCTGAAATATAGCGTACGCGACACAGGTAAGCGGTCTACTGCAACTTAGGTCGCCAATCTTGAAGATATCGATGCCCCATGTATCCTGGTCGCCCAGCAGCGTACCCAGCGCATTTTCGTGGGGCGTGTCCACTCCAAACGTTGGCAATCGCTCACCAGTGAAGGAGTTTGTGTGCGACAAGGGCCTCTTCACACCCGATATTTGAGACATAGGTGGGCCACGTGGGGAACGAGCGCGCGGGTAGGGTACCACTTGTTGATCGGTGTTCTCTTCCACTCGCAGCGATGGTAAATCAAATTCTTGTTGTTTGTCTGTGAAAGGAAATTATAAAGGGTTAGTGATTTGATTTAATTAAATGTGATTAAGAGCTCTATTCTCGGATCGTTGCTGGTTAAAAATGGGATCAATGACTGAAGCCTTTATTTTAAAGAATATTCTGAGCAATTTGTGGGTTGCAAAATCTGAAAGAGGATTTTAACTCAAATGGTCTAAATGTCCATTTCAGGTATGTCGACAATATGATTTCTCACAAATAATTCGCAAAGGAGCTGCTAGGAATGGCCAGAGTAATGTCGATGTTATTTTGTAAGTGCGACTTGTTTCTTTTCTCTTTAAAGACAAAGTTATCCCTAATTCAGGGATAAATATTGCTAAACCTTCAAAAATATAACATTGAAAGAAACTTGGACTCTACGCCCCTTTTCGAATAACTTGTAATTTAGTGTTCCGCACTGAATGTTGAAGGAGTTTGATACCGCCAATGATTGAACGCCCAAGCGTTGGTTTCGTTGCAATCAAGGTAGTCATTCAATCATGAATATGACGAAAATAGAAAATGTTGCCTCAAGAGAAAATATTCGCCGTGGATTTTGAAGATTTTGCAACGGATAGATAAAAAACACTCAAAGTAGTACTGAAGCTAAGATGTTACCGAAATCAAAAACACTGACAAAAACTGTTGGTTGGTAAGAAAATTACAACACTTGAGGGATCTTTGACAAACAGAAATATCGGGGGAGCACATATTCATTGAGATTTATAAAAGTTATAATTTGTGGGAAGCGAGCTATGAGAAGTTGCCAAAAGACAGCATCAAACATTTATTAAATCGTGGTTTGGCTCAGAAAGCAAAAACAGTTTATTGGTGACACAAAATCAACAATTATGTGATAGCTGACAACCCAGTACATTGGACTATAATATTTGCTCAATTATGAAGGCGTCTCCTGATATTATATTGGCACAAATATGTAGGTCTGTAAAGAGAGCCCCTACTCAAGCTGTGGAGATATGTCCTTACCAGTGGTGTGTGGGGCAATAGATGTCTAATTTCTCAATAAATGAAACTTAAATAATTGAAATGTTAAAACTCAATCTGGCACATATGTTTTATGTTCCAGTATTTTGATAGGCAAGGTATGTATTGATTTAGGAACTATTGAGCAAAATGTGTACCGAAGAAGTATTTAATTTTCAATGCTATTCTGTTTAGTTCAGTTTGTGTGGTAGCGAGATAACATATAGCTCAGGCGAAATTTCAGTTTAATATATTTTGATCCGATTAGTTAAGCCAAAGATTATATATAAGTCATACAGTTGACGCACTGCATACAAGAAAAATTGTGGTACTGGCACAGCCCGCCATAAGTTTCTCGTTTTTCATGTGTCCACGTGCACACCGCCCGCCCGTATCATGAAGCTGGTGGACAATAGTTTCTGTTTTTTGTTCTCAATGCCCAATGGCTTTATAATCTTTGGTTAAGCCTTAGTTTACTCACTGCATCATGTTCTGCCAAAGTTGAACAAATATCCAAAAGTTCGAAATTGACTTAAAATTTAACGTTTCGTTCATTTTTAACAAAAATACAATTTCGAACACTTATGATTGGGGTAGATTGCCTATAGTTACTATGTTGTATATGCCCGTTCAATCCTGACACTGGGTGGCTAATGAACAGTTATTGTAAACAACTAATTTGAATAGTTTTTTGCAATCCATTCAGTCAATAATTGAAGCAGTTCCCATTTAATCTTTTCAGTGGGTGATGGACTAATTTTTTAAAGGACGCTTTTTAAAGGCGCTTGCTTTAATCAGCCACCCGTTATTATAATATCCCTGCTGACTATTCCTACGTGCGTACTCTACAGATGGGGCATTTCTGGAGATGACTCAAAGGATAGCTTTGGGCATTGTTACTTTTGTTTTTTAATCCGATATGCTATTATTGAGTAAGAGCTGTGTAATAACATTAAACCCCCTTCATGGTGTAAACTTCGATATTCGCAAAAAAATTCGCTTTCTCTTATCCAATAATTATATTTTGTTTATTAATTATAAGACATCATGTGCTTGGAAATGTTCGAAAAACAATTCAAAAGATCAGTTGCCCAATTCAAACTAAAGGTCCTTCCATAATGCGTATCTGTATCGCTTGTAGCTGAGTCAAAAGTTAAAAACAAGGCGAGCCGTAAGTACTTACACAATGTGAATCTGTAGCTTGAAGTTGAATGAATGGCAAATTCATGCAAGGAATACATACGCATTCTGGTCAGCCCTTAAGGAAAATCGCATATTATATAAAAAAAAGAAAACGTTTTGCTTATCTGAATCACTAATCGATACTAATCTCCAGTTTCATGTTTGGTTTTATAAAGAACAAAACTGAACTCGAGATTTTAAACAAAAATTACATTTGGACTAACAATTATCGGATGTGGCAATTCTGTCAGCCTCTGTTTGGACCAAAAGGCTAAACGTTTAGATTAAAATTCCATATCTTAAAGTTCTTGTTGCAATGTCCAGAGAAGTTTTTGAAAACTAAAGTACTTCCCATTAGGATGGATTTGAAAAATTTTAATTCCTCGAAAACGTTTCAAACTATTTTGATTCAAATTTTAAGTTAAAGAAGTTAAATTCTGTAAAACAATTTCAAAACTGTACTTGATACTTATTTTCATTTAAAAACGAATGTTCTTAAACAAAATCTCCAACTTTAATAGTTAAAAACCAATTTTAAGCGGAACGCGTAGGTATAAACCACTTTTTTCTTATTACAAACTCTTAATAGTGCTTTCACAACCTTCATTGAAAACCGGAGTTTTCCCATGCATTTGCAGTTTTCAAAACTATTATGTTACGCCGTAACCGTCTCGAAATACTTTGCAGACGTTGAAGGTTGTTAGAACGAACACACCTTTTCATACGTTTTACATGTGTTCCACACGTCCCTTGTAAAACTCTAATATAATGGAAATAACAAAAAAAAAAAAAAAGTAGATTTGGTTTGTGGAAAACGAGGAATACCTGGTGGAGCTATGGACGGACAAAAATGACGAATTCCGAGAATTGTATTCAATCCATATAATTTCGCACAGACATTTTGCAGCTAGTATCACAGCTGAGCTTATTTATATGTCAAAACGAAACCTGGTCAAAGTTTGGTCTGAACGCACAAGTGGTTTCCGAAAACTTTTTGCCGAAAACTCAGTTTTCGATTCGGTGTGCGATAAGAACGATCCTAATCGAATTTAAATAAGTTGTTATCCGAATTCTAATTAACGAGTTGGGTGTTCAACTGGGTCCTACCAAAGATACAGATGACGCATTGAGAACAAATAAACAGAAACTCTTGCTTACCAGTTTCATGGTACGGGCGGGCGTTGTGCACGTGCACACATGAGAAACGAGATCCAAAAATATGGCAGGCTGTGCCAGTAAGACCCGCCATAGAACAATTTTTCTTGTATGCATTGCGTCATTTCTTTGACTATATAATCTTTGGTCCTACTTACTTATCCCCAACATGTTTGCGTTAAACCGCTCGTATCTATTGTCCCACAATTCACGGAAAATTTGAATTTTGCGCCATTTTATAGTACTGTGTTGCTAACGAAAAAAAGAACAATTTGACAGCTGACAGTTCGCAGTACGCAAACATGGAGCGCTATGCGAAAGAAAAACGCATTTTCTTGTCAAGAAATATTTTAAAAATAAAAAAACCATTCTTCTTCGAAAAATGCGCACGAGTCAGGGAGTAACAATTAATGACGTTCGTTATCGTGGCATGATAATCCAGTTCTTAGTGCCTAAATTTAAAGAAATGGATGTGATCAATACAAGATTTAAACAAGATGGTTCCACATACCATACATCCAGAGAAACAATTTAGATATTTGAAAAAATAATATGTTATTGCGAGTCACGCCAAGTAGACAACAAATAAATACAGTTACGTATATATATAAATATATCTACCATGTTATTCTCATGGTACAATAAGTATACCAAGATCATGGTGGCCATATGTGCAAATAAGCACGTGCACTAAACCTATTTTTAATTTGTCTGTCCGACCTTCTAAAAAATAAATTCCGTGTGCTGTTTTTTTTTACTTAATTTGCTTGAAATAAAATTCATTATTAGAGGTTAATGGTCGATTGGTTGTTCTTTCCTTTTATATATACATATACCTATATCTTCTTTTGTTTCAAGAAGAGAGGTAGTGAAAAGATGTTGTCACTTCCTGGATTACCTGTTTTGTTCTGTTCCGAATTGATTTCTTATTTTAAAAAGTGATCTCCTGTATACCATAGTTATTTCAATTCAGTTTTCGCTTATGAGAGCACACTTAGCTTCTCATATTCGGACGTGAGCCTAGTCCCACTTAATTGGGTGTGGCATTTAAACGATAGAAATTCATAATCTTCTGACCTCCATAGGATTTTAAAATGGGAAAATTCCAGAAATCTGCTTCTATAACACAATGCCCTCCTTAAAACCAAAGTCTATATCTATATCAATTACACTTGCAACAAGTTTTCTATTATTGCTATGAGTGCAAATACCAACCACCCCATATTCGAAGTATTTTTAGATATAGCAAAATGTTAAGGATTCCTACATAAACGTATGTAATTGTACACGCCTTATGATCTAGTATCAATACATAAAGCCTTTATACTGCCTAAGCATGAGTTAAACGCACACGTATGGTCGGGTCTAGGAGTAAAAGTGCGAATAGGAAGCCTAGGAAGCCTAAACTTCCGAGTTTAGGTGAAGAAATGTCTCTTGCCTTGCTTTGTTTTGTTGATACTTCAACATATAACGATCAAAAAAGACAATTCATCAGCAAAACTTCGGATGTACGGTAAAATTTGTAGTTTTGTATCCAAGCTGAACGACAAGTGAATTATCGGCCGAACTCTGTTTTTGCATAGCCCCGTTTATGTTATTGGGCTTTGGAAACGAATATCCCCCAGCGAACTTTCCGACCAGTACATTGACATAGACTTGATCAAAAGCACCATCATTGGACGTTTAGTAGGCTAGGATATATAATAACGGGCGATTTTCTAAGAGTCAAGTTTTTAGGGTTGGCAGAACTGGTTAATAAGGGCGTCCAAACGTCATCTGTCAAAGTTAAAATTTTTTAGTATACTCTGCCATTTAATCATGGAAAGACTTACAAACGCAGAGCAGAGATTGCTAATTAATGAAATTTATTATTAAAATTCGCGCTTTGTGGAAAATGTGCAAATGTACATTTTTCTTCAAAGACGACCGGGGATGAAACGTTACCGTCAACGCGACTTATTTTGGACCCAGTTGGATGAGTTGAACTTGGTTGACATGTGGTTTCAACAAGACCGTGACACATGCCACACAGCTCGTTCGTTAAACAATGGAAATGTTGAAGGATGAATTTGGTGAGCAGCTTATCTCTCGAAATGGCCGTGTGAGTTGATTGCCAAGATCATGCGATTTAACGTCTCTTTATTATTTCTTGTGGGGTTATATAAAGACAAGCCGAACACGAATGAAGCCTTACAGAATAACATAACACGCGTATTCCATGCAATAGGAATACAGGCCGAAATGCTCGAAAAAGTGACGCGAAATTGGACCTTCGGAATGGACCATTTGAAAAGGAGCCGCGGACAACGTTTTCATGAAGTTATCTTTAAAACGTAAATGGAAAAGGCCTATTTATAGATTACAATTAAAAAAATTGAATATTTAATGGAAATTTGAGTGTTTTATCCGATTTAAAAAAAAACTACGCTTCAAAAATCACCCGTTAGATCCAATCTACACCAAAACTCCGGTGAACAGTGCCTTGGATTAGTCAAGTTATTTAAAACTGTTATAAACGATATTATCATATTTATAAACGTAGTACACGGACGCAGTTTTGTTAACGATATTTTCTTTATTTTTGACGCATTTCAGATGTTTTAATTGGCAGTTAAATGCCAACTGAATCATTTTTGACTGACTGAAATCATGTTGTATAGTCCCAACGCTATCAAACCCCCTGTATCTGGTTCAGAATACAAACATAATATTCAACTTTTGCACTACAACTCAAACGAGAGGTGGGGGCACGACTGGGTCGTCCGCAACTTTATTTTTCACACCGAGTTGGGCGTTAGATCAAGTCCCAAGCATGAGAGATATAAATAATGTCGAAATTTGATTATATGAACGTATTGTTGCAAACAGTAATATTTCATTCATTTTGACCAAACAGTTTACGAGAAACTGACAATTTTCTTTTTATGGCGTAATTGAAAAAAAAACCTTTGTTTAATGGATTTTTTGAGATAATTCAGGTTATGCCTAATTTGTGATGACAAGTACCGTTAATATAATGGTTAAAACTAAAAAAAAATGGCCTAGAATTATGACCAAGAAAACCTGAATACGAAGTTTGAAGAAATTCAAAACAATAAAATAAATTTCCATATTGCCAAGCTAATAAAAGAGCGACATCTTGTGCCAACAGATTCACTTCCACAGCGACATGTAGCGTCATCTATTTAAAAGATGGAAAACTAAAAAGAGGGATTTCAAATAAATCCTCAAAAAACAATAAATTTCCTTACTTATTGACCCATAAACCGAACAAGTTTTGTAAATTTATTTCTTACTAATGTTTTAAGATTATTTACATACATTTTTGTTGCAATGTGATGAAGCAAACAGTGAAACAGTGGCGTGTATGTAGTCCTAAACATACGTAAAGTTGGCTACTAGCAGTCTTGAAACAAAATCAGTTGTTTCACTCTACGAACTCTGCTCATACAAAGGTTTTTTACTTTTTTCGTCAGTGATTTCCCATCTAATGTCTAATGTTTTCCATTGGTAAATCCAAATTTTGATCTGAAATTTGATCTTTTTTGTAACCAATGAAACACGATTTCAGATTGATATTTTTTTCTGTGGTTGTATTGTTGTAATTTCATATCTGTGAGGCTAGTGTCGGTGTTGCTGTCAAGTTTTCAGTAAGACAGGTTGTTGGTTTTTGATTTAATTTATATTTCACATTGTACAGCTACAATTTTAATGGTTAATAATATTTTTTCACAACCAAAATAATCTTAAATCACAACGAAAATCACCTTAGTCAAACTGACAGCTATAATTTGTATTAGTGTTAGTGCAAAAGGGGATAAATCTGCCGAAAAGTCCAGAACTGCAAAATTGATCTGAGATCAAAAAAGAAATCAATAATTTTGTCCAATGGAACACAGCAACATACAAAATTGGTTTTTTGGCAGATCGATTGACCAATAATACAAGAGCTTCATCACGATATCTTATACTAAATCTGAAATCCGAAACACTGCCAATCATAAATTCGTAAGAAGTGACATACGCCTTTGACTGACTTTGTTGTTTGTGACTGCCACTTATCACAAATCAGCTAAATAAATTCATTGGTTTGTAGGTTTTGTTAACAATAAGGAATTTCTATGCAATCGCATCTTGTATCGAACAGACCTTCAAAATCATTTAAATATCATTTTCTTCCGTGTGGATATATCCATAGTTGGCACAACGTCCTTTCGTTATAGAAAGTGAGGTTAACAGAAATAGGATCCTTTCGAAACTTACCCAAAAATGTTGAACAAATATACTCGGATATTTGATTCCCCGATCTACTCGACTCACTAAAGTGCGAGAGCTCCTTATTAAGCATCCGTTTGAACTGTAAGCAAATGTAGTTAATAGTTAAAGATCTGCATACCCCACTAAATGCTCTTAAAGTTGTGTCACTTACCTTAAGCGATGCCATATCCGATACACTTCTATGAGTTTGTATTGTTTCCAATTGATCTAGGCACCAATCAAGTTCCTCAATGGTATCTGTGGCCAAGCGATTGTATGCCTCATCTCCTTGGACTAATTGCACTCGATTGGCGTTTGAGGGAGGTGTCGGCCGCCTGGATCTTTTGTTTATTAATAAATGTTTTCCAAACACACACAAAACAACAACAAAACAGCAAAAACACCAAGAATAGTTTTTTTTTTTGAGGGGAAGATGGCATTTTTGTTTGGTTTCATTGTTAAAAAAGTGTTTGATTTGTTTGTTTTGTGGTGAATTGATTTTTTTTTTGTTGGGTTGATTTTGGTGTGATTGTGATTGTAGGGAAGAAATAACACAGTAATACAATCGGGAAGATACAAAATAAAAAGAAAACATAAACAAATGTACTTTAGAAGGGGAACGACTTATTGGTTTAAGGCAAAAGGGTACTTACTTGTTTGTCGCTTGGACATTTGTCAGACTTAAAAGGTTATTCCGTACTGAACGCAAACTGGCTAAAATTTGGGCGAATGGTGTCACAATAAGATCTTCTCCATGGCTATAAGAATTAGAGTAAGTTCTGAATTAGATTTATTTTTTTGTTTCACAAAAGAGTTGCAAATATTTAATAATTACAAAAAAAATTTTAGGCGGATAATAAAGCATATGGCTAGAAACTAAAGATATCAAATCAAAGCACTATTTTTGCATACAGCAAGTTGTAAGAAAGATATTTTTAACGAAGCACATAAAAAACATTTTCAGCGCGGTTATTTTTGCATTTAAGAACAGTATGTGTGACAGCACAATTTTTATTTAAAGATTGATAAAAAGCACACAACTACTTTCATAATGAAGCAAACATAAACAACGGTATAGAACAAGGTTTTGTTTAGGTCTCAGTTACAGCGACAAGAAAAATGCTCACGACAGTTTTTTTTACGTTTCTACTTAATAATTGATTGGTTGGGTATTGGTCTTGAAATGTACTTTAACAAATTTAATGAATTATGTATCGAAATTAAAAAATAAAACTAATTGTTAGATAGAAGTGTTTATTTTTGTATTTTCAATAAACTTCTAACAAACACAAGTTTCGAATGTCAAGTTCTTAATTTTTCGTGTGCATTTTTCAGACTGCTATAACTAGTAACTTCGATAGCAGTTCAAAGAAACCTCCTTTCAAATATATAAAGTTATGAGTAAGAGACCGTTTTATGTAAACAACTTTCAAACAAATAATTATAAAAATTAAAACAAATATTTGCAGTACCAACATGAAAGAAAAAGCACTTGAGCGAAACGAAATTTTAAACAATTGCGAACATCAATTATTACAATTTACAAACCCTAGGTTTATAAGTCAAAAGACTTTTTAGATACGATCACACATTGGCAGTTATTCCAGAATACATATTGTGAATAAGAATATAAAATCCCAGCGCCCCATTGCTGCCACATTCTAGGTTAACGTTGAACAGTTTTTTTTGAAGGAGTTTTTCAAGATTCAAATTTTCAGAGATCTAGCGAAATCATTTCAATTTATTGAAATATATTTACCCACTTCACGTCAGCACTGAAATTACAGATTATTTCAGTGGGTAAACAGAAAATATCATTCATAACAACGACAACGACAAAAATGTATCACTTTAGGTTCTGGTTTTTTTTTATTGAAGCGAACCCTGTATAACTTAGAAACAGAATTCGGATAGGTGAAAATTATTTTATAATAAGCGTATTCTAAATAACGGGTGATCCAAGTAGAGATACTTTTTTCAATAGCCTTTTTTGACAGATCACGTGTGAGTCGTGTCATGCTGTCATGTTATTTTTGTTTAGTATTGTTTGGCATTTCATAATGGAAAGACTTACGCGTGAACAACGTTTACAAATTGTTCAACTTTATTATGAAAATTCACGTTCTGTGAGGAATGTGATTCGTGCACTTCGCTCAAATTTTGGTCAACATAATCGGCCTACTGAGCGTACTATTCGCAACACCATCACCCATTTTGAGACCCAGCATTCATTATAGGATAATATTCGACCGAATAGACCACGTCCAGCACGCTGTGAAGAAAATATAGCGGACGTAGCTGAGAGTGTACACGAAGACCGTAGAGAGTCGATTCGGCACCGTTCGCAGCAACTCGGACTGACGTATGGAACGACTTGGCGCATTTTACGTCAAGATCTTAAATTGAAAGCGTACAAAATACAGCTTGTGCAACAACTGAAGCCGCTCGACCTTCCCAAACGACATCGCTTCGCTCTATGGGCTCTTGAAAAGTTCCAAGAAGATCCGACGTTTTCGAGGCAAATTTTGTTTAGCGATGAGGCCCATTTCTGGCTCAATGGGTATGTTAACAAACAAAATTGCCGCATTTGGGACGAAGAGCAACCTGAAGAGATTGAAGAACTGCCACTTCATCCAGAAAAAACAACGATTTGGTGTGGTTTGTGGGCCGGTGGAATCATCGGTTCATATTTCTTTAAAAATTATGCCGGTGCGAACGTAACCGTCAATGGCGACCGTTATCGTGCCATGATAACCGACTATTTGATGCCTGAAATTGAAGCTCGTGATCTCGGCGACATTTGGTTTCAGCAAGACGGCGCCACTTCCCACACATCGCATCAGTCAATGGACTTATTGAGAGAACATTTCGGTGAGCACATAATTTCACGTTTTGGGCCGGTCGATTGGCCACCAAGATCGTGTGATATCACACCGTTAGACTTTTTCCTGTGGGGATATGTAGAATCAAAAGCTTATGCCGACAAACCCGCTTCGATTCAGGCCTTGGAGGAAAACATCACGCGTGTCATTCGCCAGTTACCAGTCGAAATCCTCCAACGAGTGATCGAAAATTGGACTCAACGGATGGACCATCTGCGAAGTAGCAACGGCCAACATTTGATAGACATAATCTTCAAAAAATAAATGCCAAAGAATGTTCTTTCAGCTGATAATAAACATTTTCCATTAAATTTTAATTTTCTGTGTTTTTTCTTTAAAAAAGTAGGGAACCTCGAAATGGATCACCCTTTAGTTAAGGAAAAGTAATGAATCCAATATTTATGCGCAAAGCAATGTCAAATCCAATCGTTTAATGCCCCAAACCAACTTTAAAAAAGTTGGAGTGGATTACATATTTTTATATCAAAAACAAGAGATGCTAGTCTTTCTGAAACTTCTCCAACATAAACAAAACAATGGCAAAAAGCGTGGGTGGCTTGAAAAAGGTCTACAGACAATGTTTATATGAAGTTCCTATTTATGTATCTTTTAAATTTCCTACTCACAATTTTTTTCAAAATTCTTTTTTTTTTAAGAAAACGCTTCAAAAAATAGTCATGGCTTAAAACTGTCTATTGAAGAAATGTACGATCATTGTCTTACATTTTTTTTTTAATTTTCAATTAAATTAGCAGAAAACCAGGGTACGGAAACGAGGCCATATATGCACACATTAAACCGCTAACAACTCTTTATAGACTAACGGGCTAGTACAATTTTTTAAATTAAAATACTATAGCTTACAAATATAAACAGTTTTAAAAATTCTATTTTCCTCTTTCGTTTGTGTACATTCGTTCAATCTTGTATGTACGAATATAGAAGCGATCGTTAAAAAATAATCGCATCAGATATATCATGGCAACAACATGTAACCTCTGTTGCCAAAGCAGCAGAATCTAAATTAGCTAAGAGATATTTTACACCATTCCGGCATTTATTTATTTATAAAGCCTAAGTACGACCCGATCTTGAATACTGTTTTCACTTACTTGAAAACATCCCGAGACGTGCTATCCGTCTTATAGACTATTCTTCCAAACCTACAACCGTTGGCTCAACGAAGACTTGTAGTAGATCTGTCTATAGACTTGTCGCATTTCAAGGACTTACGAGACAGGTAGGTACTTGGAGCTAATAGGCACACTGTCCATCTAACTACTACATGAAGAACGCAGTACCAAATCTATCTTTATTAGAAAGAATGGAACGAACCTCCAGACGACGTATTTCCACCCAATGTACAATGTGCAACAATTCAAGAGCAACAAACATCTGCAAGCATCATCTCAGGACGCTCTCTAAGCACTATTGGTTTGCGCCTCACTTGAGAAAAGTTTATATATAAAAAAGAAACAACAAGATAACATTAGGTCACATATACCAACTCATATGCTTCTAGTGGTGACGAGTATTTGCCCTTACTGTCTTAAACATATTACTCGAGTACAGTTCTAAGCTCATAAATGGTGAGTTTACATCTAGTGAGTCTCTATGTGTTGGAACGCTTATGTTTGTGAGTTAAAACAAAAATATACACAGCTGATAACTCACTACAGAGTGCGACTTGTAAGTGCTCATTTGATTGCGCTCACTCATAAGCAACTTATTATGAGTTCAAGTTTATTTACCTTACCTGAAAGTAAGCGTTAAAGTGGAATGTTTTTGAAAATATTTACACATCTCACCTCTATTGTTTAGTAAAAAAAAGTCATCACTCATTCTCAATATCTTAGCTGGCGAAATCGGTGACTCACTATCGACCCAGCTTTCGATTGTTCTCTATCATTTTCATTAAATTTTAATTTTCTGTGTTTTTTCTTTAAAAAAGTAGGGAACCTCGAAATGGATCACCCTTTAGTTAAGGAAAAGTAATGAATCCAATATTTATGCGCAAAGCAATGTCAAATCCAATCGTTTAATGCCCCAAACCAACTTTAAAAAAGTTGGAGTGGATTACATATTTTTATATCAAAAACAAGAGATGCTAGTCTTTCTGAAACTTCTCCAACATAAACAAAACAATGGCAAAAAGCGTGGGTGGCTTGAAAAAGGTCTACAGACAATGTTTATATGAAGTTCCTATTTATGTATCTTTTAAATTTCCTACTCACAATTTTTTTCAAAATTCTTTTTTTTTTAAGAAAACGCTTCAAAAAATAGTCATGGCTTAAAACTGTCTATTGAAGAAATGTACGATCATTGTCTTACATTTTTTTTTTAATTTTCAATTAAATTAGCAGAAAACCAGGGTACGGAAACGAGGCCATATATGCACACATTAAACCGCTAACAACTCTTTATAGACTAACGGGCTAGTACAATTTTTTAAATTAAAATACTATAGCTTACAAATATAAACAGTTTTAAAAATTCTATTTTCCTCTTTCGTTTGTGTACATTCGTTCAATCTTGTATGTACGAATATAGAAGCGATCGTTAAAAAATAATCGCATCAGATATATCATGGCAACAACATGTAACCTCTGTTGCCAAAGCAGCAGAATCTAAATTAGCTAAGAGATATTTTACACCATTCCGGCATTTATTTATTTATAAAGCCTAAGTACGACCCGATCTTGAATACTGTTTTCACTTACTTGAAAACATCCCGAGACGTGCTATCCGTCTTATAGACTATTCTTCCAAACCTACAACCGTTGGCTCAACGAAGACTTGTAGTAGATCTGTCTATAGACTTGTCGCATTTCAAGGACTTACGAGACAGGTAGGTACTTGGAGCTAATAGGCACACTGTCCATCTAACTACTACATGAAGAACGCAGTACCAAATCTATCTTTATTAGAAAGAATGGAACGAACCTCCAGACGACGTATTTCCACCCAATGTACAATGTGCAACAATTCAAGAGCAACAAACATCTGCAAGCATCATCTCAGGACGCTCTCTAAGCACTATTGGTTTGCGCCTCACTTGAGAAAAGTTTATATATAAAAAAGAAACAACAAGATAACATTAGGTCACATATACCAACTCATATGCTTCTAGTGGTGACGAGTATTTGCCCTTACTGTCTTAAACATATTACTCGAGTACAGTTCTAAGCTCATAAATGGTGAGTTTACATCTAGTGAGTCTCTATGTGTTGGAACGCTTATGTTTGTGAGTTAAAACAAAAATATACACAGCTGATAACTCACTACAGAGTGCGACTTGTAAGTGCTCATTTGATTGCGCTCACTCATAAGCAACTTATTATGAGTTCAAGTTTATTTACCTTACCTGAAAGTAAGCGTTAAAGTGGAATGTTTTTGAAAATATTTACACATCTCACCTCTATTGTTTAGTAAAAAAAAGTCATCACTCATTCTCAATATCTTAGCTGGCGAAATCGGTGACTCACTATCGACCCAGCTTTCGATTGTTCTCTATGTTGCCAAAAAATGTCAAAAGCTGATCAAAACTCTCAGAAATAAAGTGAAATAACGTAAAAAAAAAAAACAAAAAAAAACGTAAAATATACAAAACTTGATGCATTCGTCATAATTACTTTAACTGAGTATACCTTGCAAATGCAGGTTTCACATTTAAGCAGAGTTTTTGGTATACACAACTTTGCATATTTTAAAATAATTGTTGTTCAAAGAACCAGATTTTCACTAAAGCACACTTTATTTAGATCGGTTTATTTGTTTAAAAAATCTCTAAGAAGGACAAATTAATTCAGCACAGTTCCTACAGTTAGTTTTCACATATGGCAACTCTTTTTAAATAATTGTTTCACCATGTTGACCGATTACAATCGACAACACACAACTAAAAAAAAAACGGACGGCCACACTTATGTCGTCGGTTTTACAATTACAAAAATCCATAACCCTTAGAAAGAGGAAACCTATGTGATTTTTGTAATATGATTTGATGACTTTCTTTGTAATTGGGTTTTAATCATCGTTTATATTCAGTAAAAAAATAAAAAGTTTCTGTCACTCATCTCCCAAGTTCTTTTGAATTCTCTCTATATGCAATCAATTCTTGAACAATTGTTTTTTCTATAGTAACGTGGTATTACCTTTTAAGGGCCGATGTTGAATGTGAACCAAACCGGGTCTATAGGAGATGTGAAAATACAAATGCATGCTCGTACAGCATAAAATATTGCTGCTGTTCGCGATAGTGTGACATCTGACGTGGTGGCGATGTCAATAAACCAAGATCATATGATTTGACACCGTTGGACTTCTTTCTTTGGGTTATTTAAAAGAAAAGGTGTACATGGATAAGCCAGCAAAAATTCAACAGCTAAAGATTAAAGATAATTCGGCACATTAACGGCATAGAACCTCAACTATGCCTCAGCGTCATCGAAAAATTGGAAAATCGGATGAAGGTGTGCCGCCGAGGTCGCGGCGGCCATTTGGCATATATTTTGTTCCATACATATTGAACCATACCTATATTATCATAATAAAAAGAAATGACAATAATTTCCTTAAAAATTTGTGTTTTATTCAAAATCAACATCGGCCCTTAAAATTTAACCACCCTTTACTTTATGCATGCAATAGATGTACATCCTATAATCACGAAAATCACACATATTAGGCCTGCTTCGTAGATAAACGTTTTCAATTGCCAAAAAACTGTTTTTTATTCTGCGTAATCGACAGTTTTTCTATTATATTCTCCCACTTCCCAAAGATGCTTTTTCATTTTTTTTATGAGAGATAGCCTTCCTATCTTTGTAGTTTCAATTGCGTTTTAGTCATACTCCACTTAGTTGTGGCGGAATGCCACATTTCGGCTAGGCGGAAATTTACTATAAATATATACAACATTTATATACAAATGCGAGATTTTTCCTGCATAAAACATAGAATAGGTACAGAACTTTCAATAAGTATAAACAAATCTAACAAATACTAAGCGAGTTGTCTCCATTTCTACAAGAATTACAAGTCAGGCTACCGATATAAAAAAAAGAAGAATTACGCTTGGGAATTAACAAGAAAATAACTATTCTATACCATCAATAACTGTTCTAAAATATTCTATACCATATACAAAAGCTTCATTGATTGGCTTCAAGAGTAGTTAAAGAAAAATAACCCTGCGATTTGTAGTAGTTTTACAATGGAACTTCATTTATCTTAGGGCCCAGTTATAGTTATCATTGAACAACGTCATTGGAACACAACACATGATCGAATTGAAATGTCACCCCCATTGCTTCTTATAGGAATTATTGGAAAATAAAAATAAACGTTGGTCAGTGAAAAATAAGAATTGATTTTCTGTAAAAACTATAATTAGAAATTTAAATATTTTGGATAATCATGTTCTTAAATTCATAAGCTTTGTTTTGACACTAACTCGCCAATGATTGAATTTGTTAAAAAGCCGCAAGGAGTAAAAGAAAATTTCCAATGAGGGTTTTCAATGATAGCTATAAATAGGCCCGAAGTACACATTCTTGTTAACGACCGAAAGCAAGGAACAATTTTATTGGTTGCTGTCAGACCTCTAGGATATAACCATTTGACAGTTTTATTTTTTGAACCACCTAAATATGCTCAGTAGTCAAAATTTCAATAACTAATAACCAAAACTAACATATTCCTCGTTTTCCATTTCACAGCCAAATCAAGTTTCTTAATGAGCACGCAAACAGATGTTTTTTTTTAATTATTTACTACCTATCGACTATTTTTTATTCAAATTACAATCCATCACCCGGATTGTTTAAAATTCAAAAGAAAACTAGACGCCACAACCATAAGATTGATTACATACCATTACCAACCGGAAATACTACAAGTAAATATTTTAAAACATTAAGAAGGTGTTGATCTGTAACACAAAAATTAACAAACAAAAATATCTTTCTCGGTTTTAATTTTTTTCCATCTGTCCTTTTGTTTTTATTTATTGTTTACAAACATTGACAACCATGACTAATCCCTTTGCCATGTTCAAAATGAAAATAGCTATTGTTTCTTAGCCACATTAGCTGTTGGGCATCTGTCTGAAAATTGGCTGCACCTTATTTTTCTAAACGAGCATATCTTGCCTTTTTTCAAAAATGCATTTATTGAGGTCATAAAATGACTAATTAAATTAAACATTTTGAACATTCTTCGACTACTAGGTAAGTACTCATTAAGGATGAAAACAAATCACGTATGTCTCATTTAGCCAAATGTCTCTGTGATTCCGATGACCGTGGGCGGTATATTTAAATAAAAATAGCATAATAACCTCGGCTGATGTTTTCAACGCGACTATTCCGATCATATAATTGTGAGTCTCTGAATGTGTATGTATTGAAAATGTGACTTTTTATTATTTTCATGTGCAAATTTATAATTGTATATCGCCGAGACAAAATAGAAAATTATCATTAATTCTAACGAATTAAATAAAGGGCATTGCCATTCATCAGTTGTAGTTAAAATTAAGTGAGTACCCATACAATGTATCGTATGAGGATGTTTGTGGTGAAACAAATATAACTCAACATTTAAGCGGACATTTTTATACCATGCCGTAGGAGGTAAACTCATTTTTGTAGGTTTATTTATATTTTGTAACATAGAACATATAAGAATCGCAAGTTGAAACGATATAGTAATGGTTGTCTGCCCGCCTATCTGTATATCAAAATTCGCCTACTTACTGCATTATGTGCATTACTTATGTGCATTATGTCTATGCAACATTGTCAACAATACCTACTGTTTGACACCAAGCAAAAGAGTTTATAAACGCTTATCTATGATATTAAAATGTATTGTAATAATTTCAGCCCTATAAACCTGTGGCCTGTACCATGAAACAACAAGTATTGTACAAGAAGTACATTTAGTATTTACTAGACTTTCTTAAAATGTGTCTCAGAGGCTTAAATATTTAAATTGACTCTAAGTAACGTCGCTTAACTTCTTATCTATAATCGATTTTTCATTGCTGCTTAACTAAACGATGATTGTTTCAAAAAACGTATTAAAATTTACAAATCTAGTACAAAAAAAAAGAAGTTATACAAGTTTATGTCCCATTTATCTCTTTTATTTGCTCAGACACTGTTTTTGGCATTTTCACATATTGCGTTGCCTTTGCAACCCTCTGATAAATAACACATAGCGTAGATTGACTAAATTCTTTAATATGCGCATCTTGAATCTAAAAAGTGTATATAGAATGTTTTACGGATTATATTTTAGTGAGATAGTAGATCATATAATATACTTCATTTCGACCTTAATATCTTTTAGCAGCCTTCACTTGGAGATCAGCGGGAGTGTGAATACCCCTATAAGATCGGATCGCACAATGTTGATAAGCTTTTCCATATTGAGTTAAGAAAATCGATACTTTTGCCGAAAACATCGATCGATTGCGTTAATTCTCGGTTTGTACATTTGTATGGTCTCGTAGCTTTTGGTCGTTTGTATTTATTACATTCACAACATTTTGATCATTTACAAAAGAAATGTAGGTTCAGTCCATTTTTATTATTTTGCTTTCACTTTTCAACACAGAAACTCAAAATTAATATAAAAAATAATTTAAATGGAAATTCTCTGATCTGTCAAATTTCATTTTAAAATGGCTCTGAACAACCTCAAAACGCAGTCGATCGTGTTTAAATTAAGCGACTTCTTAGCAACGTTGCTTAAATGTGAAAATCGATTATATATATCTATTTTGCATTTCAGTGATACTTAGAGGTGTTTTAAAGTTAAACAACCTCCAAAATTCCTTTATAAATTCGGCTGTTAGTTTTTAACTTATAACTAAAGTTTTTTTACGCAGTAACTCTAGTTATAAGGCTGTTGTTTCGTGTTACAGGTCCCTGATTTTCATTTTGGTGGAAGACATGAAGGGTCGATTAGAGATGAATGTCCTCTCGGAATTAAATATTATCTCCACTTTCTTTTGGCCCTTTCACATACGATCTTCATCCTATTCAGTTAAATTTTTAAATCATTTTTGCACAAACAAATTCATGTACATCAGAGTTAGGCCTGTTTCGCACTTATTCGGTACTGCTTGTATTCAATTCATCTTCGGTTCCGGTGAATTTCTTCACGCATGCGCAGTTCATAGCAGCATTGTATTCATTTTTATTTTGTATATAGAATTTCCTTAAAAAAAACAAAAATAAAGGGTGGTCCAACCAAAATGCACGTTGTTAATCGTGATTAACACCTTAACGTCAAGTTAAAAAAAAACTGTTTAGTAACCAGAAACCGAGCTTTTTCACAACCATTCATGTGTGGGTGTGTACTCCCAGAACGATGGCGGGACCTCCTGTTTTATGCCGACTCCAAACAGCTAATTTGAGATAAGCTTTTCTTGACAATTGATAATACTCGGATGATTTGTCAGATCATCACGAGAAGAGGGCCAATGAAAAATCATTTAGATGTTGCTGGGGCTGGGAATAAAACCTAGACCTTCTGCGCGGCAGTTCATCGCAAAAACCATCGCGCCACTGAGCCCGTCAACGGCAAACTTTTTGCCCAACTAAATTTTACTTGGAGAGGTACACAAATGAGCAGCGCGTAAAGATTGTTAAAGCCATTTACGAAAATGGGTTTTCAAATCAAAATGCGTTTCGTGCACTTCGTGATTTTTTTGGTCAGCATAATCGACCAAATGTGTTTACAATCGGGAGAATTGTACGCAAATTCTGTAGGGAATGCTCGCACAGTTTGTTCAGCGGAAAACATTGCTGTTGATCGCGATAGTGTGGCAGAAGAGCCGTCAACCTCGACTCGTCATCGTGCCCAACAATTGAACATCTCACGAACATCACCGATGCGAATTTTGAATAAAGATTTGAATTTACACGCTAACAAGGTTAAATTGACCCAAGAGCTTGAGCCTACTGAGCATTTTAAGCGTCGTCAATACGCCATATGGTTGATTGAAAAGACAGAAGTGAATCATCTTCAGTGACGAGGTACACTCAGGCACACCTCATTGCATTCGTTAACAAGCAGAATTGCCGCATTTTTGAAAGTAAGAATCCACCAGTGATTGTTGAGAACCGATGCATCTGCAAAAATTGACTTTTTGGTGCGGTTTATGGGCTGGCGGCGTCATCGCCGAAATGAAAATGAGATCGGCGAAGCAGTTACCGCGAATGGTGTTCGCTATCGCGGGATGATAACGGCCTTCTTATGACCAGCATATGGAACTGGACGATATGCGCTTTCAACAGGATGGTGCCACTTGCCACACAGCCAACGAAAAAATGGGTGAGTGAGAAATGCAATGGCCGTGTTATCTCACGTTGTGGCGATGTCAATTGGCCGCCAAGATCATGTGACTTGATACCGTTGGACTTTTGCGGATATTTAAAAGAAAGAGTCTACGTCAACAAGTCAAAAACAATTCAAGAGGTAAGGGATGAGATAATTCTGCACATTAACGACATTGAACCTCAGTTATGTCTCATAGTCATTGAAAATATGGACCATCGGATAGAGGTTTGCCACCGAAGCCGTAGCGAGCATTTGACAGATGTTTTGTTTCAGACATAATTGTCATAGATCCCTATATCATAATAAAAAAAATATCAAGATAATTCTCTGAAAACTTTGTTTTATTTACAATTAAAATCGTGCGTTTACGTTGGACCAGCACAAGGTAATATAACTGAAGCCCTTATGTGAAGAAGGAGTTTCGAGATACTTGCGCAGTTTTTGAAATGTTACTTTGATTGTATTTACAGCTCAGACTAGTACCTGCATAAAGTATAAAAGTAAGGTTTTCTAAGAGTAACGCTTTTATTTGGTCATAGTTACAAAGGTACATTTTTCTCCGATTAAAAAAATTTCCAGAAAATGTCGATTAACCCCTTTTTACCTAAGCGCTTCACCTGTGAACGCCAAGTTAACTTTTTGTGGCCAAGACAAATTCGCGTCTTTTTGAAAACGTAGGATACCAATTTGTTGCATTGAAACATTCAGCGTTTTGAGATTTCTATTAGTTTCATAAACAAGCAAAAACAAACCAATTAAAACTCAGAGTAATATGTTTTTGTTGTTGTTGTGGTTCGTGGGACGCAACACAACACAACACAATTAAATTCTAAATATTTTATTTTAATACGTAAACACCAGTTGCGCATCCAAATTTTGGAGATTATTGTTTTGAGTTGAGCACCAAAACTTATTGAGAAATTTACTAAAATTCGGTTTTAGATCATAAATAAGTTATGGATTACAAAAATTGATTCTCAGCGAATATATATGCCATACTATTAATGTTTAAATGTAGCGGATTGGGGTATGCATTGCTATCACTCCCGCGAGCCTTGAAGCTTGCATTGTTTTTATTGTACCCAATGGCAAGTTACTCAGAATATTTGTTGCGTTTTTTTATATTATAATGCTAGAGAGTATTTTAATTAAGTCATATAATAAATACCTAAATCTTCTTCATTCAGTTTGCAAGAGCCCAATAACTTTTCATATTTTTTTGTAGCTCGTAACTTTAAACAGAATTTTTTTTTCATTATGAAAAGAAAATTTGAAAATAGTCTTAAACCAAAATTCCAGTCACCTACAAAAATTGAAAAACTGAAAAAACTGATTGACATAACATGTCATTTCCATTTAACCTCTCATTTTTAGACGTCAACAAGGAATTTAGTCTAATAGTCCAACCATTTAAAAAGCTCCGTTTGCAAATGACATTTGAGATGAGTATACATACAATCATTATTGCGGTCATGGAGAGTGTAAAACACAAGAAACGCATTTTATATATAAATACCATGTGGTTTTTGAAATAAAGGCTTTTAAATATTATGTGACTTTAAACAACAGAATTTCATATACAATTCATTATTAAAGAGGTCAACGGAAGTATTTTTTTAATGTCACAAGATATCTATCATGAGGGAAGAAAACATGTTTTAAGGGCTGTCTTTAATTTATTAAAATCGTTATATTATTGAATTATATTGGTGCGATTGCTTAAACTGCAAAAAATCGTATCTTAAGTAGACTTAGCCCATGCATCCTTCCTTAAAAATTAGTAAGTGGAGTGCGAACTTGACAAAACGTAGATTTTGTATAATAAGCTGAGAATAAAATTTGTTGAATTCGTATCATCACTCTTTCTGGTAAAAGAGTACAGCTGGTTATTTTGTATACATCGTGAAATGAATACGCCATTAATAGATATAAGCTACAAAGTAAGGAAACTGTTGTTTGACAGAAACAACTGCTGATAATGTTATTCCACTGAATCAAAAAAAAAAATGCGGCTAATAAACATAAACAATAATTTACTTTACTGCTCAAATTGGGTGTGTTTAGTAAGTGAGTATTTTTACACTTTATTTCAACTTATAACAAACGTTCTTAATGTCATGTTTTCAGATTTTCGTGTCGATTTTTTGACACTATAACTAAGGCCTTAGTCTTCAGTGTTTTTTTATTGAGTTTTTATTTTCTCTGAAGATATCCAGTTCCACCAGATAGGCCTTCGATATTCTAGGTAATAAATTACCGACATATTAAAATTTGTCACTTTGTCACTATTTAAAACTAGAACTTGAATACATATTTCTTTTAAAGTTGAATATGGGAACCAAATTTTAAATCAGATTTACTGAGAGATCGTCGTGGAAATGCGTTGATATTTAACCAATAAAGGAATGGGTGCTGATGATATTTCTGACCCGGTTAATCTTAGCCCACCTTTCTGTATTTCTAGATAGTATACTAGTGATTATTATGTTGGAAAACTAACTGGTGTGTCACACAATTGTTAAAATTAAAATTCATTTAGCGAAAAAGTTTTAAATATGTAATCACTACGTATAGTGATTGCAGCTCACACTTATTACAATCGATGGCGTTTAAAACGTTTGCTAATAATATCCTATGCCATGGGTGCATAAAAGGTTTGATACCTAAGTTGTAAAATAGAGTAATAATTTAACGCATATGGATAGACTAATAATCGCCAGCTTAGTCGATTTAGCTATGCCTGGCTGTCCGTCCGTCCGTACTAAGTTACCAGTTTTTGCGCCTTACATTTTAACAAGAATGATTAAATCTGGTACACACACTCTTTGTTGCTCCCAACAGAACAAGTGTACAAACTTTCAAAATCCATCCACTGCCACACCCACTTTTTTTTTGTTGTTTAAGCCATAACATATTTAAACAATCTCAGTATGTACATTTCATCTATATAAAGCCTTTTGCCACGCTAACTTTTTGGGGGCGTTTTCATTATAGAACGGTTTTGGTAAAATTTAAAAAAAAAAACATATGAGAAGGCTACAATACGCTGTGTGGATCGTTTAAAACCGTATCCCATCCCATCCTTAAAGTTAATATCCCCAAAATGTTGGCTTTATGGCAATGAAATATACATTGCCATTGTCACAACTACTTTTCAGACAGTTTATCAAAATCTTTTGTGGTTCAACGAAAATAACAACGTATTTCTATCGCAAATACCTTGTGGTACACCCAAATGTTTTGTAGGAAAATGTTTTATATAAAAACTAAAAACGAAAAGTATAACACAATTTTACTTCGTCATGATGGTGAAATAAACTTAAAATTGAGAAAATGAGGGTTACGTCACTCCTGCTCTCAATGCTTCAAATATTGTGTTCAGACAGTTTTTTAAATTTCTTAACTGTTTGACCAAAAATAATATTTTTCTAAAAAGTAAGCGTTGCAGTGGGCGGATTTTGAAATTCTTTAGACTTGTTCTGTAGCCTCGGATAAGGATGCTATATACCGAATTTTATAATCCTAGCTCAGAATTCATGGCCTCTGTTTCAAAACTAATATAATATATAAAAAGTGGTGGGTTCACGACAGGCTCTTTCGCAGCGAGTTGGGCGTTAGATCAAATGTCAAATATGAGAGTATTTGACGATTTTCATAATTTGGACAAAATACAAAACAATATTAATTTTGATAATTGATGTTAAAAATGATATAAATAATGTCAAAATGTCATTATACGAAAGTTGTTGATGTAAATAATAATGATTTTCCGTTAGGCACAGTTGAGCCTAAACTTATCATTGTGGAAAAACTAATCGTAAAATATAAATAAAATTGTACTCAATGGATACAAAGTGTTATGAATTTTAACTAGACCTTCATACTTTTTTCTTCACATTTCCGGAATTTAAGCCGCTTTGAAATAACAATTGATACAAATGCCAAAGAATAAAAAAAAGAATAAAACGAAGTTGTGGAGCCGTCATATGGTTTAAAATGTTGGTTTATTTTATAAAGTCAAAACGTTTATGATATATTACTTTTGAAATTGTGCGATTTGTTAAGTTGACCTTCCAAAGAAATTCTTGAAGAGAATATAATGAATGTTTGAAAAAAGTTTCCTTTGATGAGTTTTAGTTGCGAAAAAAGTAAGGCTTTTATATTTTTATAAGCGAATTAATAAAATCAAGTGAAATATCTGGCACAAAAGAGGGCCTCAAACCTGGCATCTCCAATAGTTTGTGTGTGCAAAGCATTATTTTTTTTTCTACAAAGAAATTTTAACGCCAACTAACAACAAAATTTGAAAAGCTTCGCATGATAGTATAAACTTGAAGTTTTATCAGACTTTCCCAAGAAGAGAGGCTGTGAAAAAAATTAGGTGTTACTGGTCCAACACACCAAGGATCTAAATTAATGAAATACAGAACTTCTTTATCTCAGAAAATGATAATGATATAGTTGATGATAGATCACTGGAATGAATAAATAAAGGCGCGCCGTCAGTTCAAATGCTTCTTCTGACATTGTTCGCACTATGTTTTGACTTAAATAGGTATGTTCCAGTACGATATTATTTTTACTTCTTACTAAATTTTTTTTTTTTTATAATTTACACGTACTCAAGGGGTTATGAATACCCTTTATATGTTACCATAGTACGAGCGATAGCGAAGGGGAAGAAAGAGAGGATAGGAAAGATTTTGGATGTAGTGGAGACTTAAACTCCATGGGTGGTGTCCGAACTAGCTTCGGGGAGTCACTTATTCTTGTGTTCGTTAAATTTGAAGAAATTCAAGATGGTGTGCATACTTTTAGGTATTACACCGACCTTTTTATTTCTTTTAAATAAAAGTGAAATGGATTTTGGTTGGGATTTAACGCGCAACCTTCCACTCAACAGACGAACACATTACCACTACACCGCGGCCACCCTACTAAAGAAAGCGGTTTTAAGAAACACTTATAAAAAAACTGTTAAAAATGTTTGTATACAAAATTATTTTATGTGTTCTTTTTCATAAGCCTTGTAAAAAAAACATCATATTGTGGAGTAATATCACAGTTTTAAAAAATCGATTTTGATTGATTCTATTAAAAAATGTGGCTTTTGAGATTCTTCTCGTCTGTCCGTCGGTCCGTAATTATATCTCCAGCTTAAACGGGTTGACCGATTTTCTTCCAACTTCATTATATCAATTGCACCTGATATATAGAAAATATACATAAATTCAATTTTCTCGAAAACGGCTCAAACGATTTTGATTAACTTTTCGAGAAAATCCATCATATAGATTTTTTTATTTAGGCCATTTTTTTATTTGTCATTTTCTCGCAAAATATTTTGTCAAATTGAATGAAATTTAATTCATATGCTACGATTCTATAAGCAACAATTCTACATAGTTAATTTTGGCCCAAATTTCCCTTAACGGAATTGTCAGTTTTGGCCATAGAAACAAATTTCGCAATAAACTTTCATTTATCCACATTTGGACACAATTTATCTCATTTTTAGCATCAATAATCAAAATGAATATTATTGTGTATTTTGCCCAAATTATGAAAATCGTTGATCTAACGCTGTGCAAGAGAAAGTTGCGTACGACCTAGTCGTGCACCAACCACTCGTTTAACATTAAGATCATATCGAAATTCCTACGTGACCTAGATCTCGTGCATGAATCAATGTAACCACACCACAAGTTTTAATTCGTATGAAGCACCAACACAAATTCAATTTGCGGTCGGTGCTCGCAGAATCCTTAAACGCACTTAATAATCTGCTGTTGCTATCTCAAGACAAAATGGGTCTTCTAGTATTGTTGTCATACTATAGTTATGTGTTTGATAAATTTGAAATATTGCTAGAATCGTCTCCCAGCAAGCCCTTAATTAAGAGGTTGCGTGTTACACGCACCCATACTCAGTGATCACGATATGATTACAATTGGGTAGATGAACATGTCTACAATTATATATGTTTCGTTAAATTGGCGTTTTAAAATCACAGATCTACAAAAGGAAATCACTATTGCGTATTTATTGTTATATAAATTTAAAACGTAAATACAAACTGCGTTCAATTTGGACCATCATTTAGAAACACAAAACAAACGTAATTTTAATAAAACAACACACTACTATACCGTGGCTTGTGAAACATATTATTTCGCTCCAAGGCTATGGCCGCGGCCAAGTCATCGTCATCTTCGAATATTGTCGGAATCATACTCTGATCCAAATCACCCATCAAACTATTTAAACTGAACATTTATGTTACATTTTCTACCGCTAATGCCGGCAGAACATTTCAATCAAATTTTTTTTTTAAATTAACCTTAATCACTTCAACACAAAACTTTATTTCGTTATTATTTTTTTTTTCTCACGATACCACCATTTTTACTGGGTAACATATCCCGGTCACATGTGTTTCTTTGTAGATCTATACTGAAACAACAGTCCGACGGCGATCCGACATGGTATATCCGCACTCGCAATATTACAGGCTCGTTTCGAACAACATCGCAAAAGTGAGTAAACTGCGCGCCCTTATTGTCGCAGACAGATCTAAAGCAAGAATCATGAAAACATGGGCATGGACCACTTAAGCGAGCGCCGCCGTGCTTCTGCTGGTTAATAATTTTATTTAGCTTTTTAGCTTGCATAACTATAATAAAATAAATTTTCCCCTGTTGAGTTTTATTTGGGGGTATATATGGACGTTGGATGTGAACGTGTACGTTCGCGCGACGAAACATTGATGGGTTTTCAGTTTTTTTTTTCTCCTATTTTATTCTAATTCGATAACACAGTGCGACCAATTGCGGTAAAGCGTTTACTAATAAAATTTAATTTTGTTAAATAGTTAACAAGTGTTTGAGATGCAGTTCAGTGGTGCCTTTGGAAAAGTCAAGAGGAAATGAGTTCGAAAGAATTTGGTTTTGACAAAAAATGTAAGCATTCATTCATTAAAAGTGAGTTATTTGTCTAAAAAGGATGTATATGTGTTGTTCTTTTATAATGTTGTTGTATTTGTTTTTAAAAAAATTACAGAAATTCGAAATAGAGTGAGCCTTAAGAGATTTAGTTATTATTTTCTAAAACTCCCCTTAACAGTTGTAACTTTATACGTACGTAATTAGATTTAGATTTAATTATTAACTAAATCACCAAGAAGGCAGTCATTTTACGATTATCTTTCGAGCTAAAAACACTCACATCATTAGCAATAGTCAACCATGTTTGCACCATTGAAAACCTTTCTTTTCTCTTAGCGAAAATAGTGGGGAGATGATCCCAGAAATCTTAATCTCCGTTTTTTTACATTCAGATTTTTCGGATATCTTAGATAGAACGTGTTTCACTTTATTGATAACGGAAAGGGATTTTTTTTTTCATAAATATGATGTCAATATGCCGTTCCGACAAATACAGAGTGCAGCGCATCTTCGATATTCTTATGATAGCACGTGTTCGCAGCTTCAGTCGGTCTGACCCAATGTGTGTCATAGAATAGTTTACCGCACAACAAAAAGCTTTCAAAATGCAACGTTTGTAACATGAATTTATAGTTTTAAAAAAACGTAATCCACCGTCTAATCATCGCTTGATTGGACATTTTCTGTTTGAAGTCCCTTAAAGGTTCAAACTGGGACGTAAGTTACCAACGTGAACAGTTTGTTGGGTGAATCCTCATCGTCATTGCGACGGCGAGCAAGTCGCACACCAACACGGAGTGGTGTGCTCCATTGAGTTAGGGAAGCGCCGTCAACGTTATTAAAGCGACGACTTTTACCGATTCGATTGGATCATGCGAACTTGTAATGATTTTTCCTCAAATCGATGATGATTTTTCGTAAAATTGTAGAAATTGCAGAGCAGCTCATACAGCCCAAACCACGATAGCTATATTGCGTCTTTTGCTTCTTGGACACCAAATTACTAACTAGTCGAGAATACATTTTTTGATATTATATAAGGAGAATTTTTAAGAAGCCTTTAAACATAATATACAACAAAAAATAGCCCGAAACATTTCAAAAGTGATGTGAAATACCTAAAAATGAGCGCATTGCACAAAATAATATTCATGATTTGTTCAGAACAAATTTGTATAGTATGTTTGACTACAAAGCAAGGAGTTCAAATCTCAAAAGTTAAAAATGTAACATTTCTACATGAACCAAACTGCGAAAATCTGGGTGTGTCAAATTTGGTAATGTCAAAAATCTGCGCAAAATTAGTAAAATTTCTTGTTCTATGCGTTTTTTGAAGGCTGTCACCAAGCAGAATTTGTCCAGTGAACATTATGGCTGAAGTTGGCACAATTTCCATACACCTTCACATAATTTTCAACATAATTTTCTAACAAAAAAACATTAACAAAATATTGAAACACATATTTTATTTGTAAATATAAATCTTTTGCAGCTGCAATAAAATGGCTGCGCAATCTGCTTGATGTGTTGTACTAAAGTTTATCTGCAGTACCTCAATAGAAAATCTGCCTTATTGAACGCGAGCGATGCAGTTTTTTTTAATATGAAGTTTATGACTTCACCCTCTGACAAACATCCAAGGGTAAAAAAAATTTATCCATGGGTATAAAATGGATATTTCCTTCTTTGCGTCAAAAATATAATACGGGAATTCATGCAACGTTATGAAGTCATCGTAAACGTCGTAAATGAGCTGTCAACATTTATATGGAAAATCTTTTACAACAATATCGGCAATTTAGCACAAGAGTTCACTGTGTAAACTAAAATAAATGTTGAACTTCCAAAGCGCCATTGCAACATTTAATCCGTCCCCTAAATAAATCAAACATATGCGTTAAGCTAAACAAAATTATTGCGCACCGAATTGGGTGTGTAAACTGAGATGATTAACGTTTTACACTTTCATTCACTCCTTGCGGAAGGTGAAGATTTTCTAAGCCCTATTGTTAAAAAAATTATAAGTTTGGGCTAAAAAAAATGAGATCACCAATGCACAACGATTTTGTGACATTCTACAAATAATTAAAAAACGTGTTGCTGCACGAACACGCCAATCCTCGGCCTTACCCAAACAAGGCACTCTGCAACTCAAGTCGTTGGGATATTTTGAACCAACCCCGCATTTTCCTGACTTTACGCGTCTTGATTATCATGTGTGTATTTCCCTGAAAGACACAAATGGATATAACCACATTGTACGAACAGGTTCTGAAGGCAGAGTTCTTGAAAAATGTTTAAATAAACTTTAAAATAATTTATTTTCTAAAACTATTGCTAGAATTAAACTGATTTAAGGATAAGATGAAAAAAAAGAGATTTCTGGCATCATATTTTACGGTACGTGTAGTCGTAGTTTTTACACAATTTTTATATAATTTTAAGAATGTTTATTAGAAATTTCTCACCGCCATATATTGGTCAAAATAGAACCCCTACACAGAGTAACAAATGCTCAATAAGTTGTAGTACTCGTGACAATCTTCATAGGCAGATAAGCAATACCGGAAGCGCAAAACAAGACCAGGTACTCCTCCTGATACAACACATGTTTTTTTTTAGAGTGAATCAACTAATTCGAACCCCTAGCATATTTTGGAAGACCATATTAACTATCTAACTAAATAACTAACTAGACATAAATCTCCGATTTAACATTTTTCAAAATCGAATTGATTAGATGGTTTATGTTTATTAGATTACGCTTCTGTTAAAAAAGAAACAACATAAAAATAGCAAATGCTAGGTTCATCAAAAAATAATCGATAATAATTAATACTTTTAAATTAATAATAATATTAGGGGCATTCATGCAACGTCGGAGAGTCGTCGTTGTCGTTGTTGTAAACGTGATAAACGAACTGTCAAAATGTGTATGGGAAATCTTTTCTAACAATTTCGGAATTCTCTCAAAGGAATTGGGTGCGTAAACTGAGATGGTAAACGTTGAAAACTTTTGAAATGCTATTTTGACATTTAACAGTCACTTTCACACATTAAACATATTCGCTAAACTGACAAAAAATTTATGTAGAACGGAAAGAGAATAATAGGAACGAATTTCGATCAATAAATAAATTACTAAATTGATATTCAATTCAGTGGGTTACCGCATTATTTAGTGGTACAGTTTTAGGGTCGTCCTTGAAACGTCGTCGTAAAATTACAATCTTTTGCACGTAGTAAAATTACGACGCGACGTTGCATGAATGCGCTTATTAAAACCAAATGAAATTAAGCGTGTTTTATTTCTCGTGTTTTTTTTTTTTAATACAAAATCTTTAGAAGAACATTAAGATAAGTATTATGTTACAAAAGTATTTTATTTATTAAAATGTGTGATGTGTGATTATAACATACGAATAATGTCAATAAACCACGATTTACATTAGCATCTATCTATTTGTATGGACAACCATAAAAATAGATAGATGCTAATGTAAATCGTGGTCCATTGACATTGTTCGTATGTTATAAAAAATTCTTTAAATCATAAAACTAACGGGTCATTTTTTAAAAGTTAAGTTTTACAGGTTGCAAGCGTTGGTTTGTAATGGCATGCAAACATCAGCGTAAGCGTGATACTCTGCCATTTAATCATGCAAGGAGCAACGATTGCAAATTATTGATATTTAGTATCAAAATTCGTGCTCCGCTGTTTTATCGAAAAATTGTGTTCAGCGATGAGGCTCATTTCTGCCTTTACGAATATGTAAGTAAGCATCTAGAGTGATGAACAGCTACATGCCATACAAGAATTACCGATGCATCCCAAAAAACGACAGTTTGGTGTGGTTTATGGGCTGGTGACATCATCGGTCCATTTTTCTTCAAAGACGACCGTGGAAGAAACGTTACCGTCAACGGCGAGCCGTGATACGCGACTTTTTTTTGGCCCCAGTTGGCTGAGTTGAACTTGGTTGACATGTGGTTTCTTCAATGGAAATATTGAAGGAAGAATTTGGTGAGCAGCTTGTCTCTCGAAATGCCCCTGTGAGTTGGCCGCCAAGATCATGAGATTTAACGCCTCTTCATTGTTTTTTGTGCGGTTATGTTAAGTCGTTAGTCTATGTGACAAGCCGACACCATTGAAGCCTTGCAGGATAACATAACACGCCTAATTCGTGGAATACAGGCTGAAATGCTCGAAAAAGTGACGCAAAATTGGACCTTCCGAATGGGAACATTTGAAACGAAGCCGCGGACAACATTGAAATGAAGTAGTCTTAAAACGTAAATAACAAAGGCCTATTTATCGGTTACAATAAAAATTTTGAATATTTTATGCAAATTTGAGTGTTTTATTCGATTTTTAAAAAACCTACGATTTAAAAATCACCCGGTTTTTATAATTCGATTTTATTATTACATAAATTATGTTAGATTCATATAACAAAACAATTGTGTTACAAATAAGACTGGTGGGTGCACGACTGGGTCGTACCAAAGATTCTAAAACCATACAGATGACGTACTGCATACAAGAAAAATTGTTCCATGGAGGGTCGTACTGGCACAGCCTGCAAATATTTGGATCTCGTTTCTCATGTGTGAACGTGCACACCGCCCGCCCGTACCATGAAGCTAGTGAGCAAAAGTTTCTATTTTTTGTTCTCAATGCGTCATGGCATATGATCCATTTGCATAGTTCGGCCAAAACACACAAAGTCAATCATTGTGGTTATTGATGCGAAAAATATAAAAATAATGTGGAACTGTGATTGTTAAATGTCGACGTGTTTTATAATGATTTTCCGTCATTGGCTAAAACTCAAAAAAATACATTAAGAATAATTGGGGCTAAAACTAATAATGTGGAATTATTACAAACAATAATTGTAACACATGTATTCAATTATATTTAATAAAAACACATAATTTGCGAGAAACTAAAACTTATATTGCCTATACTTAAAAATCTGTTATTATTATCGAAAGAAAACCTGGATATCCAGTTTTGTTGGAACAACGATATTTATAGTAGGTACCGTTAAAAAAATGGCCTAGAATTGTGTACAAAAAAAGTTGTATATTCACCTTGAATAAAATTGCGGACAAACAGACGGTATTTCAAAAAAAACATTTTGTTGGTTCTACTATCATCGTAATGTTAGAATCAATCAATCGAAATCGAGAGAATGTTAAAAATTTTAATTAATTTGAATTTGTATGGTAAGTTGAAGACCATCGCCACTGATTATTTATATGTAGGTGAGGTTATTTAAAAAATAAACAATGCTAATCGATTTGTTAATTATTAATAAACCACTAGCAATATATGTTCATATAACAATTATAAGCTACCAATCACTTGCGCAACAGAACAAATATTCATGTTTTACAATGCTTGCTTCCCTGACCTAAAAAGCTTTCAAGCTTTTGCTCCTCACATTACGTCAGCTGGATTACAGCTTCTTTTGTACATGTTTAATTTATTGACTTCGATCAGTCAGTTTCTATGAAAGATCGCTTGAATAGAGATCTATTGCTAAATGACCTCTCGCAGGGCCACCTCACCACGATTGTTTGCGTAGGTGATGATTTTTCTGTTTTCGATTGCAAGCAATTGTATGCCTATTTTTAAAAGATTCGGTTGCACAGTGTACCATATGTTTGTACTCTCCTAAAACACACACTACTTAGTATTTAGATAAAAACAAATTTTTAATAATTCGACTTTATACATATATACCTACATGAAAAAATTTTTTTTTTAAATTTCATGTGTAGGTATGTATATGAAAATTGTTGGTCAAATGTAAATTACGTTTCTATTTTCGTGTTGAGTGCTAATGGCATGGGAAATTAATTATGCATATTATGAAGTTCAGATAAAATCATTGCTAGTGAAATATATTTACGAGTTTGCGATTTTGAGTGTATTTGCAATTGTACATGACCGTGCATCTAGAAGCAGTGCATCAGGTTATTTAGTTTGCTAGATGTAAAGAGGACAACAAAAAATAATTTATATGTTTTGGAATCGTGATTAGATAATATTTTGAATACAATGCGTGCTTTATTTTTGTTGATTTTTTTTTTAAATAGATCAGTGATTTCTAATGATCAGATGATATTATTTCGAATGACAGTTTGATACAATGAGAATCGTAAATACGTACATTTTGAAGATTCTGTAAACGATCAAACGAACAAAATTGTTGATAGAATAAAAGTCATAGTGCTAGTTCGCATATTGAAAATATTAATTTGCATTAAGTTAGAAATATTGGAAATAATAAATTTTCAGCATTCCAGTGACGTTGCTAACAAAAAAACCGATGCTCAGCGATAAGGACATTTTTTTTAATATTTAGGCGCATGCATATATTAACCATCTGACAGGACATTTATAAATTTCTTATATTAATTTCTCAGCCACATCTCTAATATTTCTGTTCCCTTGATGATACGTAAAAGTTTTTTGATATGTTGCGGTAAATTGACCAAAAACCAATTTTTAACTTCTCACAGATAAAAAAACCCGCAGCACTTCGAACCCCAGCTATGGTGTTAGAAATATTTGAAAATAATTTTAAATATAAAACACCAGAAAAAAGCGAATTTCAAATAAATGAATTTCAGATGCATTTAACGCATGAAATCGTTAATTTCTGTCCTGAAAAAAATTCGAGCAAATAATGAAAATACAAAGACTAGCGTGTATAGAAACAACCATTTCAACGAGCTTAGCTGCTGGAAATAAGCACGAAGAGATCGCAAGCCAAATAGAATTAGGATTAGAAAAACAAACTGCTTGAACCCGAGTATATTTCCCTATGAGTAGATGCAACATGCAACCATACTAGCACTAATATATAGACAGCCAGGCGGCCATAAAAACAACATTTGCTAGTAAATCCAAGCTAGCAATGAAATAACTAACGAATTTAAGTCAAATTCATTTAATATATTTTTATAAGACATATCAAACGGCCGCTACACCGTATTGCAACCTCAGAATTGGAATTAAAGCCAATTTCAGGTTGAAGTCACTGACCGAAATACAACAAGAAACGGCAAAGAAACAGTTCTACTCGCTGTCTACGTTGGAAATTGCGCTGACTGGTCAAACGATTCTGACAGTTTGCGGTAATTAAAAGACCCAAGAGTAAGACAGCATAAGGAAGTCACTAATGCCAAGATAATAATCGTAGCCATAGTGACACAAGAACGTAACTAAAATTTTTTTTAGAATTTTGGGCTGGGTATGCCACCTTACTTAAAATATAGAATTTATACCAGGTGATCACCCTATTGAAAGATGCTCTTATTTTTGCAATTGGCCGCCAATGTCAAATCTGTGAATACAAGTGAACAAGCCATGGAGCGATACACTACCCAAGAACGCGATGAGGTTCATTTCCACCTCAGCAAGTATGTGATCAAACAAAACTATCGCTTCTGGGGCACCGAAAATTCACGAGTAATACACGAGGAGCTATTATACCCGCTCAAAGGTACTGCATGGTGAGCTGTTCACACTGGAGGAGTCATCGGGCCATTTTTTTTATAAGAATGCCGCTAATAAAACGACAACTCAAAAAAATTAAAAAGTGGTAAAAGAATCACAAAAAATAAAATTATTAAATATTGAAATACGTTTTTGTATCACTAAGGCGAAGTAATGATTATGTTTGAAATGCATGTGACAGTAAAATCCACATCGACTATAATTCAATTTGTTTTAAATTTTTTGCAGGTTTTTAAGGAGGTCGATATGGCTGAAAAGAGTGACCCCACTGTACATTATCACATTGTACGCATAAGAACATAAGTGTTCCGGTTAATTTACTCTTGGAATTTCTACTAGGATGTTTCAGATCAATAGTTTTCTCCCATTAAAAGAAAGAATCTGATTATGGGCTGCATAGGCTTATGCAGGCTTATAATTCCTTCTTATGAAGTTAAAGTTCATGGGAATATTGGCAGAGTACGTTGATAAATAGTTTTTTGACCATCGCGTATGTGTTTTTTTTTTATAGTTTCATGCACATGCTAGATGGCAAAGGGTGTTTTTTTTAGAGGTATATAACTTCGAATTGAAATAAAATACAAGCAAATCGTTTCAATGTCCATCAATTTGGCTTTATTGGATGATAAATTCATGCCATTAATGTGGCATGTGGCCGCCGCGGCTGGTTCGAATAAAGAAAAGTCAAGAGGTTCAATTTTCAACCACTTTTTCGATCATTTGGGGCCGTATGTCGGAAATAACGCAACGAATGTTGGCCTCCAAGTGCCAAAAAGTTTCTGCTTTGTTGGCGTAGACGAGCGACTTCATACCAAACAGTCAGTTTTTTTTTTTGGATGTAATGGCGTTTCAATGGTCTCATGTGCATTCTCTTCACCCTAAATGCGGCAATTTTGCTTGTTGACGATCATTCAACCAACTTAAAATAAGCCTCATCACTGAACAAAATTTTGCGATCAAAATCAGCATCGATATCAATCTCATTTTCGGCCCATACACCAAAATCACGACGCATTGCATGGTCTCGCGGCTTTAATTCTTGCACAAGCTGGATCTTGTAAGGTCGTAAGCCAAGATCTTTATGCAAAATCTGCCATAAAGTTGATGGACAAAGCTCCGATTGCTGTGCACGGTGGCGAATCGTTTCATTCGGGTCCTCTTCAAAACTTTGCTGTACAGCGGCAGTTGTTTCTTCGGTGCGTACTGTTCGACGTCTATGCGGATGCGTATTATCAGAAAGAGTAACCGTAGTACGAAAACGATCCATGGTTAACCGAATTAATTGCTCGACCATAAAATGGACGGAGCTTGCAGTAAATTTCGCTAACTGAACCATTATTTTCGAAATAAATTTGCACGATTTGCAAGCGTTGTTAATTTGTCAAACTGTTCATGATGAAATGGCAAACCAAACTGAACATAAATGATATTAGAGCAGCCCGAATTGACCACAAAATGTCAGTTTTATCTCTATTTGAAAAACCAACCTCTAATAAAAACACCTGTTAGTTTTCGACCATCGCGCATGTGTTTTTTTTTTATTATTTGATGCATTGCATATGCTAGATGGCAACATTTTGTAGATAATTTTGGAACCGATCTGTGTGTTCATTTAGAAAAGATTTCGGCGTTTACAGCGTCGTGATAAGAAACAAATGGTTCGATATTTAAAATCGAACAAGAAGAAAATTTCGGAGTTATTAATTTATTCAGGCATGTTACCCTGGTGAGATTGAAATATTTGGTCAATTGATAGCGTTGGTACATAAAGCCAAAACTCACGTCTTAAAAAAAACTATGTAAATAAAGTGGTATTAAATTTGGTTTGCTAAACATTTGACATATGTCATATATATTCTCAACAGCTAAAGTAAAGCAAAAAAAAAAAAAATTAATGCGAAACCTGCTGGCCTGATTGTTTTATTAAAATTTTAGGTGGCCATAAATTCTCCTTTTCGTTTTGCTATCGGAACAAAAAAAGGCACAAGAACATACATATTGTTAGTACAATTTTATTTTATTATCACCATTATGTCCACTTCTAAACTTATAAATAATAAGAATCACTAAGCGAAAAGCTGCCTAAATTTGCATTTTCCTTTTTTTTTTTTGTTTCTTTAAACGAAAATGCATACTCAATTCTAAAACAAACTCATAAAAAGGCATTTTGCGCAAATAAAAACGGAACCGAAATAAAAAAAAAAAACAAATATCACAGCAACTGCATTGTAACTCAGCGTTGGCGTTTTTATAGTTAACTTTTAAAAATATGCCAAACGTAAAATTAAAGATATTTTATTTAAGATATTTTTTTTATTGATATACGTACGATCTTTCAATTAGATTTGATGCCTCCTGCTCTTTAAACCTGAAACGGTGACAACGTTAAAGAACATTTGGTTGTCAAATATTTGATTTTACAATGAGTAAAATGAAATTGAAAATAAAATAATTTCAATAAACTTAAGTAACTAAAAAAAAAGGATGAACAGAGTATACATAAACGAGTATATGTATGTAGGTTTTATGTTTTCTTTTCGATTATAATAACATTATCAACATTTTTACGAAAAAGATTTTTACACTGATTAATAATGCGATAAAAATTTGTTTACATTTTTTGCGTTCATTAAAATAATTGGGTGGGGTTGGTTTTAAAGGTTCAATTCATGCTTTACATCTTTGTCGGGGTAAAAGATTGTGCATGGAACATTGTAAGGCATATATTTTCATATGTACAGGTATATCATACACAAATATAATTATTATTGAAGACCGATTTTTAATATGGGTAATCAATTTCTGGTATATATTCTGCAAAATAATGTTTTATTTTTTGTTAAATATTGATACCATAGTTGAGCGGATTGTGTAAATACGGAAAGTAAAATCTGTTCTGTTGTATCTTATTACGTGAGTTTGAATAATATGTTAAAGATGGACGAGATATTTTACCATTATCTCATCTATAAACCATGTAAAGCATATAGAGATTTATATGGTATTCACGCCGAAAGGAAAACTGAATTTCGAAAAACCCTTGACTCTTTTAAACCAACCACCGATCAGTCTCGTGACATTTCCAGACATTCGTTCATAAATATAATGTTCACCGACTTGATTTGTAAATCAGCCTTGAAGGCAATATCACGAACTGCCTGTTCATTTATCTTGTCGAAAACTTTAACGTAATTTAAACAAAAAAATATTTTCTTATTCATTTTTTCACAGATAAGAAAAAATATGAAACTAACATATTAACGAAAAAAAATGTTTTCTTGATAGCTACTTGTTTAAACTTTGTGGAATAAGATTAAAAGTGGTGTTCGCTACAGCAAATAACAAATAAATGATATTTACGAAATGGTTTCGAGACGGTTACGTAATAACCTTAAAATTTTACAAAACTGAAAGTGGGAATTGGTGAAACTTCAGTTTCTTTAAAGATTTTGGGTGTTTTAGCGAAAACTCAGTTGAAGCGTATTGACTAATAATGTAAATTCAATATTTATTGAGTACGCTAAGCCTTCCAATTTAAAATAAAGGCAGGAAAATTCTAGATATAAAACATCTTACAGCTCGAAGGATATCAACCATTCTGAGAAGGCAATGAACATCCAAAAAGGAGGCTAATTCTTTGGTGAAGAAAAGCCACACGAAACGTTACCAATATATTCGTTGTGGTAACATCAGCAAGTTAAGAAGGATTTCCAACACTTGATTACGAAACGAAAGGCAATTTTGTATAACTATGACCCAGAGAACACTATACAGAGTAGCGTTCCTTTCTTTACGTGATGCCGAAGAGACTATTAGACGTTTAGGGACCATATTCGAGTTATGCAGATAAAAAAATCTCTGAACACGAGCAAAGTAACGAAAGGTCTGTTGAAAACATTGCTGCTGTGCGTGATAGTTTACGGGAAATTTTATCGATCACAAGAACCTGGTCTTTCCACAACTCTAAAGAATCAAATTAAATCAAGAACTGGACCCTCTTGATCAAACTTGACCCAAACTTCTCCAATCGGAGTCTGCAATAGTTTAAAGAACATCTTGAATTTCATCGAAAATTTAAACCTACCTGCTCTTTTAACTTGTGTAGGCAAAGTTTTTTTTTTGCCACAAAGAGAGCACCCCCTGTTTAACACCTAATACGAATGGCTAAATTTAAGAATCTTCTCATGGCAGTATTACTCCTGGATGTTTGCCAGCCGTTTGCAAGAAGTGGAGCAGTGAAAAAAAAAACCAAGTGTTGTCACTTTCCGGATTTGATACAGAAACCCCCGGCGTAGTCCAACGCACTTACCACTAGGTCACTGCACCCAAGAGACTACATTGGATAAACAAATAAGCGACCGTGTGGTGTGGATTTCGTGCTGGATATTTTGTGATTATGTTGTTTTTTGTCGATGAAAATGTTTGCAATACTATGGTAAAAAGAGTTTGCTATCGCATTGGAAAACCATTTTTGGTAAGAATTGCAGGGACGTGACATCACGTTTTTAGGAAGATGGTCCCACATGCCACACAGATGTTCAAACAATTGATCAATTGGGTGGGAAGTTTGGTAATCGTTCGGTTGAATGGTCATCTCTTTATTAAATTAATTCTGGAGTATTGCCAATTTTTATTTTTATAGAACGATATATGACAGAAAATCTCGCCCAAATCGAATGAAATGTTCAGTCTCATTTGAATAATACTTAACCAATTAATTATAAACAAAAAATATATTCAATAATTGGTAAAACTTATCTATTTTTGTTGCTTTAAATTAATAAGAACTAAAAAGCATCCCCAACTTTAATTTTCAAAATGAACCCTTTATGTACATATGTTAAGTATTAATCTATTTGAGATTTTTTTCAATTAATGCTATCAAACAAAGAATTAGTTTCTTACTGATTGAATATTTCCCCTAAGAATAAAATTATAAATTAAACAAATAATCAGCTATAGATATAAAAATTTACAAATTGGACTACTAGCCATAGCCATTTTCTGGATTTATTTATGAATCGTTATAATTGATTGCTCCATCAGTCATTCACTTATTTACACTTATATTAGACTGAATTAATAGTCAAACGTTTATAGTCTCATAGTAAGACGTTTTCTTTTTACAAGACAAGTTAAATGCAATTTTTAATAAATAATTAAATCATAATATCAGGCGAGAAAATAAAATGTAATATGATAAGAATCAATAAGATGCAAATGTTTACAGGTGCTAGAAGAATAGTAATGCCTAGCAATGGGACTCAAAAGTTTAAAAGAATTTTTTTTGGAAAAAAAACTGGGTAAATACCCATAAATTGAAAACAGCATATCTTTACGAGATTAAAAAAATTGACTTTTCGGTACAAAAATGCAAACAGTTTATAATACAAAATATCATACAAAGTCGGTGGTTTGTGTTAACCGTATGCAGACAAAATATATTTGATGGTAATAGATGTATCCGTAGTTGATTGAGTTTTTTTTTTTTTGAGTAAATCATTTTTTTTTAATTTTGCACAATAATTGGAAATAAAATTCGATAAAAATATGTTCGTCTCCTGTGTTAATTAGAAAATATAAACAGCTGACAAAAAAATTAAATTAATAATGCAAATTTTTAGCGCAACTGGCTCGTTAGTACCCAGGGCCGAGCTTTCTCATAGCCATTCATGTGTGCGTGTGTACTTCTTGCACGATGGTGGGACCTCCAGTTTTATGCCGACTCCGAACGGCGAAGTTGAGATAAGCTATTCTTGACAGTTCATACTACTCGGATGATTTGTCAAATCATCACGAGAGGAGGGCACAAGAAAAATCATTTTAGGTATTGCTACGGCCCAGACCTTCTGCGCGGCGGTTCATCGCCATAACCATCCACTGAGCCCGTCAAAAAAAATTAAATTAATTTTTATTAAATCTGGCACCTTTGCATTTTTACAGATTGATCTAGAATTCATCAAATAAAATTGTCTGCAATTGAACGGAAATTATCAACAAAGAAATAAACTAACAAAATATTTAAGAATGATGAATATTAATATAAAGAACAAAACCATTTCTTTAAAAAGGTGTATGTTAAGAAGGCAGAATGAACAGTAAGAAGAATGAAATTATTTACCTTTCACTTGCTATGCTCGAGTTTCTGGACATAGACTTTGGGGACATCTCAAAGTCTGAATCCGATCTATATAAAAACGATTCGCGACGTTGAGGGAGATTTTGTAAAACCAATCCAGCGCTGGGTGAACCGCCTTCAAGCGGAGATCTAGCGCCTTGGCCATTTTCTACATCAAAACTGTAAGTAAAAATGGTTTAAATAAATTTGTTAGTTTAGATTGTTAATTGGAATTAAATTGTTAGTCATAGATCTTTTTCTGTTGGTTTAGCAATTTGAAAAGTATATCAAGTCATTGAAACAACATTAAAACCTTAGGCGCAGTAGTAAAATTGAGTGCAAAATTGGGTCGTACGTAACTATATTCTTTACGGAGAGGTAAAGGTTATTTCAAATATAAAGAATGGAAAGAAGATATTGTTAATAAAATGGCTAAAATAATAAAAAAAAGGTCTAGGCTTTTGAGGAATCTTTATGGCTATATTTCAGTATGTGACTGCCAGATGCATCAATTTTTATTTTTTTTTTTTGAATCAGTGAAACAACATAATAGCACCTGGAAGTGCTCAGTCTAAGCTCAACGAGGTCATCGAGTTACCAAACTTCTGTGTTGAAAGCCCGAATACTCATCTCTGGGAGAGCAGTTCATAAGGCATAAAACAAAATCGGTCAAAAGAAAGTAATCCATGACAGAACAATAAAACGTCAATTGAATTTAGAAATAAAACCATCCACCAATAATTGCGCTTTGCAGTTGTGAAAGTTTTGAGTATGACGAAGAAATAATACAAAAACGTCAGCATACTATACGCGAAATAGCAATTTAACAAGTAAATTTCTACTGGTTAAATCGAAGTCCTTTCTTCCTAAGGTTTAAAAATATTTAAAAAAATATATATTTAAGCAAATTTTCTCAAATAAAAGAAACATTTCTTAAGTGTTTCTAAACGCTAGTTTTATATTGATAAAACACTTTTAAAATGTTTTTCGAAATCTAAATTTTGTCTCTATGTTACAAACTATGTATCAAAAACTAATATACCCCTATGGGATAGGGTATAAAAACGCTCGTGGTAATACACGGATTTTCAAAAAAAGTTTTGTACCAAATTTAATCAGTCTAGCTCAATTAGGGTCTAAAAACCGGTCACATACAACGACGAAAAACAAATAAATGAGAATAATAGAACATTTAAAAAAAATATTTCTGAAATGTTTCTTTATTGTGGATACACCTTAAAATTTTACAACATGTTGGCAATCTTCATAAGAAAATTCAATTGCGATGTTTGTTTTAAAATATGTGTTTTCCAAATTGTACACAAGAAATCAAATATTTACGACGACAAAATATTTTCATATTTGTCGAAATTTAATTAGCATCACAAATAGTCCGAATGACTCTCCTACCGACGACAACGTACTCGTATATGTATATTCCAAAGAAAAAAGAGAATCCAAAGCGAAATTCAACTCAAATCGCTCAACACAAGTTGGGTGTCATTTTATCGAAAACGTCGACAATTTTATTTTTAACCAAAAAGCCGACGTATGAACCTCCACAGAGGGAGACGACTTGTAGGAACGCATAAAGACTGTTCCAACTGCGAGTCTTCTCCTTGGCCCTAGTCCAAATACCAAAACGGATGATTTGTATTATTTCCCAGCAAAGATTCACATGTTTCTAATAATTACATCGCTTTTAAATAAATTTCCGGCATGTAATGGGTAATTTTCACTTATAAATTAAAATCTTTTTATAAACTTCAACTTAGTTAGTAGAAATTTATAACTTGTAACCTTTGCAGATTTTTTGTGCATAATTCCTACAAGTTGTTTCGAGACTGTGCAATTTTTCGCTGAAATTTTATGACACTACATGTATGTTCATAACTATGTGTTTAAAGGAAATTTGCAACAGCTAAGCAATTAACGGGCAACGAAATTTGTTGATGTGATAAAAAAATGATGCCGATTAGCGTAAGGTTGTATGTTCAAGTCCACGAATACTAGAGATAAAAAATAATAAAAATATAAAGCTGACTAATTAAATTAAAATTACAAAGAATATTCCTTGATTAAATTAATAAATAATAAAAAGGGTTTATTTTTAACTCGACGAGAGTAACCTATGAATACGATTATTAAGAGCATATAAGTTACATCACTGCTGTCATCACACATGAATTCGCTAGCCTCCGGTAGGACGCATCCTCAGGTGACAGAGAAACGATCTGTAAGATACAAAATACCACTCCCAGACCAAAATTAGGTAGGAGTAGGTAGGTATCCGATCAAAAAAAAACCGATCAATGTAAGAAATCCCAAAATGGAATCAACGGTGAGTCTATATTCCCAGAAAGGCTGCACGAAATGGCTCTGAATATTGTGCCTATGAAAGGATTGACTTTATTCTTGACAACCAATTAGCGGAAGCCTTACTCTACTACAAAGCTCACATTACTATCATCCAGGCAATACGATGGGATAGGCCGGGCAAAAGGATAATGAAAAACGTTTGTATTTACTACGGTCTGTGTTACAGTTAAGGGAAACAGCGACAAATTTATTTTAGGCGGCATAATTATGCAAAAAGTCATCTGCATTGAAGACATCAGCAAACACATTTCGTAACAATCCGCATCAAGGCCCAACATATGGCTTATGTAAAACTAAGTAAGAAAATATGTAAAAATATTGCTCAGGATTGTTTTTACGAGCTCCTGGAAAAAACATATGAACGACAAACAAAGTAAAATCATGTTGGGAGATTTGAACGCAAAACTGAACGCAGCCGATGTCTTTGGCAGTACTTTTGGAAAACACAGCCCATACAACACTACGTCTGGCAACGGATTTCTAGTAATTGGGCAGTCTAGGGAAGGATATGCCACTACGACTATACACTGTCCCCTCATTGAAATAGGAGCTAACACCGACTCGGGACACTCCTTTTTTGCAGCCAAGGTGAGGAGGTGGATAACCATCACTCTACAATAAATACAAAAAACCGTGGAAGATAAATGTCAAAAGACTGCAATTTCAAGAGACCGGCCAGACTTTTGCGGAAGCGCATCTCTTAATCTGTCGATAAAAAAAGTATCACCCGCATATAATGTCGAAAACTGATGTACATATTAGTTTTCCCGCATCGACAGAAAATAAACGCTGTTTCGACAAAGAAGATGAATGTGTAGGTTGGAATACTTGGCTATTCAGGAGATCCAAATCGATATCCATAACCTATTCACCGATTTAAAAAAAAAATGTTTACGATAGCTTTAATAGGATCAAACTATACAGAGCAAGACTAATTTTCTAAAATGGCCAAAACTCGCTTGTCTGTGCAACTGACAATGAATAAAAAATCTTTGCTCCATTAGAATCGCCAACGACTTCACCGAAGCATTCAATACCAGGAGGTAATATTTTGTTATGTGATTTTGTCATCATTGTAATTGATTGAGAACATTTTTCGCTCTAACACCAGTACCTCAATCATCCATAAATCTGTTCAACTTTTAGCATACACCGACCAAGGCGCTTAAGATAAGTATATGTTGTCAACATAAAGGGACAGGCAACATCGACGAATTGGATGGTACGTCGCAATAAACAGCTACAACTTTGTTGTAGAAATTCTGCCAAAAACAACTCGTCAGAAACCAAACTAAGAATTAGTCTTGTCAACCGCTATTTATTCAAGCTAAAACGGCTATATAAAAGCAAAGCTTTTAGTCGAAGCACCATGAAGATCCTATATAACTCTTACACTGATCATCCGAGTTCTACTTTACGACATGGACCGATTTTTTTGGTTGCGTTTGAATTGACGGGCTATGAAGACAAAGATTCAATCAATACGAGATGTACACTTAAAGATGTTATACTGGCTATTCATATCGCTACCTGCAAACTCATTCTAGGGCAATATGATCAATTCATAGATGAAGCAGCGGCACCACGTGCCAGTTCCACGAACAAATTTAACCAAAGCTGGATATGAAAAGATTCAAGAAAAGGATCCCACTAAGTCCTCATGTTAATTATTTCTTCAGGAAATGCATGGACGAGAAAAATAAAGATAAAACTGTGTATATTCTTTGTCAGACATTTTTCCAAAAAATAAAATTCTAAGTTGGAACCTTCTGCTCTTAAAATGTCTGCGATTTCCGAATACGGAACTGAAAAACGTTGCATGAAAAGGTCTGGATGGTTTCGAATGAGTTGAGTAGATATGGAAAACCCTCTATATCCAAGTGATAACACAGTGGACCAAATCTGTGCTGACGAATCGCAGGCATTCCCCATATAATAATAATCGAACCTAACCCAATAGCAAGTGCAAATAGGTAAGCAGATTGTCGGAGTCAGAGGTTGCAAGCTTTACTGTATAATGCGGAACTCGGATTTAGTTTTACATGTAATCAAATGAATTTCTTCTCGACGGCTTTGCTTCAATCGATTTTTAGATCGGTCTCAATGCGCAACTGCAGAGGGATGTAAATGAAATAAAGGTGGATTTCAATTGTGCCTGAAAAATGGACCAAGAGATGGACCATGTCAGACGCTGTAGTATCATTAACATTACTGCAATGTTTTGCAGTAACTAATAGACCAAATGTTCACAAGAAGGCAACTCCTGGAAAAGAATAAAGAACATTATAGTTTCATCGATTTCAAGTCCGCGATGTTATATAGCGTTAAGGTCTGGATAATGTGTGTTGGTTGATGCCCAGGTTCATTGCGGACTGTAGCGCCACTAAAGTAAGCTAATAAAGCGGTGGCAGAATTTGGGATTCCATCAAAATCCCAGATAAAGCTGTGTCACCTAACACTGAAGGCACGTGATGCTACTTTCAATTTGGAAAAAAGCCCATTTGAACGTTTTAAAGCATTCCGGATTCCGACAAGCAAATGTGCTCGATTTTTTTAATCTCGTATTGAAACAGATAGTACATACGACATTCGAGGCGATAAGTAAGACCAAACCTTCGGTTTAAAGATCAAGCGAACGAAAATGCAAGAGTGCTTGATTGATGGCTGCCTTGTCTGAGGCATAGACCCTCAATGGGTCGAGACCCCGTTAAGTAAGTAAGTGCATGCATAGGACTTGCAAAGTGGTAAGTCCGATAAACAATCGCTCCAAAAGACCGTTTTTGATTCGCTGGCGTAGCAAAACCTTCTCCCAGGATGATTCGACAATACATCCGAGTAGTATCTATTGTTACGGAAAGCTTATCTCAACTCAGCTTTTGTCAAAAACTCAATCAATTTTAAACTTGAATAAACAAAATCATTAAAGCAGACAGTTCTATAATGTAACTGGGTATTTTGTAATGTATAAGATTAGTTGCTTATTCTTTTTAAAAAAAAAACTTTGAAACGCAATACAAAAAAGTTTTGCTAAAAAAAAAACATTTGTAAAGTTTAAGCCAATTTTCTATAGACTCGTCCCATCCAGTATACAAATTAAATTTCGAAGATCATTCAGTGAACATTTTTTTACAAAAAAATGTTCAACCCTATATACAGATTCTTATAAATAATTTATACTTTTAAAAATAGCTAAAGTTCATACTAAGATATTCAAATATTTTAAATACCTAACAATTGTTAATTGTGTGGATTTTTATTTTTAATTTTATAACTTTTGGTGTTCCACATAAATAAGTATTTTCTATAAAATTTGATTGGTAATCGAATAAATTCTGTTGAATATTGTAAGCTGGAATGTGTTTAAATATGTATGTATGCACTACAGGTTCAACAAAACGTCGTTAAGGTATATTTTTTGGTTTCATGCTATAACCCTCTAAGTTTATACAGACATCAACTTTTGTAACTAATCTATCTGATCATGATTAACTAACAAAAGACAAACCTAAATGATAACCGTCTTCTATCCCATTGCAGATACTTTGCCATTTGCGTCTATACTTTGGGCTCATAATTCATTTTAGAAAAAGAAAGAAAAGGAAGAAATAAATAGGGGGAAAAGAAAACAACAAACAAAACAAAAATATATACCTGCCAGTGGTACGTCTACGTGCTCCGGCTATCGTCATTCGTGTTATGTATCTACGTATCCTGCCACTTGATCGCCGATGGGTACTCGCCCGACTATACTCCGTTGAGCTGCGCCGATCAATCGGTATTACATCCGAGCACATGGATGACGATATTATTGATGCCGTTGATCTCCTCTTGCCACCGGTATATGTACCACTGCCACTTGTCGACGAGGTGGTGGTCGCCGATGAATCACTGCGTGAGAATATCGATCCCTGACCCAGCGAGGAGCGTTTTCTACGCTGATGCGAAGACGATGGCTGACCGGATACGTTACTTAGTGAATAAGCGGCGCAATCTTGAATGCTATTATAGAACTCCTCCGTATCTTTGCGGTTGTCTTCGTCGTCGTCGCCGTCGCCGTCGCCGTCATCGGCATAGTTATCGTTTTCGTGCAGTCCTCTGTGTCTCTGCCGCGTAACAGCAGAGTCGGTGGTGGCAGCGGCGACGTCGATGGCGGACGACTTATTTGCTAGTTTAACTGCATGGTTCTTCTCAATTGGTTCATATTCTATATGTCGTTGTTGCAATTCACCATCACCCCCGGTGTACTCCAGGTCGCCATACTTTGACTTAATCAGGCTTCCGATTGAGAGGGTGCGATCGTTGAATCTCTTCGTTGGCGACGAATTCACTTGGAGACTAAATCTGGGACGGGAGAGTCGTCGATACGTTACTTTCGTGTCACCACAATCCTTGCCACGAATTATCGTTGTGGTTGATTGAGCATCCGACTCGTTCGGTTGATCGTTGATCGTTGATGAAGGAGTTGCTTCGAGACGCTCAAGATGCTCCGGCGACGACGACGATAACCGCCTTCTCCAACGGAGTGAACGTAAAATTGCGACTAGTATAAAAAACGTTGCAATCATAGCACATCCATATATTGTGAATCTTTTAAATTTAGTAGCACACACTATATAGAGATCAGTGAATAAGTAGGCGGTTGTTATTTATGCAGTCGATTGTTTGTTTGTATGTATATACAGCTTTGATTTTTTTTTAAATTTTTTTTGTTCCTTAAATTTGTACTATGGAATGCCGTTGTGAATTGATGTGGATGCGCTTTAGTATCTATGTAATGTGCGATGAGAATTTGGTTTCTTATCTTGCGGTTGATTCATACAATTTCACATGAGCAAGCAAAAATTTAACAAATAAGCGCTAAATTTTAGTTTTTTCTTTACGGTCAAGGCCAAAAAAATTGTGCATTGCCATTTGATCGAAATATCAATTGTATTTTTCTATACATATATATATGTCTTTTTGATAAGTTGAAGTTTTTTTGAAACACTTTAGGAAAATAGAAATTTAATAAAATTGAAAAAAAAGAAAGAAAATAGTAAGAGTGAGAAATTAACTAAAATTTGAGAAGCGTTTAACATAAAACAGTAGCACGATAACTTAAACATTAATGTTTCCGATTCTAATTGAATATGAGCCAAAATGAGAGAGTACCATTTTGCTGCAAGTGCGCGATGTATACAAAGAACCGGTCAGATTGGTCCGTGCCTTAATGGTTCTAGAATCTATAAAACTCTACAGATACAAAAAAGTGCAACAAAACGAGTGATGTATGTTTATTGAATATGCTTATATGTATATATAAATAAATGTAGGTTACTATCTGTGCGATAAATTTAAAGCAAAAATAAAGTAGAATGAGAGCAAAGTAAACTGATTTTATTGTAGGGGGGTCAAATGTAGTAATGAAGTCAACACCAATGCTGCCAGTCTAGCTGATTGTGGTGGTTTAGTATTGTGATAGTTTCTATAACATTATGAAATTAAATCGTTAATTCGTTGTATTTGGTATTATTGGAATAAGTTCATTAGGAAAATTTGCTTTCTTTCCCAAGCAGTTGGCTTCCCATTAACTTAAATGTCTCCACAAGTTAATTTTATATTTGTGGATTGTTTTTGGTTTCGATATTGAGTAAGCGAATCGATGGAGGTCTTGAAAATTTTGAGCAAAATAAATATTATTTTACCTTTGCTATTAAAATTATAACAACAATGAGTAAGATAAAGAAGTGGTTTGAAGAATCGAATAAAACTAATGACACATCCCTCGAAATACAAGAAAGTAACATGTGTTTTGTATCTTTTTGATTTAGTGGATCAGTTTTGTTTAAAGCAGTTTGTTAGTTAATCTAGTTTTTATATGTATTATCGACAATTTTATTTCAAACATCTAGAATCAATGGTTCAGTCTAAACTAAAAATCGTCGAGCGGTATCACCACGGCAGCCGTAAGCATTCCCTATAGACATTCTGTAGCAAAGTGCGTTTACGGTATAGGAAGATATTCACAACCTCGTCGCATTTAAGATGTTGATTTATTCGCCTTACTCAAGAATCTGAATACTGAACGAAAGAAGAGAAAGTGTAAAACACTTCGCGTTTGGTTGGAGTGTTTGAAAGATGATAATACTGAACAGTGAAATAGAAATAATCACCTTTAGCATTCCAGCGAACGCCAAGAGTTTTTACAGTGCTATTTTCCTTGTGGTTAAGAAAACTGTCACTAAGGACATGCTCAGGAGGGAGATGTTTCAAAAGATCTGAAGAATTTGATGTCCATTTTCGGATTGAAAATCCAGCAGAAGAAAGAGCTTCAATTAATTCAAGTTGAGACTTTCGAGCGGTAGCTAGATCATGTACCCAGGACATCAAGTCGACCATTTATTATAAAGCTGAAGAGGTCTAGTTACGTAGTATATAGGAAGTATTGTGATGGCACAAAAATTGGAATTGGATTTTTGATTCAACTTCGTTATATTTCGCACCACGTCTTTTATCAGCTATCTGCTTTCCTTTCTCTTTATTAACCATAAGTTGACCAATCTGTTAAAGTGGAAAACCTCAGCAGAATTCTTTTGAATAGGACATCTCGCTGTAAAGTGAAACACAGGCCCGATTTTTTTTTAGATTGTATATGTACATATACAAGGTGGGCCAAGAGAGATCGCTTTATTGGAACATTTGTGGACTAGACAGATGTAGAATACAAGTTACCAAGCCATGGAGCGATACACTCCCCAAGAACGCGAAATAATCAAAGTAAATGTTTTTTCGACCAAAATTATAATGAGCAATGAGGCTCATTTCCACCTCAGCGGGGACCGGAATAAGCAAAACTATTGCTTCTTGGGAACGAAAATCCACGAGTAATGCATGAGGAGCCATTACGCCCGCTCAAAGTTACTGCATGGTGCGCTGTTCACGCTCGAGGAGTCATCGAGCAATTTTTTTTAGTGGACAGTGGACGGTGCGCGCTATAGGGCCATGTTAATCGAGCTTTTTCTGCCGCGATTGGATGACTGATGATGGTGATTCTTGAATTTTTGTTTCCGTAGTTTTACTAAAGAAAAAAAGTTTGTTAGGAATAATTGAATGATTATCAGTATTATTCAGGTATCTGTTCGAAATGAAAGTCTGTTAGCCTTGGAGATATCCGTTGCGGAACAAGTTAAAAACATACAATCACGTTCGTTTGATTCCGCAGCAATTCTGTCTGCAGACACCGTTATTTAAAAATGTCATAGGGATTTTTTTATCCAGAACTACGCCTAACGATAATTCTTTAAACTCCGCGTGGTTTCACTAAGATGAGGCAACTTCTCATATAATCAGGCCTGTTATGGTAGAGTTTCACCGACAATTTTATCAGCCGCCCTGGGGGGTATTGCCATAATTTTAATGTCAATACCGCGCAAGGTAGCCAGCATTCGCAATTGAAAGGTTCTGCTGAAAACTGATGTGACACCAAAAAGACATAACACCGTCAAGTTGGGCGGAGCGTCACAATCTTTACCTTTGAGTTACTAAGGTCACGTCATCGCTCGCCAGAAAAGAAATTTCCAGCTAAGTGAGCAATTTATCAATAAATTCCAAATAATTATAAGGAGTTCCTACACATGATCCTGACTATCCCGGTATTGGGTTTTGCTACCAATGTCAGAAGCGGATGAAGGAATCCGAAAAAGCAGACAAAAACCGTCAAAGGTAGAGGTGAACCTTGCCATAAGTGGGTCAAAAGTTTGTTAAAGATCGGTCTAACTAGAGGGGCATGCTGCTAAAGTCTGTCAGTAGCTCCACGTAAAAATATAAGGATTACCTTGATTGAGAATGCTGTTTGCATCAGCAAAGTTTAAGTAAGTTATGCTAAGCTAAGGTAGGCTATGACTTATGTAACGGATGATTTTTAAGGGTTACGTTTTTCAGATTGGCAGCACTGGTTAGTAATGGCGTCCAAACGTCATCTGTCAAAGAGAAAAGTTTTCAGTATACTCTGCCATTTAATCATGGAAAGACTTACAAACGAGCACCGATTGCAAGTTATTGAAATTTATTATCGAAATTCGTGCTCTGTGAAAAATGTCAACCGTTTGTAACGACCATATCAAGGTCGTCAAATTCGACCTGATGAAACAAGAATTCGTGCTGTTATCACCAAATTTCGCACCAAATTTACTTTGTTAGACATTAAGCCATCGACTCGCATGCGTACAGTGCGTACCGAAGAGAGTATTGCAGTCGTAGCGTCCAATGTTTGTGAAGATCATGAAATGTCAATTCGTCGCCGTTCTCAGCAATTGGGCATGTGTTACTCAACCACAAGCTCTAATTTTTGGTGAATGGGCCTTAGAACAGCTCCATGGAAATACGATGTTTTATCGAAAATTTGTGTTCAGCGATGAGGGTCATTTCTGGCTCAACGGATACGTAAATAAGCAAAACTGTCGCATCTGGAGTGATGAACAGCCACATGCCATACAAGGATAACCGATGCATCCCGAAATAATAACAGTTTGGTGTGGTTTATGGGCTGGTGGCATCATTGTTCCATTTTTCTTCAAAGACGGCCGTGGAAGAAACGTTACCGTCAACGGCGAACGGTATCGATACATGATACGCGACTTTTTTCTGCCTCAGTTGGCTGAGTAAAACCTTTATTTGACATGTGGTTTCATCAAGATGGTGCCTCACGCCACACAGCTTGTGAAACAATGGAAATGTTGAAAATGAATTTGGTGAGCAGCTTATCTCTCGATATGGTCCTATGAGTTGGCCACCAAGATCATGCGATTTAATGTCTCTTGATTATTTCTTGTGGGGTTATGTAAAGTCGTTGGTCTATGTGGACACGCCGAACACGATTGAAGCCTTACAGGATAACATAACACGCATTCGTGGAATAAAGGCCGAAAAGCTCCAAAATTGGACCCTCCGAATGGAGCATTTGAAACGGAGCCGCGGACATCATTTGCATGAAGTCGTCTTTAAAGCGTAAATGGCAAAGGCCTATTTATCAATTACAATAAAAATTTTGAATATTTAATGCAAATTTGAATGTTTTATTCGATTTAAAAAAAAACACGCTTAAAAAATCACCGGTTATAACAAAAAATAAATATTTATCAATTTTTTTCTATTTTCTTCAAAAGTTATTAAAGGCCGAGAGTCTGGTGAAAATTATATTTACGATTAACTTAGGTGTACGCTTAGGGCCAATAACTAAGACTAAGAAAACTGTTAATTAGTATTATCTACCACGCAGAAGAAATAAGAAAATGAGAACATTAAAAAAACCTACCATTTGTTGTAGATATTACTTTTTAAGATTGTTTGCCAAATTTTATTCCGTGAAACATTTGAACAACTTACAAGCCATATGATTACAGCACATCGACATACAATTCAACTAGTATTGACATGAGCACCTCAATACCAAAACTTTTCTTTTACAAGAAAACAATGAAAAGTACTACCAGGTTGAGTTTTTACCAAAAACCTATTAAATCTCCAGCAATTTAAGATCACAGTTAATGAGAATGGTCCCACGGAGGCATATGCAAGCTTGTCGACTACACCGAACTTCAACTACCAACCCTAACCTTAAATCTTTTACAAAGGGGCTAAAGTGGATAAACAGTTTTCAGCAAAGTGCTATCGCTGTGTGTAAATCTATTTTTATATCTGTATTTCTCACTATCCAAAAACGAAGGGCTCGGTGGCGCGATGAACTGCTGTGCAGAAGGTCTGGGTTCGATTCCCAGCCGAAGCAAAACCTGAATGATTTTTCGTTGGCCCTCTTCTCGTGATGATCTGACAAATCATCCGAGCAGTATCAGTAGTCAAGAAAAGCTTATCTCAAATTCGCCGTTTGGAATTGACATAAAGCAGGAGGTCCCACAATCGTGCAGGAAGTACACACGCACACATGAATGGTTGTAAGAAAGCTCGGCCATGGGTACTAACGAGCCTGTTGAGCAATTTGTATTTTTTTTGTTATCCAAAAACGAGATAGCCACGCTCTCCAAGAATAAATGCATTGCATAACTAATTGAGCTCTTTATTTACAAACCAGTCGTTTCGTCAACATTTTATTATAATGCCGTCAAAAGCATAGTTACACCGAGGACAGTTGCTAACCCTTCCATACTTTACAAAAACATTAACAACCCAATTCAGTTTTTCAGTTTAAAGAACCAAAGAACCCTACAGCTTCTACGGTTGCATAACTTCCATTAGACTTAGGTTGCGCAATATATAACCTTTTATTTATTGGCTTCGTTTAATCTTAAGAGGTTTTTTTTTAATGTCTACAGAGTGTATCTTTGCTTCACCTTTTATTTTAATTCCATGTCAGATTCCTTGTGCATGTTCATTTGTTATCCATGCCACTAAAACAATCTTTCAAAAAGTTCCATGAAACCACTGCTAAGCGATAATGTCCCGCTGACTGTAATGCGTATACATAGAATTATATAGTACCCACGTCATAGATGACCATGTAAATAAAACTCAACGACAACGATGTTGGTAATGATGTTTTCGTGTCTGCAACTCTGCTTCCAACACAACCATTTACCTAGTTTCACTTCCAGAAAACGACCAAAAATACACGCTGGACATGATACCGACATAAACATATACCTAGCCACCGACGACTATGAATACGACAACGACGACGATTTCAAGACATCAACTAGGACAAAATGTCATTGCTTGCTTGAGGTCATCAGAATAAAAAAATAAAAAAATCGCAAAAAACAAAAGAAGCACGGAGGGTATCTTCTAGCACAAACTCGCGCAGAAAGCTTATATTGTATTCTCGAATACTATTCATGTCCTTCTTGGTGTTATTATGAAGGAAAATGCAGATATTAACGACCAGGATAATTGCTTTTGTTCGAATTCTTTTAATATTCTAATAACAAATAAAGTTCCGTGAATTCTCGACTTCGAATGTAATGAAAGAATTTTTGTTTTCTTGCGTCCGCATCTGAGGAATTTTGTAAAAAGATGAAAGGACAGCCGAGTCAACGAGGGCCGGCCGGCCGGAGAGGTTGAATGCCAAATACAAAACACGAGGATGGACTTTGATTTTGTTCTTCAGTCCTTTCAGGATTTTTTTGTTCGCACTGTGAAAAATGTCATTTCCGTTCACAGTGCGAGTGGAATAAATTAATTACAGGATTATTAAAGTTAAATGATTTTTTTCAATTTTCCCATTTAAAATTCTATTCACAGATAAAAAAAACTGTTTTTTACTAGAGATAAATGTCAAAATATAATTTTTCATTATTGGTATTTTAAAAGCCGTAGGTGGTTAATGTACTCGAGTTTAGACGTTTAATTAGGCATACCCTGTAGGTGGTCATTTGAAATTAATATTCAAATGGGATTGTAAGCTTATTAAAATCTCATAATTAAAATATTTTTACGAGTGTATTTTTATTAAAAATATTGGACTAGGTACGTTAACTAAAGCTTTATAACATAAAATTACCAACATCATACTGCCTGTTATATAGCATCTCATTAAAACAATAGATTGTTTCTATCGGTCTGATATAAGAACTCTTCCACTGGATAATATCCTTTTTCAATAAACTTACTGAAACAATATGTCTTTCAACGCGTACACACTTCCTTCCGCAACTGACAGTCACACAACTCGGTGTCGTAACTATTAATTGCAATTTGACTATTACTGTTGGAGGAAACGCAAGTTCCCACTTTACAGCTGAGAGAAGTTTTTAACTTTAGCAACTGCATAGAATATTATCTGCGCTATATAGGTCAGTCAGGGAAACTAGTTTTTATATCGGTTTTACTACTTTAAGGTAGGTAGCATATATACTTTGACATACTTTAAAAAAAATGAAAGAGACTAAAACAAGTTAGGATGGGTATTCAGTGGGTCTACTTAAAATTTGCAACGTTTTGCTGACATTTCATTTCAAGAAGCCGGCGATTCTTTGATGATTTTCTACTTAAATGTCATGTTTATGTCAGCAATTTCCTTGGATAAAGTCCTTTGAGTTTAAAAATATAAGTTCATGTTTACTGCAGACTTGATGAAATATCTAAACAAAAACTGAAACAAATCACTCCACTACGGTGGTACAATTTATAATGTTTGCATTAGGCCTTTCTGACAAAAATGCCTTCTTTTATTATCCCTTGTGCTATGGATTAGAAATTTTCTCTTTCAAGTCTTCTACTCTGCAAATAAATGCTAGTATTCCCCAAAACAAAGCTGTACAGCGACATGCCCCTGCCCAGCCAGACGTCGGACGCAGTAGACGAAGACCTCGCCTTAAGTGGCGCGCACAAGTAAAAACGCAACTGGATTCAGTTAGCTAAGGACTGGGCTAATTGGACGCCATGTTGGTTAAGGCTCAGGTTCATTCCGGACTGTAGTACATAATATTTCAGCTGTCATTAAAACGAAACAGAAATCTTTAACTAAATGAACATTTTTCTATTCTCATTGTGTATGTTAGTAAGGACCTTCCATACAACGAATGCATATTTTAAGTCGCTAAAAACTTCTGCGAAATTTCTAGGTTTCTTCAGTTGATATGAAAATACAACCGATCTGGAGTCCATATATAAACCTTATGGTCAAGTCCATCCACAACACGATTGTACTCAATGCAATAGCGTTCGTTGAAAATTACAGGAGACTGAAGCGAAGCGAACTTGATAATTTCGCGTGAACATCATATAAGTTTGATTAATTATGTATTCGTTATAATTGTAGTGTCATGAATGCTAATCGATATACCGCCTAGTCATACTTCAAAAAGAGATCCATTCTTTTAACAGCATGAATGTGGAATTCTCTGTGTTTGTACTCCATTATAATTATATATATTTACAGATATTAAAAACCAATGTTGTGCTTATATATTGCAAGGGAATTCAGAAGCCGATTTAAAAAAAAAGTGTTACTCACTTTTCTAAGATTTCTAAGATCCTTTTTGATATCATGTTGTGATTTCAATCTCAATAGGCGTGCTCCCTTTATGAGATCTCCGAATATATACGTAAATGCAACATGATTACTCACTTTAAAAGGCAGAGATTTTTCTCAATAAGCTGAGACTAAAATTTGTTGGATTTATTTACTCTCATAAATTCTGCTTAAAAAGTACAGTTGGTTATTTTTAATTTATCATGAAAGCAGTTCATCGTTATGAAATAAAATTGTTGTTTAACAGGAAAAGGGTCCCCTTGCAGAGAATGTTTTAAAACTTAACTGAGGCAGCAGATGCAGATGAATTGTAAGAGAAGGTATTTCACTTATTCAGTTCGAATACAACAACTGTCAAGATGGCTGAATTTAAGCAAAATTTTGTTACAAATCGATATGAAAATAAAGCGTATCCAGTCAGTAAAGATGTTCATCGGCTGTATCTTGAAGAGCGTGTGAAAATGTGAACTGAAGAATTTTGTTGAAACTAGGAAACAAGATGCAGTCCCTTGAAGAATGAAGAAAAATAAGGGGTTTTCTGCGCTATGTATGTGATGACTGATTTTAAATAGAAAATGGTAAAAATATAGGTACACATCAAACACCTATTCTTAAATAAATACAAGAAACGAATGCATATCTACATTTTATTCTGCCGGTGTAGTAACTAAAAAAGATCTTAAAAGTCATCCTAGAAGTATCCACTGTTTTTAGGAAAGCGCCCTAAGAAGTACGCGTGGGCTAAAATAATTTATAGACGAAACGTTCACATTAATTTTTCCGACGTTTTCGCATCGAACGTTCGAATTTCTTCAAAAATGTACCGAAATTATTTTTTTTTAATTTTTTAAAAATTTTATATTGTATATAGACGAAATATAGATATAAAGGTTGTCTAAACATTCTACTCACATAGCTTTTTTAACATGAACTACAGTTTGGACAAAAAACAAAGTTTTGTGAACAGTGGGCGTTTAAACAATCATAAATAAAAAAATGTTTTATATACTTATTCCATTTCCAAAACGCAGAAACACAAGAATAAGAGCTAAAGAATCCCACAAACGAAAGCTTCTATCTAAACCTAATTCGAGAATGAATTTATCAAAGTGATAAACCTACTATGCATTTGTGTATGTATTTCAACAAAAAAGAGAAAGCCGTTTTGTCTGTGTTAAACTGACTAATAAGATTTAAATTTAAGCCTACAATAACGATACACGCTGCCACGCCCACTTTTTAAACGAATTATAGGTACACGACTAAATCATACAATAATTTTTCTTTCACTATGAAGTTGTGTCTGAAGAATGGAATCTCAGCATTATTTGTTCGATCCACAAAAAAGGAGACCTCTGAACTGTTTCAACTACAGAGACATAAGCCTCACTATCGTCGCGTTCAAGATCCTATCTGCCGTAATAATATGTGAAAGGTTAAAACAGTATACCAACAACCTGATCGGAGCTTATCAGTGTGGGCTTAGACCAGGAAAATCCACAAGTGATCAAATCTTCAAACTTTGGCAGATCCTGGAAAAAAATCCAAGAAGTCCAAATTGATACCCTACAACAGTTCATTGATTTCAAAGCGACATACGACAGCATTTGTAGAGACAAACTATGCAGAGTCATGTCTAGTCTTGATCAGATCAGGGTCTCGAACGACATCACCGAAACACATAATACTAAAACAGGATTTAGACAAGTCGATGCACTGTTTCGTGAATTCTTTGAGGCCTTCATTTTCATAGTTTGGCTTAATTATAGAAAACCTTTATCAACATAAAATTTGGTTATTGAAAACTACAAAATTAACGTCACAAGGAATTGTGATTATAAGAACTTTTATTGCAGAATTTTAGAAAATTATTGGCCAAAACTGAAAATTCTATTAAGGAATAGAATAGTAATAGATGTTATGTGCAATTTTTTAAACTCGCTAATGCCCCAGAATTATGACCAAAAAAACTGTATATAGAAAGTTTGAAGAAGATTGTCGATCCAGCCGTTAATGCTGGAGAAACCATTACGGATAGACGAACGGACGAACAGAATTGCGAGAACCACTTTTTGTGGTTCAATAATTAAAATCTCGAGGTTGAACATTATAATGTAAACAATACCATTCTCTTTGCAAGAGAAAGTTAAAAATCGTATTATTTTATTAAGATGAGGAGAATTTCAAAAATATGCTATTTAGACACTTTATAAATTCGTGAAATCAGCATTTTACCTGTAGGATCTATGCATTGGGGTCCATCTCGAGTAGAAATATAAGTCGTGCATCTTTGGAAACATATTGTCAAACATGATTATATGCGCATATTATATCTAAATTTGTTGTGTGCCCTTTTGAGAACCAAATGGTTTTACATATTCGTAGCATTAAAAATTCGATTAATCAACATTTATAAAAAATACTTGGTAATCCAAAAATTAAACAAGATTTGTTAAAATCTTTTCAAAGTTTATTCGTTCAATAAATATAAATAGAAGTTCATTATGAAAATATATTAGAAAGTTAAAAATTGCTTGTAAAACAATGTCAAAAATAAATCCATTTCTTTGCTGACAACCACATACCTAAAGATTTTTGATTAAATAAAATTCTTAGGAGACTTATTGACGTTAAATGACAAGACATGGAAACTATTGAAGACATTTAGGGAACAAGTCCTACATGGGATGAAAATTGTACAAACATATATACATATACGAAACTTTGAGCATGCTGAAAACGACTATGATAAAAGTTTGTATATAGGTGATGGTATGAATACAAATCATGCAAGGTGACTTTAAGAAGCAAAAATCTAAATGAAGTGAAATTACAAAAATGTATCCTTCAGGAGATTTAGTCTATAGACTTGCAAATCAATTTTATATTAGAAAGGAGCACATATACTCTCTTTCAACAAGTGAACAAAAAATAAAGCAACATGAATGGTGACAAAAGTCGAGGGGAAGACCAGCTAAGCAAAGCAAGTGGAAAGAAGTTTCCATTTTATTACCAAACAAGATGTGTAATACTAGCTCTTGGTGTTAAATCGGGTGTGGATTCTAAAGGATTTTTTTTGGAATACGGTTTATTTCTGTTGTAGATTGTCAAAAAGTATTAAAAATGTTGCAGATTTTTCGAACATGATTCCTTTCGAGTACATTTACCTTTCCACAGTCTAAAAAGGAAACGTAATACGCCTTTCATTTTAGAGTTGCATATTCAGGTAACAACTGATCCCTATATGCCTATATAACCAAAGTAAAATCGATCAGTAATATTCCAAAAAAATTTATAAATCATTTCACAGGCAAAATCTAAAAAACCCGACAACTGGATTAGGCCTATAATGATAAACGAGAAAAAAAAGCGAAAAATAATTCAACAAACATTGTGGTTGCTTTATAACTTTGTGGTTTAATATTAATCGAATCGTACCTTTTACACATGAATTCAAAAAAAAATCACTTTAGAAGTATTCTGTGATAGCAATTAAATTTTGATTTGATTCAAGATGAAAGCACACAATTTAATTAAGAAAAAAAAATTACACACACACTCAACTGGCTTAACTTTCAATTAAAACCCACATTTACATGCGCCGGGAAATGTCAGCGTTTGCAATTTGACATTTACCACCCTTTGCCATTTTTGAAATCTCTTGCAACTATCCAACACACACGCACCCAACTCGCTTTTTTTATTTATCCATAGTATATTCTAACCTGGAACCCATCCAAGTTTGGTGTAACGTTAAAGTTGTATCCTGGCACTGGATCATAAATTTTAAGTTAAACCAAAACAGAGCGGAACAACAAAAAAGTGTATAGAAAAAAACAGTAACACACATAGTCGGATACAGATGACATAACTGTCATTTTCGCGTGTTTTCCATAGCAAAAACAAAGCTTGTATATATTTAGATGACAGATGTAATGTACTGTCAATTATTTTGCCTTTTTTTCATAACAGACAGATGACATTTGGCAAGACATTAACAGTTGTCTACATTTGGCTGTCGTTAAGAGCATAAAGAATACAACAATCAGTTTGGACTAAATTGTGACGTACCCTATGCTTATGATCCAATATTCTATGTTTAGGGTGGGGCATGTTGGTTAGAATAAAAACGGTTCCATCAAATTCATAATTAAAAAAAATTGTTACCATTTTGACTGAGATTGGTACCATTTGTTTAAATAGGTAAAGGTAATAAAAAGATTTTCTTTTAATTTATTGTAATGTAGGACTTGAAAAGGGAGAAAAGGAATCATGGCCGTGCTTTCAAGTTGGATATATGTATTTCATTATATGTCATGAGGACAAGTTGAGCTACTTACAATAGATGTGATAACCATCACACTGAATGATCTCTTAAATTAATATTGAAGGCTTGTGATTGGTCCACATGGGATAAACTGCAGCTTTGACGGGTGTCCAAAACATTCGTCCCCGTGCCGCTAGCGTTGAAGGCAGACGGCAACGAAAAGCCTATAAATTTTATTGTTTCGAAAATCATTGTAAGCTGAATATTATAAATATTGTTAATAATATTTCAGTCAAAATTAGTCAACCAGTCAAAATCAGTGCTTCTTTTTTAAACATAACCATGCATTGGTGTTTGCGTTTATTTTATAACGTGCAAGCGTACTATGCACGATTGGACATAAAGGCTCAGTTTCTCTTACGGAACCATTCGAAATCTCAAGAAGAAACCGGACTTTTTTTCAATTTGCTGAGATAATAATCTCCTGAATTGATTTCCTCACTTTTTCTACATCACTATTATGTAATATGAGGCAAATAAAATCCTCACGCTCGGAATGTTATTTATAACTTTTCAGTCATTCACATGTGAATGAAGTGCTTTTGTTGTTATTCATACATATTTGAAAAGTTAATTATATTACGATCTAATTAAAAAAAAAAACAAATTGGAAAACGACTATTTTAATACTTACATATCAAAAGATTAAATGATAAACTTTGATTTAGATTAATGGTCTTGATAACTAACGATAAAATAATCGATTACTACAAGGTGGGCCAAAAGAGATCACCCTATTGGAAGCTGCTCTTTTTTTTTGCGAATGGCCGCCAATGTCAAATCTGTTTTGATATTTGTGAACTAGACAGATGTAGAATACAAGTGAACAAGCCATGGAGCGATACACTCCCCAAGAACGCGGAATAATCGAAGTGGACGATTTTTCGACCGAAACCGAAGACGCTGCGCGGTACAGGGCCATGCTAGCCGAGTTTTTTGCCACAATTGGACGAATTAGGACTGGAGGACATGTGGTTCCAATAGGACGTAGCAACGGCACACACTGAGTGAGCCACAACCGATATTCTGAAGGCCAAACAACATCGGATGACTTCTTTTCCCCCACTTTGCATTAGGGTGATACTTGTTTAAAAAAAATGTATTTGAGATCGCAAAGGATTCGACACAGTGGTCGGTGCAATGAATTTGTTTTCCTCTGCCCAAGATCTAAAAAATGATGTGATTGCCTCAAAAAACATATCTTAACTCATCAGTATATATGAGCTGAGTATAGAACTGCATAGAGTACTCATCACAGATAAACATTTTGTAGCCGTTTCAGACGCGGGCGGTAAGTGCGAAGGGGACATTTATTCGATCGTATTCGTCGGCTATGCTGTTGTTTAATAGAAAATGTTTGTTGTAAAGTGTGGTTAAATTTTAAGGGCCGATGTTGATTTTGAATAAAACACAAATTATTTAGGAAATTATTGTCATTTTTTTTTTATTATGATGATATTGGTTTGGTTCAATTATGCATGGAACAAAATATCGGCCAAATAACCACCGCTGAGGCATTATTGAGGTTCTATGCCGTTAATTGTGGCGAATTTTCTCATCCTTTAGCTCTTGAATTGTTGCTGGCTTATCGACGTACACCTTTTCTTTCAAATAACCCCAAAGAAAGAAGTCCAACGGTGTCCAATCACATGATCTTGGCGGCCAATTGACATCGCCACCACGTGAGATAACACTGCCGTTGAATTTGTCGCGCAAAAGAGCCATTGTTTCGTTAGCTGTGTGGCAAGTGGCACCGTCCTGTTGAAACCACATATCGTCCAGATCCATTTCTTCCAAAAAGTTTGTTATCATCTAACGATAGCAAACACTATTCACAGTACATGCCTGACCGGCCTTATTTTGGAAAAAAATACAACCCGTTGATGCCGCCAGCACATAAACCGCACCAAACAGTCACGCTTTGTGGGTGCATTGTTTTTCGACAATCACTCTTGGATTATCATTCCCAAATCCAACAATTCTGCTTATTGACGAATCCACTGAGATGTAAATGTGCCTCATCACTGAAGATGATTTTCTTTGAAAATTGATCATCCACAGTTGCCATTTCTTGCCACCATTCTGACCATTGACGACGCTTGAAATGGTCAAGAGGCTTTAGTTCTTGAGTCAATTGCACCTTGTAAGCGTGTAAATGCAATTCTTTATGAAAAATGTTCATCAACGACGAACGTGAGAGGTGCAGTTGTTGGGCACGACGACTAGTTGAGGTGGACGGCTCTGCAGCCACACTATCGCGAACAGCAGCAATATTTTCTGCAATACGTGTTGTACGAGCATGTACTGGTGTTTTCACATCTCCTAAAGATCCGGTTTGCTCAAATTTGTGCACAATTTTTCCGATTGTACGCACATTTAGACGATAAAATTGACCGAAAAAATCACGAAGTGCACGATATGCATTTTGATTTGAACGCTCATTTTCAAAATAAGTCTGAATAACTTCATCACGTTGCTCGATAATCCATGGTTCAAATTGATTAGTCTGAAATTGAGAAATGTCAAATGAAATACAGAAAAAAACTTGACGTTTAGGTGTGGTTCACATTCAACATCGGCCCTTAAAATGTAACCGCCCGTTATAAGATGCGCACTATATATCTACTCTTTGATATTGGGCATACAATTTTGGATCCTGCCTTCGCTCAATAAGTACACACCTGTTTGTGAGAAAATGTGAGGACTTAGGACTTAACGAACCTGTCTGTTGCGCACAACATAAACCAACGTTTAACGGAAAGACTTGTGATTGAATTGAATATTTTGAAGTCATATAACATAAGTACTGGTGTGTGTATTAGGGGATGTTGATGCATATCCATTCATTGGAATTTCTAGGGGCATGAAAATATTAGCGTTTTAATAAGGCTTAGGTGGTTTTGATTGGTAAATCTTGATTTTGATCTGAAATTTGATCTTTTTGTTACCAATGGAACACGATTTCAGATTGATATTTTTCTGTGGTTGTATTGTTGTAATACGTGTTTGAAAAATTAGTGTGGGTGTAGCAAGTCAATTTTCCAGTAATACAGGTTGTTAGTTTTTCATTTAATTTATATTTCACATCGCACTACTACAGTTTTAATGGTTAATAATAATTTTCACAACCGAAATAATCTTAACTCAAAACAAAAATCACTCTAGTCAAATTGACAGCTATCATTTGTATTAGTGGTAGTGCAAGGAGGGGGTAAACCAGCCGAAAAATTCAGATCTGCAAAATTGATCTGAGATCAAAAAAATTGAAAATCTTTTTTGCCCAATCGGGTTTTTTGTCAGATCTATATAAAAAAATGTATTTTTACACCAATGAAAACGGCATTACTTATATAAGCCACAAGACGATTAGATAACAGTACCTGAAAAAAAGCGATGCAGTAACAAATATTCAGAAACAAATATTTACAAGGCTGATGTCAAAATTATTCCACTTGTCCTAATTTAAAGGCCAATAGCAAGATTCTACTTACACAAGAGGTTATCAATCAAATAGGTGAAAGTCTAGTTGGCTGTTTATTGATTTATTTCCGCGTTAATAATACTTATTTGCAGAATAGTTATTCCATAATTTAACCAGGAACAGGTGAATAGTAATTCCATAGTTTAACTTGAAATTGTGTTTTTATTACGTTGGCATACGTTTTCTAAAATTTATATCACATTCGGACAACAGGGAATCAAATCAGAATTAATAATGAATGAGGGACTGAATGAACCATACATGGATTAAATTTCGGTAACACAGCTGTTGGTAAAATATTCATAAACATTTTAAAAAACAATTCTCTCAAAACGCAACGTAAGAAAAGTTAAACCATTCTTTATTTACTATCAGAACTTTATTTATGCTTTGTTTTCTTGAAACAGATTTTTGTTTTATAAATATTCTGCAGTTCCATCAACTCGTAACGTAAGAAATTATCTACAGCTGCGTCAAACACAAAAACAAAACATTTTATCCAACATCGACGTAATCCTATTACGTTCGGATTAGGAATGTATTCACAAGGATATTTCTTGGAAATGAAGAATTAAACCGTGAAAAAAGGTGGACGAGGGCAAAATATTGATTCATGAATCAAACTACCTTTATATTATTTTCTGTTTATGCTAAAGAAAAAAATTAATCAAAGCTAATTCTAAAATAATACGACTAATAAAAACAATAAGACAAATATTCAAGGAAGGAAAAGTGGTTTTCTTTTGATTTGAACAATAAAAAAATATATGTAAACATATACATATGTTTTTTTTTTTATTGTTATATGTTATATATGATATTTATAAAAGTATTATATATATATATATATATATATGTATAGAATGACAGTAATAAAATGTAATTAATACCTACATAGTTATCAAATTTCTGATCAAATGACAACAGCAACACTTCATAGCACGAAAACGATCACATTAATTGTCAACAGAATTTTTTTCTTTTTTCTTGTCGATTTCTGTTTTCGTTTACTGCTGCTAAAATTTTTCATCTTCTCTTGTTCTTTAATTCGTAAATATTATTCATTTGGCACACTAAACAACAACAATAATAATAAATATAAACAATAACAACAACAACGACGGCGACGGCGACGATTGTTCGTTATTTTTGGCTTTTTTATGTATGGCAGTTAGTTTTTTTTTTTTGAGGATGAACAAACGAAGAATGCAATGACAACCCCGCTATATCTAGATGTGGATGTATGTATCTAAATATAGTGAATATTGCACTTGTTCACAGACGACAACGATGATGATAACTTCGTTTAGGTAGTTTCGTTTTTTTTTTGTAACGGCGACGATGATGACAAACGATAGAATTGAAGGCCTGTCATGTACTACGATACATTACGTACGTACAGATGGAGTGGGTGTTTTCTTTCTTTTTTTTTTGGTTTACATACTCGTACTTAGTGCAACAATTTAAATCACTTGTATGTATTTAAAGATAAATCAGATCGAATAACTGTCGACACATAAAACACAAACACACACTAACACAGATTTACATTCAATTGGTATTAATTTAGATTTAGATTTAAGATATCTACTCGGCCCGTACTATATCCGTGAGCAACGTTTTAAACCTCTGCCACATCGAAATTGCATTTTCTATTTTCAAGTTAAGACGACAACTACTCACATACGATGTGTATGGTGGGTTTAGCTGGTTTTAACTGTTTCTCGATTCAACACCGATTTGGAAGACGGTCGTTTTGTAGTCTCTGTTTTTTTTAACCGCATATACGCGCTTTTCAATTAAATCCCGGTTTAGTATTTTTTTTGTTTGTTATTCTCTCTGCTGGTAGGTATGTCTCATGTGTAGAAACTGCTAAAAATAATGTACATACATATGCTTTAGCACAAACTAGTTTATTTTTATTTACTCTCTATCAACCTAGATAAGCGCTGCTCTGACGTCGATTGTGTAAATATATTTTCAATCGAATGCCAAATACAAAAAATTTAAACAAAATGAGAAAATCAGATCAAATCGATTTGGAAAGCGGAATACAAATGGAAAATCGTCTTAGGGTTGGTGTTGGGAGGATGGTGGTGTGGTAGTGCAGCATACGTTTTTTTTTTACTACCCCACTAAATCCTGGGCGGAGGAATGGGTGGCGCACACAAAACGAATCTTCTCCACAATATTGTTTCGAATGAGATGTGTACCTACTTGTTAGGTTTTAAGTGCGTGAATCGGCGTATAAATGCATTGAAAAAACGCAGCACATTCTACCTATACAATCTATACGTATGTATATATCTTCTTTTTTTTCTTAAATTCACAATTAAATTTAAGTTTACGTAAGAATTTGCATGTGAATGCAGCGCAACACTTAAAAATTTTATTTGAAAAACAAAACGATCCACCACCCCCTGTGTTCACATAAAACATGTAATTTTGTCGGCAAAGCATTTACGAAGACGTCCATATAGTGCCGTAACGTATTAGGTAATATTTATTTACATTTATCATCTTAATTTCCGTGGTAAATATATCGAAACAAAATGTGCTGGGCGACAGATAGTTGTCGTGTCTAAGGCCAGCGAGTACGGGGATAGGTACAAAATTTTGAAATTTTCTAAACTTTTTTTTCTTTGATGTTATACAGGGTTGCGAAGAGAATACAAAAAAAACTACAGAATTCGTTATTCTTTTGATGTTTTTTTTTCTGCTACAACATTGCGGCTTGGCTTTGGAAGAAAGAGAGTGAGAGGATTTATGGTGTATCTTTTGTATGAGTAAAATCACTTGAATACGGATTTGTTATCAATTATTTAACTAATGTACAATTCGTCTATTTGATTTTTTTATCAATTGATTCACTATTTAGATTTCCACAACGAAAACGATACAACAACGACGACGCCATTTTGAGAGATGGTGTTCTACGTAAATGTCACACACTGAACTTTTAGCTGTCTATGCTATGAAAAGCTATACTTGCCGACAACGACGACGAGCAGCAGAACAGCAGCAGCAGCAGGCAAAATAGACCCACATACACGAGTAGGTACACATAGAGATGAATGTGTATTAAGCGCGCTTTGCCAGAAATAGCAAAAAATACACAAAAAAAAATTGAATAAAAAAAAACCCGAAGAGAATCTGTATACACCAGTACACAGAGCACGGCGAGCTAGACAAAAATATATCTATATGCATACGGGTATATGTTCGTATTTCCGCCACAATAACAACACAGAATCCAGCAACAATGCGACAAATAATAATCAAAAGCGCGTTCGAGTGTAGCGGCAGAGAGCGCACCCAACACGCATTTATATGGGAAAAGGAATACTCGCCGAAGAAGAAAAAGCAGAAACAGAATTCGCCACAAAACTAGAGTGGAGAGAAGTCTTCGTGTGTAGTTGTTGTTCTTTGAATATTAGCAGGAGCAATGGTAAAGTGGTAGCAAATTAAGACGAAGAAGAGAGGGTGGGCTCGGTGGTCAGCGTTCCCACATCAAAAATGTATTTATTTCGAACTGAGTTAAATGATTACATGTACCAAAGTGTACGTATTGAGACAAAATCGATTGGATATGGCTTTAACGAATGTTTGCCATATATTAAAGTTGTGTATCAATTCGTGGAATCTGTGCACGTATTTATTCATATCCTGACAAAATCCCACCTGAAGGCGAATGAACCAATGGATGGTTAATTAAATGCGCTACTGCATTCACTTTTGGGGCTCAACAGGTACGCTAGTATACAGGGCCCTAGCTTTCTTACAACCATTCATGAACGGCTAAGTTGGGATAAGCTTTTCTGGACGATTGATACAACTCGGTTGATTTGTCAGATCATCACGAGAGGAGGACCCTCGCGGCAGTTCATCACACTAACCATCGCGCCACTTAAAGCGTCATGCCTAGGGTGACCAGATCCATGCCCACGAAAAGGAGGACACCTCCAAAAATCTCAAATGAAAAATTGAAGAACAAAAATAACAACAAATGGGCGCGAGCGGAAAATGTTTACATCTTTACACTGTTTACACTTAGACACTGTTTACAGACCCGAAAGTTGGTGTTCCACAGATGGACGAACGGACAGACAGGCATGGTTAGGTAGACTCAGCTAGCGATTCTGAGTCAATTCATATTCTTTGAGGTGAAACTATCACAATCTCTATGTTACAAACTTGATGTCAAGATTGATATACTCCTATGGGATAGGAGTGAATGGCGCAAATTTATAGTCAATCGATGTTTAAGGGCTTAACTACACACTGGTGAACATCTACTTTAATTTAAGAGCTAGCTTTAACTTATTTTCATCAATAGACACTTTTTTACGTGACGCTAATTAGTGTATACTAACGAACGTACCTGTAAGATCTCTAAGTCAAACTCACCTAAAAAGTGACAGTTCTGACAATCAAACAAACCCAATTTTAGTGAATACTCTCAAACACACCTAAAAGTGACAGTGAAAAAAATTTCAGCTGTTTTTGCCTTTGCCCGATTTGAAAATGATAGATGACATTACGCTAACTCTGCATTAAATATTTAAAGTGGGGTTTCGGTTGCTTTAACTTCAATGCAGACTGATAACGCTAAGCTACACTTTTTGACGACTATAATTATCACAACGTGCTAGTACGTGATAAAATAATTTTAAAGTCTACTTTAAGGACCATAATTTTGCGCCAATGAGTTTAGGTACAAAAATATATAAAGTCGTGTTCATACCAGAAATGTGCAGAAAATTTCTAAATTAGTGTTAAAAAATTGATTTAATCGAGAAAACCAAAAAAGAGGACAAATTGAATGTTTTTTTTTTCAAAAAGATATCTGACTTTATTTTCAAAACAAAAAGAGGACATGTCCTCTTAAAAGAGGACGTCTGACGAGCCTAGACTCATCCCGTGTGCTAATAGTGTTAAAGTTGGGGTTGAATTTTATCCATTCTATAATTTTTGACATTTCTGAAGGGGTTTTTAGCTTTTTAGCTTTTTGCTGTGCCAATTAGACTTTTTAAATAAACAAATGTAAAAGAATCGTTTTTTAAATTTCTTTATAATAAAAAATATACCGAATAGATTCGGTGAAGAGTATATCGGACACAAAACATGAAGGAACAGAAATTTTATTCGACAAAGTGGTTATAGCTTTCATTCCAAAATTCTGTCCTTAAAACCACCACTGTGGGGAAACATCCATACTTGAGATTGATCATGATCATGCTAAATATTAATGACGATAGCAAAAGAGTGAACCCACACAATATTGGAAGGATTGTGGTGTTTTGTTTGGATGGAATGACGATACACAATCATTACTTCAGAAAACTAAATCTTGATCATTGGAAAACATAAAGTGAATTTACGGAAAGGTAATCGGCTCTAGCGAGGTATCCGTCGGAGCGGAAAATTCTCCGATTTTGTACGATTCGGAAGATTTTAGCTTGGGTTTATTCTTCTGAAAAGCTGTTTTGAATATTTCTCCGACATTTTGTAATGTCTCCGACACCGGCGAATTGCTTTGCCTTGCGTTCAGTTTCATTTTTCGTGCAATTTTTGACAGCTAGGTGCAATCATTTTTCCGATTTCCTCCGACACAAATTCGAAATGTGCTTCCGATCTGTCTCAATACCAAAAGTCAAAAATTCTGAGCCTAATATGTAAGACATTGTATGTCAACTTTGTGTACTTTTTTAGGAGAGGAATTTCAAATTTTAAATCGTCTTGTAAAAAGAATTAGCGAAACATAAAATTTCCGTCGGAAAAATATTGCAACTTTATTTAAAAATATAATAGAAATAAGTTTTGCTAATAGATTGAAGGATGAGGTAAACAAAATTACACTTTTTTACCAAATCAAAAAAAATTGAGTTCATTTTTAATCTTAAGTCACATACAATATTTTTTTCAATTCAACAACTAACTGTTTTGTAAACTTAGGCCGATTTGTTAAGACAACTTAAATCGATATAAGAACTTAAAGTTGGCTGCAGATCTTTCAATTTTTATCCAGTTGTTAAATTTTGAGGTTTGGAATATGTACCGGAACAAAGGAAAGGATACTCTTTATTTTTTCTTCATAACCAGTTATTACATCTGGCGGGAAAACAACAGACCGCTGAGATTTTTGAAAAAAATATGGATTTTGTATCAGGAAGAATCGTTAAAAAGGCTGAAATTGAGTTTCTAAAAATGTTGGTTACAAATAATTATGTCAGAATTACACAATTATAGACTAGTTGTCTGTTTATTAATAGGTACAAAGTTATTACAGTACAAAAAATCATATTGAAACAAGAGTTATTCAATAGATTAGTCAAGGCATAAACAATTACTATAATTCAGACAAATTTAACTAAAACCTTATAAAAATGGGAACAAGCGATACATTCTGATTTATTGATCAAATTAATTATTGCCAGATGCATGAATTGGATTTATTTTGCACTGCTGTTTCTAGAGTTGTCATAAAAGTGTAAATAAATGTCAAAAATCTGTATAAGTACAATCAAAATTCATTGTTATGAGTTTTTGCAAGTTCTCACAATGCAATGCGATTACTGAAAACACAAGCATTGTTTGTTTTGCTGATGCATACCAACTTGGGACATCTGTGCTTAGTTTCTTGACCGTAGTGTTGTGTTAACCGGGACCCCATTGCCACAGATGAGATGTGTTCCAACACCAAGGAGCCGGTTTTGGATCTTTCAATAGGTAATGATCGACCACATGGACGTAGTCTGTCCTTAATATAATGTGAAAATGGTGCTTCAAAACTTCAGTGCGACAATCGGTAGGAAAAGCATATTTGCAGTTTAGTTCGGGAGTTAGATTCCGACTAACTGCCTGGGCTGCATGTAATACTATAAACAACAATCTATGGGCTATTGTGACATTTTTCTCATCTCCTCATCGCAGCCAAATTAGCCAAATTCATACCTTGACTGTCCATTCCAAGCTACAAATTGCATAATAAAGACACTTGCCTTGGATATTTTCTAAGGCGATCAACGTAAAATATCTTTCTCTTAACCCAGCCATCAAAAAGCTGAAGAACGAAAACCCATCCGGGTTCTACGGATTACCAGGAGATAACTTCGAAATAAAGGTCTTGCATTAAAGAGTACACGCACCAAACTATCAGCAAAGTCTGGATGGAAAGCATGTAAGCATGTTAGCATATGTCTGATTTTCAATAAAGGCGATCCCATGTCAAACTACCGAAGAACAAAAATCATATCAGAGGATCGACTAAAGACCAAATTTTCACACTAAGGCAAATCTTGGGAAAAAAACTAATTAATTTCAAGTTGAGATGTGTCATTTATTTTAAGGACACATATTATGATAGTTGTTATGTATCGCCTAGAGCTCTATCCATCAGAATTGATACAACTGTTTCGACGACCACTGGAAGACACGCGATGCAATGTTCAAACAGGAAACTTATACGAACTTTTCCAAACATTTAGCGGATTGCGAAAAGGAGAAGTGCTTTCAAAAAATTTCTTCCACTGTAGGGCAGATGTAAACACAAAAAGCACTATAATTAACAAATCTAATCATTTACTTGGATACTAAAATGATATCGAGATAATCGGCCATGAAACAACGAATTGCTTATATGCGTTGGTCTTATAGTTACCGAGGACAAGACAAACAAAGTATTGTTGACCCAAATCATTGGATAAAATATATCAATGAATACATGAGAGTTGTATTCAAAGCCTCGTCTCAATTGTTCTTAGTATCGCTAGCTCTAAAAGGAAACTTAGTCGCTGATTTGGCAAAAAATGTTACATGTTACTGGCATGAAATATCTGAAATAATTGCGATACACGGAGTTTAAATAGTAATTATAAATTAAAAAAAAAAATCTAGACATTAAGATTAAAAAGCGATGTGACTATAAATTTGAGTTAGTATGTCTAAAAAAAAAAAAATAAATTTATGGCGTAACAGGCTCGTTAGTACCCAAAGCCTAGCTCTTTTCTCAAAACCATTCATGTATGCGTGTGTACTTCTTAGCACGATGGCGAGACCTCCTGTTTTATGCCGAATCCGAACGGCTAAGTTGAGATAAGCTTGTCATGACAATTGATACTACCCGGATGATTTGTCAGATCATCACGAGAGGAGGGCCAGTGAAAAATCATTTAGGTGCTGCTACGGCTGATAATCGAACCCAGACCTTCTGCGCGGCAGTTCATCGCACTGACCATCTTCATTTTTTTTTCTTAAGGAATCAAAAATGGGGACACTCAAATTCGTAAGGACATATATAAACTTAAATTCTTATTCATAAAACATTACCCTATCCATATTAGGCTCTCTCGCTCAGTGTGTGACCTTAGCCTTTGTCATACGGGGTTTGTGTTTAACCAAAAGGGGATATCTTCTAGTTACAATTACCTGTTTTTCAAATTATCAAATTCAATGACAATATTTGGGTACGAAACTCATAAATCGAATACTATTGTTTGGATTGCTGGCTCCGTAGATAAAGAACTTGCATTTAAATCAATTTCACAGCGAAACACATAAGTAGACACTTTTTTACCTCTGAGTAATTTTTTTTTTATTTTTTATTTGTTTTTGATAACCCTGAAACTGTAATTAACAGAAAGCAAATACCCATAGGCAGTAATTATTTAGTCTGGATTTGTATAATGGCTGGGTAATGTTGATTTTCTATAAATCGGTCGATTGCGGCTTATTGGCAACATCTTCGTCTTCGGGGTCAAATCGAATGACATTGATGGCTAATTCACGTCACCGCCGCGAGAGATAACCCTAGCCGCAAATCGTTTATGCAGAATGACCATTCGGTCAAATTTGGGGTCATATCTAAATAGTTTTAGGACCAGACAGTGAAGAAATGGCTTTGTCTGTGGCTCCTGCGCCAGTTGGATCTTTTACGGTTCCAAATACAGATTTACCAATTTGAAGTTTGGGTAATGCTGAGTGGACGACTGCCCAAAGTTTACTGCGCACCGACAGCGTTCTTAGGCGATCTGGCGTTCCTCTGACGAACTTATTGCGCGCATTTGGCAACCAAACCATGTAGAGCTGACGTTGAAGTGCCGTCATATCTGCAGTAAAATGGCCGCTACATTTGTACTTACGCACAGCCATTTAGTTTATCGTCATAACTCTTAATAATTGGATGCGCTGAATAATAATAACCAACGGGTTTGGCAGACGACGCCAAAAAAACATGGCCGCCACAGGCTGTCGACCAGTCCCTATTTGAAAACCATTTTAAAGTTTTCTTTTATAAGTGTCTGGCCGTTCATTTCAATGACTTTTATTTCCATGACCGCCGAGGTCACACGAACCCTTGTGTTTCACCACCCGGCGGGAATTTCTATCGCATCCCTTTCTCAGAGTGCACACACTAGAAGCGTCGTTGGAATTAAGGCAAATTTCAAATATAATATAATAATTGTCAAAATGAAATGGTTGGAAGTGAATACTTCATGTCCACACCGAAAATTCAGTTTCAAATGGACTTTCAGTGGATTTTCAGTGCAATCTCCCTTTCCATTTTTGGCTCACATAAAAAGGATCTGTCTCGTTGTTGATGGCTTTCATATCAATGAACGCGTTTTTTTCGTTTAAAGGGCCCAGTTGTGGCCAACATTGAAAATCGTCATAAGAAATTTTCGTTTACTTGCGGCTTTTTTATAAATGCAACCATTGGCGAATTGCTGTCAAAACAATGCTTATGAATTTTAAAACATGATTATCCAAAAGTATTTTAATGTTTAATTATAGTTTTCGCAGAAAATAATTTTTTATTTTTCACTGATCAAAATTTAGTTTTGTGAAGTAATGATTGCCATTTCACCAAACTTAGACGGAATTTTCCAATAATTCCCATTAAAAGCTATGGGAGTGACATAGACATGTGTTGTGTTCCAATAAAATTGTTCAATGATAGCTATAACTGGGCCCAAAGGCACTGTTCCTAATTCCGAGAAAAATATTGTGTTGGCAATATGGGAAAGTGGGAGCGCTGTTGGTGGTGTCAAAAGACTTTAAAATGACACGCGTGAGAACAGGAGAGAGGGCGCTCTCTTTCGGTTTCACACGGTAGCGTCATCATCCTCATCGTCGTCTCTACCGATGGTGATAAGCAACTTGGACTCGGTCTCGGTCTTGATATAAAATATAAATAGCCTGGGAATACCATAACTTCGCTTGGAGAGATAGAGAGAGTACGAGAGTGTTTGTTATCGTTGGTCATACATTTATCCGTCTGTCCCATATGGAGCAACAGTACGTGCGCGCAGACCTGCGGTTTGAGAACAACCTTGTTTTCGATGTGATAACAGCACAAAATACACCGAGAAAGAGTGGTACATAAGGATGACATCGAGACTTGCAGAACCTTTTTTTCGTACACATTTTTGATGAAATTAAAAAAAAGCTAAGCACATTCTCTGCCGAAGCTCATGAAGTAAAGTTTATAGACAAAGTGGGATTTAGGTTTTTTTTTTTGCAAAATGGGAGAGGTATGATAATGCGCAACTCGTCGAAGGATGGTGTTTATACAACACTACAGGACGACACAAACAACATACCTACCTACCGACCGAGTTCGGTGCAGCAGCAATGGGTAAGGATGGTGAAATGGGTATATCGAGTAGAAATTCAGTGATTTCCGTCGTCTAAATGAAGACTAGGTGAGTATTTTCGTCAAAAGGGAAAAAAATCTATGAGCCAGCAATTACCTAGAGAACCTACCGGCTTTGAATAGAAAATCTCTACACTGTTATGCCAGATTTTTGTTTCATTCTTTTGCGAGTCCTTGAAATCTGTGACGACAGCAGTTTAAAGTGAAGTGTACCTACGTACAACAGCAAGGACTCGTCGTTTGGATGAAAGTCGAAGGTTTTTTTCGTATATTCCTGTTGACAGGTGAATCGAAAAGTTTGAAATCATTGATGGTGTGTGAAAAGTTTGTATCCGGCATTGTGTGTGTACCTATGTTAGTTTGAGATTTTTGTGCAAACACTCGGTTGGGCTTACCGATATCACTAAATAAATAAAAATGCAGATTATCACAATGTCACGACGCCAGCGGATTTTTTTTTAGAATTTGCGTCGCGACGCATTTTGTGAGGTCAACGTATTGTATAGGCACATGCACCTAAATATGGTTGTTTTCCCTTTTCTTTATTTTACCAGTTTTTAAAAGTAAAAAAGGAACGAATTATTCTGGTAATAAGGTCATTATCAGGCCTATCGCGAATACATTTTCCCGGGAAGTTTGCCCTTGTCAGCAATTTAAATCAGATTGCTGATTGAGAAAAGTTTCCCGGGAAAATTTATTTGCGATAGGTCTGAATGAAGTCTTGTCGGGATAAGGGGGATTTGCGTTGGGATTGACCGAATGAAGGAAGCTTGCTTGCTGCTGGAGTAGGACCAGCAGCACCACAGTGAGGTTCGTGATCAATTAATTTTTGTATGGTGGTCATTGGATACTACATACAGGCTTAAGTTGAAAGTGCATTAAGCTTTAAGGAATTTTTTCAATAATACAACCGAATTATCAGTTGCGCAGATGGTGTGTGCGATGTGCTTCGCAGAAGATCTGCATTCGATTCTCGGACGTAGCAAGACAACAATGATTTTCGCTTGCCCTCCTCTCGCGATGATCGGAAAAATCATCTAGCAAAATATTGAATGTCATCCGATCTGGTCTCTAGTTTAACTGTTGTGCTCTGGTTTAACTATCCAATCCCGTAGAAACATGTTGATACGAATCAAGAAAAGACTAGAAAAGAACCATGCTAAATGAAAAAAGGGGACAAAAGTGCAGCCGAACAACAAGTGAAAGTTCAATACTTCTAAAAAGCAAACATCACTGCCATCCAGTAAATACAATGTGATGTTGGAAAGGGGCTTCGAAATTTTCTACGGTCTTTACTCTATAGTGAGGAGGAACAGCAACTCTTTGGATGCGGATCTGTAAAAAACCGATAGACTGAGGATAAAAGAATTATACTTCAAAATCATAAGCGAACGTATTGCAACAGTCTGCATCAAGGCCTAATCCCACCAGGTTCGATTTGTAGCCGTAGCAACACCTACACAATTTTTCACTGGCCCTCCTCTCGTGATGATCTGACAAATCATCCGAGTAGAATGAATTGAAAAGCTTTATCTCAAATTCGCCGTTCGGGTACCAACTAACGACTCTTTTGCCACAAAATTTGTATTTTTGAATGAATAGATAACTTTAACAATATTATCGGAAAACATAGCCTACACCACACCACTTCTGGCGGTGGACTTCGCTGCGGAAGGAAGTGCTATTATAGACAGCACACGGTTCCTCATATTCATATCCATAACAATCAATGAAACTGAATAAAGATGCCATTGTCTAGTGTTTTTTAAGTCAGAACATCAGCTCTGACTCTTTTTTTTTTGATACCAAGGTATGAATGCGGACATCCAACACGCCACCATTTTACTACCAAATAAGCCCAATAGGGGTCACAATGCCTCGCTTAACAAATATAAATCTTCCTAACTTTGCAAATTTTTGTCAAAACCCTAGGGCATGTCCTTTGTATTTTTTCTACCGATTGTTACTATTTTTACCTTACCCATTACCGTACTCCATTTTCGTTAGCGAAAGAATCTCTTCAGTAAAAATGGGCCAAATAAATTCTTTACGGGAACAGATACCCTTAAAAAATTAGCACTTACCTACAAAGAAAAAAACAGAAAAAGGCTCGATTAAAAATAAAGAAATTGTTTAGTGAATTTTGTTTCAAATCAATTCAGAAAGCTCCAATAATACTTAATACCTGCAGTGGGCTACAATCAACAACAAATTTAAAGTACTCCACCCATAAACATGATTCCGTACTTTTGGGACATCCGTTGTAGCAAAGTTTCAAAATGCAAGCTTGCAGGATTTTGCTAGTACGCACACATTTAATACTTAGTTACACACGATTTTACGGTTTGCACATTGTTATCCTTTCTTAAACTCCCAAAATCCCTAAAGCTACAAGTTTTGAAGTGAACGCGGGTCGGTACAAAGTTTCTTAAATTATTTTGAAGGGGACAATACTTGTCAGAAACGTTTGGTTGGGTCCCGGGGTAAATTAGATTTACACATTGTTTGTACCAAAAGATTTAGCCAAATGTAAAAAAAATGATGGTCTTCATAAAAGAGTAGACCATTAAGTGCACGATGTATTTGCTATATTTATATTCTTTTTATATAGAAGATACATGGTTAAGGTGGGGTTTGCAATCTTCTTCAATGTTAAGGGTGCGTTTATGTTCCAGGTCGATTTTATTTGAGTGTCATTTGTATGGTAAATAGAATTTGTCAGTTGACATTTGACATTCGTAGACAGTAGTCGATGCACTGGGAGATAATGTAAAGATTAATGCAGTGCAGCAGATTATTGCTGAATGTCGAGGTACCTCTCATCGACGCACAGTGCAAGAATTGGGAATGTCTATTTCTGGTGACTGCTATCGGGACATGTTGGAAAGCTTTCTTATGTGCCAGAATATTTTGTTCGAATAAGACGGTGTTTTATGACACACAGCTCGTACTCAGATGCGAATTTTACGAAATTTACAAATTTTTTTTGGACAAATAAAGTCAGAAAGTAGTTATATCAACTACCGATCAACTCCCTTTATATGAAGGAAAAGATGTAAACCAACAAACCAAGTTTAAGCCATTTGATGACAACGTTAGAAACGAAATTGTAGAAATTTCACCAAACTTCTGCAGAATCGTTATGCAAATGTGCTTTAATGAGCTCGCTTTTGAACTACGACCAAGACTTCAAATTTAAAGACTTCAAAATTAAAAAGTTATATTTATAAAAATTATAAAACTGTATTTCATTTAAAAGTTATTGAAAAAAAATAAACATCGACCAGAAACATAAAAAAATGTTCTTTGTATGTTCCAGGCTGGATATTTTTCCGTGAAGGACGAACCATGTGATAAATCATAGTAGTAAGTGATAAAATAAGTGATAACCAATGTATTTAGAAGATAATTTTTATCGCCGCACTCTACATTCTATCTCTTGATATTATTGGTAGCTTGTGGCATAGATACCATTCAACTTTAAGCCTTCCACTAGAAGTCCAGATTCAAAATGGTATTTCAAAAATCTTTAATAGGAGCATGTGCAGAATATTATTGGCCAACAAATGGGAGTTCGCTTTGCTATTCGAATTTAAGTCATAAGAATTTAAACATTTCGTGACACTATATTGGAATAGACAAGTTATATTTAAAAAAAAAATTTCAGAACCACAAACATGACGAATCATCTTGTGCATGATGAAAAAACGATTCGATGCATATTTAAACGGATGGCTACAAGAAAATGTGAAGAAGCCGCGGAAACAAGAAGGTGGATAAGACGTAATATCCTTTGCAACAGCTTGTTATTCCCCGATATTGTTTATCAATCTTTGACGTAAGAGGTTTCTTTCTTTAATTTTGTTCATATAATGGCTTTATTTATTAGGTACCGTTAACTTTTTAAGATCCAAATAGAATCATCATTCTAGTTTGCCTACCTATTTATCATGGAATAGGCATCATTCACACTTGGCAGCGACTCCTCTAATCAAAACAAATCAGAATCAATAAGATAAAGTATGACATACAGTGGTCAACAAAAAAAAGTAGTATCCAACATGAAAACAATTATTTTTTCCGATGGGTTTAAAATGGAATACGCTAAATAGATCGGATCTGTGTCCCAAACCAAGATCCTAGCCGAAGTTGCCTAATTGCCTAAATACTATTTAATGAAATGTAAAGTTTTTGTGATATGGATTTTTATAATATTTTTAATTGAATATTTCATTAAAATTTAAATTTATCTACTTAAATAAAAATTTAGAGTTCAGAATAAAAAAAAATTATTAAAAATAAACAAAACACAATATTTTATTGAAAAATTACTGCCCTAAGCCTGCTTAAGTACTTCTATCTGAAGTATTGTTCGTTTTCCGTGATTCTCATAGATTAGACACACTTACAAATGTAAATATTTTTATGTTAAATTTTGTGAAAGCAAAGTATTTTTGAAAGACAAATTAGAGATATGAAATGTATTTATTTAGAAAACTGCTGACATAGGCGCCTGACTGAAGACTTAACATATCCTCAGCGGAGCAACGTAGTTGAGTGAGCGTTGTTATGTTTTTAGGTTTATCTATAGATATACAGATATTTCGTTTTCTCTATTTCACATATAATTGAATAATGAAATTGAAGATTAAACGAATCACTTCAAATAGAATTTTATTTTTTGAATAATACAGTGTTTCCGCCGGGAAGGTATACTACTTTGTGTTGCCGCCATTTGGTAAACATTAGCCTTGACAGTCGTGAAGTAGACACGTGGAAAAATATTCGATAAATTTATCGTCAAAACATTTTATCAAAATCAATCATCGATTACTGTGACGATGAGAAAGTTACGTGAAATTTTTGGGAGAAACAACGTGCCAACAAAACGCACTATTTATCCTGTAGTGAATGATTTCGAAGAAAGAGGGTCTGCAGGTGATAGGCCCAAGCATGGACCACAACGTACTGCAAGATCGGCTGAAAATATTGCTGCTAATCAACGCCGTACTAAGGAGCTTGGTCTTCAAAGAACAACTTTGGTCATAATTTTGCACAAGGATTTGCTTTTGTTTCCATTTAAGATTCAGTTGACATAAGAGCTTCTTACACAAGACCATTTACGCCGCCGTACACATGCCAATATAATGCCCATGACAACCCCGATTTTCATGAAAAAATGATAATGAGCGACGAATTTGAATGGATCGGTTCTGGGCAATGGAAAACCATCAAATTATTCATCAGTCACCTTTGCATCCATTAAAAGTTACAGTCTGGTGTGCACTTTGTTTAGGAGGAATATGGACCTTACTTCTTTGAAAATGAAAACACGTGACGGTAACTGTGAATGTGGAGCGATATCGTGATATGATTGTAAACTTTTTAACGCCACAACTGCATGCTTTGGGCTTGATTAACATGTGGTATCAACAAGACGGTGCCACATCGCATACAGCCAGGATTACAATGGAATAACTGCGAGGCCTCTTTCCGCAACAAGTTATTTCAAGAAATGGTGATGTTGATTGGTCTCTACGGTCGCCTGATTTGACTGCTCCGGACTGAAAAGCAAGGTTTATACAAACAAACCAGAAACGCTTGAGTAACTCAAACAAAATATTCGTGATGAAATTAATGAAATACCGCGTGGAATGTGTGAAAATGTAATGAAAACTGTGCTCAAAAGGGCTCGCATTTCCGAGACTAACAGAGTCGGAGATTGACCTGATATTGTATTCCATACATAATTGCCGACATTAAATTAAACATTTGTCAATATAAGATTCATTCCCTTTCATTTAATCAAAAATTATAAACAAACATAGTAGTATACCTTCCCGGCAGACATATCAATCATATTAATATTATAAACAAAAACAACTCTTGCGTACTTAACAAAACGCAAAAATAGTACGAAACTTCTTCCTGCGTGATTATCATCAATTGGAACACAATTCCAGATGAAAAGTAAATCTTTCGAGTTGCTGTCGCTCTGTTTAATACTAAATGCGCTCTCTGTGATTCTCATCAATTCGAGCAACAAATCCATATGATTTGTTAAGGGCTGGCCAGAATGCGCAGGTTTTTTGTATTGTATTGTAATTTAATTTAATTCTATTCGCTTTTTTTGCTATTCGCTATTCGTTTTGCGGATTCCTTGAAATTATTATACGTTTTATTATTCATTTCAATAGTGGTTTTTTGAATTCAGGTTATAATTTTTTTTTTAAATACTCATTTGCGTTACGATTTAGAACTGAAGCGGTTAGATGATGAAGGGGTTAAGCGACATTTTCCAAAATTTGTGTATTAAGAGTTAAAAGTTATTTATCTATAGCTCTTTTGATAAAAACAATTAAAATTATAAACAGATATTTTGAAGTAAACAAAACTAAAGTGTTCTCTAATGTTAGTAATAATAGATTAGATTAGATTATTTTCAGTATGTGCAGGCAAATTAAATAAAAAGTCGCTTTTGTCGCCTTCATATTCTAAGAGCTTCAATTATAACATTTTCCATTATTTATTTATTTTTCTAAATAATTTGATCTGAGTTTGTTTTGGGACATGATTTTTAAGCAACTAACTCTATTCCTAATGAAGAAAGGAATAGAGTTAGAAAAACATGCCCCCAATTTCTAATGGGGACGTTTTTTACAGGAAAAATATTGAATTTTTTTTCCACCTAGTAGTGCTGGTTTTTCAAATGTATATCTGAGAAGTCGATACATAATTGTTGACAGTAAATACTCCAACCAGCCGTGTATCTCTCCTTTGACAGCGATACAAGATACAAGCTACAAATACGCATTCTGGTCAGCCCTTAAGTCACCACTATTGCCATCACTTTGTAAAGAAAAGGTAGTTGGCTTTTGGGCAAACGTGTTTCGGGATATAGTTTTTCGGTCAAACGAGAATATCTGAAAGTCCGTACACTATGAAATTCCAGAAAAGCAGTTCATCTTCCGACTTTGATCTTTAAGCCAATTTTTTATTGATATGTAATAGAGAAATAGCCCAGCATACGCAATGTTACAAAAAATACATGGCTCAACACAAAACCTTTTGTAGCCGAAACTCTCCGGTCCATTTTAACATTCCTAACTAAACACTTAAGTAGCTCTATAATTTTCATTGTATGACATCAAGTCTGGTAAACATCAAAATTGATGTTTGGAATAGGCCGGAGTTAAAGTGAAGACCACATTCATTGTGCAAAAAATATAACTTCGCACAGACAAATGAATGAGAAAGCTGGGTTCGAGACTCTGTATGATCCGTTTATATCTGATCTCTATTTATAGGAAAATAATAGCATGCATTGAATCGCCTCTCATATTTATGAAGATGAGAATTATGTGGGCCCTATTTCTCCCATCTTCTTCCAGTTCTTAGCAAGTATGAAGTCTGGTTCAAACTGCTTTTCGCTTTAATCAATATTCGACAGGTTTTTCAAATTTCTCGACTTTGTAAAGTAGAGTATAATTCTTCGTTGTCGCGAGCTGGTCTTAGGATATTTTCAATACCTACTTTTGCCAACTTTGAAAAAAAAAACAATTATATGGCCTTGTGGATTCCAAATAAATTTTAGGGTACAAATACATATTTCATTCCTACTCCTTCCTTTTACCCTATAGTAAAAACTATAAAAATATAAATAAACATTACCGTTGCATATAGGGTCTCTAATGTATGAAGCTTCTCCTCCTATAATTTGTGTGAGAAAAGTTTTGTGTTTGGCACAAATGACGGGACCAACAATTATATGCTGATTCCCAAAGGAATGCAAAATTTCTCATGATAGTTTCATGTTTTGTTGTTTTAAAAAAAAATTGCAGTGGTACCCCAGTAGAAAGAAAAATTGGATTAGGGCCCCTTGGTTAGCAATCTAACACATTAACCACTGCACTCACAATAGATGTGCAATGTTCAATGCAAAAAAAATAATACTTCAATCTTTGTGCTGTAAGGTAAGGGGTATATCAATATATATGTACCACAATATTTCCCTTTGCCAACGTTTGCTGGTGTTACAAGAGCAATGACCCTTAAGAGCACGTGTTGATTGAACATACCCCAATGCAATATCATAGAACACATTTGGACGTGGATTTGTCATCAAATAGCAACAAGTTTCCGACATGTACCAGACCAAGTCCTACAGCAATCAAACAAATGATTGCGTGACCAGGTCGTCTGAAGGTAGAAAAATCCCTATGCTCTGGGATTTGGAAGGAAATGATGAATGAGGTGCACTTAAGAGATTACTCTGGCAAGGGCAGACATTCATCATTAATTAAATAAAACAATCATCTTGTCTTTTGCAGATAAGTAAGTCCAAGTGGTGTTATCACCAGGAAATCCGTCCGCACAATCAGTCCTTATGACGTGTGAAATGATGCCCAGAGGAACATTTCTAATTAATGACACCTTACATGCAGACAACCACAACGCAGACACATTTCCAACAGGCACTTCTCATTAACTTTTAGTACACACATAAATCATGTATGTATGTATGGATAGCGGTTTCAGTGACAATCACAATTTTTCTCTACGTAGTCAAATGAATTATTCAAATCCGAAATCTTTTTACAAACATCTGGCAAGGAGATGAACTAATAAAAAAAAGAAGGAAAAACGGATTTTCTCTCCACATGCAATATACATACACCAGTGCGTAAATAACACACTCAAGAGCTTTTAAATAGACACCTACTTCACACTTTAGAGCCCCATCAGGACAGGTTATTAACATTAGAATAACTTTATTTATAGCAAGAGGTCCACATGAGATGGGAAACTCCCAAACCCCGCGCCGTCATAGGCACAAACCTACGACAACACTATATCCGACGCAGGTGTAATGGCAAGAAGTGTTGTTTTTTTATTTGTATGTGTTCTTCTCTTTTGCTCTACCATGCGCGTTGCACTGAAGCGAATTCAATTTGACTGGAAGAGCTTACCTAGTAATTTTGACACTTTATAAAGCTTTAGTGGTGCTCTCCTGCATTTATCGCAATCATCTTGAATCGATTAAATCGATTGACCTAAGTTGAACACTAATTGCCCAACACACCCATTTGTCGGCGATGTTCAGGGAGGCAGAAGTTTATGCTTTTCGCAAGATGCCTAACCTACGATGGAGGCAATAGCCTTCAATGGACTTCGGAAAGCTCTTATTATGGTTTTCTTTATTTCATAAACAGTTGTGGAAAGCTCAAGTTGCTGAATGAATTAGAATTTCCGCAGACATGGGCGCGTAAAAAATCTGAGAAAAGTGAGAGAGACATCAGAGCTTTGTCAGGCTTTTACCTGAGCTTTTATGAGCTTTCTTAACGCTTTAAAGTCCATTGGGCTTTTTCCACAACCTCAAATTATCATGAAATTCATAGCAAGAAGTCTTATTGAGCTTATGAAAAGTTCCAGGCATTCAACAAATAGCGCTTTGGCTAAATTCAACTAGTGACAGCTGACAGATCAGAGATATACATCGATTCCAAGTATGTAATCTGTTGATTACTTGATAACACTTGTGAGCAGAAAAGACGGATTTCAGTGGTGCGGGCACTTTTAAGTGGTGTCACTATTTAATTAGAACAGCTTGAACGATTTGGAAGGTAGTTAAACATTTTCTATGAAGGTAGGAAATTAAGCGCCCCAATTAAGAAATATGATGAGGAGAACGGCTTTACTAAGCATTTCAATTTTGTATTAACTTATTGATGTATGGGTGCTGTTATATTCTTTTAATGTAAAGTGATGGTGGTTGATTTGTGTAATAATTACGTTCTTTTTTATTGGTTTGCGATATTAAGAACATGAATGAACCTTGAACTGTGATGACTGTGAAAAAAACGATGCAGCAATCCTACGCTGCTGTCGGGTTTAACGAATAAACGAACAAAAGCTTAAAGCATTCTTCGTCCCAGAATAAGAGATGGCAAATAGCGACCACTACTATATGCCGACGATCTTGACGTTATTGGTCGGACTCAACTTGATGTCATAACCACTTATGCTCTTATAGAGTTTGAAACGGCAACACAACACAACAACACAGCAACACGAAAGGGCACACAAAACCAACAAATTTTACATAACGTCACCATTGACAGATATAACTTTGAGGTAGTACGGGACTTTGTCTGCCTCGGCTGCGCTATTAACTCTGACAACAATATCTCGTGAGAAATCAAATGAAGAATTATTCTTGCAAACCGCTGTTTCTTTGGTTTAAGAGGGTAATTAAGTAATACAGTCCTCACTCGAACTACTAAGGAGATCAAGACCTCGATCATCACAGTCCCGGTCTATGGGGCTGAAGCATGGACGGTATCAAAAGCTAATAAAGAAATCCTTAGTTATTTTGAGAGAAAATTTCTCGAGAAACACACCCCTAGTCCGTATTGGACGTTTAAGATGGCTATGACATGTTGAGCGAATGAGCACCAATACTCCGGCTCGCGATTTCCAGCCAGAATCGAATGCAATTCCAAACAGTTAGACAAGGAACGGGTTCATTCTGAACTGTAGCGCCACTAAAGTGGAGAGTCAAGCTTAAAGCTTTTAAAGATTAAATCAATTCTTTCGATGCGAAAGGCGTCAAAGATTACATCTTGGGATTTAGCGCAATAAGGCATCAATAGCTGGGTTTCCAGACATCGGAATATAAAGAAACGGAGAAGCGAAGAAACTACCCAGAAGTGGCTCTGACCAACCTTGCCAATCTTCAATACAGTTTGGAGTAATACTGAAACACCATACCAGACCTCAAACCTATCTTCTACCTTTAATAGCTTCGAAATTATTATTTGACTATCGAAAAATATCCGTTAATCGATAACCGATACAGGGCCAGTCTTTTACTATCGTCTTATATCCGTCATATCCTGAAAGTAGCTTTGACATGAAATTGTTCAAACTTGAATTTGTAGCCATTAAGCGGACTCAATTGTGGCGACGACTGTGAGTGGTACCAATATTAAAATATCTAAACAATTTTGCAGGTCCACATTTCACACAAAACCTATACAAATAGGTTCATGTATCTTCGATCAGTTCAGACAAATAAGAAAAACCACTTCAACTACTAAAGTATGATATATTAACTGTAACTTGCGAGTTTGGTACTATTTCCAAATCCAGCTGTATCCACAAGGCGTCCATTAAATATTACTCGTCCCTTGTTGCGAATTTCAAAACTTTTTTCCCTAATCCATACGGTTTATGTATTATTTGTGTAAGCCATTAGAAAACCGAAAACATTTCCAAAACTTTCACTTACACTTTATGTAAGGTACTTGGTCTGATTGCAATAAAAAGTTTTATTGCATCAACTTAACATTTAAAAATACCTACCAGACAATGTCCTCTTTTGTATTTTCTCGTCAGTGAACTGGCGCATTGGTTCTGATTTTGCCTGTGCCTCCTCTGAATCTAAGGGTTAAAAACGGCAAGTCATTATGCCATACAGAGTAACAATGGAATTTCTTTTACGTAACCACGTATGAATAAATAAATATATTCTTGATTATACCTTAGGGTGGAATTAATTTGTTATGACATCCCTAGATTACAGTCACAATCTTCCGTATGGAAAATCCATGTTACATGACTCATGTGGGTGCAGCACACCAGTACAAGTATTTATGAATGATAAAGTTGAAGTCAATTAATTTTTATAAAGACCATTTTTTTAAATCTTTAGCTGTAGCTATCAAATTATAAAATAGGAAGGCATTGATATTTTGTTTGACATTATGGTTTTGGAAGTCATTGCAAAATTATGTCATTCAATCCACACAGTAACCGAAGGCCCAGATTAGACAGATGTTATTATATTGAACAACATATCAATGGAACGACAGGTGTTACAAAAGAAAGTTTATATTTAGTTGATCGAAAAGTAAGCCAAGTATTTTAGGTACACAAGTTGCGAATCTACTTGATAAATATTATATCGCCCAAATGTAAACCCTCAAATTTGCGGCACTCATTTATTTGAACAGTAAAGTTTTTTATGACGTGCTCGGTATGTAGACTTCGTGATGGCTGGCATTTGGTGATGAATATTTTTCTTCAAATCAGCCAGAGAAGTCGGTTTGGTGGTTGTGCTTCGGATTCGTTGCACTTCAGTAGCGGTAGAACGGCTGATTCACGTGTCCATTAAGGTGAAAATGAGCTTCATCTAAAAGTAAGATGTTAATAAAAGTTCAAAAGAGCTCTATGCCTGTAACGTGCTGCTTAAGGTTTTTGTGTAGAATATCGCTGTCAGGCATAACGAACAATTCAATATTGGCAACGACAGCGAAAACTGCCAACCACCCGACCTGAGTGAAGTAAAGACCATAATATCTAAACTCAAGCTTAATAAGGCTGCCGGCAATGACGGCCTTCCCGCCGAGCTTTATAAATCCGGCGGAGATGACTTGGTAAGAAACATCCACCAACTCAAAAATCAAATCTGGTCGGAAGAAAGTATGCCTGAGGAATGGAAGAATGGAACGCCAGAAACCGTTTACCAACAACCTGATCGGCCCTTATCAGTTTTAGGCCAGGAAAGTCCACAACCGATCAAATTTTCATACTTCGGCGGATCCTGGAAAAAAAAACAAGAAGTCCAAATCGATATCCACCTTGGTTTCGATTTCATCGATTTCAAAGCCGCATATGACAGCTTTTATAGAGAAGAACTATACAGAGCCATGTCTAGTTTTGATATACCGCCCAAACTCGTCCGTTTGTGTAGGATGGACAATTCTCGCTGCTCCATCAGGGTCGAAACGACCTCACCGACACATTCAATACCAAAAAAGATTTAGACAAGGCGATGCGCTATCATGTGACTTCTTCAATTTGATTCTTGAGAGGATTGTGCAAAACTCGCAAGGCAACACCAGAGGCACAGTTTTCCAAAAATCGGTACAACTACTAGCATACGCCGACGATATTGACATCATTGGTCGTACCCAACGTGATGTCATAGCCACGTTTGCTAGTAGATAGGTAAGGAAGCGATAAAAACGGGTTTAGCAGTGAATGAGGGCAAGACAAAGCATATGCTGTCAACACGAAAGGACACACAAAATCGACAAATTGGACAGAACGTCACCATTGACAGATATAACTGTGGGGTAGTACGGGACTTTGTCTATCTCGGCTCCACTATTAACTCTGACAACAACACCTCGTCAGAAATAAAACGAATAATAACTCTTGCCAATCGCTGTTTCTTCTGGCTAAAAAGACAATTTATTAGTAAAGCCCTCACTCGAACTACTAAGGAGATCCTATATAAGACTCTGATCATCTCAGTCCTGCTCTACGCCACTAAAGCATGGACCGTCTCAGAAGCGGATGAAGAAATCCTTGGTCGATTTGAGAGGAAAATTCTTCGAAAAATCTTCGGTCCTGTTTGGGTTGACGGGCTATGGAGACAAAGATTCAACCAAGAACTATACGAGCTGTACAGTGGCATGTCCCTGGTCAAAAACTCCGCATTGGACGTAAAAGATCGCTAGGACATGTAGAACGAATAGACACCAATACTCCGGCTCGCAGAGTCTTCGATTCTCAGCCAGACATCGGACATCGCCTTAAGTGGCGCGCACAAGTAGAAACCGCCCTCAATCAACTTGTAGTGCGCAACTGGAGGCAATTAGCTAAGGACCAGTTGAGGCACAGGTTCATTCCGGACTGTAGCGCCACTTAAGTAAGTAAGTGAGGAGGTGTGATGTAAAGCCTGTTATCACGGGTCATTGGTTTGCAACGTCCCTTCGAATCTTCACAAATATTTAGGAAATTGTCAATTCTAATCAACTGAGCCCATCGTAAGAACTTTGTTGCAATATTATTTGAAGTACTCGGAATCTGGCGTACGGTACAATCCTAGAATGGATCAGAGCCAAGGTGACGTCTGTCAAACAGCCGTATCATTTCCATGTAGGATAGTTATAATTGGCCCTATTAGAACTTTACCTTGGATTTAATTGGCTTTATTAGACTTTTACCCTTGAGTAAGATTTACTTAAAACCCTAACCCCTAGCGCCAAGCCGCCAAGCCACTTCATTTCTGCTAAAGTTTCAACATTTTTTACCACCCACCTGTTTATAATCGTATTTAATATCACAGATTTCATTCAAAGTTACGTTGCTTCATTTGGCAACGAAGTTATTTCCCATAAGCATAATATATTGCAACGGTGAAGGCATACTTGCAGAAAAGTACCTCTTACTTGACAGTGTCGAAAGCCTTCCCAATGTCAGCAAGACAAGCGGAAGTCAACCTTATTTGTATTATTAATTTAAAATAAAGTGTAGTATGTATTTACAGACCAAATTTTCTGTACCTGTCCGTTTTACGTGTCCTACAGCTAACAAAAAGCCTTGGGATAGACAGAAAACTTCAACAGTCAAATGCCATGTATATATATATATATATATATATATATATATAGTAACGATAAATGTTCATTGCATTGGGACATGTTCCGCAAAAAAATTCGATAACCCCGCGGGAATACCCTTCGACGATGATTTTGCGGCAACAGAACTAGGGACATGTCAGATATTGGGAAATATTACGAATGAATATTTTAGAAGATTGGATTCGCTGAATTCTGCAATGTACCCTGGAAAAGTCCAAGATGGTAATTCTTTTGCACATCCATCCGGTTGGGTTAATCTGAAATTCGTGAAATTAGTTTCTGCTTTGTTGGGGGGATTAAATAACAGACAGGCGTATTGGGAAGGAACAACTGAATGCTTAAAGAGTAAAGAAGAAGGAGAAGTAAAGAAGGAAAAGCATCGTTAAAAAGTCAGTATTACATCACTTTGGTGTACAGATGGCGACCTATTAAAATAAAAAGTGTATAACAAAGAAGCAACAGAGAAAAAACTATCAGCACAGAAATTGCATCAATTCGCTATAATTTTTCGTGTGCAAAGTTATATTTTGTCATTTGGAATAGAACCCTGAATTTAATACCGACTCCAAACGACAAATTTGGAAGGTAAGATAATAAAAAAAATGATTGTTGTTATTGTAAAGATCCAACGATTGACTTCATTTAAATTTCAAAAAGAACGATTGATCCTCTGAATAGTATATTTTTGAATATCAAAAAAACAGAAACAAAAGCATTACCACAGCCTTCAAAACTAATTTATCATGATTTTGAGTACAATTGGATAACACTTAGTCGACTTTTAGCAGATTTATTAGCGAATAGAAAAAATGTTCTTTGGGGATAAATTATTAATATGCTTCTCTCTCAAACTTTACATGCATTCTAAAAGAGTAGAACCCATTAACCATCTTCAATTTCTTATTGTGCGGTTTTTTTTTTAAGTGAAACTTCTTTGACCTCGTCGGTGTAAACAAACATGAAACGAAATTTAGACACCAATTTTTAGGCCTTAAATTTTGAGCGAGGATATTGAAATTTGGTATATAGGATCCTTGTCCGTACCGTCAGAACAAGTATACAAATTTCCAAAATCCGCCCACTACCACGAACTTTTTAAGAAAAAATGTTTTTGGCTAAGCGGTAAGGAATTAAAAAAAAAACATTCTGAAAAGAATATGTAGGCAACAATTTTTTTTTTGCAAAAAACGGGTTTCTGTAAAAGAACGGTTTTCGTTAAAATTTTAAGGAAATTAAAAAAAAACTTTCGATGAAGAAAACATTAATATAGTTAATATGAAAATTTCGTCCTTAAATCTTTTTAACCCACGCCCACTTTTTGGAAAAGTTTTCCTTCAAACACGTCTGTTATTTGACAAACGTCGATGCTTGAAGTTTCACTCCAACCTCGTAGCACTCTTAGACCTCTACGGCAATATTCGTTGATTTGCAATTAGCAATCAGAAAAAAACTTAGAATTTGGTGAAAATAAATGACACGGTATGCTAAGAAACCTTGATAACATAACAGTGTGTAAAAGAATTAACAAAGTATTTGAAGGAAAGAACTGTATTTCCGATACAGACAAATGGTAACAATACGAAATCACAGGACGAGTTCCATAAAGGTAAACTTTTTTCATTAATGTGTGCAAAGCTATATTTTGTCAAAAAGAATGGGACGTCCTAATCAACGACTAGTCCGAACCGCAAACTTAAGAAACTTCTCAAGAGGTCGTTTATTAGTAAGGCTAAGGTAGGGCAATGAGAAAAACATAGGTGGTGTTACTATGATTATTTGAACCAGTCTAACCTAAGTCAAAGAACAAAGGTGAAAGAGCACAGAATCGGATTAATTTCCGAGATCACCTTAATTAGGAAATCACTCTTCAAACAAACAAAACCAATATTGGCATCCGCCACATGTGCTAAAATAGAAATTCTGCATGGAAGCGCATGCTGTGCATACAAAAGGCCATCGTAGGATACAATAAGTGTGATAGCTGGGCGAATGGTTGTCGGGCTGCAGATAAATATTTAAGGGTTAATTCATAATAAAATACCCTGGTAGAAGAAGAAATTGTTGCCAACCTCAGATTCTTTGAGCTAGGAAGAAGACAACTAAGGTACTGAGGCTGAAACATTTGCAAAAATACAAATTTTTGGTGCAACAGGCTTGTTAGTACCCAGGGCCGAGCTTTCTCACAACCATTCATGTGTGCGTGTGTACTTCTAGCACGATGGCGGGGCCTCCTGTTTTATTCCGACTCTGAACGGTGAATTTGAGATAAGCTTTTCTTGATAACTGATACTACTAGGATGATTTATGAAATCATCACGAGAGGAGGCTCGGTGAAAACTCATTTAAGTGATTCCCACCTTCTGCGCGGTAGCTCATCGCATTAACAATCGCGCCACTGACAGAACCTGAAACATTTACTGTATCAAAATCAGGCGAAAAAATATTTTGTCTTTAAAGCGAAAAAAAAACAATATCCCTGTTTATATTGACGGGATATGGAGATGAAGATTTAACAAAGAACTGTACAAGTTGTCCGCGATATAGACCTATTCAAAAAAAAACTCAACATTGGGTGATTTAGATAGCTTGGACATGTGAAGCGAATGGACACTAATGCTTTCGCATGCAGAGTCTTCGATTCCCAGGCAGACGTTAAACGCGGTAAAGAAAATCCTTGCTTTAACTGGCGTCCTTACATCATTCAAAATAGATTATAAGCAACTTCACGTTGTCTTATGACACGTGTCTCCAACAAACAGTACGGCGCTACGTGGCACACAATGTCATTATGGACGTTCTGCATGAGTAATATGAGGGCATGGTTATCTCTTTTCGCGGTGACATTATGTGGTTACCAAGAAACAATTTAAACTTTACGAGCTATGAGTTGAAGTAGATCCTTAGGATCTCCACCCATCCTTTTCTCACAACCATGTGGGCAGGTGACGGAACAAACTATTTTTTGGGGGTAAGAAAATAATTGGAACTGTCAAAATTCATTTTCACCATAATGGTGATGAGCATTTTGTTCATCATCGATAATATCAGATCATCGCAAATGATTTATCAGATAATCAGCTAAATTTAACTGGTTAGAAACAAACCTTTAATTCGAATTTCAATACTAGACTAGGATGTTGAGGAAGAATAGACACCAAAACTCCAGCCAGAATATTCCTTTTTTCTATATATGTTACCATACAATAATATGCGTCAATAATAATCCTTCTCACCTAGAGATTTTATGATAAACCTCCACAATTTTGATTGAAATTTCTGCATCAAATCGAAAACAGTTATTAAAAAAAAACTGCGAAACTCTTTCAATATCCACCGAGTGTATCCTGCGAAATTCGCACGTTTTCCGATGGCATTCAATCTAAATATAGCAATTTCCGTGCATGAGTGTGTAGTGGAAGTTTTTCAGTATGATGGATGCGATAAGGGTACACGTATGGTGATTGATTCCGGAGCACATGCAGGTGGGGAGATTGCTGGTTACGTCTATTAGTAGGTGTGAATATGGTTAAGATTACTTTTCAAATTGAATTCAAACATTTTTTTTTTGATAATTTCATCAATAATGCTTAAGATATCACATATGTACCTCTGTGGATGTATGGTAGAAATGTTTGCGTATTTCATTTTAATGTGGATGCATTTTGGAAAACGTTTTAAGGGCTCGTTTATACCAAGCTAGTCACTGTGTCATTTGGATGAAATTTATTTAAGTCTTTGACCTCAATGTGACTTTTTAAAAAAATCCTGTCAAATTATTTATCGGGTAGGCTACGGGGCCGAATTTTTTTTTTTTTTTGGGTAAGGTTATTTTTGACTAACCTCCGCATGTTAACGGGCAGTCTTTTTTGTGTATAATTTTGGGTTGAATACACGACACCCTAAATCACTGCAAGTGAATGTGATTATGTTTCGTGTGTTGTTGCGATTTTACAAATTAAATTATTCCACCCACTTAATTCATCCTTAGAAAAAAAAAAAAACAATTTGACAAATTGCAAATATGCTAAACTCCCACGAGTTATTATATTTGTATGAAGTAATATGTGTAAATATTTTGATAAACTGAACAACAACATGAACACTTTACCTTCTGCAAAAAATGTCACATTACATATATACAGCCGAATGAATGTTGTGTTGTAGGGTAAAAATAGCCTTGCCACCTTGTAGATATGTCACCAGATAAAACTGTCGAATCTAACACACGTAAAATCAACGGTTATCCAATCAAGATTGATTTTAACCAAATTAAATCATAGATTTGTAAAAGATTATGGAAAACCACACACATTTTAATTTACTGACACTTTTTCTAAATCAAGACTATCCAATCGTCGTATGTCGGCAATGACGCCACGATTGTTGGCTTCCAAGTCATCTTACGTTTCTGGTTTGTTGGTGTAGACTAGCGACTTCACATATCCCCAAAGAAAATCATCCAATGGTGTCAAATCACACGATTTTGTTGGCCAATTGGCAGGTCCATTTCGCGAAATGGATATAAATTGATTGTGACGTGCGCTATGTGGCATGTAGCGCCGTCATGATGGAACCACATATCATCCACATTCATGCCATCCAATTCGGGAACAAAATAGTCGGTTATCATGGCTCTATACCGGTCTCCATTAACGATAACTGACTCTCCAGCATCATTTTGGAAGAAGTATGGCCCAATAATTCCACCAGCCCATAGAGTACACCAAACAGTCAGTTTTTGTGGATGTAATGGCGTCTCAAGGGTCTCATGTTTCAATCAATCTCATTTTCGGCCTATACAAAATCGCGACGCATTGCATGATCTCGCGGCTTTAATTCTTGCACAAGCCGGATCTTGTAAGGTCGTAGGCCAAGATCTTTGCGCAAAATCTTCCAAGTTGATGGAGAAAACTCCAATTGCCACGGTGGCGAATCGATTCGTTCGGGTCCTCTTCAACTCTTTGCTCTACAGCGCCAATTGTTTCTTCGGTGCGCACTGTTCGACGTCGACGGATGCCTTTTATCACATAGAGTAAACGTAGTGCGAAAACGATCCATGGTTAACCGAATTAGTTGCTTTGATGGACGATTATGTCGACTATAAAATCGACGGAGCTTGCGGTAAACTTCGCGAACTGAAGCAATATTTTCGAAATAAATTTGCACGATTTGCAAGCGTTGTTCATTTGTCAATTTATTCATGACAGTTTTATCTCTATACGAAAAACCAACCTATAAAAAAATAAACACTCGTTATAACAGACAAACCCTTAAATCTTTGTCCGTATGAGCCGATTCTTATCTCGGTAACTATAAATACCATTTGCATTATATCGGTGTATGCACTTCTGCAAATTCCACTACAGACGCGTTCTTTTTCTGCACTCATTTCTCAGTTTTACGATTTTGACTAGTTAAAAAATTGCATGTGTTCCAAAAATTGTATTTAATCAACTAACATACAAAAGGTATACAACAAGCTCATGAAGCTTGAACAAATATAACCACATCTGGATCTGACCCTGTTTGCTTTTGTAGACCTTTATCTATCCGTGAAAAGAAACTAAGAACACCAATGTGGGGAATTTAGCACCAGTGTGGAGACATATACAAGAACCTATTGGAATAATCAAATATCTGTGCAATGGCAGAAGACCAGAATATAATCAGCAAAATGAAGCATCAGTACATGAGTATGGCGAGGCATTTCACATGTTAAAATTTACCTTTTATAAAAAATCATACTTTTTATGGTGTGATCTTAATAGAAAAACAATTTTCAAGACTTAAAGAAATTCCTTGTTAAAAAGTAAACATTTATCGAGCAATCAAAATACAATTCCATATTGACGATTGAATTAGAATATATTATAGCAGTATTGCCATCGTAAGCTAAACATGTTTATTAGAATGTTATCTATCAACGATCTATCAAATCTATCAAATATTAACATACAAGGTCTAAAAATTACCGAATTTTAAGAATAATTTAATTTGGACATAAAAATTAACTCTGACCTATCGTCACATTTTATTCATCATTCCAACCACACGCACCCAACTCACGGAATTTATGTTTTGAATTGAATTTGTCCTTTGTGCTGAATAAATTAAATTCGTATACGAGTAGACAACACAAGCAAAACGAATGTGCAAGTAAACCATTCCTTTGCGAACTGACGTTATATTCTCTTCTTATAATGTCATCAACATGGAATGCTTTGGCATCTGCAGGTGATTCATTTAATTCACTGAAACCAGCAAAGTGTATATTTCTTTTTAATTTACACAAAAGGTAAAATACAAAAATAGCAAATATAATATACCTACAGGTACTTTGATAAACAATTTGTTCTGGGAATTATTCATTTTTATGGTTGAATTCAACGTCTTTTATTTGTTTAATTGTTCATAGCAAACTAAAGTGAGAGTCAAGTTGAGCTTCCTTTTCTAAGCGAATTTTGGTTTCGAAGATGAAACATGAGATACTTATTCAAATTTGTATATTGAGTCACTTAAGTTGTCTTTTTATGTTTTCAGGTATTGACGAGCTCATTGCGACGCCAATATTTATCAGGATTACATTTAAGCAGCTCGACTTTTAATTTCCAAATGGTTCCAGGGTAAACCCACATGCAGAAACCAAAATCATTTCTAACACAACTCCAACTATAAATTTGCGACTAAAATTACAACAGGTATAGAATTAAGCAGATTTGTTTTTTTACCTTTTGAGCCAAAAATCTGATAAAAAAAAACTAAATTTAAGACCCCCTTCTTGAGTGTATTTTTAAATATAAGGCTGTGTGCCATTTACGTTAACATTTTAACCAGAGGATAATTTTTGACATTCGTGAGGTGAATATAGATTGCAAATATTTAACCTACTCAGGAGCTTACTGAAATTTATCCAGTGACTAATTTTTCAAATTTGGTATACCTAGGGATTGGCAGAGTCGGATATCGATGTTTGCTCCTCATTACAAGTTGTTGGAAATAATGATATATCTGGCATCACCGTTTCGCGTCAGTGTGTCAATTGTCTTTTTCTTCATTCTCCATTTTGTTTTTGCCAATTATAACATGTGTTCTTCTTTAGTTCTTGCATTCACATTCTAATAAAAACAAATTATAATATGGGACGTGTTCTCTTTTAATTCGCACACTTCATTCGAATTTAAAATTTAGACAAAAACTGTTTTTTACTAAAAACGCCCCTAAAAAGTCGGCGTGGAAAAAGAAAGTTTTATTGAAGAAATATAAACATTGTTATTGGCTAAATATGTTTTTCAGACACTTCTTCAAAATTGCAAAAACAGTGGGCGGATTCCAAAAATGTCAACACTTGTTATGCTTCGTCGGACAGAGAGTCTACATACCAAATTTTATCTTTCTAACTCAAAATTTGAGGCACAAAAATGGGCGACACACAGAAGGACAGACAGACATCAGCTGGCGATTCTGAGTCTATGGGTCGACCTTAAGGTATATCTCTGGAAATTATTTCTCAATGTTACAAACTAAATGTCAAAACTAATATACCCGTATGGGATAGGGCAAACAAAATAAAAAAAATTATGGCGGAACATGCTCGTTAGTACCCAGGGCCTAGGTTTTTCTCAAAGATAGCTGCAGAAAAGCGGGTTCGAAATTCTTCTTCTCAGGCTTATGAAACAAAAATGGTGTACAGTTCCATAAAGGTGTCCTTTTTATAAGTTTTCTGTGCAGCTTAGGCATAACGAAGCCTTTTATCCACTAGTTATACAAAATTAAGTAAGTTTTGTTTTCCGCTAGTTTTTTTAATACTTTTTACTAACAATTACAAGATAATCGATGATATGCCTCTTATGCAATTTTATTTTATAAATTCCAATATTCAGATCTCTCTGGTCAAACAAACCAAACACGTTTACCCCAACTCAAAAGGATATGAAGCATCTTTTAGCCGCAGACTACATCTTGCTATTTTTTTTTTACACGAGAAGTTTATACAATTTATGTTGCAAATTGGTTTAATTTTTTGTGTAATTTCGCATTAGGATATACGTTTAAACACCAAATCTCATGACAGTAGCATACTCTTATATTATGTCTGTCAGACTTTTGCAAGAGAGTTAAGACAGTGAAAAAATATTAGGTGTTGTTGCGTTATGCAAACATGTTGGGTTTTTGCATGATCACCTACGCTTCAGTTATGTTGTATCATTTGCGCAATGACAGAATTATTGTTAGGTCGCCGAGATGTGGTGTTAATGAGTTCGCTTATTGAGTGGAGGGTTGCGCATTCAATCCCAGCCATAAAGCATGAAACTTTTATTCAAAGAAATAAAAAAAAATTCAGTAGCTACTCCTAAAGGTATATACCATCTTGAAAGTTCTACGAATATAACGATCACAAAAAATGGTGACTTCCTGAAGTTAGTTGGTAAGTCTCCACTACATCAAAAATCTTTCCTATCACTGACTTCCCCTTCTCTAACAGTCGTAATGTGGTTATATATTTAGATGGTATTGACAACTACTTGATTGCGCGCAAATTCTTTTTTCTGTTAACGTCATTTAATAAGAGTCCACACAAATAACTCAAAGAATCGCCGTTATTGAGTTGCAGTCAATTTTTTTAACTATCGTGTTTTTGCAATAGTTTAGGACCTTTATTTACAGGACCCGTTGAATGAATCATAACTTTGAAATAACGCCTGTTTTATATACATGTGCAAGATCTGACCTACCAATGATGAAACCTGGAAACTTCGATGTTATATGGCTTCAACAAGTCCTTTATTAAATTTCAAAATCCATATACATCATTTACCGCTTCCCAACTAAAGATCAACTAGTGATACTGCTTTAACAAATGGCTGAAAAATTAGACTGAATAAGACGTCAGACCTGTGTACTTAAGCGCTGACATTGAATTTGCACTAGCATTCAAAATGTCAATGCTATTGAAAGTTCCTTTACACATTGAAAATTTCAATGCTAATGAAAATTACCTTGCACTAGCATTGATGTCAATGAAAGTTATCTTGCACTAGCATTCAACATTTCAATGCTAATGAAAGTTCTCCTGTACTAGCATTGAACATTTAACATTTCAATGCTAGTGAAAGTTAACTTCAATTGAAAATTGTACTTCTAATAAAAAAATCACTTGCATCAACATTGAAAACTGTTTCGAAAAGTATTGAAGTAACGGCATGTTACCTTCTGTGGCTAAGAATAATACATTTGAGAAGGCTACAATCCGCTGTTCCCTAACCCATCCCATCCTTAATATTAATGTGGGCCTTATGGTGATGAAATATAGAAAATTATATTGCCACAATATATTGTACCGAGAGTTTATCAAAATCGTTTATGTTTCGACAAAATACAACGTTTATCCTGCATATGGTATGGAGTAGGGTATATAAATGGTTTTTGTAGGAAAACGCCTCGAAAAAGTGGGAGTGTGTTAAAATGATATATAGACGAAATGTTTATATTATCATTACCAATGATTTTGCATAAAAAGTTTTCTCGAAAAATTTTACCGAAAAAGGTTTTTTACTGGCAAAAAACTTTGTACAAACGAAATATAGATATTGCGATTGATTGAAATACGTTGTTCGGACACTTTTTCAATATTCCTTACGGTTAGGTCAACAACAATGTTTTTCTAAAAAGCAGAGGTGGCATTGGGCGGATTTGAAAAAAAGTTGACATTTGCTTTGCTGGAAGCACCAAAGAGCTCGTGTTCCGAATTTCATCATCCTAGCCCAAAATTTAAGGCCTCAAAACTGGTGAGGTCCGGATGGACGCAAGGACAGACATGGATATAAATCGATTAAGCTACCGATATATCTAGCTTTATTTGTTCTCTATGTTCAAAGCTTGTATCAAAACAAAAACACGATAGGGTATAAAAAAGGAATTCAATAGAAACTCTAGAAGCACTGAACTAATGCAAGTTAAATTTCAGTAGCACTATGTTTTCAATGCTAGTGCAAGATAACTTCAAACAGCATTGAAATTTTCAATGCTAGTGCAAGAGAACTTTCGTTAGCATTGAAGTTTTCAATGCTTATGCAATCGAACTTTGCAGTAACAAAATAGTGCACTATTCCCAGGTCTGATAAGACCTCATCAACCGCGTCTTCGTCCTTCGCGATGTTAACTGTCACCACTCGGTGAATATAACTGGGCTTGCTCTGAGGTTAGTCGTGTTTCCCATCAAAATCGTGTTTTAATTATATAAAACGCTTTCGAGGTTATGTTAAATTACAAATATGAGATACGCTATTTTTCTTTACAATGACACTTTTTTTTAGTATGGATTCCCCTATGAATACCTTTTATCGTCATCAACAAAATCCATACCCTCTAGAAACGTGTCCGTTCCTAATAAGATGGATAGTTAAAAAAACAATTTTTCACTTTACCTGAGGTATAAATTTGTGATGCTTCATTGCTTCAGTATACCAACTCTCTTTACTATCAACTGTGAAACAGAGTATTTTTCATTCACATTTTAAAGTCTGCAAACCTCACTCCAACTCTTTACCTTTACACGTTCCCCAAAGTCACGTTTGGATAATAACTTCTCATGCCGCATATTGGCAAATGACTTGGGACGAACCAGGGAACTCACGTATCATGCGAATCTAAACAACATGACCAGCAAATAACTAACTAACAAACAACCTTCAAATAACTTTTTGCTTTTACGCCCAGTTCGCTGCTACTGGCTATAAATTCATGCTAGCGCGCATTAGGCCATGTTCGGATGGTGTACCCTTTTTTCCTCGTCCTGCATTTGTTCGACATTTGTACTTGTGTTTTGTAACGTAATTCTGTTGCTCCTTCTTACTTAAACATGTTAAACCTTATCTAGAATACTCCGACGTTAACCCAGTGCACATTACCTGGTAGCTATCTACACGTTGTGAAATAGTGAGTACTGTTCAAACTGTTAGTCCTACTTAAACTTTAGGAAAAAAAAAAGAATATGTTTCTGAAGGGCTGTAGGGGGAAATTGATTTGAATTTTTAAGTTAAAAACATTTTTTTTAAATATCGCACCACTCAGCCCCTTAGGGGTTGCCATTTACTTGACGAAAGATAAAGCGGTATTAAGATGTTTACAGTGAATTTGGTATTTTTGCCCTCTGATAATTTAACGAGCTATTATTGCTTGCCTGTTGAGTTTCCGCATTAACATACACATAAACAGTCTAATTAAAATTGCAAAGGTGAATATTTAAAAATGGAGTGCTCTTCCCGTTTACATCGTTTTTGACGTAGGGAGGCAAGATTAAACCCAGAGGGTGAATAAATCATATAGCACACAATAAAATATTGTTAAAAAATAAGTTGTATGAAGGCACGGTACAAATTTTAATTCTATTTCACATTTTGTTTACAGTTTGTTAGCTTTTATCTCAAGTAGTTTAAAAAAAAGGTCAACTTCAAATGGTTGGCTGCACTATAAAGGAAAAATTGCAAAGTAGACGATAGTGGAGATTCGCTCAGAGATCATATCTAGAATGTGCTAAATGAAAAGAAATCGATATTGGTCAAAGTGCTCCTTTAATGAAAGAGATACAAAAAATCCATGTTAATTGAAATAGAGACGTTGCAAAAGTCTTTATAAAACTTTAATTTGTTTGTGCAAATTTCTCATAGCCCTAGAACAATACGAGAGATTTATGGGCATGCGATTCAATTTAATGCTAATGACTTTTAACTGAATGGTCATGGCATACAATATAAGAGATTTTGCACCACATGAAGACTTCTTATACTCGTGGGTTAAGGTATAGTATAGAGTCAAGGTTAATGGTTAAAATATATTTTATTTAAAACCTAAAGATGATTTTGGACATATGTCTGCGATAGGCAATTGCAAAAGCCATACTGTCGGTTCAGTTGTTTACCACTATTTTTAACATCTGGGGCTATGTATACCTGGGCTTCTAAAGGTTCACTCGCTACTGATATCCATGTAAAAAAGAAATTTCACCTCACCCATGAACCACTCCAATTGATTTCAAAATATTTATTTAAATACGCTAAACAGGGTAGTAAGCTGTGATAGCGACAATAATTACATTGTTAAACAATTTTTTAGAAAAATGTGACAAATCAAGGCCCGGTATTTAAGTGAAAAGCATCATCCACCTTATCTTAATGATTTGAGGACAGCAATATATGAAATTAAGCTAACGGAAATGTAGCCTTTCTGGGTGAGATGACAAATGTTCGGATGAAAGCATGGTCTCGCAGTTTTTTTAATAGGCCCCCAGATGTGGACTCAGCTCAAACCCTAAAAAAAATGTATCCTTTTCAGTAGGAAATTTAAATAAATCTCTTTGACCCTCCAAAACATAATGGCTTTAGTCTTAAGTTCGCAGTTAAGTACCTGGGTCTGCATTTAGATAACAAACTGAACTGGGAAGGCTATATTCAAGAACGTGTATATAAGCCTGTGTGTCTGTCTGGTGGACGGCCCTAAAACAGCACCAACTTTTGTCAAAAGTTCAAAGATCATCATGTTAGATAAGTCGCATACTTAGTTGCAATACAAATACAAAAAGGGTGATGGTTTTAGTGGGTTAAAGTCTCACAGTACCTAGGGCGCGTGCTCATCGTGTCTATCGAGATTTCCACCAGCCCACGGATAAAAAAGATCATCTTGCATATGCATTATGGCGGAACACTAAGAACCACATCCTCCGTAATTTTAGATGCTATGGTTCATATTCTGACCATAGATATTCTTGCCAAACAGACCGCAGATTGTGTAGCTGTGAGACTGGGAGCGTCGCTGCAATGGGCACCATTTGAAAGTGAACATACAAAGATATTGAATCATCTAAACATAACAGAAAACGCACCGAACTCAGCGTCAGCCAACTCAGTTTTGATTATAACTCCACGTCAACCATTCCCAGTATCCACGAATAACAGTTCAACATGATTTGAGATAAGAACTCACATCTACACGGATGGGTATAAACAGAATCAAAAGGTGTTTTTTCGAGATGCTTAACCTTTTGTCTACTTGATCATTGAAGCGTTTTCCAGACGGATATCATGACAATCAAAGAAGTTTTGTCCGGCTGAGGTGTAATGCAATGTCAACTAAGAATATTAGAATCTTCAGTGAGAGTCAAGCGGCAATCAAATTCTTGTGATTAATCTCATTAACATCAAATGCAGCTCACAGAGATGGCAGAACACTTTACCATTTACCTCATTTGGTCAAAGAGATATACCAGGAAACGAGCTTGCCAGACTAGGCAATACCGCATATATATTCTACCGAGATAATAAATGCAAGATATGTCCTTTTTTTACACGGAAGTCATTGATTTAACTGGATAAGGCCAAGAAGGCAAACCACAGATGGAGAAACTGCCCAAAAGTGTCTAATACCAAGGCAACTCTCGCCAAACCATAAGCAGAAACGCTCTTTCTGCTCGATAATGCTTAACACATCAAACATCAGTATCATCATCGGTGTCCTTACAGGACAATGTCACTTAGCCCTACATGCAAAGAAACTAGGCTTCTTTAGACAATACTTCTGCAGAAGCTGCTTGGATGAGGATGAGAAGGAGCGTATTTCTCACCTTCTCTGCGCTTGTTCAACGCTCTTTGAAAACATAGGTGACTTGGCTAATATTCTCCGCTTAATAGTTAGCTCGGGCAAATGAGATTAAGGAAAAGTCGTCAAACCCACGTGGTACTACAACTGATTTTCCTGGTGCATCGTTTTTCAGTGTAAATTGAAAGTTCACATAATCCAATTAAAGCCCTTAGATGAAGAAGGAGTTAAGTGACATTTGCATAGTTTCGAGATACTTGAGCTTAAAGTAATTGAATTGTAATTTTGATTGTAAATATTAACAGCTCAGACTAGTACCTGGGAACAAAATAATGTATAGGTATACGGTTTTCTAAGAGTAACGTTTTTATTAAATCAATGTTATATGTAAGTAAATTTTTTGACGATTAAAAGAAAAATTTGTCTAAAAATGTCGTTTAACCCCTTTTCCACCTAAGCGCTTCAATTGTGAAGTACATATGTGGCAAAATTATTACGCACAAACTTATTTTTAATAAGCCAATGTGTGCCAATCATATAATCAACCAATCAACTATTTTAAAGATATAAAATTGTGAATAGAAATAATGTGGGATCAATACCCTCTATTTTTAGTTAAAGATTATAATTGACTTAAAAGAAAGAGACTGTAGCAGATAAGCACAATCTTCGATAGTAAGTAAGTAGCCTTAATGATTGCTGTAGTTGGAAATGTTCAAAGCAATCCATCAATCTAAATTCGACAGGTTGGTCAAAAAATTAGAATTACGTCAACAATTTTGTGGGAATAACTAAACAACAGAATTCAAATGATTTATCAATCATCTTTGCATCCATTAAAATTGATAGTATGATGCCTTGTAGAAATCATTGTCCCTTATCTTTTTAAGATGCACGTGCCGTTACGGTAACTATTACTTAATTACGTTTTACTTACGTTGAAGGCATTTAACAATATATAGACTTTACTAAGCAATTAAGTTATGCAAAAGTAAGCAATCCCCTTGCGAACACTCTCTACATTCGCATTCAGCGGCCCTTAAGTTCCCGCGTATCGATTAAAACCCAAACCACCAGAACAAATGCCAAAATTAGTGTCAGCCATATTGGAACCACCAAGTCAATTCTAATATGTTTATAGATTTACTTGCCATTCACTTTTGTATGTCTGTTTCCATTGTATTCTCTTAGATTTTGTAGGATATCCTTCGAATTGATATTCTCAAAGGTTGCTTTCCTTCAATCTGCCCACAATAGAATACGCGAACGTCTTTGTTTTGTTCAATCGGTGCGAGCTACTCGTAATCTCCTTGTTTGACGTGGGAATAGCTTCGTTATACTAAGTATACTAAAGTTTTTTTTCTTGCTTTCATGGAAAGAGTTACCAGCAAGGACATGATTGTAGCCATCTCAACGGTAGACACTAATTAAATTCCTAATTATACAATAGGTATTTATGGGAAGGCAATGGCGACGGGGGATTAATTGCAGCTTTCCGGTCACAAAAAAAGGCCGGATGAAATAAAAATATAATGCGAGTAAAATGTTTGAAGTTTTTTTTTTTTTGCAAATATGTATTTATCAATTACTTAACACGCAATAACACGTAGCAGGCTGGCAGTGACGTTTTTTTATCTCAATCCTTTTTTTTTGCGAGAACAAAATGTCTCTGTAAGGGTGTTAACCAATGAAAAGGCAGGAGTTTATTATCATGGTTTAAATATCATGACTTCAAAGGTTTAAATATAGGGAACCCTTATATAGAGTAGCCCATCTCTGTCATCGTCTAAATTTGCAGATTTCTCGATCGAATAAGAGGCAAACATACTGCGCTATATCATTGCAAATGAAATAAACTAGTTCCCAGGTATTAATAAACGCTGAGTAGCTAATCAGTTACGAACTTTGACATTAATACTTAATAGTGCCCGTAATTTGCACACGATTCGAAAGTTAAGTAATCCGACCATGAAAGTTAACGTTTAGGTACGGAATAAAATTGTCTAATTTCAAAATTAGTTCTTTTCAAAGAGTGATTTTTAAGCGTGCTTTTTTTAATCGAATAAAACACTCAAATTTGCATCAAATATCCAAATTTTTTATTGTAATCGATAAATAGGCCTTTGCCATTTACGTTTTAAAGAGAACTTCATGTAAATGTTGTCCGCGGCTCCGTTTCAAATGGTCCATTCGGAAGGTCCAATTTTTTACAGCATTTCGGCCTGTAATCCGTGTAATGCGTGTTATGTTATCCTGTAAGGCTTCATTCGTGATCGGCTTGTCCACATAGACTAACGACTTTACATAACCCCACAAGAAGTATTTAAGAGGCGTTAAATCGCATATTCTTGGCGGCCAAATCACTTCAACATTTCCATTGTTTCACGAGCTGTGTGACATATGGCACCGTCTTGATGAAACCACATGTCAACAAAGTTTAACTCAGCCAACTGGGGCAAAAAAAAAGTCGCGTATCGTGTATCGACACCGTTCGCCGTTGACGGTAACGTTTCTTCCACGGTCGTCTTTGAAGAAAAATGGAACAATGATGCCACCAGCCCATAAACCACACCAAACTGTCATTATTTTCGGGATGCATCGGTTATCCTTGTATGGCATGTGGCTGTTCATCACTCCAGATGCAACAGTTTTGCTTATTTACGTATCCGTTGAGCCAGAAATGAGCCTCATCGCTGAACACAATTTTTCGATAAAACATCGTATTTTCATGGAGCTGTTCTAAGGCCCATTCACCAAAAATTAGAGCTTGTGGTTGAGTAACACATGCCCAATTGCTGAGAACGGCGATGAATTGACATTTCAAGATCTTCACTAACATTGGACGCTACGACTGCAATACTCTCTTCGGTACGCACTGTACGAATTTTGATAATAAATTTCAATAATTTGCAATCGTTGTTCGTTTGTAAGTTATTGAAATTTATTACAAGGTTTGTAAGGTTTTACATGATTAAATGGCAGAGTATACTGAAAACTTTTCACTTTGACAGAAGACGTTTGGACGCCATTACTAGCCAGTGCTGCCAATCTGAAAAACTTAACACTTAATAAATCACCCGTTAGTTCTCGAACATTGAAATTTTGAGACTTTTTTCATTAGCAACTAAATTTGTGATGAAATTTCTTAGTAATGTTAAAGATAAGCCAGCATTTTCAAACGGATACGTAGATACTGATGATAAAGTTTAAAATAATTATAATTTTTGACTGATCCGAAAAGCATGATGGCTTATTCGCTTATCAAAAAACAAATTGATGTTACTATCCAACTCGATCGGGGAACATTAGCGTTGTCATGGTTACAGCGTATCTTGTTACAGATATTGATTATATGCTTATAATTTAAAACTATCAATGAATAAATGAATACTTTTGATATCAATGATTAAAGGGTTTCTCATAATTCGCGCAAAAGTCAGTGGAAAAAAGGCAACAATATGACAGCTGACAGTTCGGGGTTATTAAAAATGTAAATCCGCAATTTTCGTACAAAATATGGCCGTCATGAAGAGAATAATTGAAAAATTCTGGGAAACTGGATCATTTAGTGATCTTAGACACTCTGTCACAATTCGTTCAACCGAAAACATCGAAGCAGTTCGCGAGAGTATTGCTGGCAGTCCAGGAAAATCAATTCGGCAATCGAAAAGCTCTCCTACAGCGAATTCTCATGAAAGACTTGAAACTTAATGCTTACAAAGTTCAACTGGATCAAGTACTGCAGACTACTGACCATGCAGCGCGAAGAGAATTCGTTGAATGGATTTTAGGACCACAACAAGTAGATGCTGATTTTTCGAACACAATCATCTGCAGTGACGAAGCCATTTTCTTTCATTCTTGATGGCTTCGTTAATCGTCAAAATTGCCAAATTTATGGTTCCGAAAACCAACGAGTAAAAGTTGGTTTCCAACAATGACTGTTTGGTGCAGATTTTGGACTATTCTTCTTCTAAAATGCGGCTGGTCAGGGAGTAACAATTAATGGCGTTCGTTATCGTGACATGATAACCAAATTTTTAGTGCCTAAATTATAATATATGAATGTGACCAGTATGTGATTACAACAATCCGGTGCCACAAATCATACAGATATAGACACAATTCAATTACTACATGAGTCATTTCCTAATCCTGTAATCGGCCGTTTTTGCGATTTAACGCAATTGGACTTTTTTTGTTTTTTTTTTCAAGTCACAGTTTTATGCAAACAAGCCCACGCCCACCTATGCCTTAAAAGAAGAAAATTAAGTGTATTAATTTTAATTAATTTTAATTAAGTGTATTAAAAAAATTCGGAAACGTTTGTACGAAACGGCCATAGAAAATAATGGCACATCCATTATTTCCTTTATTGTGAAATAAGTTAGAACTTATATCGCTTAGCTTAGTTGTGTTAATATTTTGTATTATATAATTTAACTAACGAAATTGAAAAGTTGCAGATTTGGATGAGGGATTTTTTTTTGTTTTAATAGTCGTACACATTTGAAATACAAATTCAATCAGAAATTTAATCAATCATCTAACTTTTAGTGCCCCTGTCAATGATTCAAAGATTATAGGCAGCAATTACATGCTGTAGTTATTATAACTCACCACTTTTGAATGTTTACATTAAGATATGGTTTTTAAGAATCTTACCTGAAAAGAAATAAAATAATTTTTTATAATTAGATAAATTATTGAATTTAAAAATACATAGGTACATAAAATGATTATTATAACGAATCAAAAAAAAAAATACAAATAGGATCTGATAACAACATTTATGTATAACATGATATGTTAGTAGATTTATTAACTTTAATATATCTTAGCTATGTACAGTAGTTTCAAGTTTTTTTTATAACAGACCGAAATACAGGGGGTAGTAGAATAATCTTCACCAGAAAATCGCAATTTATGGCATTTGAATTAATGAAAGGAATTAATAGTATAATGAAAAAAAAAGCTAAATGCAAAGTGAATAGCTACATTTGTAACTATGCCTTTTTTATTTGGATAAAAACGTTAAAACATTAAATAAAAAATTTTTAGGACAGTAATAATAATGATGATACCTATTATTCAAAAATGATTAAAAGTTTGAAGAGAGCGGTATAACATTGTTATAACCAAAAACCAAGCGACCCAGATCACCAAGAGCGGTAGAAAACGTGGAGATTGTACATCAGTCTTTTCTTAGCGATCAGAACATTTAAATTTGTAAGCACGAAAATGCTTTAAAACTGCATAGATAAAGACCTAAAGCTGCAAATCTATAAAATTCATTTGGTGGAAGAATTTAAGCAACAATACGCCGACTGCATTTATAGAGACGAACTATACACAGTCATGTCTAGTTTTGGTATACCGCCCAAACTTGTCCGTTTGTGTAGGATGACGGTGGAGAATTCTCGCTGCTCCATCAGGGTCGGAAACGTTCTTACCGACACATTCAATACCAAAAAATTATTAAGGCAAGGGCGATGCGCTGTCATGTGACTTCTTCAATATGATTCTTGAGAGGATTGTTCAATACCCACGAGCCAACACCAGAGGCACAATATTCCGACATACCCTTGGTCAAAAAACTCCGCATTGGACGTTTAAGATGGCTAGGACATGTAGAACGAATGAACACACTAAGTCTCCGGCTTGCAGCCAGACGTCAGACGCAGTAGAGTAAGACCTCAACTTAAGTGGCGCGCACAAGTAGAGACCGACCTCAACCAAAGAGTATAGAACTACATAGAGTGCGCATCTCAATATTTTCGATGTGGGGTACTGATATTGATACCCCAGTGTTCTCATTGCTACCCCAGCATCAAACAACAGGCATTTCGACGCATACGATCCACGAAATTTCCTCTTCGCACTTACACCCGCGTCTGAAACGGCTACAAAATTTTTTGCTGTGATGCGTACGCTATGTAGTTCTATACTATTTGCCGCAACCAATTTGGAGTGCGCAACTGGAGGGAGTTAGCTAAGGACCGGGCTAACTGGAGAGGCATGTTGGTTGAGGCCCAGGTTCATTCCGGACTGAAGCACCACTTAAGTATTAAGTAAGTAAAGTAAGCCCCATAAAGTGGGCGTGGCAAACAACTGTGTATATACGAAACATAGACATTCGAATTTTCTAAATATCCAAATTTTGCCAAAAATAACGTCTTTCTTAAAAGTGAGCCTGGCAGTGGGTGGATTTCAAAAATGATGACACTTGTTCTGCTTCGTCAGATAGAGAGTCTATATACCAAATTTCAAAACTCAAAGCTCAAAATTTAAGGCCCAAAATTAGTTGACAAACAGACGGACGGACAGACAGAAATGGCTAGATCGACTCAGCAAGCGATTCTAAGTCGATCTATATACTTTGAGGTATTTCTAGCAAAATAATTTCTCTATGTTACAAACTTAATGTCAAATCTAATATACCCCTACGCGATAGGGTATATAAAGCCACTGGACCTGGTGGAATTGTATTGTATTGATTGTATACTTAAGAAATGCGCACCCAAATTTACACACGTTCTTTGCAGATTATTTCATAATATTGCGTATGATCAACAGAATTTCTTTAAATGCTGGGATATTTCTGAAACCTAACTGATTAACAATAAAAGGGAGGAAATGCATGCCTCAAACATTACCAATAATGGAAGCAACAGAAATTGTTTTTACATTTTTTTTACTAAATACACTTCTGCATAATTTTTGAAATAATACCAAAATTTATCTAACAATAACCAGTTAGAACTTAGTAAGTTAAAAATTCGTTTTTATTCCTTCTTGAGAAGGCTGTGGAAAAGAAGTACCAATTTAACAACTCCGAGTTTTAAGCAATACTTGACTAAACAAACCCAGTGATCAAATTACATATTTACCTAAATGTTGCTATTTTCAGAATTTCTTTTAATTTTCTTATAAATACTCCGAAATAGTATTTATCATTTCAAGAATATTTATGTAATATGCTTTATTATTTTACGTAAATGTATTATATGCATAATTGAAGTTATTACATCTTCTCTAAATTTGTATTTCTATCAATGGCTTTCCATGGAAATGATGATTTTGCTGAATACGGTACTGCATTTATAAAGCTCGAGCCTTTCTTCTGTGTTTATTTTTTGTTACATTCCTTTCAATGCCAAAAAAAGAAGACAAACTGATTGGCATTCACCAAAGTGAACTTTCACTGACAGACCTGATAACACAAAAAAATCCATTTTCCACGCACACACCAACTTCTACTTTACAAAATGTTACAAAGGATTCATCAAACTCCACTGAAAACAATCAAATTTCCAGTAAGCCATGTTAGGGTAACCACATGGTGGCATGAGAGTCAGATTGTAATTGAACATAAAATCCCAATGGAAATGGAAAATAGAGAAGGATTTCCAAATCGCCAAACCCATGCAAAAAAGCAGCAAAGTCAAACTTTCGTTTATCTTTTCCTATTGTTTTGAAAGCAATTATCAATCAAAGTTTGCAACTACCCTAAGCTATTTCCCTGTTCCTTTTCTTGATGCAAAAATATGTGTAATAAAAGTTGCGCGCCCTTGATTTGATTTTTCTGCCGAAACGACTTTATTTACTTTTGCTACCTTTTGTTGAAAATTTATCTTCGCATATTTTTTAATAAAAAAAAGTTTGCAATTGTTTCATCGGATCTTCAATAAACAAATGCCAGTCAAACTGAATGAAGGTTTTTAGATTAATTTTTTTTTGTTTCAACAATGGACCTTTAGAGAAATTCAAATATCTCAATGACATGAGTCTTCAATATTTCCAGATTTATAAAAAACAAAAAGTGAAATAACGAAAGAGATTATGTGTGTTCAAACGAAGAGAAGTATTTAGATACAGTCCAATGTTGGTCAATGATAGGTGATTACAATTTTCGAAAATCAACAACGACAAGCTCAACAACAGCACAAAACAAAAACAATATAACATCAAACGGACTTCAAAAGAAACCCTAAACCAAAAATAAATAGCTGTTAAAAGACCGGGGGAGGTTTCATCCTGGAATTGTGCTAATGAACAAGGTGTACCTATTCGCAAACGTTTTAACCAATTATTCAATATTCTACACGCTGCTAAGTTCAACAGGATAAAGAAAATACCGCAGAAGCGTTCCACTACTAAGAATGACAAGTCATAGGAAAATTATAGCCCTGAGACAATAGAAGAGAAAATATTTCCAGGAAACACGATGGAGGCCGAAGAGTCTCAGGTGGTTTCTGGTTTATGTGTGCATGGAATTTCAGCTTCGTCGCCATGGTATAATGGGGGTTTATATTTATACAACAAATTATGTTTGAGAGAGGGTGGTTATAGAAGACCTTTTCGATTAACTGGTGGCATCCAATTGAGCAGATTTACCTCCACTTAACCTTTTTTACTCACTTCGAGTCTGGAGACATATTGCTGGCTGTGGCAGATATGTGTATGCCAAAATTAAATGGCAGATTACGATGGAAATTGATTTGTAGGTTTGGTCTGGATGACCACGCCTGAAAATCTTTGATATCGATTTTGGAGGATTTGTTCATCATTTGGACGGTATTTATTTGTCTTTTTGCATGATTGGCTTACGCAATATTATCGAATATTAAAATCTGGGTTTGGTGAAATTAGTAGGGGAGTGCGACGAATTTAATGCCTTTGAAATACGGCTGAACTGTCTGTTTTCACAAATAGAACGTATGGTTTATTGTACATGGCAAGTGTGTTATATATTTTCAGCACGAATCTTAGGCATGGATGAAGTTCATTAAGTCAGCACTAATTTAATATGTCTTTAAGAAATCAAAGTTGCGTGTCTATGTATTAAAGTTAACGATATATGTATCTCTTAAAAAGATGAATACAGACTAAATTATGTATATTCTGATAGTCAAGTTGGCATAATCATCGATCGATTGGAATTCGAAGTAGCTATATCAAAGCATAATGCTGCGGTTAAAAAGGGGTGGTTTTAGAAGGCATATTTTGTCATTATTTTCATATTTCACATTATTATTATGACACATTCATTATTTTTTATGGTCATTACCAAATGAAAAAAAATGTTATTATCATTTTACTTTTCATTATAATGAAATCGAAAAAATAACACAATTTTTCATTAATGAAAGAAAGTCATTATATTGGCTGTATTTTTCGTTTGATAGTTCTTGATGTGGTATTCTTTTGGCACACGAGGTGTTCTGCAGGATGGTGGATGTACAGCTTTATTAACTTTATGCTATAATTATTTGAATGCGTCTTATATGATCGATAGAGACCTCTCAGGTCCTGGCTGCATAAATTATACACCATTATGAGGTGTCATATGACGATCAATCAGGGTTTTTTTTTGTGGAAACTTTGCGCATTAGAGAAGAGTGTCAACTTTCACGAGGACAGTCGTAGATGTGTTATGTAAGTGGTTTCGGATCCCTGCATACTTTGCCATAGAAGACACCGGAATTGGAATTGAAATCATCTGTGTGCAGGCCGCGCTCAGATGACGTTTGATGACAGATTCCTTATTAAAATTTTCTTCGAAAATTACGCACCTCAACTCAATAAAGGGTTGCCTACCCGTAATGCACGATGTTAATTGTGAGTCACCCTTTAACTTCAAGTTTTTTGTACAACTTAATTTGATGTTTCTTTGTTTCAGTGTTTTATAAATTCAACCATGGAGACGTACAAAATTGAGCAGTGCGTTAAGATTGTTTTACCCTTTTACAAAAATGGGTGTTCAAATAAAAATGCATTTTGTGCACTTCGTGATTTTTTAGTAACATAATCAACCAAAAGTGTCAACAATCGGGAGAATTGTGCTCATATTTCAGCAAACCGCAGGATGGTGGATGTAAAAACACCTGTGCATACTCCCCCAGTTCGTTCTGCGAAAAACATTGCGACTCTTCGTCGTGCCCAACAATTGAACATCTCACGAACATCACTGATGCGAATTCTGATTTAAGATTTTAATTTACACACTAATAAGGTTCAATTGACTCGAGAGCTGAAGCCTACTGACCATTTCAAGCCGAATGGTTGAAGTGTCTTTACAAAGAAAATCATCTTCAGCGACGAGGCCTCACCGATACAATCGATACCAAAAAAGGATTAAGGCAAGGCAATGCGCTGTCATGTGACTTCTTCAATTTGATTCTTGAGAGGATTGTGCAGAACTTCAGAGCAGACACCATTGGTAGGACACATTGTGATGTCATAGCCACGTTTGCTAGTATACAGAAGGAAGCGGAAAAAATGAATTTAGCTTACTGCTAATGGCGGGCAAGACGAAGTATATGCTGTCAACAATAAAGGACACACAATATCGACGAATTGGACAGAACTTCACCCTTGACAGATATAACTTTGAGGTAGTACGGGACTTTGTCTATCTCGGCTCCGCTGTTAGCTCTGACAACAACATCTCGTCAGAAATTAAATGAAGAGTTACTCTTGCCAACCGTAAAGCCCTCACTCGAACTACTAAGGAGATCCTATATAAGACTCTGATCATCCAAGTCCTGCTCTACGGCGCTGAGAATGGACCGTCTCAAAAGCGGAGGCACGATTCGGACAAACTTCCATAGGGATTTAGAAGACTCAATGCACTTTCCGTTTGCTGTTTAAGCTTTTGAATAATTTTAACTAACACACTGGAAGTGTAATTTTATAAAAATTCCGACGGTTAAGCTATTTTGAGAAAACTTAGGTTTTTTAAGTCCATTATATACAATGAGTCACTACCATCCCAAATGGCATTTTCTTAAAAACGAATTTTGAGTAAGTAGATTTATTAATTTCATTCACCTAAGCTATGACATTTAATAAAAAATCGTTAGAAGAGTTCTTGAGAAAATAAAAAGGAGATTTTAAAAATGTTGACAAACAATCTTAGTGTTATTTTTTGTAAAATTGTAATCGTATTCCTAATAAATATTATCAGATAACTCCACAATAATATTTTACTAAAATATACTATTTATTAAAAATATACTCAAAAACAAAGTTTCAACTAAATCTAAACTTTTTTGAGAAAAGCCAAATTTTTTTGAAGTCCCGTCACCCGTCCCGTCATTCAACTTTTTGAAAAACAACATATTACGCAAATTTGTTTCTAATAGTGCTTACACACCGAATCATAAACTGAGTTTTTGGCAAAAAGTTTACGTAAACCACTAGATGCTTTCACACCGAACTCTGACCAGGTTTCGTTTGACATTGCAATCAGCTGTCAATTGTGATTTTGATACTAGCTGCAACATTTGTGTGTGAAAATATTGTAATAGAATAATAAAATGAATTCTAATATAATCAAACTAATATTAGCATTTTTTCTTTTCCAAACCCATTTTAATTATTCAATCCTGTGAAAATTAAATGAAATATAATATGAAAAAAAAACATTTGTTTTGACAGCGAGTTCATCAGCTGTTTTGTGGAACGTGTGGAACACGTGTAGAATCTATGAAAAGGTGTGTTCGTTCCAACAACCTTTAACGAGATGACGTCTGCGAAGTGGTTTTGAGAAGGTTACGCCATAACCTACTTGTTTTTGAGAACTGAAAACGTATGGGAAAACTCGGTTTATGATGAAGGTTTCAGGTGTTTTTGCGTAAACTCAGTTTTTGGTTCGGTGTGAATGCCCTATAAGTCTCCCACTCTTATAAAGAGAAAGATATTCGTGAAAATTTTCGACCTCGAGATTTTGACTGATTCTAACATTACGATAAAATTTAATTTGTAAATACTATTTCTGTTTTCATGAGTTCCACATAATTGGTTTTGGCCCAATTATCCCCAAAACTAAATATCAGTTTTGGCCAATAACGGAAAATCCTTATTATTCACATGAACACTGATTACTTTGAATTACGGAATAAACGTTCGTATAATCTCATTTCGACATCAATTATACCATTCTAGCATCATTAATCGAAATAAATATATTGTGTATTTAGGCCGAATTGTTAAAAACGTTAAATTAACTCGCTGTGAAAGAGAAAATTGCGTACGACCCAGTCGTGCACTCACCACTAGTTTTTTAATTATACAACTAGAAGTTCAATTTCGAAAATCCGTCAATAGAACCTCCAACCACATTAATTCAAGAAATTCCAGTCAAATCGGTAGAATAGTTTGGGCTCCAGTATCAATAATAACAGACTCCAGTCTTTCGATGGCAGATATTCATTTTTTAAAACTACTTTTCTAGACTCGGGCTGCCTCAAAAGATAAGAGTTCGTAAAAATCTCAAATTCGATTTTCGCGACATCACAATACTTATACAATATGCACAATACTTATACACAATACATACCTATACAATATAATGGCTGATCCAAGCAGAGATACTTTTTCAATAGCCTTTTTTGACGTGTGAGTCGTGTCATGCTGTCATGTTATTTTTGTTTAGTATTGTTTGGCATTTCATAATGGAAAGACTTACGCGTGAACAACGTTTACAAATTGTTCAACTTTATTATGAAAATTCACGTTCTTTGCGGAATGTGTTTCGTGCACTTCGCTCAACTTATGGTCAACATAATCGGCCTACTGAGCGTACTATTCGCAACACCATCACCATCACCGGCCGGTCGATTGGCCACCAAGATCGTGTGATATCACACCGTTAGACTTTTTCCTGTGGGGATATGTAAAGTCAAAAGCTTATGCCGACAAACCCGCTTCGATTCAGGCCTTGGAGGAAAACATCACGCGTGTCATTCGCCAGTTACCAGTCGAAATGCTCGAACGAGTGATCGAAAATTGGACTCAACGGGTGGACCATCTGCGACGTAGCAACGGCCAACATTTGATAGACAAAATCTTCAAAAAATAAATGCCAAAGAATGTTCTTTCAAATGATAATAAACATTCTCCATTAAATTTGAATTTTCTGTGTTTTTTTCTTTAAAAAAGTAGGGAACCTCGAAATGGATCACCCTTTATACTGGGGATGTAAGAAAATGTAAGAGTTAATGTTCCTTAAAAAAACAAAATTGTATAGTGCCATTAAACACCGATGTGTATCAAAACTAAATTATCTCAATTATATTGCGTATAATTAAATAAAATCGATTCAATTAAAAAAAATTACATTGTTAAGTTTAGAGGCCACTACACATATTTATAACTGGAATTCATATATAAGTATGTGAAATTAAAAATGATTATTATCAAGGCCCATAATTACCACAAAGTAATCTAGCTAAATGTTTCTTTCTGTTTTTTTTGTATATATTAAATGAATCACTTTAAAAATATCTATACATCCCAATACGTTTCTTTTTAAAAATATCAATATTTTCAATCTATTTTTATGTTTACGGATTACACGAAACAAAAGTGAAACTCGATACATCTTAAAGCTGCAAAGATTGCGTTATTGTACGTACGAGTAACCATGAACAACCTCATGGCTCTCCCCTGAGATATTGAGGTACTAATGGATGTAGGGCGTCCATACTCCTGATTAAAAAAGCAGTATTAGTTGTCCTTGGAGATTATATTTTAAAAGCCAGATGGTACATTCTTTTGTTGTTTTCTTTTCTGTGTATACAAGTCCGAAGTAGATCTATCGATCTTTGCCAACACTGTTCGGTACTAACAATCATCTTAAGTGATTAGTTTATTGTTTTTACATTATACTGCTGAATTTATAGTTTGTAAAACAAACCAACGCAAAATAGAGAGCTATAGTAATATCAAGTACCCATGGGAAATAAAGGATTTGGTTAGACAAAAAAAAAAGCTCGAAAAAAATGGCACCAAACTCGTGCCCCGCAAGGTAAAACCCATCTCAATCGGTTGAGTAACATGCTGCCAAATTCGATTAAAAACATTAAAAACCATGCAGAACAAACTTATCTGCAAAGCCCAACTGCTGGAATTATTCACTTTGGAAAGCAATTAATGTCATAAAACGGCCAAAAAAACGCTGTGCCACCGATTAAGGTAAGCAAGACGTTTGGGCAAAAAGCGATAAGGAGAAAGCAGACGTTTTTGTCGCAGAACTTGAGGAAACATTCAATCCATTTGATGGTCCAGAAAACATTAATTTATTCGAGACTTCAACCGATAGTAATCTAGTTAGATATGCAAGTATTGCCGAGATTAAACGGGAAATACAGAAATTAAAGCGTAATAAAGCTCCGGGTTATGACCAAATTACAGGAGAACTTCTTAAAATGTTGCCCGTAAAAGCATTAACTAAACTCCTCTACATTGTAAATGCAGCAATTAGATTAGAATACATACCACGACAGAGGAAAGTCGCAGAAGTGATTATGGTTCTCAAACCAGGAAAATCACCGAATTAAATAAAATCTTACAGACCTATTTCACTAATTTCAAAAGTTTTTGAAAGGATAAACCCCATAGTTGATCAGAAACGCCTTTTACCTGACCATCAATTTGGGTTTAGAAGTAAACATTCGAATGTGAACCAAGTTCATCGAATTACTGATGTAATTGAGAAAGCTTTCGAGGAAAAGAAAATTTGCTCAGCCGTATTTATTGATGTGTCGCAAGCTTTTGACAAAGTTTGGCATAGAGGCCTTCAATACAAACTAAGACAAGTTCCGCCTGAAAAATTGTATAAAATTCTGGCGCCGATCTTGAGCATAGACTCTTCCGTGTGAAACTTGGAAACGAATATTCGTAGTTCAAAGAAATATTGGCAGGAGTACCCCAAGGAAGCGTCATTGGACCACTCTTGTACCTCATATCTACTACACGTGATATCCCACAAACAAACGACACAATATACTAGCTATACTAGCTATATACAGCTATACTACCAGTTGTCTCAACAATAGAGGAAACAAATATGAAATTACAAAATGCTCTTAACGAGGTTAACGAAAGGACAAAATCCTGGCGGATTGCACTTAACGAGAGGAAATTGATTGATTTCGTAAAAACGGACAAACAATTTGCCAATATTTCTCAATACGGTACGAGTCCCTTTTGCAAATGAAGCGAAATATCTCGGAATGACACTCGATGCAAAATTATAATGGAAGTCGCATGTAAAAAAGAAATGCGAATAACTTAAACATAAATACAGAGAACTGTAATGGTTATTCGGAAAGTATTCGAAGCTTAAACTTGATAACAAGTTGCTATTATAAAAGTAAGTGCTAAAGGCGGTCTGGACATATGGTATACAACTATGGGGTTGTACCAGTGAAACGAATCTAAATATTTTACAATCTTCTGACAACAAAATGTTAAGTTCATTCATCAATGCGCCGTGGTATATAAGGAATGAATTTCTACGCAGAGATCTTGGTATTCCCGCGGTTAAAGATGAAACGAAAAATTTTGCACGCAAACATAAAAAACGTTTATTGGGACACGTTAGTACAACGGTCCTCCAAATTCTTGACGAAACAAATTTATTGCGGCGTCTTCAAAGAACTAAGCACTTAGATTTGGACGATAATACCAAACCGCGCTAAAAATTGCGAAAATCTCAAAGGAAAGTTACCTGCCAAACATTCATTACTCGTGATAAAAAAAATTCTAGATAATTCGAATACTTAGTTGCAATACAAATACAAAAAGGATGCTGGTTTTAGTGAGTTAAAGTCTTACAATATTTTGGGCACATGCTCATCGTGTCTTTTGATATTTCCACCAGCCCACTGAAAAAAAAAAAAAATAGTTTGCAAAACAGCATAATGGAATTTCATTGTCTTGGATCTTTTGTAGGTATTATTGGCCTCGAGAAATATGAACCTACAAAAAGACACGTTTCTAAAACTCTGGGAACTTTTAAGGAACGCATTCATTCATCAGCTGCCTTAAATCTATAAAAAATATACAATGCTTAATTGCACAGAGTTTTTGTTTCAAAGCTTGACTCCAGGCGCAATGAAGGAACACCTCGCCTCAGTGGCACTCACAAGCAGAAAACAACCCCAAGTAAGTGTGTTACTGGAGCGAGTTAGCTTAGAATCGGGCTAATTGCCGAAACAGTTTTGACAGTTTGACTTTGACTCCAGGAACGATGTTCGCAAGTTTAACCAAAGTGTATAACGTCAAAGCCAAGGATGCAAGGCTGTAACAGAACCCCGTCGAGATGAACAAGGAAATATCGTAGTTGAGACACAGTCGATGCTTACTATATGGAAGAACTACTTCTGCGATAACGAACAACATTCCGCTGTCAGGCATAACGAACGATTCAATATTGGCAACGACAGCGAAAACTGCCAACCACCCGACCTGAGTGAAGTGAGGATAGAAATATCTAAACTCAAGCTTAATAAGGCTGCGGTGAATGACGGCCTTCCCGCCGAGCTTTATAAGCCGGCGGAGATGACTTTGTAAGAAACATCCACCAACTCATAAGCCAAAACTGGTCGGAAGAAAGTATGCCTAAAGAATGGAACCTCAGCATCGTTTGGCCGATTCACAAAAAAAGAGAACGCCTGAAACCGTTTAACAACAACCTAATCGGACCTTATCAGTGTGGTTTTAGGCCAGGAAAGTCCACAACCGATCGAATTTTCACACTTCGGCAGATCCTGGAAAAAACCCAAGATGTCCAAATCGATACCCACCACCTATTCAACGATTTCAAAGCTGCATACGACAGAATTTACAGAGACGAACTATACAGAGCCATGACCAGTTTTGGTATACCGCCCAAGCTCCTCCGTTTGTGTAGGATGACGATGGAGAATTCTCGCTGCTCCATCAGAGTCGGACACGATCTCACCGAAACATTCGATACCAAAAAGGATTTAGGCAAGGCGGTGCGCTATCATGTGACTTCTTCAATTTGATTCTTGAGAGGATTGTGCAAAATTCCCGAGCCAATACCAGAGGCACAACTTTTGAAAAATCGGTACAACTACTAGCATACGCCGACTATATTGACATCATTATTATGATTCAACGCGTGATGTCAGTCATATGTGTCGCAAGCTTTTGACAAAGTTTGGCATAGAGGCCTTCAATACAAACTAAGACAAGTTCCGCCTGAAAAATTGTATAAAATTCTGGCGCCGATCTTGAGCATAGACTCTTCCGTGTGAAACTTGGAAACGAATATTCGTAGTTCAAAGAAATATTGGCAGGAGTACCCCAAGGAAGCGTCATTGGACCACTCTTGTACCTCATATCTACTACACGTGATATCCCACAAACAAACGACACAATATACTAGCTATACTAGCTATATACAGCTATACTACCAGTTGTCTCAACAATAGAGGAAACAAATATGAAATTACAAAATGCTCTTAACGAGGTTAACGAAAGGACAAAATCCTGGCGGATTGCACTTAACGAGAGGAAATTGATTGATTTCGTAAAAACGGACAAACAATTTGCCAATATTTCTCAATACGGTACGAGTCCCTTTTGCAAATGAAGCGAAATATCTCGGAATGACACTCGATGCAAAATTATAATGGAAGTCGCATGTAAAAAAGAAATGCGAATAACTTAAACATAAATACAGAGAACTGTAATGGTTATTCGGAAAGTATTCGAAGCTTAAACTTGATAACAAGTTGCTATTATAAAAGTAAGTGCTAAAGGCGGTCTGGACATATGGTATACAACTATGGGGTTGTACCAGTGAAACGAATCTAAATATTTTACAATCTTCTGACAACAAAATGTTAAGTTCATTCATCAATGCGCCGTGGTATATAAGGAATGAATTTCTACGCAGAGATCTTGGTATTCCCGCGGTTAAAGATGAAACGAAAAATTTTGCACGCAAACATAAAAAACGTTTATTGGGACACGTTAGTACAACGGTCCTCCAAATTCTTGACGAAACAAATTTATTGCGGCGTCTTCAAAGAACTAAGCACTTAGATTTGGACGATAATACCAAACCGCGCTAAAAATTGCGAAAATCTCAAAGGAAAGTTACCTGCCAAACATTCATTACTCGTGATAAAAAAAATTCTAGATAATTCGAATACTTAGTTGCAATACAAATACAAAAAGGATGCTGGTTTTAGTGAGTTAAAGTCTTACAATATTTTGGGCACATGCTCATCGTGTCTTTTGATATTTCCACCAGCCCACTGAAAAAAAAAAAAATAGTTTGCAAAACAGCATAATGGAATTTCATTGTCTTGGATCTTTTGTAGGTATTATTGGCCTCGAGAAATATGAACCTACAAAAAGACACGTTTCTAAAACTCTGGGAACTTTTAAGGAACGCATTCATTCATCAGCTGCCTTAAATCTATAAAAAATATACAATGCTTAATTGCACAGAGTTTTTGTTTCAAAGCTTGACTCCAGGCGCAATGAAGGAACACCTCGCCTCAGTGGCACTCACAAGCAGAAAACAACCCCAAGTAAGTGTGTTACTGGAGCGAGTTAGCTTAGAATCGGGCTAATTGCCGAAACAGTTTTGACAGTTTGACTTTGACTCCAGGAACGATGTTCGCAAGTTTAACCAAAGTGTATAACGTCAAAGCCAAGGATGCAAGGCTGTAACAGAACCCCGTCGAGATGAACAAGGAAATATCGTAGTTGAGACACAGTCGATGCTTACTATATGGAAGAACTACTTCTGCGATAACGAACAACATTCCGCTGTCAGGCATAACGAACGATTCAATATTGGCAACGACAGCGAAAACTGCCAACCACCCGACCTGAGTGAAGTGAGGATAGAAATATCTAAACTCAAGCTTAATAAGGCTGCGGTGAATGACGGCCTTCCCGCCGAGCTTTATAAGCCGGCGGAGATGACTTTGTAAGAAACATCCACCAACTCATAAGCCAAAACTGGTCGGAAGAAAGTATGCCTAAAGAATGGAACCTCAGCATCGTTTGGCCGATTCACAAAAAAAGAGAACGCCTGAAACCGTTTAACAACAACCTAATCGGACCTTATCAGTGTGGTTTTAGGCCAGGAAAGTCCACAACCGATCGAATTTTCACACTTCGGCAGATCCTGGAAAAAACCCAAGATGTCCAAATCGATACCCACCACCTATTCAACGATTTCAAAGCTGCATACGACAGAATTTACAGAGACGAACTATACAGAGCCATGACCAGTTTTGGTATACCGCCCAAGCTCCTCCGTTTGTGTAGGATGACGATGGAGAATTCTCGCTGCTCCATCAGAGTCGGACACGATCTCACCGAAACATTCGATACCAAAAAGGATTTAGGCAAGGCGGTGCGCTATCATGTGACTTCTTCAATTTGATTCTTGAGAGGATTGTGCAAAATTCCCGAGCCAATACCAGAGGCACAACTTTTGAAAAATCGGTACAACTACTAGCATACGCCGACTATATTGACATCATTATTATGATTCAACGCGTGATGTCAGTCATAGCCACGTTTGCTAGTACAGAGGAGAAATCGGCAAAAATGGGTTTAGCAGTAAATGAGGGCAAGACGAAGTATATGCTGTCAACACGAAAGGACACACAACATCGACGACATGTAGAACGAATGGACACCAATTCTCCGGCTCGCCTCTCGAAGACTCTTCGAGATGTTGAGGCCCAGGTTCATTTCCGAATGTAGCGCCACTTAATTAAACCTGCCGATTGACTCATATTTATAAATGGGGTTCATAATAGCATGGCGGAACAGGGTTGTTACATCGCAAATCTTAGTTCTTTTCTCTAAATAAGTCATGTGTTTAATTTTGTGCGAATAACAAGCAATTTTATGCATAATCCAAACATCTGAGTAATCTTTTTTTTGACAATTGGTTCTGATCAGATTATTTGTCGTAACAAGAAGACGAGGTGACAGTTAGCTGTGCAAAACATACATTCGTATGTATCACTAAGGTAGAAAAGTGAAGTCACATCTTTGTTGTGGTCCAACATAACGCAAAAACCATTTCTCTAATGGTCGAAAAGCGTGCGAAAAATTGCTACACAGTTTTTTTTATCTCTGAACCATATTGTTACAGCTTCTTTCCAAGCTTCATGTTTAAAAAAGGTAAAAATACCACAAAATTTGAGGTATAAGCTTTAACTGGAACCCATATTTCACTTTAGGCATACAAAATTTTTTTTTAAAATAATTAAAAGTTCGTCCCATACCCCAAGAGCAGATAAAAAGGTTGCTATATGCGACTTTGGCCCCAAAATGATTTCACCCTGCCTCAGTAGTATGTAGTTGATCGTGGGAAAACATTTTTCTTCCATTAGTTCTTTTTTGTTGTTGACTTGAACCTTGCATACATTTTTTTCATCCAACCACTCTGTCGTAATGGTAGGAGTAACTTTTTTCAGAAACAATTTTTTCTTCTCTTGTGCTTGTAGGTATGTACCGACAAGTACTTCCTTCATTATTTTTTTTCTTAAATTTAATTAGCTGTGCAATTGTAAGCAGAAATTAAATAAAATCAAGTGACTTTTATGTTATTTAATGGGAAGTTCTGCCTTAGAGTAGAGGGTTTTTTTTTCATTAGAAAGAGAGTGGAATTTAAGAAAAAAACATCTTCATTATATCTTAAGGTGAAGAGAAAAAAGTTTGTCAACGCTTCTAGGTTTACAACTGTTTTAAATTCACTGAATGTATAGAATACACGCAAATAACCATTCCAAAATCAAACCTACATAAATCGTACAACACATACATACTGGTAAATACTGGTAAATACTGGTAAATAAATTCGTTACAAACGAAAGGCAGAAACCATACAAAATGCGAGCATATCAAATGAAATTGAATTCCAGTCAATACGCTGTATATGCTTCAATATCAATTTGTGTCTTCTGAAAATTAAATTAATTGGTTTTGGAACTTCGCATTCATTTATCTCAAAGGCAGTAACAAGATATGCGAAGTTTTTGTGACGCATGTCTATTCAACAAATGAATTTTGAATATTAGCATGGGCGTATGCACATGCTTATACAGGGTGGGCCAAAAGAAGTCATCCGATGTTGTCGCCGCATTCAGAATACCGGTTGTGGCTCGCACAGTGTGTGCCTTTGCTCCGTCCTGTTGGAACCACATGTCCTCCAGTCCTAATTCGTCCAAATGCGGCAGAAAAAACTCGGTTAACATGGCCCTATAGAGCGCACTGTCCACTGTTGTCGTTTGACCAGCGGCGTATTCGAAAAAAAGGCCCGATGACTCCTCCAACGTGAACAGCGCACCCAGCAGCAACTTTGAGCGGGTGTAATGGCTCCTCGTCCATTACTTGCTCGTGGATTTTCGGTGCCCCAGAAGGGATAGTTTTGATTGTTCACGTACCGGCTGAGATGGAAATGAGCCCCATCGCTCGTTATGATTTTGGTCGAAAAATCGTCCACTCGAGATTGAGGACGGCTTGGGCGTTTGGTGGTCGACGGGCAGCAGCTGATGCACGGACTGGACTTTATACGGGAACATGCGCAAGTGTTTGACCAAAATTCGCCTTAGGGACGATCGGCTGGCTAATTGCGAAGCACGGCATCTGGTCGATGTTTCCGACATCCTCGGCAACAGCGGCGATATTCTCGGCACAACGGGTGCTCCGGGGACGGCAACGTCTCGTGTGCTCTTCAAGGTTGGTGGCAAGACGGCGCAGTGTTTGCGCAGTCTAGTCGGTGTCAGACGGGCGGGGAATCGGCGACGGAATTCGCGCTGCGCCAACACTACAAACGAATTGTTACGCAAAAAATTAACACGATTATTCCGCGTTCTGGCTTGTTCACTTGTATTCTACATCTGTCTAGTCCACAAATTTCAAAACAGATTTCACATTGGCGGCCAGTTGCAAAATTAAGAGCATCCAATAGGGTGATCCCTTTTGGCGCACTTTGTATTTTGGGTAGAGAAATGTTTCTGATTTCATTAATAATCGTTATTGAGCTTTATTACCAGCAAAACATTTTTTTAAAAGAATCCAATTCTCGTGGCAAGTAGCCTTAAATTCTGGTTAGTTTCCTCCTATAAACTTTATAAGTCAGCAGCAGTTCTTATACTATTAGTGTGGGCGAAGTGTTTAACCTACTAACATGATGCCAAACTACACAATTCTTTTAATAAATTGGTTACAATTGGTTTACCACCGCTGTTCCTCTATATACATTAAATACAAACATTCGATTGCTGTATAAGCAGACTACAACTTTCCTCAGGGAAACGTACGAATTGTCGACATAAAAAATGTCGATTGGACAAATATAAATCTCATCGAATGTTGAAATGTACACTGAAGTTGGATCGACAGAAAAAAAGTTAACAGTTTAAAATCCAGACCATTAAAATGTCGATTGAAAAGTTGTCGGTAAAAATGTCGATTTTTATCTAAAATAAAACTGGAATTGCCGGTAGATATGATTAAAATAATTCTGAAAATATAAACATGAACAGTTATTCGAGAGAAGCTTGTTCATCGACAGTGGCAAAGTGAATAATGGTAACATGAACATGGCGCCACATGCATGTGAACATCATCATTCGATATTTTCAAAATTGTACAAAAATACAAACACCCGCTGCCTCAACCTGACAATTGAAGACCAAATTCTTGAATTTTTTCAAGCAGGGGGTTTTTAGATAATATCTGTCTATATCTCTGCCTAGAATACGCTGTTCTGCTCAGATGGATGAAATGTGCTTTACCCGGTGATTGAGGTTACATGGTAAGAAATTGGTAAGAAAAACATTAAACACCAGAACTAAATAGTCAGCGTTTCAAATTTAAATTTGTTACCTTAAAACGACAAATAGCAAAATTTGGTTTGCCTCCGCATCTGTGAAACCTCCAAGAAGATGTAAGCAGAGTATAACAAACCCAGAACCCATAAACTCTTTGTATGACAAGAAATCTTTTTCAATACTGGTGCGAACAACTTTTTCAAAGTCGACCGTCAAAATTCCTTGCTAATGCTTAGTCCTATGTCATGTTAAGTAAAATGTAAAACGTTAAGTAAAATAACTTTAGAAAATTACAAAACCACAAAATATCCAAAAGACCAATCAAAGTTTCGATAACATCCGTTTGCCTAGATGGCAATCAATGAAACAAAAAACAGAAGATTCATACGTGAATTTCAAATAGTCATATCACCTAACCTTAACTGACTTAATGGTTCGCTGTGGATTCCCCGCAATTTTATTCATTTAGTTGATGCGCTTAGGATATGAAGGGGCTAAGCGACATTTTTCAAAAATTTGAGTAATCAGAGTTTAAAGTCATTTATCTATAATTCTTTTAGTTAAAACAATAAAAATTATGCAGAGATATTTTGAAGGAAACAGAACTAAAGTGTTAAAGAACCTTAGTAATATATCTTATTGAAAAGACAAGATATGCGAAATATTTTCAGTATGTACAGATAAATTAAAAGTCGCTTAGCCCCTTCATCATCTAAGGCCGTGGGTCAATTACGTTAAAATGCAGGTTGACTTTTATCCACTGGCTAATTTTTGACATTTCTGTAGGGGTAAACAAAAAATTTTCTTTTGGCTGTGTCAATTGGATTAAATAGGATTTATTTTATAGGACATTTTAATACTATTTTGTATAGGATATTTTAATACTATTTTATATAATTTCCCAAAAGAATTGCAACAAAATTCCGTTCTTTATAATTTCTTGTAATAAAAAAATACCGAACAGATTTCAGAAAGAACATCAAAAAACCATTAGTTATTAATAATTGTAATTAAAAGAAGTGTTGTTGTACAATTTGTGGTCATGATTGAAGATATCCGCCCTACGTTGTTCATGTTAAACATATTTCACATGTACCGAAACAACAAATGTAATCATAACATTTTTGAAACCATCTTTTTTAAGAATCCAATTTAAGTTTATTTTACAATTTGAATTAGATTTTCTGATAACAAATTGTTCTCTGCTTTTTATTTAATAATTTGGATTTTGTATTATTGTCCCAATACCTGTGAGCACTGATAACGAGGAATTAGCGTAAGCGTGCTTTCCATCTCTGTCACCCCTCAGTAGGTACACCAAATGTCAAAAATTAGCAACTGGATAAATTTTAGCGAGCTTTTTGAGCAGGTCAAAATTTTAAGTCTCTATTCAACAAATTTTAACGCAATTGACACACGGCCTTAGCGCTTCAGTTATACTTCTTTCCGATACATGCATGGACCTCTTATTGTTTCCAATAATTTTCCGTTTATCACGTGCGCTTATGCAAATTTTAGGTGCTAAATGTGTCGAAAGGCGGGTAGGCACAGTTATAGACTCTGTCCTAAAAAGCGTAAGCGTCTGCTGTATCAGTATCAACTGTCCAGAAAATCGTATACCTTCGGATTCGTTACAAACTTGTATGTTCCGCCCATGTGTACACACGTGATAGTGAAAAAAAGCTATGCGCTAACAAGCATTTTATGAAAACGATTGAATTTGTTTTTGACTTGCAGTAGCATAACTCATTTTTGTAAATCCGTCTTACACTACCTACAAAAACTACGTATACCTATGTTTTTAGCATTCTCCCATATAATATTACATCAAAAGTCGAGTAGTCCAATTCAATTAGTTTAATGCACAGAAAGTCAACATGTTCGAAACGCAAAATAGATATGAGCTACATGTCATACATAATATATATGTAGAAACATTAATAGGCGAATAAGGGTATTTTTAATAGAAATGTCAAGCCATTGAATTTGTTTGTGCGCTGTGAATATCCTTTGCAATCATATTAAAAAAGTGAAGCAGCACATGAATTTATTTTTATATATATATATATAAAATAACCCGGAGAATTAATTAAGCTAAGAAAAAAAACATGTTTTCAAAACAAATCAAATGGTAAGATACCTTATATGTTTTAGGTAATTACTTTGCAATACAAGATTTCTGTGGTGTGAGATAAGATATTTTTGAAAGTAACTGGAAATACGTTCTTATCATTTTACTTCGAATGAAATATTTTGAGAAACTAAATATGTATGTACTATTACCAGAAATTGACCATCATTTCAGATATTCCCTTAAATAAAAAAAAATGCAAGCAAATTGCATTTGAATTATGTAAAAATATTTGTTTGACGTGTTCTTCCTTCAAAATAAACACCGTGAATTTGAACTAAAAAATGAAATATCTGCTCATTTGTTTGCAAAGTTATATTTTTGCCAAAAAGAATGAACCCTCTTGTTAACCGCTGATTTTTGACTTCAAACTTGAGAAGCTTTTATGGTCTTGATTGTTTGTCGGACTATCACAAGATGTGGGTTAACTAATTCAGGGGGTTAACTAATAAAATATTGAGTAACGTCGATAAAAAGGGTATAACTTGTCTCACTGAACTTAGTGTTTGATGAGCGGGTAATTTTCTAAAATTGCGAGATGAAATTTCGTTTTTAGCTTAAAAAAATATTTTTCTCTACCGTATTGTATTCAAACATATATAGTAAGGGCCGCTTGAAACAATGGATTTATTTAACTAACCAGTAATTAGTACGTGAATGCCAACAACAAAAATAGTTGAAAACATACGTTGGTGCAAGTCACCCTCAGTTTGATATAATTTAGTTAAGAGTGGTGAGTTATTTATTATTAATAAGTCTGTATATGATTTATTATTATCAAATGTCAAGTGCAGTTTTTACAGCAATTACGAATATCACCCTTTATATTCCGGATTGCTGAACAAAATGAACTTGACATTTAATAATAATAAAACATATACAGCCTTATTAAAAATAAAAAAACTATCTAAATTTTATGTTGGTAAGTAAACCATGAATAACTTTCACATTTATCAACCGATTGCCATGAGTAGACATGTTTCAATGAAGCGGTAAGACAGCCTTTTGCCGAGAACCATATCTTGAAGCAATTGACACAAAGAAGAATGCCGACAGACGGTCCATTTCGCATGGAATATGGTAAAACAATCGATCGAATGGTTGACACTGAAAATGATTTTTGGAAGCAAATATCAATGACTGACGATACCCATTTTGCGAAACAGCAGCTGCAACATTGTAAGCTGTTTAAAAGAAAAGCATTTGTCCTCGTTCCGGACTTAAGGATGTTGTCCAATTTCGTCTGCCCACAAATGTGTGAAAAAGGTCTGGACGGTAACTGGTTTCAACAAGAAGGTGCGCTACGCCAAACTGCAAATCAAACAATGCAATTTCTGCAACAAAAGTTACCGTGATTGCCAAAAAATTACGAGGCTGACTCTCCGGCCGGAAATATTTTTGTGAGTTTATTTGAACAGCAAAGTGTGGGGTGGCCGCGGTGTAGTGGTAATGTGTTCGCCTGTTGAGTGGAAGGTGCAGTTCAATCCCAGCCAAAATCCATTTAACTTTTACTTAAAAGATATAGAAAAGGTCGGTTGTTATACCTAAAAGTATGCACCATCTTGAATTTCTTCAAATTTAACGAACACAAGAAGAAGTGACTTCCCGAAGTTGGTTCGGACGCCACCCATGGAGTAAGCCTCCACTACAGCCAAAATCTTTCATATCACTCTTTTTCTTCCCCTTCTCAATACGCTCGTACTGTGATTATATATAAAGTGCATTTATAACCCCTTCAATGCGTGCAAATTATAAAAAAAGGCATCCCAGGAAGCTTTAAACCATTGATAAGCGGAAAAACGCTACACTGTCGAAATAATCGCTACACTGCACAAGTTGTATTCAAAAACTAGTTCAAATAAATTTTAAAGGACTAAATTAAATAAAAATACCTGATATATAGAAGTCTGTTTTTTTTAAGTTATTCAACATTTACATACCAGAATAAAATATGACGCAACTTATTGGTAATTTGCAAGAAATTTGCTTTCAAATACACTTCGTCACTGCAAGCATCAATGGATGAATTAGTAAACGAGGGAGAAGTTACTAGGTCAGATATTATCAAAGAAATTGAATAACGTAGTGGAAACTAACTTAAGGGTAATTTTTTTAGAGGTTGTTTTTTCGAATAGAGATAAAACTGACATTTTGTGGTCAAATCGGGCAACTCATTTATGTTCAGTTTGGTTTGCCATTTCATTATGAATATATAAAATGATGCTTCAGTTCGCGAAGTTTAGCGCAAGCTCCGTCCATTTTATGGTCGAAATAATCGTCCATCAGATCATTTAATTCCGTTAACCATGGATCGTTTTCGCACTACGTTTACTACCTATATATGTGATAATAGGCATCCGCAGAGATGTCGAACCGTGTGCACCGAAGAAACAATTGCCGCTGTAGATCAAAGTGTTGAAGAGGACCTGACTAAATTGATTCGCGACCGTGCACAGCAATTGGAGCTTTAACCATCAACTTTATGGAAGATTTTGCGCAAAAATCTTGGCTTACGACCTTACAAGATCCAGCTTGTTCAAGAATTAAAGCCGCGAGACCATGTAATGTGTCGTGATTTTGGTGTATGAGAATGATCTCGATGCTGATTTTCATCGCAAAATTTTGTTCAGTGATAAGGCTCATTTTTGGTTGAATGGCTACTTCAACAAGCAAAATTGCCGCATTTGGAGTGAAGAGAATCTACATGAGACGCTTGAGACGCCATTACATCCACAAAAACTGATTGTTTGCTGCGCTCTATGGGCTCGTGGAGGCATTAGGCCATACTTCTTCCGAAATGATACTGGAGAGTCAGTTACCAACTATTTTGTTCCCGAATTGGAGGGCATGAATGTGGATGAGATGTGGTTCCAACATTTACAACGAATTATTGAAGGAAACATTCGATGAGCGCATAATTTCGCGGAATGAATCTGTCAATTGACCACCAAGATCGTGTGATTTGACACCATTGGATTATTTTCTTTGGGGATATGTAAAGTCGCTCGTCTAAGCGAACGCACCAGAAATGTTCTGGGACTTGGAAGCCAACCTTCGTAGCGTATCCTTCCTTCCAATAAACATAAACTGATGGATATTAAAACGATTTTCTTGTGTTTTATTTCAACTCAAAGTTATATGCCTCTTAAAAAAAAAAACACCCCATATATGAAGACAGTACTAGGTCAGATATTATCAAAGAAATAGAATAACGTAGTGAAAATTAACCATAACTTGGCTGTGCAAATTCTAAAAAAAGACATCTTGGCAGAAATCAAACGAACAATTAATGTTTCTTAGTAACTCAGTAGCAATCGTTTTAATTCAAACTACTAAGAGGTTTTTGTAGAACACCTTGATCGTCCTAGTCCTGCTTTGCGGAGAGTAAAAAATCGATCCTAAGGCTTTGGAATAGTTCTATAGCCTTGTTATTAAGCTCCTATTAAGTATTTCAAACGCTTTTCATATCACTATGAGCAATGAGAATAGAAGGATGGAAAGATTTAATGTATACAGCTTAATTTACAAAACAATATTGATCAATTAGATTCGAGAGTCTAAACATCAATCTAGGAAAAAATAAAGCCTATGCGACTTTTTGCATAGTGATTCAAGAAGGACTTTAAAAAGGCACTTTTGTTAAAAAAACTGAAACGAATAACCAAATAAAAAGGAAACATATGGTAAGGTTACAATTCGCTACACGATTTTGTCGCCCTAGTGACACAAGAACGTAACTACATTTTTTTACGATTTTGGGATGGGTATGACACCTTACTTAAAACATAGAATTTTTATATTATGACAAAAAATTATACCTCTAAGTTATGAAACTCAAAACAATTAAAAAGTGGTACACAAATTCACAAAAATCATATAAAAATAAAATTATAAAATATTGACATACGTTTTTTGTCACTAAGACGAGGAATTGTTTAACACTTTATCCCACCCCATCCATGTTTAGAAGCTTAATTAACATTCCTTATCGTGTGCATTTAAAAAAAAAGTATTCCAGTACTGGGTTCATGAATAGAGAAGTTATAAACCAAATTTCATTATTCCTAGCTTAACATTTTCGGACCTTTGTCAGAAGCTATGAAATATCATGTGAAAACATTTTTTTTGTATAGATAACACCCCTGTGTTATATAATAAAACTAATATACCCTTATTGGATAGGGTATACAAATTGGGTTACCGCAAGGTAGCGCGCTTTAACCGCCTATGTCTCCACTTACTTGTCTCCACACGAAATAAAACTGAGGTGGCGCAAGGAAGCGTCACTATTACTGGCACTTGTTATTATTACTGGGTGTATAAAACAATATATAAAAATAAATTCTGGCGCTAGGGGATACTTTTTTTCAAACAGCAATCATTCATGATACGAGACACGTTTCTAATGATTTCTCTGATGACAGGACTAGACGGCAGGTTTGTCAAAACATTTGATTCAACACCTAATATAGCAAAATTGGATTTTGCGACAATTGCCCCACACTTACCCAAAAAGATCAGTTTCGCTGCCTGGAAAGCTGATGCGCGGCGACAGTGGTGACCTGCCATGACGTTTCAGCATGTCATGTAGGCCCGGTGGTGCGTGAATAGGACTCAAAATTGTTATTTTGCGGTTCGGTGGTGCCAGCAACCCGCCTGACAATGTCAACTGCGTTCGAATGCTCGACGCCGATATGGTCTTGTTCATCTCAATAGTTTCGGCCGATTTCGAAATTAAAATGGACGACGATTGATGCAATCCGTACTTTCCGCTGTTGATCGGTGACAAAGTATCTAGATTATCCGACGGTTCCTCGATTTGTGTCGAAGCACTGCGTATACATTTATCTGGCTTATTACTAGCCGCACTAGCTGTGGCCTCCGAATGTGCCGACGTGGAACGAACAAATTGCCGTACATGTTTCTGATGAGCGGTGAGAAATCCGCCCCCACTCATGCTCGACGGGTGAGTGTTTTCGGGCTGTTGTAGGAAGCTTTGAAATTTTGATTTACTCGACGCAGAGGAAATGGACGATGTCTTCTGGATGATGCTTCGCTGTTCGGTGACAATGGAAGCACTTGACTTGGCCTTTAATTGATGCGACAGAGTCGACGTCGATGACGATGAGCATGTGGACGTTTGTTGATGCTCAACAATGGTCGATGAACTCGACGATTGAAGACTTTGACTTCGAGTGCTCTGTGACATGATGCGATTCGACGATCCGCCTGTTATGGTGGACGATGATATCGAAACTGTTGGATTGGTAGTCAGGGAACATGTTCTTGGAAAGCCCATCAGTCCGGTGGTTGTACTGCCATTTGGTTCGCACTTGCTGTGCTGCGATTGATCGTCTTCGCCATCGCCAGACTCGCTGGGTGTAGTCACAATGTATTGAGGTGGTGTGCTAGTCTCATCCATCGACATGGTGCGGAGAGTTCAATTTCAAATGAGAAAATTCATAAGTGATTGAGATTGGTATTGATCTGGCGATAGACGCAGTTCCGTTAAGTCTAGGAGCTGGTACTCTGAAATAAATCAATGAATTAGGATTGACATCCGTCAAATATATATTTTTTTTTATGGAATCCATTGATTGCGCAGAGTAGGTTTATTTGTATCGTACACGTCCATACAATGTGTTTTCGTGTTATATATGTATTTTTGAAAAGCTTCAAAGAAGATTACATTTATTAAAACCGCCTATATACATAGTCTGTCGGACATCCTCTATGAGCAGAGGAAATAATGAATGTTGACACTTTTTACGACCAAAAAACGCAGCAGCGGGATAGGAGTGGATTTGCATAAATTTATCTATGAAAACGATTTAATGAGATGGCGCACACCTGTGCTCAGCTATTTGGATGTGTTAATACTGTTGATGTATATGAGGACGCCCACCTGTCGTGGATATTTTCCACCTTTAAACGAACGTGATTTCATTCCCAGGTTAGAAAAAATTATGGAAATATTTAATTTATTTTAAATGACAAGAGTGCGTTGTAAGTAAAATAATTTTAATGAGGAGCTTATATTTTGATTCGATTAATGTGCACTCGGAAATATTTTGAAAATCATCTTTTTATATCAACAATTAATTAGGTTGATGATACGTACTTCCGACATAGACACTACAGATTTGAAGCGACGCGATACTTTTGACCGATGTATTCGATAAAGACCGAAATCCAACTGACTAAAAGAGAATAAACTTAGCTGGGTACCAGGTCAGAAATTGATTGTGAAATAAGGTAGGATGAGTATTTCATTAAAATTTTGTTAAGATAATGTGTTAGCGCTCAATATGGCTCTGCATTTAGAAACTTGGTTTTTGTTGTCATTAATATTTTCTGGTTTGTTCGAGCTTGGACTAAAGTTTATTTTCGTTAAATATGTTGTATATAATAAATATAATTATATACGAGGTAGCGGCCTACGATCATTAAGTTTGAGTGAGTGGAAAATTCATTTTGTACGATATTACTACTGGAATATGTTAGCACTGCGGTTATGCGAAAGCTCAAGTAATTTTATTATTTGCGATCAATTTCTAATATAAGAAGATAAGTAGGTACCTAAGATACGATATTTGGTTTTGGCGATAGCAGGGTTGGTGAATCTCAAAGGCGTACTAGCAGGGAAGCAGTTAAATTTGAGTGGACTGTCCCCTCTTAAATACATTGTTACCCAACGTTCCCCCATAAAGAAAAGAAAGGAGAATGGTAATAGAAAAGGAAACTACTTATTTATCTGTTCCGTCTTACGAACAAATAACCTTAATAGCCATAAAAAAAATGAGTCGTGTAAGATTTTATTGTAAGTTGAACTTAGTGAGATTTATCCTCATACCCAACGCCCATTGCACAGATTTTTTTTATATAATTTCAGATTTGTTTTTTTTTTTCGGAAAAGGTATGGTGTTACAGTTGATTATTGACGACGGCTTAGTTGTAACTTAAGAATAATGGAATTTTTTTCCGTTTATGGAACATGTACTAACTTTACCACTACTGTTTTCTCCATTATAGTTTTAGGTTTTATTAAAATCTTGAATTCGATTTTGCTATTGGGAGCAAGTAAATAACATCCGCCAACTCATAACCCAAATTTGGCCGAAAGAAAGTATACCTGAAGAATGGAACCTCAGCATCGTTTGCCCGATCCACAAAAAAGGACACTCTTTAAACTGAGCCAACTACAGAGGCATAAGTTTCCTCAATATCGCCTACAAGATCCAATTTGCCGTAATATGCGAACTCCTAAAACTATTTACCAACAACCTGATCGCCTTTATCAAGTACAACAACATCGACAAATTGGACAGAAAGTCACTATTGACAGATATAACGGGACTTTCTCTATCTCGGCTCCGCAATTAACTCTGACAACAACATCCCGTCAGAGATTAATCAAGAATTACTCTTGCCAACCGCTGTTTCTTCGGGCTAAGAAGGCAATTCATTAGTAAGGCCCTCACTCGAACTATTAAGGAGGTCTTATATAAGAACCTAATCATCCCAGTCCCACTCTACGGCGCTGAAGCATGGACCGTCTCAAAAGCGGATGAAAAACCTTTGTCGATTCGAGAGGAAAATTCTTCGAAAAATCTTCGGTCGCGTTTGCGTTGAATGTCTATGGAGACGAAGATTCAAGAAAGAACTATACGAGCTGTACAGGAACATACCACCGGTCAAAAAACTCCGCATTGGACGTATAATATGGCTAGGACATGTAGAACGAATGGACACCAATACTCCGGCTCGCAGAGTCTTCGATTCCCAGCCAGACGTAGGACGCAGCAGAGGAAGACCTCGCCTTAAGTGGCGCGCACATGTAGAAACCGAACGCAACCAACGTGGAGTGCGCAACTGGAGGCAGTTAGCTAAGGACCGGGCTAATAATTGGAGAGGCATGTTGGTTGAGGTCCAGGTACATTCCGGACTGTAGCGCAACTTAAGTAAGTGAGTAAGTATTGGGAGCAAGTAAAATCGGTTTTTCATTATCATGTGAAGATATACAACAAAAATCGTTTGAATTGAGAATTAATTGAGTTGAGTCTATTAAGGGCTTAGAAACCAACATATGGCGTAATGTTGAATTTCTACCCACATGAACTTTACGCCAGCAGTCATATCTACTAGAACCGTAAGCTGTTTATTTATCAATGAATTAGTGGCGGACATTGGGTTGAAACGTATTCACGCTTAGCAAAAAACGATGATATGGTTTTTAAAATACGTTACGGCTTTCAGTAGAAATTGCGGCACAATTTTAGTTTGTCTCTGGTTTCATGCGTCGGCTCTGATTGAACGTGCAACATTTTAATCCACCGTTTAAATAGAGGATATATAGATATGTTTATGAATGGTTGCAATATTAGACTAAAAGTGTGTAGCAATTAATTACTTGATGCGGTAAATCAGCATTTGTCAAATATAGATACAAATTAATCCACCTCTGCTTTGCAAAAATATGTTAGTTAGTAGTGCGTATTGTAATTATAAAGAGAAACCATTCACAGTTATACAAATGATCTTCTTTTACTCAAATGCATACAAACGTCCTCTAGTACTCCAGCTTTTTATGATAGTTTGTAGTCACTAAATCTGAAATACTTTTATGAAGTTTTTGAAAATTCTCTGGAAACGTGTGCGGTTATGCATGGCTTGTAATGTAAAAATGTGAAACTACCTCAGCCATGCCTTTGTGATGACATTTTTGATGGTTTGCCATCCGAAGTCCGTTTTATCTCTTTTGATAATGTTTTTTGAAAATAGAAAATGTAGGTACCCCACAAACACATGTCCATAGCGATGTACATTATGTAGATGTGAAGCGTTATGAATAAATATTCATTCGACATCATCGAGTGCAACATTTCCTTGACAGAAATTTAAGCACTTGTGGATACACACAAAACTTAAATAACAGATGCCTTCAGTTATAAAACTTTTTATATACAGCTCTTTTTATACAAAGTATATGACTTGTTACCAATTATTTGTATTTAATTATATTTTGATATTTCTATGGATTTGTATGTATTTTGTTGAAGCCACTATCTTAACTGACTGGATCTTAAAAAAAAAAACAATTATCGTATATTGCTTTTAATTAATGTACGATAAATTGCAAAAAAAGACATTTCAAGAATTCGAAAATGACCAAAAGAAAATTAAAAACAATTTAAAAATTCGTTAATATATTATGTTTGCTGCTAGGTGATTTCCAAATTTGGTGTTTATTTTGCTATCTTTTCCATAAAAGTTTGTTAATTTCACGGCTATGATTACAAAATTTGATTCCAAATTCCCAATATAAGAGATAATCCATTTTCAAATGTGTTGTATCTACAGCATATAAATTTAAACATCTTACAAAAAATTCCAACAAGTTTGAATTTCATAACCTAGATTTTCTATTGAATTAGTTTGCAAAAGCTGGATTTTATTTCGTTTGAATGATAGACATAATTACATTTTAAAAGAAAAATAAGACCTTAATCGAAAACAACTTTCCCAGCGGAATTCATTTATAAATTCGTTCAAATGAAAGCAAATAAATAACGTGGGTACATCATTCTTATTGTAAATTAAACTTTTTGAAATTACACATTTAAATATTTAGGCAGACAACTGTATTTTCTACAGCTGGTTGAAAAGTAGAAAATTAAAAAAAAAAGTTTCTGAATTAAAAACGGACGACGCGACGCGCCCGCCGTTCGATTTAACTTATAAGACATGTAATAAATCAAAGCGAAATAGGTTTTTTTATTCGAATTTGGCCTAGGAATACTTTAAAAGATGTGTCAACGTGTGTGGGTGCTAGGATTTTCATGTTGTTGGTTGTGCGGTCCCTGCATCAATTTCGAAAAGAAAATACACCTATGTTGATTTCACGGGATTTCAAAATTTCTCCACGGACAAAAGAACAACAATTAACAGGGCTTCGATAAGCCATTTTCATCCTTTTAGGGAACACCACTGTTCGAGCCAGAAACTGACTTTACCTAATGTATCAATTGGAATGACAGGCGCCAGCATGCAAAAAATAACGTTAAGATTGTAATTTAAATGTGAGTCTTTTTTTTTTTGTATATATTGGGTGTTTTTTTAGAGGTATAGCCGCCGCGGCTGGTTCGAATAAAGCCAAAGTCTAAAGCTCCAATTTTTAATAACCTTTTCGAGCATTTGGGGCCATATGTCGGCAATAACGCCACGAATGTTGACTTTCAAGTCCCCTAACGTTTCTGGTTTGTTGGCGTAGACGAGCGACTTCACATATCCCCAATGAAAATAATCTAATGGTGTCAAATCACACGATCTTGGTGGCCAATTGACAGGTCCATTCCGCGAAATTATGCGCTGTTCGAATGTTTCCTTCAATAAATCGATTATGACGTGCGCTGTGTGGCATGTAGCGCCGTCTTGTTGGAACCACATCTCATCTACATTTATGCTATCCAATTCGGAAACAAAATAGTCGGTTATCATTGCTCTATACCGGTCTCCGTTAACGGTTTGACTCCCCAGCATCATTTCGGAAGAAGTATGGCCGAATAACTCCACCAGCCCATAGAGCACACCAAACAGTCAGTTTTTATGCATGTGGTCTCATGTGGATTTTCTTCTCTCCAAATGCGGCAATTTTGCTTGTTGACGTAGCCATTCAACCAAAAATGATCCTCATCACTGAAAAAAATTTTGCGATGAAAATCAGCGTCGAGATCAATTTTATTTTCGGCCCATACACCAAAATCACGACGCATTGGATGGTCTCGCGGCTTTAATTCTTGCACAAGCTGGATCTTGTAAGGTCGTAAGCCAAGATCTTTGCGCAAAATCTTCCATAAAGTTGATGGAGAAAGCTCGAATTGCTGTGCACGGTGGCGAATCGATTTTTTCGGGTCCTCTTCAACACTTTGCTCTACAGCGGCAATTGTTTCTTCGGTGCGCACTGTTCCACGTCTCTGCGGATGCGTATTATTACAAAAAGTAAACGTAGTGCGAAAACGATCCATGGTTAACCGAATTTATTGCTCTGATGGACGATTATGTCGACCATGAAATGGAGGGAGCTTGCTGTGAACTTCGCGAACTGAACCATTGTTTTCGAAATAAATTTGCACAATTTGCAAGCGTTGTTCATTTGTCAACCTGTTCATGAGGAAATGGCAAATCAAACTGAACATATATGACATTAGAGTTGCCCGATTTGACCACAAAATGTCAGTTTTATCTCAATTCGAAAAACCAACGTCTAAAAAAAATCTCCCTTAATGTACTCCAACAAAATTATTTGAGTTTCTTTATGTTAGCACGGTTCATCAGCCTATTTGTGCAAGTATTTGGAATTTGAGTTTTTTTTTTAAAACGCGCCGTACAAATGCGTTTTTTCAAAGTACGAATAGTTGCCTTACCAATAATTTTGAATTGCAAGGTTTAATCACTTTAAGCGAAGTTATGGAATGAGCTATCTACCTGACAAATACAAATATTAATGGCCCTTGACAAATTAAAATGATGTAAGAAATTTCAATAGAACTGGATAGAAATGTAAATATCTGGCATCTAGAGTACGAACTTCGGAAATTAAGAGATTGTTTTGAAAGGCCAACATGAATACCATCATTATTAACAGTCGACATATGCAAATTAGATGTTTGTATGTGTCTGTGACGAAGCATGTCATCTATCATCGTAAACTATGCGTGTTAAATCCCTTGGCATGTATGGGTGTTTATCCTCTGTCAAAATCATTTTTGATTTTGGCTTTCGAAGAACATTACTAAGTTGAAATTCAACATTTGATTCGCAACGACTAATAGAACACGTATTCCAAGCAGTGTGGACAAACCCATTCGAAAGAAGAGGACCTTGTTTACTTGTGAATTTACTTGAAAGTCCAGAACACCAGGGCCATATTCACCGCTTGGTGCCATTCTGGTTTTGGGTTGACCATGATTAATTATTGTCCTTTGAAATATACAATGCACTAGGTGACCGGATGAAGAACAATAAAGGGTACATGATAAAGGACAATATAGTGTGGGTAAATGTTCAACCTAAGGTGCAAAATTTGTTGCAGATTGTTCATTATGAAGGGCATCACATTTATTATGAAAAACATGACGATCCGACTAGTTGTGATGAAAACAAGTTGTTGAAATAAACGTATGTACATTGAATACATTTTAAAGTACTTATAAGTTGTGTTACCTGAAATAAATAACGGAATGATGGAGATATTTCCTTGTAGATGTACTGAAATCTATACTCAATTTCAGAAAATTAAAAAAAAAACGGACGATGAGTTTTGACTCGAACAATAAAATGAATTACACGCAATTTAGGAAAGCCACTGAACCTAATGAGATCCCCTATGTTTCGCCTGAACATCAAACTATTATTTGACCATAATAGAAGATATACGATAACAGGTTTTCCTAAAATTAATAAAGTCTTTTGCGTTCTCAAAAAGTATGAAGAAAATCTTCTTCTTCTTAAGTGGCGATACATTCTTACGTGCTTACATTCCGGAATAAACCTGGGCCTCAACCAACAAGCCTCTTCAATTAGTTCGGTCCTTTGCTAACTGCCTCCAGTTGCGCACTCCAAGTTGGTTGAGGTCGGTTTCTACTTGTGCACACCACTTAAGGCGAGGTCTTCCTCTTCTGTGTCCGACGTCTGGCTGGGAATCGAAGACTCTGCGAGCCGGTGTATTGGTGTCCATTCGTTCTACATGTCTTAGAGATCTTAAACGTCCAATGCGGAGTTCGTTTGGCCAGGGGAAAGTCGCTGTACAGCTCGTATAGTTCTTGGTTGAATATTCGTCTCCATAGTCGGCAACACAAACGGGACCGAAGATTTTTCGAAGAATTTTCCTCTCAAATCGACCAAGGATTTCTTCATTCTTCAGTTTTGCATAATCCTTTCAAGAGAATTCTCCATCTTCATCCTACACAAACGGACGAGTCTGGGTGGTATACCAAAACAAGACAAGACTCTGTATATTTCGTCTCTATAAATGCTGTCGTATGCGGCTTTGAAATCGATGAATAGGTGGTGGGTATCGATTTTGACTTCTTGGGTTTTTTCCAGGATCTGCCGAGGTGTGGACTTTCCTGGCCTAAAACTGCACTGATAAGGGCTGATCAGGTTGTTGGTAAACGGTTTCAGGCGTTCACATGTTGATGTTGGGGGAGACTTATAAATCTGTAGTTGGCGCAGTTTAGAGGGTCTCCTTTTTTGTGAATTGGATAAACGATGATGAGGTTCTATTCTTCAGGCATACTTTCTTCCGACCAGATTTGGCTAATGAGTTGGTGGATGTTACTTACCAAGTCATCTCCGACGGCTTTATAAAGCTCGGCGGGAAGGCCGTCATTTCCGGCAGCCTTATTAAGCTTCAGTATAGATATTGCTATCCTCACTTCATTCAGGTCGGGTGGTTTGGCAGCTTTCGCTGTCGTTGCCAATATTGAATGGTTCGTTCTGCTTGACAGCGGAATGTTGTTCATCATCGCCGTTTAACAGTCTACAGAAGTTGTTCTTCCATAACCGCAGCATCGAGTATGTCTCGAATACGATATTTTCTTGTTCATCTCGACAGGATTCTGTTCGAGCATTGTATCCTTGGCTTTGACGTCTTACACTGGTACATCGATCCTGAAGTGGCACCTCTCTATATCCCCTATAGAGCTCTTTTCTAGCTCTTTTTTCTTCTTTCTGGAAAGTCTGCGTTCTTCCCTTCTTCTCTTCCTATAGAGCTCAACGGCAGCACTCGTCTTCGCCTGCAGCTTAGCCTTGTAGGCCTCGTTCTTGGCTGCGAGCATCTGTCGGCATTCCTCATTAAACCAGGGGTTTCTTGCTGGTGGGCGCGAAAAACCTAGCACATCAATTGCGGCTGATCTAATGGCTTGTTGGAATCGTTGCCATTGTCATTCGAAGCTGGTGGTATGTTGTTAATCGAGAGATTGAGGGATACGCGTTGCGCGATGGTCGATGTTAGCTCCTCGGAATGTTCGGACATCCAAAATACTGGATGCGTGCCTCTTGTCTATCGCAGTGTGATCAATTTGATTGACCGTTCGTTGATCTGGAGACCACCATGTACACTTATGGATATCGAGGTGAGGAAATCGTGTGCTGGCTATAGTGGCATTTCGTTCCATAGCGAAGTCAATTATGAAGAAAATACATGCCGCAATTTCACAGTCCCGTTTTTTTTTTAGTCCATACATTCAAAGGTAATGGAATGCCAAAAGAGTACTGAATCTATCGGAACATGCATATACCCCGGGAAAATATATATGTGCTTTTCGATTTTGACCATAAACCTGGTCTTTTTTCCTAGCGATATCCCATTCGTCCCGGCCCGTAGTTGCGCTGCGAAAAGAAAACCAAAAGCTGGATTGTATATGTACTTTGAAACAAATGCTATCAATCAATTAGGGTTCCTGATCATAGCCGTATGTTCAAACTGAGATATAGCCATAAGAGCAATATATTCTATTCAAATTAAATCCAGAATAATTTGCCGGTGCCACGAATGGCTCAAAGCTCATGGCTTCCAGCAACTCTGCTTTCGATTCTGCTCACATGTATTTAGCCAGCAACAAGATGGCTGACGAACTGGTAAGTAACGGAACTCCAAGAAAGCAAGATCAGGCACAATGGTCCATCGGTCGAAAATCTCAGAGAATATGTCAAGTATTAGTTCGAATTGAAAGACAATATTGGCTGAAATAAAGTAACCAAATCTGACATATCACAAAACCTTTAAGCAGAATATATCAAGAAACGCACCTTCAAATTTTACAGCATGAATGAATATACATACATATCTTAGTTGTTGCGGTGAAATAACCAAAAAGGAAATAAGCCCCATTAGGCTCAAGACGGGCTCAGTTGCGCGATGGTTAGTGCGATGAACTGCCGCGCATAAGGTCTAGGTTTGATTCCCAGATGAAGCAACACCCAAAATAAAATTGATCTGACAAATTACCCGATTGACAATTGACATCAAAAGCTTATCTTAACTTAGCCGTTCGGATTCGGCATAAAATAGGAGGACCCGCCATCGTGCTGAGAAGTACATACGCACACATGAATGGTTGCGAGAAAAAAGCAAGGCCCTGAGTACTAACGAGCCTGTTGCGCCATAAATTTATTTATTTTTTTTTAGGCTAAATTGCCAACAAAAAGGAAATATCCACCGAGGGGCTTATTTCTTTTTGGAAATGGAATATGGTTACACGGCTGTTTATGTCTTTTGCTTGTGGGGTTTATTTCCTTTTCATGCATCCAAAGTCACACACATCCCAAATCCAACAGTAAGCCCAAGCAGGGGGTTGCAGATTCAAACTTTGCATACAACTTAAAAATCACACTTTTTGTCTTTACAGGTTTCTAAGGACATCGGATGGTCTCTAAAGGAAGAGGAAAGGGGTTGATCCAACCTTTATTTAAGGGTACAACAATGGAACCACAAAGACATAAGTATGTTAGGGTAGAAAGCACCCTCCTTCACAAACCCAAATTTATAAAACATAAATTTCGCAAATGCTGATTGAATGAGGAAAATGTGAACAATATTCTCCGCCAGGCGGCAAACTCACAACGCTGATGATTGCAGATGAATATTGACTCCGCTCCGGAGTATATACACAATTGGCTATCTAGTCGAACTACTCGAGTCTTTTATGCAGTTTCCTCGTCTAAATGCACAAAATTTACTTTTCCGGCAACTTGCACGAACGCATTTATCCAATGGCCAGCTTAATTATTCAGGCATTTGTGGTGGATTTCGTGCAGTCTACCACTGGATAGTTGATAAATACATTCGTGCAAGTGACCGTTAATGTACAAACCAAACTGATGTAAGACTTTATATCACCAACTCGATGAAGAGGATTATATTTGGAAAACAAACTTCGTTGTCTGTTCTTAGCAAACAATACAAGTGTATTTATAACCTAATCTTTTAAGATCATTAACAGCTTTTTATCTAAGAATTCGCAAAGAGAAAGGCTCACATTTAATAAAAGTATAATGTTCATGCACAAGATGGTGCTAAATTGTAGTACGATCTTGATAAATACAATTCAACGGCATCCACTTACAGCATCACCTGGATGTGTGTTTGCAGTCAATATTATTGTATCGTTTCCTTGAAGAGTTCTGAAGTATTAATAGCATTAATAAAACTTTAAATGAATTTCAAAAGCCAGTCACGGGTTGGTATACGTTCTACTGACATTGCATGATTTATGCAAAAGTTAATGCAAACACCCTTAATCTCGGATAGTGTGCGGAAGTCGAATAGGAAAAATCCAATATCCGCACTCAAAAAATTGTAGTGGGGGTGAAAGTCACAAGCCCACAACCCGGAAAATGTAAATTGGGTGCTGAACTATAATTTATAATCCAATTTAGTAGCATGCAGACAATCACGGAGTTGTTCGAGTCGTTCAAAGAGTCCTTATCCCTACTGATTTTGTTTATGTTGATTTGCCAATTTAACCATTTTTTACTCAATCCTTTTTTGTTCCGAGTTCTTGGAGACGAGCCTCATGCATTCAAGTGGGTTGAAAATCCCACCTTATCTTCAAAGGTAAACCGCACTCTCATAGGAATTTGTAAAAAAAAAGTCCCTACAGCCACCACTTGAACACTTCCTAAGGACAAATGCGAAGTAGACTAGCTACTAGTTGGTTGGTTGGACGACAAACAATTATTGAAAGTTGGTTGTATTGTCAGAAATTCGCCTCTGGGGACTCATTTGTTGCTTGGAATATTTGCCTGGCGATGAGATTGAAGCAATATTTGCCTTTCATGGCCCCATACTCTCTAGGGAGAGACGAATGGTAAATTTGAGCAATTAAATCTTAAAGAGCTGTCATTTGATATTGAGAAAATGATTTTGATTACTACGCCCTGAAGTCTTGACTCAAAGTAGTCCCTGGAGTTGTTTTGTTTTTGTTTTTTATTAAATTGATGTACTGTTAGTAGATATACGTAAATAAAGTGATCTCTGTTGCCATCGCGTCGTTTGTCATTATTATCTCTAAATTTCAGTAAATTTTCATCCAAATGTGTTGACGGGTTTGACTTGCTTGGAATAAATCTGTTTGCCTGGGTTTACTCTCAGGTTTCGTAGCTTGACACTGATTAATGAGTAGCAACAGCTTGTGTATACATCGCATATATGAACTTTCATGTCCTTTGATTAGCAAAGCCAGACGCGATGAGATGCTTTATTTAGGGATAATGATCTAAATTGAATTTTTTTGCTGTCAGATGCACGCAACACCAATTACTGCCTTTTTGCGGTCTGCCTCCATTCTTGTCATTTTTGTAAACAACGATCTAAGGCATTGTTATCATCTGTGCATTGTCTGAAAATGGAATTCATCATGGGTGACACTCGGATTTTGTAGAGCATAATTCAGTTGCTTTTGGTTGACTGCTTTGCTATAATTGAATTCATTGTTTAGATGACAAAAGGAATTTCGTCCATCAACAACACATTTTTATGTTCTTATATAATATAAATAAAGATTTAGAGTTTACAACGGTGCCTAGCCTGGCCAACCTCAAAATTGCAATCATTTGAACAAATAAAATGTGACTTTTTTTTATTTTGGTATAGGTACCCAGAGCTTAGAAAACAAAAATCAACCTCAGATAATAAGGGGACATAGTTGCAGAATTTGCCTGTCTAGTTTTAGTGGTCAAGAAGATGAAAACTGAGGGATTCTAGACAAATGTCATACCTATAGCCATTCATAAAAAAATTTATACTATACAGGCTTGACAAAATACCAGTGCCATAAATTCAATAAAGTAAGGAAATTGTCTTCGATTCATACCTAGATGTGGGAAGTAGTAGAGTAGAAACCGAATTCGTTGTTGCTTACAGCAGAACAAGTGTAAACATTTTCAAAATTCGCGTACTGTCACATTCATTTTCAGAAAAATGTCGTCTTTTTATTAAACCATAAGGAATTTTAAAAACGTTTTAAAAAAAAAATTGGACTGTGAAATTTTATCGCTGTCAAAGTGTAAAGTTTTCAGTATTTCAGCAACGATTGCAAATTATTGAAATTTATTATCAAAATTCGTGTTCTGTAAAAATGTGCAAAACCGCTGTTTTATTGAAAAATTGTGTTCAACGATGAGACTCATTTCTGGCTCAATGGATACGTAAATAAGCAAAACTGTCGCATCTTAAGCGATGAACAGCAACATGCCATACAAGAATTACCGATGCATCCCGAAAAAACGATAGTTTTGTGTGGATTATGGGCTGGTGGCATCATCGTTCCATTTTTCTTCAAAGACGACCGTGGAAGAAACGTTACCTTCAACGGCGAACGGTACCGACCCATGATACACGACATTTTTGCCCTAGTTGGCTGAGTTTAACTTGGTTGACATGTGGTTCTATCAACTCGGTGCCACATGCCACACAGCTCGTGAGACAAAGGAATGTTGAAGGATGAATTTGGTGGGCAGCTTATCTCTAGAAATTTCCCTGTTGGCCGCCAAGATCATGCGACTTAACACCTCTTGTTTATTTCTTGTGGGGTTATGTAAAGTCGTTAGTCTATGTGGACAAGCCGAACACGATTGAAGTCCTACAGGATAATTAGTGGAATACTGCCCGAAGTGCTCGAAAAAGTGACGCAAAATTGGACCATTTGAAACGGAGCCGCGGACAACATTTACATGAAGTTTACTTTAAAATATAAATGGCAAAGGTTTATTTATCGATTACAATAAAAATTTCGAATATTTGATGCAAATTTGAGTGTTTTATTCGAGATTTAAAAAAAATACGCTTAAAAAATCCGTTACCATCAAAAATAATACTGCAAAATTGTATACATTTTGTCTGTTGTTTAGGTATTATGTGTAGGTAACACCAACTTTTAAGGACGTTTATGTAATGAAAAAGTTTAATGAAATTTGATAACCTGTCTGAAAAAAGCGTTACGACAGTGCTGTCTTTAATATATCATTTGAAAAATAAACTAAGCTACATTTACTTTTTTTACGGGCTCAGTGGCGCGATGGTGAGTGTGATGAACTACCGCGCAGAAGGCCTGGGTTCGATTCCCAGACGTAGCAACACCTAAATGGTTTTTCACTTGCCCTCCTCTCGTGATGATCTGACAAATCATTCGAGTACTATCAGTTGTCAAGAAAAGCTTATCTCAAATTCGCCGTTCGTAGTCGGCATAAAACAGGAGGTCCCACCATCGTGCAAGAGGTACACACGAACACATGAATGGTTGTGAGAAAGCTCGGCTTTGGGCACTAACGAGCCTGTTGCGCCAAAAAGTTATATTTTTTTAGTACCGGACTTTGTCTATCTCGGCTCCGCTATTAACTCTCAACAACATCTCGTTAGAAATTAAACGAAGAATTGCTCTTGCCAAACACTGTTTCTTCAGGCTAAGAAGACAATGCAGTAGTAAAGCCCTCACTCTAACTACTAAGGAGATCCTATATAAGAACCTGGTCATCCCAGAGCTGAAGCATGGACCGTCTCAAAAGCGGATGAAGAAATCCTTGGTCGATTTTAGAGGAACATTTTTCGAAAAATCTTCGGTCCGTTTGCTATGAAAATGAAGATTCAACTTAGCTCTATACGAGCTGTACAGTGACATGTCGCTTGTCAAAAAATACTCCGCATTATACGTTTAAGATAGCTAGGACATGTAGAACGAACGGACACCAATACTCCGTCTCGCAGAGTCTTCGATTCCCAGCCAGACGTCGGACGCAGTAGAGGAAGACTTCGCCTGAAGTGGCCCGCACAAGTAGAAACTGACTCAACCAACTTGGAGTGCGCAACTGGAGGCAGTTAGCTAAGGCTGATTGGAGAGGCATGTTGGTTGAGGCCCAGGTTCATTCCGGACTGTAGCGCCACTTAAACAGCATAAGGCATTTGTCAATTGCGTTAAATGGGATCTTATATTCAATTCGGTGGATTAAGTAATAATTCAATAATTTCCCAACAGAATTACAACAAAATCCTTTTCTTTTTATTTTCTTGTAATACAAAAATAATGAATAGACATTAGAGAGTTTATGAAAAACCTTGAATTATTTGATATTTGATATATGTAATATGTAAATAATATATTTTTATCTATTTGAGATCATGATTGAGGGTTAGCCATCCTGATTTGTTTAAGTTAAAATATGTATTAAACAAAATAGAGTAAAACAATTCTTATCATAACATTTTCGTTACCATCTTTTTTTAAGATCACAATTTCAGTTTATTTTAAACTTTCACTGTATTTTTTTATAAATAAAGAGTACATGTTCCTTGCGTTTAGTTCAATAATCTGAACGATGAACGATTCAGTGTAACCGGCACATGTGAACACTGGTAATCCTTCCCGCAATCCTTAGTTGATATACCAAATGCCAAAAAGTAGCCACAGTTTAATAATTTGAAGTCTATATTCACCATAGGGTAAGGTGGCTGAGACGTTAGGTAGTTTTTATGTAATCCGCAATCGAGCCAATAGAACCTACTAGTGTCAAAATTTATCCGCAGCTGGCTATCATTTAAAAAAAATTGCAAATGACCTTAGATTGTCTGAATGTAAATTCGAGAAACTCTTTTTCATGAAATTGACAAAGATTCTCATACATACATTTTATTTTTTCTAAAACGGTTTATCTAGTCATTGCAAATCTTGTAAATAAATACAAATTTATCTAAGTCACTGCACCTGTCGGAAATCTCACATACAAAAAAATGATGACTGAAAAGCGCACAACATACATTCCTCGACTTGTCATTATGATCATAATAATGCCATCACAGATAGTGTCAAATGGCTTTTAATTATCATTGCCAAACAATGGGACACGGACACGACATCAACAAAAGAACGAATAAAATATTTAATTGATTGTATAGACATAATTGGCCCGATTCCAGAGAATTTAAAAATTAAACATTATATTTTGTTGTTGTAGTTAACAGTTAACGCACAAATGTTTCATTTGTCCCAAGGAAGTGGAACACATACTGTTTGTATACACATATATACGACTGAAATCCGACCGCGTCAAACGATTCTCGATGCTGCTCTAGGAAATTTATGTTTTCGTTATTTCAAAAAAATAACTCGTGTCTTTCACCAGAGCGAGCATGTGTGGTTGGTAAATAAAATATTTTCACAACCACGAGGTGTCATTGGACAGAAATTCTATTTAGTTTTGCCGAACTAATTAATATCAAATTAAATGTCAACGATTTGCTCAACAACTACTGGACTTTTTGACCTTTTCATTTATCTTGCAATAGTGTAATACATAAACATATAAAACGTGATGTCTATGACTAATTTGAATATTTTCAAATCATAATCATGACACTTCACATTTTGTATACTTTTAGCGTACAGTAAAGCCCACGACCGCCGAGCAAGGTGATAATAGGAAACTGTGAGCATTTCTAATTTAAGATCAAGCCTTCTGCATTTATTCCCTTGCAATATGATTAAGTGTGGATTAAATATGTTTAATTAGAATTTCGTGGTACATTTTTCAATTTTTAAATATTATTTTTGGCTTATTGCATTTACATTGAGTGACACTTGAAATCGCATATTACGTTAAATATTGCATAAAATATAAGATTGGGAAGAGGAAAATCTAAAGCGTGTTGAATAATTTTGAGGGTGTTACATCGGAAACTTTTCTTTAATAGTCAATTATGAAATTTCGTTTTATACCTCATTTGGGGAGGTATCAGAATGGGCATTGAAGTGTGAAACCATATTCAACTCTTACATAGCGTGCCAACAAAAGTAGTTGACCTTTTGTTGAAGTTGTTGGTGTTACAAAACAGCAAAAGCTGCTGTAAAATGCTGACCTTTTAATAGTATGTTTGTTTTTCACGTAACATAAGTTCGGCATTTATTTCCTTAAATGTGAACAAAGCTGGCATTGCCAATGCTTTGATATGGGTGGAGTGGACTCCGTTGACCTCTTAGCGTAAGGCCATTTAATAAAAAAACTTAAAGTCTTACTATTTAATAAATTCAGACAAACATCGAAAAGAATAAGACTGACAAGAAAAGCCTCACGAATTGCGTTTCAGAATCGGGTTTTAAGTATAGAGACTTTAGACCTCTCATATATATGTATATATATTTTTGAATTTCCTAAATACGGTACTTTCAAGCTATCGCTGGACTTACATATATGAAAACGCATTATCCTAGTTTGAGAATGCTGCATGCTTTATGTCAACAATATCATAACCTCTTCTCTTAACTTTACGAAAGCATTCACTGATGAATATCTGACAAAAATAATTAAAACAATTTCGAGAAAAGAGTCTTGAGAATACCATAGATGTGGCCAAAAATATTACTACTTTTATCAGAGAGATTCTGCAAGGTCAGTGCAAAAGTTGCCAAATCCTCCCTCGGGAATTCACACAAAGTCATCGAAGTGCTCAATTTACTGCCATAGTCAATAAATTATATACGCCATCATCGGAATTTATTGTCCAAAATGTATTGTACTGTACAAAATCATCCTTTTCCTAATATCCCTGCCGGATTATCATTGCCAACCATTAATTTTGAACCACTAAACCACTAAACCATTCTCACCAGCCAAAATTTACCAACATTCTTACCCTTTAAAATCGAACGACATTTCTATACGTCCGATCGGTATCCCGAACCGAATCATTTTTCCCTCTCCAAATTCTACCTCACGAAATTCCTATCACCGACTCTTCTCCGTACCAAATTTCTTTCCGCACATCATTTTCATCTCGAATTATGTGATTTCTGTTTGCTTATTTTAACTTCCAAGTAATATTTTTTATACAACAGTTCACAGACAACGTTTCAGGACTAAATTTTCATTCGTGCACAATACACAAATAAATCTCATCTAGGAATGATTTCTTTGATAGTTTTGAGCATTGCTGAGCTTTAGAATACTTGTTCCCATAAATACAGAATTTTGATCAAGGAATTTCAGATGATAGAATGTACAAGTTTTAATAGGAATATCCTGTCAAAATAATAGCCCTTAAGGACTTTGTTCATTGTTTCGAAGATAACGACCACTTACGCTAATACAAAGAAGATCATCGTGACCGCCAATGTCAAATCTGTTATGACATTTGTGAACTAGACAGATGTAGAATACAAGTGAACAAGCCATGAAGCGATACACTCCGCAAGAACGCGGAATAATCGTGTCTATTTTTTGCGTAATAGTTTTCTGTAGTGTTGGCGCAGCTCGAATTCCGTCGCCGATTCCCGGCCGTCCCACACCGACTGCACAAACACTGCGCCGCTTGGCCACCAAACTTGAAGAGAAATTGCCAAGAGACGTTGCCAAGAGTGGCTGTTCACGCTGGAGGAGTCATCGGGCCATTTGTTTTCGAGAACGCCGCTGGTCAAACGACAGCAGTGGACGGTGCGCGCTATAGGGCCGTGTTAACCGAGTTTTTTCTGCCGCAGTTGAACGAATTAGGACTGGAGGACATGTGTTTCCAACAAGACGGAGCAACGGCACACACTGCGCGAGCCACAACCGATATTCTGAAGGCGACGTTCCCGGGTCGCCTCATCTCTCGTTTTGACGATTTGCACTGGCCAGCAAGATCGCCCGATTTAACCGTTCCAGATTTTTTCATAATTTTTCTTTAGGTATGTATCAAAGTTGTTTTTGAAAAATTTAGATATGGAAGTACCATTAGTTAAGTATTGACCCAGACGAAAATCTGTTTAGCCATTTAGCATTAAGTTCCGTTTAAAGACCGACAGACAAACATAATTGTGAGAATTTTTTTTTAAAGTTCTAATTTAATGTTCGGTTAAAATCTCGAGTTTAAATGTTTTCACGAAATCAATACTTGTTCTTGTTGGAAATAGTAAAATATCAACATTGACAAAATAACGCAATCAGAAATTCGAACTACCAGCAGACATATATGTTTACAAAAAAATTATTATCCAACAATTTAAGTAATACCTAAAATAATAGAGCTACGATACAAATTTTAGATTTAGCAAATATCTGAAAGCATAAAGGGGCACTGCGCACCTGGTTCAAGTTTATAAAGACTTTTCTAGACTTTTACGAGACAAACACAGCAATTAATGCCTAGACATCATAATAATATAATAGGCATAGTAAAAGTATATTTCCAAATCTAAATGAGATATGAAGTATTTTGTTGTTAATTTTTTTAGCTCACCCGGTGAGTTAACAAGGTGAATATAAGCACACTGGCAAAGCTTTTATTTAGTATGCCCATTCGAGATTCACAAATAATCACATAATCCACAAAATCGAATCAGCTTCTTCCATTCCCAAAAGAATAAAATCCATGACTCATTATGCACTTTAGAATTTATTCTCCTGTCTGATAGACATCTGAAAGACATCAATTGGATTTTATGTACATTCGCCATTGAATTTTAAATTTTGTATAGTGGCCACTCAACAGTATCCTCAAGAGGGTGGCTTTCTGCTTTTCAAGGAAAAAAAATCCCCAACAATATCTGACAACAAGGGACGGAGACAATAAATCAACATTTGTGGCTAAGGATTCTCAAGTTTGCCCGACTTTTACCAATTTTTCCCTTAAACAAGATTATTACCAATTCCGTTATAAGAATTTATTTCCAACTCTTGAAAATTAACTTACTGACACACACCAAAAGAAAACTCAATTAAAATTCTAATAAATTACGGATTGCCTATGTGACACCTTTATATAGTCCAGACAAAACAAATTCAAATCGTGAACGTGAAATGCAAAAATGTTCTACATCGTCTACCTCTATATCGTGCTATTGAGGCGTGCTATTGTACTTCACTCCCAGACTGTTTGTACAACTTTACTAAACCGAGTAAACGACACGATTTACGTTTGTTGCTTGTAATCTTAACCACGAGTATTTATGTGCATCTAAAAATAATAGCATGGCGAAATAAAAAAAACACAACAACATGGCAGATACAATTGTTATTATGAGGTTTTGATTTTTATTACGAGTGTTGGTTCCAACAAAATCAATAAGATTGATACGAGTATCTATTTATCGTTTGTCAATTTGTTATATTTCTTATATTTTGTAATTGCTAACGATTGGCGTGTCTAAATACTTGATTGGATTTACGACAGTCAATTGAGACTCTGGTGTCTCACAGAATACGTCTGTTGTATTGTGACATACATATCTTCAGAAGTTGTAAAAAGTAGAACCAAATATGTACTTAATATAAGATAGATTTTCAGCAGAAAGATGATTCACCTGTCATAAGTGGGTTTTGTTGGACAAATTATTACACAACTTCGTGAGTTGCTATGTGTGTATTAAAATGTGACGAATTACTATATTTACATTGAAGCAGATAATTCGATTTTAAAATAATTTTCCTTGTTTGATATAACGTTACTTCAACAAATGCTTGGTCTTAATATAGAAATGGGTACATATTTATTGATTTGGAAGTATCGATGCCGAAAAGATCTCTCGCAAAGCAAAGGCACCTTCTTTGAATAATAAATAATAAACAGTAGCACTTCGGTTATGAGAGGTAAGTCTAAACAAATTCGTGAGAGCTATAAATATCTGGTCGTATATAGGACACAATTCATTGTGAAATTCACGTCCATAAAGAATGATGATTTATGCCGAAAACTATTATTCATTCACATTAAATGTAAGACGAATAAATGAAAGAAAACATGGAGTAAGTTGGTCGATATTTTGATTTGGTTTGTTGAAAATTGTCAATTTTTGGATGTGATTGTAAACATGCGAATAAATTAAAGAAGATATTAAAGAAAAAAAATATTTTATTTTCGGCTGTCTGTCTGCTCCTCAAGCGATTTTCATGAAATGTTGATGTGTTTTTATGTTTTCTAGAATATTACGTTTTTTTAAATTTAATTCAATACCGGTAACAGATCGATTACAGTCGTAATAATTCGCCTTTGCAATACAATTTTATCCAGGATCATGGGCTTTTGTCTTTGATTACCAAAATACAGCTTTTTAGCTATTTATCTTCAAAATGGGGAAGCGAAACATGTGAGACACTTATGATCTGCTTCACAAATCATTTAATGCCTATAATTTAATATATTTAATCTGAAACCTATTTATAACAACAGCGTATAGTGACTTCGGTTCTAACGACATTTCAGCTATAACGACGAAATTTAAAGCTTAAGCTTGGTTTCGTATTAAATAGTGAATGATATCATTCGGTATTAATGACTTCGGCAATAACGACCATTTCGGTTATAACGATCATTATGACAGGAGTTGTTCGTAAAATTCAGATATATCGACCGAAATCAAAATACATAAACGAAAATGATCCTTAAAAATTCGGACATTGGACAAAGGATCAATAATGTGGTCATTACAGGGCCAATACTGCAAACCACAGCAATTGAGATTTTCAACGTACCGAAAGTTGGATCTACCGTTTTCCCTTGCGAAACCACATTGTGCTTGGAAATTTTTTTAAAGAAGCTAACAGCAATAGTACGAGGAGAGAAACGACTCTGTTAAATTTTTAATGTGGACGAAGCCGGAATTTTTTACAAGTTAAGACCTCACAAAAAGTAAAAGACAAAAAATGCACAGGTTGAAAGAAGAAAGAATAACCATGCTCGTTGGTGCAAACAAAAATGGATCGGAGGAATAAAAAAACGTCTTGTTGTTGCTATTAATAAAATGCAAGGTGTTTTAAAGGTACCAAGTACCAACATTTTGTTGCTTTTCGATAACTGCCGATCACATCCTAAGACTTAAAACCCTACTTAAATTTCTGATAATTTTTGACCTCGAGATTTTAATTGATTCTGAGATAACGATGATAGCGGAATCCCAAAAAGTGGTTTTCGGAATTCCGTTCGTCGGTCGTCGGTCAGTCATTGCAGACGGATCTCACCGTAATGGTCTCTCCAGCCTAAACGACTTGACTTCAGTATATCGCTTGTGGCTCGCGCAGCGTGTGCCGATGCTCCGATGGAACCATATGTCCTCAAGTCCGTATTCGTCCAATTGCGGCAGAAAAAAACTCGGTTAACATGGCCCTATAGCGCGCACCGTCCACTGTTGTCGATTGACCAGTGGCGTTCTCGAAAAAAAAAAAAATGGCGCGATGACTCCTCCAGCGTGAACAGCGCACCATGCAGTAACTTTGAGCCGGTGTAATGGCTCCTTGTGCTCCTCGTGGATTTTCGGTGCCCCAGAAGCGATAGTTTTGCTTTTTCACGTACCCTCTGAGGTGGAAATGAGCCTCATCGCTCATTAAGATTTCGGTCGAAAAATCGTCCACTTCATCCTCTAGATAGAAGATGATACGGCATCTGGTCGATGTTACCGGCTACAGCTCGACATCCTCGGCAACAGCGGCGATATTCTCGGCACAACAGGCGCTCCGGGGCCGGCCACTTTTGGCAACGTCTAGTGTGGTCCCATACTCTTCAAGGTTGGTGGAGGTTGAGGGAGACAGCTTGCTTGTTGTGGTTTCCCTTCCCCTACCCCTGACTTTTCCTGTTAACATTTCGTTTAATGTGAGTTTAGATATACCCCGACGAGCTTAAAGAAGTTTCATTTAAAAAACTGTATTTAACCGAGTTTAATTTGTTTTCTGTTGGTTAGAAAATACAACACAACACATTTTGCATATCAAATGCAATATACTGAGCACATGAATAGATGAACAGATGAACAGAAGGCTACAATCCGCTGTGCGGATCGTCTAATACCCTATCCCATTCTACCCTAAAAATAAATATCCCCAAAATTTCGGCTATATGGTGATTAACATATTGTTGAGACGGTTTATCAAAATCTTTTATGGTTCGACAAAAAACAACGTTTTTCGCCTGGTTATGCTATGAGGAAGTGTATACAAATGGTTTTTGTATGAAAACGCCTTCAAAAAGTAGGCGTGTGTTAAAATGATATATGGAAGAAATGTTTATGTTACCATTACCAATGATTTTGCAAAAGTTTAAAACTTTACCGAAAAATGTTTTTTATTAAAAACTTTCTAGATATGATGTTCATACACTTTTCCAGAATCTCTAACGGTGTTGCCTAACACTACGTTTTTCTAAAAAGAGGGCGTGGCAGTGAGCCGATTTTAAAAATTTGTACACTTGTTCTGCGGGGAGCAACAATGAACACGTGTAGCAAATTTCATCACGGACGGACGGACGGACAGACATGTCTATAGCGACATAGCTACCGATTCTGAGTCGATCCATATACTTTAAGCATTATCTTGCTAAATTATTTATCTTTGTTACAAACTATATATCAAAACTAATATACCCCTATGGGATAAGGTATAAACATCTCAGCATTCGGCGTATAAGATGGCTTGTACATATATAAGCCCAAAAAACGAGGAGATTTTAATAACTCAATAAACCAAACGAATAATTTATAGCACATAAGTACCTACTTTTTGACAGTTTTAATTTATTCCTACTAACCAATACAGATTATGTTTTATATATAAACATATAAAAAAATAAACTAAGTCACTGTTTAAAAATACGACCCACCTAAACTATGTCAAATCATCTAAATTTGTTTATTATTTCATTAGCTGGGCAATAAATGTTTCCTATTTGCAGTTTTTATTATTCAACATAACCTCTGTTCCCAAATGAGCGAACAAAATATCCATATTTATTGCGCCTCGAGAATAAAAAGACAAAATGTCCTTTGGAAAAATACTATGCTCTGAGCTGAAATTGATAATAATTTGAAAAAAAAAGAAAATACAAAAGAAAATATAAAAAGCAAATATTCCAGTCTTTGGGTGGATACGAATAAAAAATGCAAATAAGGAGAACCGCAGTGATTTTCGTATTCCCACTAACGAGGTATCCTTTTTCCAGTTTAGTATCAATATAAATTTAAGAGTTTATTTATTTCGAACAATCTTTAAGCCTTCAAGGTAAAATGAAATGTATGTTCAACGCTTGAATGAACCATTGAAGGAGAGGTTAAAATGAGAATTAAATATTTTGTTTTATTTTTCGGAATCAGATCCTTCAAAAGGTATCAGCCAACACGTGTACAAAAGCATACCTGTTTTGCATTAAGTGAGTAGCACAAGATAATGACATTTATCTTCATTTGCTTTGTTCCTTCGCGTCGCTTAGATGATGTCGCAAAAAATATACAACAAGGATATCATTTTTCTGTTTGTTCATCATAGGATTTTTAAGGAATTTCCATTTTATGAATATATACATTTTTTTTAATTACATTTGCAGTGTTTTTTTTTTTGCTTTGGTTAGAGTATCCACTCTACCCAAAAATAAAAGTAAATGGTGCTTCAGATCCTTCAAAAGGACACATTGAAATATTAAAAGTTTTAAGGAATATACCATTTCTATTTTCTATTTGTATACATTTTTGGAATCATCTGTTAAGGCTCTAATACTTGACGACTAGCGGTAGAGACTTTGTAAATTGTGATTAAAATCCTGATGAATGTTTCTAAAAAGGAGTGCAATTACTTGATTGACGCCTATGTACATACATACATACCAGTTACTAATGTTTCCTTGTACTCAAATTAATTACCCTGAATTTTAGTTTTGTGTTTTATATCCATAACCACATCCGGTTTTTAGTGTCGACCGGAGTAACTGAAGCTCCACAAGAGCTGTCATGTATCTTACTCATGCACACCAGTTTGTATATTATATGGTTCTGGTTTGGTATGGTTGCACAGAACACCTACTTAATTTGAAAATCAACATATTCCACAAATTTACTTAGCACTTTTCCCAACTCTTATTCAAACAGGAAGAGCTGTAAAAATTAATGGAAGCTTATGCTATATTCATAACATATATACAAGCCTCTAAGAAAATGTTCCCAATAGCTTTGAAATATGAAGCAGCGTTTTATATGTCCACAACATAATACTTCTCAGACATTACCTTTTTATATAAATATTAGATTCGAAGTCCTAACAAGAATGTGGGTAACTTTAAGAATGAAATGAAAATATCACAACATGTACTCGTCCTTCAACGTTATTATACATGATATGGGTAAATGCGTATATTATACTGTAGGTATATTACTTTTAACCTAAATCAAGCATTTAAAAATAAACATAATGAATTGTTTTCGAATCATTTTTTTATTAAAAGCCAAGCTGCTGCTCTGGGATTCTTGGTCAAAGAAAAGAATAATTTATCTATTACCAAAGAGTATAGAACTTCTTAGAGTGCGCATTTCATACAACGAATATTTTAAATGGGGGGTACTGATATTGATACCCCAGTATTCACATTGTTACTCAAGAATCAAACAACAGCCTTGACGACGCATACGATCTACGAAATTTCTCCTACGCACTTACCGCCCGAGTCTGAAACGGCTGCAACATTTTTAGCTTTGATGTGTACTTTTCTATATTACATACATTCCTTAATAATTCAATAAATTTAATAAAAAGTTAAATTATTTTATTGGCATCTGAACATTTCCAAACATGTATCGGATTCCGACAAGAAAATACGTTATCATGATACTTATTCAGTCTCGTGCTGGAACAGATAGTGCATAGGTAGGTAGCAGTATACGGAGGACATTATGTTCCACAAATCCGTCCAGCTACTGGGGTATGCAATATCGATATCATTGGTCGCTCCCATCGTGCTGTTGTAGAAGCATTTACGGAAATTGAGAAAGAGATGATAGTAACACCCCTGAGTTCTTCTACCTCGGGGGAAACTCTAGGAAACCGGTACTATTTCGGTTTAGCAAAAAAGATGCTATTACGAACCGTCTAAATGTTTACTTTACCGGAACCTAATATTATCAGTCCTACTTTATGGCGCCGGTGCTGGACAAAAAGCAGGAAAGCGGAGTAAATATTAAGCACTTTCGAAAGAAAAAAAATTCTCCGTCGATTTTTCGGTTCTGTATGCGACGAAGGAGAAGACTGAAGGAGAAGATAAAACAAATTTTAGAGCTCTACCAAGATGTGAATGTCATACAAATGATAAAAAGGGAAAAAATAAATAAATTAGAAGAGTCGACATAAAAACGTACAAAAAAGTACGTACAATATCTAACCACTTAATAATATGGACCGTTAATATTTTAATAGAGTGATCCCTCAAGGTAATGCCCAGTTCGCTCATTTTTACGAATTTTCGTAGTATTCCAACATTTACTGATCTACTGGATGTCCGCCGGGAAGGTATACTACTTTGTTTTGCCGCCATGTTGGTAAACATTAGTCTTGACAGTTCATATTTGGCAGTCGTGAAGTAGACACGTGGAAAATTTATTATGGAAAAATATTCGATAAACCAACGTGTTTAATTGGTAAAACATTTTATCAAAATCAATCATAGAATACTGTAACGATGAGAAACTTGCGTGAAACAACATCAATTCGACGCAGTGCTCAGGAGCTTGGACTTCAAAGAACAACTTTAGCCACAATTTTTCAAAAGGATTTGCATTTGTTTCCATTTAAGATTCAGTTGGCACAAGAGCTTTTCCACAAGACCATTTACGCTGCCGTACATATGCCAATAGGATGTTACAGCTAGCCCATGACAACCCCGATTTTCATTTGAATGGATATGTTAACAAACAGAGAGGGCAATGAAAAACCCTGAAATTATTCATCAGTCACCTTTGCATCTGGTTACAGTCTGTGGTGCAATTTGGTCAGGAGGAATCATAGGACCTTACTTCTTTGAAAATGACAACGGCGTAACGGTAACTGTGAATGGGGAGCGATATCGTGATATCATTGAAAACTTTTTAACGCCACAACTGCATGCTTTGGGCTTGTTTAAGGTGTGGTATCAACAAGACGGTGCCACGTCGCATACAGCCAGGGTTACAGTGGAATTACTGCGAGACCTCTTTCCACAAACAAGTTATTTCAAGAAATGTTGATGTTGATTGGCCTCCAGGGTCGCCTGATTTGGCTGCTAAGGGGTAGTGTTTGTGGGGATATCTGAAAAGCAAGGTTTATGCAAACAAACCAGAAACGCTTGAGCAACTCAAACAAAATATTCGTGATGAAATTAATGAAATACCGTGTGAAAGGTGTGAGAATGTAATGAAAAATGTGCTCAAAAGGGCTCGCATTTGTGAGACTGACAGAGGCGGACTTTAATCTTATATTGTATTATATAATAATATAATTGCCGACATTAAGTAATATATTTATCAATATAAGATCCGTTTTCTTTCATTTAATCAAAAATTATAAACAAAAAAAGTAGTATACCTTTTCGGCGGACACCCTGTATAATATAAAGCGCTCGTACTTTCGGAGAAACATTTTAGTATTCTTCTCCAATATAAATTGCTCGTACTTTCGGAGAAACATTTTAGTATTCTACCCCAATACAAATACGTTTCGCACCTATATGCTTACAAATTAGAACAGGTGCTTTCAACAATTAAATACTAGATCTTGCACGTTGCGGCTGACATTAAGCTACTATATCAATCTCACATAAAAGAGGTTTCAGGTATATTGATATTCCTATCGGTACATGCAATCTTATTGCAGCGTCACATGCAACCAGCCGATCAAAGTTCATGTTTGAACAAAGATAGTTGTATTACATGACAGCAAACTCTCTAATTATTGGCAGGCACACAGCAATGTTTGACCTTCATGCTAATTACTTATACAAGAACTAGGAGGAAGCAGGAGGAACCTTAAGTTCCTATAAATTGACTTAACCAACTTTGTTTGTATATGTAAAATCGTTAATCGATGTCGTAATTATAAAGTTGAATTTAAGCTACAATTGGTAAACTATTGGTAAGGCAGTTGTGCATCATCGATAAATCTCTTCCAATGTAATCAATTACTTCTGAGAAACTGCTCCAATCCAACTACAAGTAACTGAACCTAGATAGTCTGTATCTGACCGTAAAACCGCATGAAAGCATTCTGCCTAAGCTAAAGAATGCTTAGGCAATATAAGGGTCAAGTATATTTTCCTGTTTGCTCTCAGCATACATATCCTTTCGTGGGTCTCTTTTCAACGGCACCAATACACCAACTACATTCATCCATTATATAGCAGGACGTGAGTGTAACCCAATTGTCCCAAATGGAGCATCTAGGTCTACGTGAGAGGATTTTTTAACTCACTCCTGGATGGCGAGTACACTATACCATCTATCAAAACATTTTAATGAAATGACGCTCCTAAGTTGGGTTGTGGTGCTAGTGACAGCGGTGCGATTTCCCTAGTTTCGAAAATAGCCCACTTCAGTCCGATAATAAAATTTACCCCTTTGTGTCAGAAATGATTGGCTTAAGCAGTGAGCTTTGATCCGTCCTTTGGGTGTGTGATGTATTATGAACTAGATACATTATTTTCAACTGACGGTATTGAGCATTTAATGCAATTAAAAATATGACATTGACATAATCTGAGATATGAGTTTCTGACATTTCAATTCTGTTTAAAGCACACATTCTAATTGTTTATATGACGTGGCATATCTCAACACAAAAGGTTTTGCGCGGCATGGGAATTTATATGTCCCAGTGACCAAATATCATTTAGTTTACAATTTATCCAATCTTTGGCATTTAAACAATTGTAGATAATTTACTAATTAACTTGAAAGATAAGCAATTGCACATTTGCCGGTGGGTCTGTGATAATGAATCTCTTTGAAATTGATTTAAGGAAATGGAATGTATTCATGCAGGTACCCTATCCCCCGTTGATACCAATGGTGTACATTTTTCTTCATGTAATAGCCAGCTTATTCGGTACGGCACTGTCATGACAAAGTAGCTGGATAATGACTTTTGTATGTATTATCTTGTCATTTTCAATTCAGTCTTACAATTATTTGTATTTGCAAGTAGTAGGTTGGGGAGCATGTCCTTTATAATGTTTTACATTGAAATCGATTTCAGAGGGTGGAGTGTTTTCCTGTGTGCACAATAATACGCAAATGTCCCTATCATCTATGTACCGTTATTGTGCTAAATATGAACAGATTTGTTTAACCTATTGCCTTGCAGCCCTTATCCGAATCAAGTGTACATCAGAATGCTGTATTGCGTCATATAATGTCTTATCCTTCACATTCCATTTAAAAAATAGAAGGATAAGAAAATCGATAAATCAAAAATTGAAAATTCCTAAAAATAATTCCTCGGGACATCCAAATATGGACTGGTACTATGAGTGCAAGCAAATTTTCTTCTAATCTGAAATATAAACATGAAAAATGAGAACCCAGCTGGGGGCAGACTAATCTTAGAATTGAATGGATGTCCATGAGTTTTTGACTAGCACATTCCTATAGGTTTATTGATGGATGCCAAAGGACACTCTGTAAACGGAGGATTTGCATGGCTTATCCCTTTTCTACAATATAAACATTTTTCTTGATGCAACGCTTGGTAAGCAAGGCAGACTGTGATTTAAATTAGTTTTCGTGACTTTGTTGAATATTGAAGGGATGCCAACAAACGACCTGGACTGAAAATATGAATTTGATGTAAATTCGTAACATATAGATATAACTACTTCCCAACAAATGAATGGTAAGGATATTCTTTATCTTTCTTGTATCTGTGCGGACTCTTTTTTTATAATAAAATGGAGGTTCTCCTATACGTAACATGCAACTTGAAAATTCTATGGATTTGAAATGCCTTTTCCATTATGCACATCCCAGGATGGATTGAATTATCTTATAATGAAAACAACGGACAATGAGTCTTCAAATCCATCTCATAAGAGCTACTTATTATTGATTTGCGAAATCATAAGAGGAATAAGATTAAGGCTGAAGAGTAATATTATTGATGGTTTATCACAACAAATCAAGGTTCGCATTGATTTAATCAATATCTTCAGAGATATAACGTGTCACCAAAAATTTAAAACCGCCAAGAGACAAATCGTTACAAAAAGTTTCTAATTAAAATCAAGCATATATATTTACGTCTATCAGACAAATTGAAAGACATGTTCGATTAAAGTCCGTCAACCAAATAAAGAGTATTGTGATCACATGAAGACACTTCTTCTTATAAAGGGTGGTTACATTTTAAAGGCCGATGTTGATTTTAAATAAAACACAAATCATTTACTAAGTTATCGACATTTCTTTTTTATTATAATATTGGTATGGTTCAATTGTGTATTTAATAAAATAGAAGCCGCGATCTCGGAGGCCCACCTCCTTCCGATTGTCCAAATTTTCGATGAAGCTGAGGCATAGTTGAGGTTCTATGCCGAATCATCTCATCCTTTACCCCTTAAATTGTAGCTGGCTTATCGACGTACACCTTTTCTGTCAAATAACCACAAATTAAGAAACCCAACGGTTTCAAATCACATGATCTTGGCGGCCAATTGACATCGCTAACGCGTGAGATAGCACGGCCATTGAATTTGTCGCGCAATAGAGCCATTGTTTCGTTGGCTGTGTGGCAGGTGGCACCGTCCTGTTGAAACCACATATCGTCCACATCCATATCTTCCAATTCGGGCCATAAAAAGTTCGTTATCATCTCACGATAGCGAACAGCATTCACAGTAACTGCCTGACGGACCTTATTTTGGAAAAAATACGGCCCGATGATGCCATCAGCCCATAAATCGCACCAAACAGTCACTCTTTGTGGGTGCATTGGTTTTGCGACAATCACTGTTTGATTATCGTTCGCCCAAATGCGGCAATTCTGCTTATTGACGAATCCACTGAGGTGCAAATGAAGATGAACTGAAGATGATTTTCTTCGAAAATTGATCGTCCACTGTTGCCATATATTGTCACCATTCTGACCATTGACGACGCTTGAAATGCTCAAGAGTCAAGTTCTTGAGTCAATTACACCTTCACCGTCTTTATGCATACTGTTTATCAACGACGAGCATGTTTAACCGATTGTACTCACATTTGGACGATTAAATTCACTGAAAAAATCATGAAGTGCACGATATGCATTTTATTTTGAACGCCCATTTTTATAATAAGTCTGAATAACTTCAACGCGTTGCTCGATTTTGTATATTTCCATGGTTCAAATTGAGTAAGTCTGAAATTGAGAAATGTCAAATGAAATGTAGAAAAAAAATTGCCGTTGAGGTGGGGTTCACATTCAACATCGGCCGTTCAAATTTGCATATACAAACGTACTATTCTACACTCAAAACATGATTGAATCAAGATGACAAGGAAATCAATATTTATTGAATAATTCCTAATGTAATGTGTAATTTTACATAACCTCATTAAACGAACGAACAAAGCAAGTAGACAGTGCCGCCTTCACCAGCATTGGCCAAATTTGTAAATAAAATACAATAGGCAAGAGGGAAGCGTACGTATGGTCGACAAAAAATTGTCGACTGAACAAATATAAATTTCATCGACTGTAAAAATGTCGACTAAAGTTTGATCGACCAAAAAAAAAATTTACAGTTAAAAATCCAGAACATTTAAATGGCAATTCAAGAGTTGTTGGTAAAAATGTCGACTTTTATCTAAAATGAAACAGGAATGCTCTCTTTTAATGTGTAAACTCAGTATTATTACTGATTTAATGTTCTGTTTTTACTTTCTCATCGATTTGTTTTGTTTCTTTTCTAAACGCTGAACAAATCCTTCAATTAGTATTTTGTGTTTATTTTTATTTGACTGAAGTACTTAGTTAACACTACACTCCATTTTGCCTTTTTTTTATTAAATTAACAATATGTACTGCGGGTTGCAGGCTGATATGATTAAAAAAAATACAAGTATACAGTATATAGTTATTCGAAACTAATATCTGCTAATAACGGGTGATTTTCAGTTTTTTTTTTAAACCAATATAGAGAACACTAAAATTTGCATAAAGTATACAAAATGTGAATTGTAATCGATAACTAGACCTTTGCCATTTACGTTTTAAAGGCAACTTCATGCAAATGTTGTTCCAAATGATCCATTCGGAAGGTCCAATTGTGCGTCACTTTTTCGAGCATTTCACATGATCTTGGTGGCCTACTCGCTGGGCCACTTCGAGAGACAAGCTCTTATTAAATTCATCCTTCAACATTTCCATTGTTTCACGAGCTGTGTGGCATATGACACCGTCTTGATGGAACCACGTGTCAACCAAGTTCAACTCAGCCAACTAGGGCAAAAAAAGTCGCGTATCATGGATCGATATCGTTAGCCGTTGACGGTAAAGTTTCTTCCACGTTCGCCTTTGAACAAAAATGGAGTGATGTCACCAGCCCATAAACCACACCAAACTGAAGAGTGTTCATTAATCTAGATGCGACAGTTTTGCTTATTTACGTATTCGTAGAGCCAGAAATAAACACAATTTTTCGATAAAACAGCGGATTTTAACTCTGAAGCCAAAAAAATACAAATACAACTTTTTGGCGCAACAGGCTCCTTAGTACCCAGGGCCTTGCTTTTTCACAACCATTCAGGTGTGCGTGCCACCTTGCACGATGGCGGGACCTCCTGTTTTATACCGACTCCGAACGGTGCACTTGAGATAAGCTTTTCTTGACAATTGATACTACTCGGATGATTTGTCAGCTCATCACGAGAGGAGGCCCAGTGAAAAATCATTTAGGTGTTGCTACGGCTGGGAATTGACCTTCTGCGCGGTTCATCGCACTAACTATCGCGCCACTAAGGCCGTCACCTGAATCCCATTCACCAAAATTTAAACGTTGTGGTAGGTCATTCGGCTTCAATCCTTGCACAAGTTACATTTTTTAGGCTTTCAAACCCAAATCGACACACAAAATTTTCCATGTGGTTGAGTAACACATGCCCAATTGCTGAGAACACCGATGAATTGACATTTCACGATCTTCAATAAAATTGGAAGCAACGACTACAATATTCTCTTCGATACACACTGTACGCGTGCGAGTCGATGGTTTAATGTCCAACAACGAATTGTTGATTCACCAGGTCGATTATGACGACCAAGATATGGTCGTAATAAACTGTGCACATTTTTCACAGAAGACCAATTTTGATAACAAATTTCAATAATTTTCTATCGTTGCTCGTTTGTAAGTCTTTCCATGATTAAACGGCAGAGTATACTGAAAACTTTTCACTTTGACAGATGACGTTCGACGCAGTTACTAACTAGTACTGCCAACCGGAAAAACTTAACTCTTAAAAAAATCACAGTTAGTTATTCAAAACTAATATCTGCTAAGACATTAGAATTTTATAACTTAATTACATTTTTAAATGTAAAAAAATTTATATAGCAAACAAAGACAAAATAAAACAATATATTACAAACTCTCCATAGACGCTGATGTTTTGATGCTTGTATATGAAGGACATTAAATGTTGTGTCCTCACACCCACCATGACAAATGTCAAATAACAAGAAACCCTTAATAACGAAATCTTACACACAAGCGGAACTATTACTACAGTTTCGTTGTAAGTTTTAGATTTTTATGACATATATAAGTACAAAACTGTCAAAGAGAAAAGTTCACGCTATTGTATAACTTACGTTCATTTTACTACCATCCCCCAAAGAGAGATCCTGCGTGGTGCGGATATACATTTTTTTTTATTAATTTAACGTTATCTTAGTTTGGGATGTTTTTTGTGTGTAAGCGTTTTTTGTTTAAAAAGTTAAAACAAAATCACAAAGTTTTACAGAACGTATACACGTTTTGGTTTTGAAATGTTCGCTCCACTTGGTTGCCGACGAGATGATGTAATAAATGGCTCACATACCCATTTCGAAATGAAATGTTCTACATGTGGCGTCGGGCGGCATACATTATTTTTGTGTTCTCCCTGCTCGTTATAAAACAGAAACCCGTAAATGTCACTCCGTTGCATCTTTCATGTTGAAAAAAAGCTCAACAAGTGTGTGGTAATCGTTCTGAGTTGGGTGCATAGTTAATTTAATTTTATGTAAATTTTTAAATTAAAAATCCTACTGAAAGAATATAGCTATGTGCCCACATTCGGAAGCGGGGAGACCTTCAACATTTTTTTTCGTCGTCAGAACTATACATAATGAATATAACAGGATACTTCCTTGGGATACTCTAGGAATTCATTCTTCAAATTATTGTGAAAAAAGGAAAACAATATAAAAATGTTTTACAATCGGTAAGGTATACAATAATGGTAGTTAGAAAAGTAAAAAATTATTTTGATAAAAACTTGGTGAATGCGACGGCGAAAAGACATTATGAATGCATCAATACATTTAATTAGATAAATTCAAGTAATGTCCGATAATCCTTTGTGGTGGTGGATTTAGATTTAGATTTAAGAATATAAAATCGATTGCAAACGTATGTTACACAAACAAGCACGTGTTGTTAATTAGATCAGTTCCAGTGAAGCAACAAAACAAAAATTCAACAAATGCAAGTGGGCATTTTTAAATGCAGAAAAAAAGAACTGCATTGTCAGCTACACTCTAAAAAAATACTTGTGAAGACTTATCGCACAAGCACACAACATGTCTATTGAAAGTGACATGATTGGAACTTGTAACAAGTACCCCTGAGAGTGGATGGTCCTCAGACATAAGTAACCTGAAATACTTGGTGTTCGATGAGTAACAATGGAATCGATCATAATAGATAAATCGGATACTTTGAGAAATGCATGGATACATTCAAATTAGTTTGGACTCAGATGTCGCTGTCTCTGTTTTAATTGTTTTTTTTACGTGGAAAAACACACACAATCGATTCGTCTTTTGAGGATTCCTGTCAGAGTCCAGCTCCTCATCGAATATTTATGAGAGTATTCCTTTGTGTGTCCTTTTCATGCTTAATTTATAGTCTCCGTTCCTTCTGCTTAGACGAGTGTTTTTTTTTTGTGAAGTAAATTTTTGTAAAGTAATGCGAATGCGGACGTAGTTGGTCTTTAAGGACCTTTTTTATGTTGATGTCGAAGCGTTTGGTTTATTGTTTCAAATTTAAATATTTATATGAAAAGGCTTAGGAGAGTCTTTGATGATTTTATGAGGCAACAGGTTCGGTTTGTTGATATACGACACGGGCTTTTGGTACATCTGTTTGAACCATAAAAAAATAACAATTAACATGAAAAGGAGTAGTTTGGCACGTCAGAATACAGGGTGTCCGCCGGGAAGGTAAACTACTCTGTTTTGCCGCCATTTTGGAAAACATTAGTCTTAGTCCAGTTCATATTTGGAAGTCGTGAAGTAGACACGTGGCAATTAATTATGGAAAAATATTCGATTAACGTACGTGTTTTAATTGTTAAAACAATTTATCAAAATCAATCATCGATTACTGTGACGATGAAACGCACTATTTATCGTGTAGTGAATGATTTCGAAGAAAGAGGGTCTGTAGGTGATAGGCCCAAGCATGGACCACAACGTACTGCAACATCGTCTGAAAACATTACTGCTGCTCAAGGAAGTGTTCAAAACAATCCATCAACCTCAATTCGACGCAGTGCTCAGGAGCTTGGTCTTCAAAGAACAACTTTGGCCACAATTTTGACACAAGAGCTTCTTCCACAAGACCATTTACGCCGCCGTATATATGCAAATAGGATGTTACAGATAGCCCATGACAACCTCGATTTTCATTTAAAAAAAATCATAATGAGTGACGAGACACATTTTCATTTGAATGGATATGTGCATAAACAGAAAAGTCGATTCTGGGCAATGGAAAACCCTCAAATTATTCATCAGTCACCTTTGCATCAATTAAAAGTGACAGTCTGGTGTGCAATTTCATCAGGAGGAATCATTGGACCTTACTTCTTTGAAAATGAAAACGGTGTAACCATAACTGTGAATAGAAGCGATATGTTGATATGAACTGAAAACTTTTTAACGCCACAACTGCATGCGTTGGGCTTGTTTAATATGTGGTATCAACAAGACGGTGTCACATGGCATACAGCCAGTATTACAATGGAACTACTGCGAGACCTCTTTCCACAACAAGTTATTTCCGGACTTCTTTTTGTGAGGATATCTGAAAAGCAAGGTTTATGCAAAAAAAAACCAGAAACGCTTGAGCAACTCAAACAAAATATTCGTGATGAAATTAATGAAATTCCGCGTGAAATATGTGAGAATGTAATGAAAAATGTGTTCAGAATGGATCGCATTTGTGAGACTTACAGAAACGGACATTTACCTGATATTGTATTCCATACATAATTGCCGATATTAAATAAAACATTTATCAATATAAGATCCATTCTCCTTCATTTAATCAAAAATTATAAACGAACAAAGTAGTATACCTTCCCGGCGGACACCCTATACATTTAAATGAGCTATCATTGGAATTTACGCCTGACAGCAAGTTTTAGAGGGGACCACTTAGCTAAATCCTCCTTCGTGATCCATATTGAACAAATGAAGAAGAATGTTCGAATCCTAACCACCAAGCTTGCTGTGACAACATTCCAATCGCTAGCTTAAGGATGAATCATTTCCAAGAGTGCTTGATTTGAATTTCTTCATATTAAAAATATCTTCTAGTTGAGGCTTACATTTTACATGCGTTGTTTATTTATAAATGTTCAAAAATGTCAACCACATGCTAACCTTCATTCTTAGTTTCAACATGCTCATGCATATCTCATGCATTACGTTTTCACTCCATTCAAATAATCTTACAATTTGCCTTTATGGCCATATACCTACATCTGTTTGATTTTCCTTGGAAACATGAGTAGATCGTATTCCAAGAAGATTGTAGATATCTTCTTGAAACGAGCGCATTACTGAAGAAATCATCGCTACGTGACGATTTAACATAATGAGCTCATATTAGAAATTCTATCGCTATTCGCACACGATTGCTAACTCAAGGATGCCTTTTACTCTTTTACTGGTGTTGAAGGATATAACAGTATCCGAACTAATGCAGAGATAACTTAATTTGATTACACAAGTGTAGCAACTGGCAGAATGATTTTAATTCATGGTGAAATGTATCTTATTAAATGCGTTAAATTACGTGAAGAACTCGTGTCGTGAAGGGATATCGGAGAAACAAATCATAATAGCGAGACGTACATCAGAACGTTGGATTCCATTGTGAAATACAGGAATGAAAGAAGCTTACGTGTCTGCTTGTGGTCATGCAATTGAACTTGTTGTACCACTTTGTTGTTATGTCATTTATGTAACCCGCGTTTCTGCTCGTATCTACTTAAGTAAAACTTGTAACACTTTGTATGGAGTTCACAATTTCCTATGCCATGTACATGAAATTGTTCAACTTTTCTCTTGGATACTGACAACTGTCCTGATGTCACGTATTTGTCATCAATATTGAGGCGGATAAAATGCGACACAAATTCACTCATGAACTTCCAACAAAAAGTTACAATGTCATAGAAAAATGCCAAATATGGCTCTGCTCTTTTTGTAAAGGTACGGCGACATAGTAGGGCAAAGTGCATGGAAATGGGATATTATTTTTCATCATCGCGTAAAGTCACTAATAGCAGCTGGCAATGCAATAACATCGCCCGTGGATGTTGTTGACCTTAAAATCGTTAAAGCTTAGGTAATGAGTATTGCAAACACTACAGCTGCTCAAAGAAAGCATGTCCAGCATAATAATGCACAAGGATAACTTGCAGGAACGATACATTTACAAAGAAAAAATTGTCATCGCGTTGAGGATTTCAGTTGTGGTTGCATTAGGTGTGACATTTTAGTGGTTTTCTAAAGAGTCGATGGAATTATAGTAAGGATAACTGTCTAAAAAGCATTGTTTTGCGATTGATTTTCGTTTAAAGTCTAACAGTTTATTATGGATTTATATCCACACTGACCAAACCTTACCGATTCGGGAAAATTATTTCCGATAGTAGTGTTTGGTTGAACACTACAATTATAGACAATTCTCTTAAAGCGCTTTACTGCATTAGGCAAACAACAAGAATTAAACAAGAGTTAAGCAAAATTAACAATGTTAGTTCCAATGTTGTAAATAATCCGATCCGTACTGGAAAGTATTCTGCTTTTTAGGCTTTGTCCGTTCACGAATTAAGTTTAAATATTTGCCAAAAGAATTCAAACTTGAGTGAGTGACAGCCAAGCGCAATCAAATCCCTGGAAGCCATCTCGTTCAATTCGAAAGCAGCCCAAGAATGTCGAATATCTCCTTACGAGATTGCAGAGCATTTCACCATTCAACTCTTTTGGGTTCCGGGCAACAAAGACATACCAGGGAAATGCAAGATGAGCTTGCCAGACAGGGTACTACCCTTGATATTCTACCGCCATTAGATATCTTAGGTATGCCCCTCGCTACATGTTAATACTAGGCCAAACAGCCAACCGCAGGTGGATAAACAACGTGTCAAATATCCAGGCAACTCTGCCCAAACTTTAACCAGAAGCCCTCCATCTTCTTAATTATGCTGAACAGATGAAACAACAGCACCATAATCGGTGTCCTTATTGTACGATGTCCTATTGCTATAGGCCTAAACCAAGGAGTATAAAACAGAGTGCGCCTCTCATACAACAAAATTCTAAAATTCAATTTTCTATGTGGGGTAGTGATATGGATACCCGAGTAGTCACATTGCCACCCCAACATCTAACAACTACCCTTGGAACTTACCGCCCTCGTCTGAAACGGCTACAAAATGTTTAGCTGTGATGCGTACTCTATGTAGTTCTGTACTCTTTGCCTAAACGCAAAAAGACTAGGCCTCTTCGGCAATGACTTCTATAGAAAGTGCTTGGACGAAGAAGAGGAGAAAAGAATTACTCACCTTTAATGCTCTTGTCTAGTTCTCTCAGAAAAATAAAATTTCATCTTGGAAATTACTTCTTCGATTATCTATGCGAGCTGGCTAATATCAATGTCAGAAACCTAAAATAATATGTCGGATTTTCTCTGAATAGGGTTAAATCAAAGTTGAAGAAATATATACATTTTTGGGCAAGTTTTGTTCAGCGCTAAGTCCTACTGGTTTCACGATAAATGCCTCATCAAGCTTAACGTCTGAATGGTATGAGTTGTTACTGGGTTAAAACTCCGAACATGAAAGTGCTTCATTGCCAGACCTCAATCTTGCAAGTCCTTTCTTACAGCGCTGAGTACTGGAACGACTATGACCCTTAGAACGACATTCTTCTTAAGAGGTATGCGAGGAAGGAGAATGGAGGAGAAGTTGCAACCGCCAGTTTTATCAAGTGTACCAAGATGTGAAAGTAGTCATAAAGTAAACACATGTAGACTGCATTGGCTCGATCGTAAATGGTGTGTTTTTTTTAAGGTATAAAGCTTCGAATTGAAATAAAACACAAGAAAATCGTTTAATGTCCATCAAATTGGCTTAAATATGATTTCGGACATGTAGCTGGTTCGAATAAAGCCAAGTCTAGAGGTCCAATTTTCAACCACTTTTTCGAGCATTTGGGGAGGTATGTCGGCAATTACGTATGTCGGCAATAACGCGAATGTTAGCTTCCAAGTCACCTAATGTCTCTGGTTTGTTGGCGTAGACGAGCGACTTCACAAATCACCAACGTAAATAATCCAATGGTGTCAAATCACACGATTTTGGTGGCCAATTGGCCATCCAATTCGGGAACAAAATAGTCGGTCATCATTGCTCTATAAAGGCTCCATTAACCGTTACTGACTCTCCAGCATCATTTCGGAAGAAGTATGGCCGAATGACTCCACCAGCCCATAGAGCACACCAAAAAGTTCTCATCATTCATTTTCTTCATTCATTCTCTTCATGTGAATTCTCTTCACTCCGAATGCGGCAATTTTGCTTGTTGGTGTAGCCTCATCACTGAACAAAATTTTATGATGAAAATAAGCATCTTTGCGCAAAATCTTCCATAAAGTTGATTGACAAAGCCAGAATTGCTGTGCACGGTGGCGAGTCGATTCGTTCGGGTCCTCTTCAGAACTTTGTTCTAGAGCGGCAATTGTTTCTTCCGTGCGCACTGTTACACGTCTCTGCGCATGCGTATTATCACTTAGAGTAAACGTAGGTCGAAAACGATTGACGGTTAACCAAATTAATTGCTCTGATGGACGATTATGTCGACCATAAAATGGACGCAGCTTGCGGTCAACTTCGCGAACTGAACCATTATTTTTGAAATAAATTTGCACGATTTGCAAGCTTTGTTCATTTGTCAACCTATTCATGATGAAATGGCAAACCAAAATGAAAATAAATGATATTCAAGTTGGCCGATTTGACCACAACTTATAAAAAAAAAACACACGTTATATAGCATAATATAATTTTTCTAAAGCCAGCACATAGATTTAGTTCAACAAGGAAGACTCAATGTGGACAATATGTGACTCTTTCGATTTTGGACTACTACCACCGATTTTTAGGAATGGGGTTTATCTTATGAACCAACCCCTTTATTTTCTGAAGGTATATTTAAAAATCGCTTGCTTTTGTTAAAAAATAAGTACCGATTGAAGATTGTATTCTGTTTGAATCGCTTTTTTCTTTCAACTAATATTTTTCAATTTAGCGCAACAAGCTCGTTAGAACCCAGGCCAAGCTTTCTCAAAACCATCCATGTGTGCGTGTGTTCTTCTTGCACGATGGCGGGACTTCCTGTTTTATGCAGACTCCGGACGGCGAATTTGAGATAAGCTTTTCTTGACATTTGACACTACTCGGATGATTTGTCAGATCATTACGAGAGGAGGGCCAGTGAAAAATCATTTAGGTGTTGCTACAGTAAAAAATTATACAAAACGCAATATTGTCATCTAGCTGAATTTTCATTAACACTTTGGTAAATATTGCGTTATATCGTCGAAAAATCCTTGAGTTCAAATACTAATTTATCACTTAACAGAGTTAGTCATTTAAATATCAGTCCAACACTAAAAAACAATACTGTTGTTACACATTACACCCTTGAGGGTGTTTCTGTCAGTTCCATTCAAATGCACATCCATTATGACTGGCATTGTGGCCTTAACTTTTTTATTTATTTGGAGAGTTGAAAAAATAAATAAATCAGAGAGTCTGGTGGTGCTTAATCCTTGTAGTTAATTTAAAATTCCTGCTTTTGATTCAAATTTTGTGAGATTGTGTGTACAAGCAAAAATTGCCTGCAGCATTAAAATTACTGCTCTTTTAAGTTAATTTCTCGTTAAAATTAAAAGGTAAAATGGTTTAAGGCTTTTTTCCCAGCACAGTAAGAGCACAGACATGAAAAATTATCTTTATAAGTTATCTATATGACAAAACCTCACAAGCATGATTAAAGTCGTTCATTGAAGGCTGGAGGTAGGTCGCACAAGGATGTAATTAATTTTAACGAAACGCTCAGATATTCCTCTTCCTATCAAACAACTTTTATAATGGATAATGGGCGCTCGTTTGGTAATAGAAAAACTCTACAACCACTTTTCTATTTTCAATCTTCGTAACTATGCATACAAGGATATATGAATACTTAAATGTTTAGTCCTCCTCAATTGGAATAAACGAACTTAAATCGAGTTTTCTTTGTTTTCATTCATTAATTTCATCATCGAATAAATGTAGTGCCTAAGTAGGATTTTTATCCATAGGTTTTGTGCGGATATAGGCTAATTAAATTTACTGCGGAACGTAAAATCAAAGAGTATAGAACTACATACTGCGCGTCTCATACAACGAAAATATTCTAAGTGGTTTACTGATATTGATACCCCAGTGTTCACACTGCTACCAAAAAATCAAACAACAGCATACCCGACGCATACCATCGACGAAATTTCCCCTTCGCACTTAACGCCCGCGTCAAAAACGGCTACATCATTTTAAGCTGTGATCCGTACGCTATGTAGTTCTATACTCTTTGGTAATATACTGGTTTCTCTTTGCCAACAGCAAGAAACCCCTGATTTGAAGAAGAATATCGACAGACGATCGTAGTAAAAAATAAGGAGAAATGAAGAGCACCGTCTTCTCAGATCCTGAAAAGGTTCATAAAGTATATGCTGACAACAGAATATTGCTGAACTGGACAGAACGTCACAAACAACTGCTACAACTGATAATTACATCAGAAATCAACCAACAAGTTATTTTTGTAGCAATGAAACGCTCATTCCAAATAGTTAACACGAAATTTTATAGGCTCTTATCAAACCAGTTGTATCTCTTCGTCGTGAAATTGTGTGGCTGAAAAAATTCTTAGATGTTTTGAGAGAAAGATGACTAGACCACATGTAGAGCAGAGTCTTCGATTCCTTTGTTGTTTTGAGAGAAACATTTTTCATGTTTCTGTTTGCGTTAAATCAAATCTTCAACCAAGAACTTTAACAGGCTGACAGCAATATAGACCTGGACACAAAGCTTGGCATGGGATATTTCGAGATGAATTGGCCACATGTAGAGCGAATGGAAACCAATACCCTGCTTGCAGAGTCTACGATTCCTTTGTTGTTTTGAGAGAAACATTTTTCAAAAAATCGTTTCTGTTTGCGTTAAAGGTCTATCGGTACAAATCTTCGACCAAGAACTTTAGCAGGCTTACAGCAATATAGACTTGTTCCCATAGCTTTGCATTGGATGTTTCGTGATGAATAGATCACATGTAGAGCAAATGGCAACCAATACCCTGCCCGCAGAGTCTTCGATTCCTAGATAGGCGCGCCGACCTCAACCAACTTGAAGAGCGAAGCAGGAGACAGTTAGATATGGACTGGGTTAATTTGAAAGGTATGTTTGTTCAGGCCTATCTCTCTAGTGTCAATTAAATATGTTCTACCAAAAGTAAGTGATATAACAAAACCAAATAGCATAATGCTTCACGAGTACCAAATTCTAAGAAAAAACATGCATAATGGTGTTTTAAAATCCGCCGCTAATAGATGTACATGTACAACCATTTCCTCAGTTGTATATTTCACATGACAGCTTTCACTTCTGTTGTTACGTTTGCGGAATTAAATTTAAATCCTAATTTAGTTCAACACGTGACCTAAAAACATTTTAATTAAACAACAATGACAACACAAAATGCTACCAACACTGTGTAACTCCATGTAAAATATGCTGCCAAAGCGACGCTACATAAAATTCTCCAAATTAACATCTCCATCCTGAAACGCAAAAAAAAAAAACAACAACAGACAAATGAGCCCTTGCTAAAAAGCCATCGCACCACTACCATCATCCCCTCCACAACAGAGAACTCAAGAGCTCTTAAGCGACTTTGTGGAATATCCACAAGAGCGTGTAGCGTAAACGAGAAATGCGTTCTGCATACGTGTGCATCCATCAATTTGAATACCATTAAGCCCTAATGAACGCGATATGATGACGAGTGATTATTATCTATGCTTTTGAGGTTGGTGCACATATCGTGCATGTCCTTGATCGACTGCAAGTTGCCTTAAATTTTCATTGAATGAGATTGGGTGTACGGCAATTGTCGAGCTGTTGTTTACTCAGTTGGAAATTAAATTTGACTGGGACTTTTTTGCAGAGTATCTGCGAAACTATAAAAATAAAGACACGTTTAGTTGGTTAGAGGCGATGCCAATATTTCTATAACCTCAGCAAATATATCTGAGCACCGTCAAACTTAAGTTATGCCAATAATTGCGTCTGAACAATGAGCGTGTTTTGTTTTATTTAAATTTAGCAAAATGTGTCGCCCTTGTCAAATGTATTCACTCAAAAATTTCAAATCCGAAGAAGCAATAACAATCTTTAAAAATAAAACACGCTGTCAACTACACTGTCCATCGAAATGTGTGATTTGTGCTGCAGCATTTTATTAGTTACCCGGGCCTAAGCTGACACTTTTATGCGGGGGTGGGTGTATGCTTATGGACCATTTGAGGACCAAGTCACGTATTTTGAGCGATGAAATATTAAAATCCACACCACGCACTATATGCAGCGGGGAAAAGCAGACCTCTGGGCATTAACACAAATTGTTGTGATCCGGAACGAATTTGAAATGATGGCGCGCAAAAGAAGTGCGTCCTTTGAAATGACTTATATATGCGGTAAATTATTTGTGTGATATTGGACACTAAATTCAGTTCCATGTTCATGTAAATATGACCGACTATACAGTAAGTAGTATAATGGAGCTTTAAGACTCTTATAAATCATGTCAATGATAATGAAAATATTGGGTATTTTCTTATTTATGTTACGTATACGCCACCGTGTGTGGGTATTGCTGCAAATAAAAATGGAAGTTTTCTTTAGTCTCGACGCGTTGGAAATATACTGAGGTCTTATTTGATACAAATGCAAATCCACCCACATTTGTGGTAAGTTATGCTAATGTAACAACTGTGAAAATGATTTTTTGTTTATATATATAAAACGAGTATTTTTGTCTTCTTTGTAGGTGGGCGAGTTTGAGTTTAACAGATTAAAAAGGTAGCCATTTATTATAAAGGGGGTATGCAATGGGTTTTGCTTGTTTTTCCGATTTGCAGTGATATTTATTGCTGCAGTTGATTGATTTTATTCAAAACCTATGTTGAAGGCGTCTCCAATTGTTGGATATTTTTAAACGAAACAGATCTCTAGAAAAAAAACACCTCCATTGACTTTTCTATAATATAAAAAAAAATGTTAGGATTGCAAAAATTCAGCATTAATGTGTTGTTTGCTTAGCAGTATTTGGATAGGAATTCATTTAATACGTCATGCTTGAAGAATAAATCTCGGCACCGTCGTTGGATTCAAAAGAAAAGGGATTTCGTGAACTACAAAAAGTACATGGGGCATAAGTCTTCTTAACATCGCTTATAAGATCCACCTACAACGTGATGTTCGAACAAGTGTAAACATTTTTTAAATCCGCCCACTGCCACGCTTTCTTTTTAGAAAAACCTAATTTTAGGCCAAACCGTTCAAAATTTTGAAAAAGTGTCTGAACAACATATCTAGACAATCCCAATGCCTGTATTTTGTCTATACAAATTTTTGGTAATATAAACATTTCTTCCATATATCATTTTTACCCACGCCCACTTTTTGGAGGCGTTTTTAAACAAAAATCATTTGTATACCTTGCGCCATACCATATTTAGGAGAAAAACGTTGTTTTTTGTCGAACCATACAAGATTTTGATAACCTGTCTGAACAATATGTTGCGCCAGTTTCAATTTTAAAAATTCTTTGCCATAAAACCCAAATTAAAGGGATATTAATTTTAAGGATGGGATGGGATAGGTATACAACGATCCACACAGTGGATTGTAGCCTTCTCATATGTTTTAATTGAAGGTTTGGAACTGAGCTCCAAATTATAAAGTAGCATCTGATTATAGACGATGCGCATTATAGAACCTTTACTTTCATCGGAGCTATATCAGTCAAACATTTGAACCACAAGACAAGCGGTTGCTGTTCAGATAAAAGTGAAGGAGAACAATGGTATCTTTATTAATCTCATCTCATATAAAAAAAAAAAAACAATTTATAATTTCCAAAATGGAGGCATAATACACAGCTTCACAATCTAATAGTGAAGCGGAATAAATCTCAGCACCTTCTCCGGGTCGGAGTTAGTACAGGAATATCCATAAAAACCAACACGTGCATATATCATTCATGAAGTTGAGGTATCTGCTTAGAGAAAAGAAAAACTTTTAACAAATGCTTACACTCCTGCGAAGCACAAATTAGATGAGAGCATAAATATTACTGGATTGAGTACTTTGTGTCCTTATATATTTGGTAGCATTCAAGGGGATGGGTAGGTAAATCACATAACTCACACCACATAAAACATTCAATTGTCAGGCCAGGCACATTTCAAATTAATTGATTGACATAATAATTGCAACCATTTGACTTTTCTGCAACAAGCCAACGATGGAACTTAAAAGTTCAATAGAACACAAGTATATACTTAAAGGTGCTTTACAAATTACACTTTGCAAATACTTTTTCAAATTTTGAATTTGACGCCATTGTACGTCAGTACTTGTGAAACCACACCATGTCAAAAACCAAGATAAGTATATGCTACTACCTGATGACAATGACATGCCTTTGAAACGTTACACGCAGCTATTTCACCTTTAGGAGGAGAGTTCCTGTTAAGTAAAAGTTTGTAATTGGCCCTTTCCCGTGCTGCACCATAATGTAAAATAAATGTCACCCATAGTGCAAAATCGATAAAATTTATTTTCATTTGTTTTTGGAGGATTATTGGATTATTGGACCTCTCATGGAGTATACTGAAAGTGTAGGGTTCACCTTTTTTAATTTGATCTAATCGAGAGAAAACTGTGGAACCCCTGAAATGGAATGCTAAGTGAAGCGAATTTCTGAACTCTTTAAAGAGTTTGAGCGAACTGTGGATGTAAATGGATGCAAAGGGCAACCGATAACATTAGCAATGTTATTGTGTTCTTCAAATTACGAGTGTGGAGGCCAATTGTTTGAACATTTTTTTTAACTAACTAACTCATCGTTATTGGGGTCGAATAAATTGGGTTATAATGCTACGTATCTTTAAAGTGCATACCTTGAAACATGTTGAAGAACATTTTTTCGAAACATTTGCTTTCTGTTGCTTTCTAGGAAGTTACAAAGTAAAATCGAAAAAAATTAAATATTATCTAGGATTGACGACCCACATTTAACCTAAAACCTTGCCTCTCCATTTTTTTGGTTCAAAGTCGATTCGGATGTATAGATTTAAAAAAATGCTATACTTGATTTTTTAAGGTGTGTAGCGAATCTTAAGAAAACTGTGATGTGGAAAGCCAAAAGCTATATGAATTGCTGAGTGTCTTGTTGAAAACTTTTTCCAGTATGTTTGACTAAATAAAGGGGGCTTTTTTTAGGGGCATAGAACTTCAATTTGAATGGAATGGCAAGTGGCTCAAGAAAATCGTTTTAATGTCCATCAATTTGGCTGTATTGGAGGGATAATTTTATGCCATTGATGTTTAAATATGATTTCGAGCATGTGGCAGCCGCGGCTGGTTCGAATAAAGCGAAGTCTAGAGGTCCAATTTTCAACCACTTTTTAGAGCATTTGGGGCCTTATGTCGGCAATAACGCAACGATTCAACACTTTGCTCTACAGCGGCAATTGTATCTTCAATGCGCACTGTTCGACGTCTCCGCGGATGCGTATTATCACATAGAGTATACGTAGTGCGAAAACGATCCATGGTTAACCGAATTAATTGCTGTGATTGCTTGTGGTAAACTTCGCGAACTGAACCATTATTTTCGAAATAAATTTGCACGATTTGCAAACGTTGTTCATTTGTCAACCTGTTCATGATGAAATTGCAAATCAAACAAATTGACATTAGAGTTGCCCGATTTGACCACAAAACATCAGTTTTATCTCTATTCGAAAAACCAACCTCTTAAAAAACACCCGTTATAATGCTCTTCATTAAGACTAAATTCGCAAACAAAACCTCATGTTCCAAAAGACTATTTTTTTATATGATACATTTTTTTGTCAAGTTAAATGAATGTATAAATTTAATCTTTCATAATAGAGCGAAGGGACTCCAATACTCCGCAGGCAAAGCCTTCGATTTCCAGACAGACGTTAGACGTAGTAGAAGAAAACCTCGTCTTAAGTGGAGCGCATAAATAGATTAGAGAGACACAAAATGGTCACCTGATCGCATAAGAGATTTAAGGGCATGTTTATATTGCATCGGAACTACACGCTCATTTACGTACGACTAACTCCCACACAGTGTGCGTTTTCTTACGTGTTCACACGAGTCAGATAAAGACAACGCATCCAATATGCGACTGGACTAAAACTATCTTTGCCAGTACGACCCGCCATAAAAAAAATTTTCTTGTATGCAGTGCGTCATCTGTATGGCTTATCATGCTTATCAGAGTCATGGATTCTTCTGATTTAATGAGTTTATTCTCAATTTGGATTTGCGGAACTGTTGTCTTGTTCAACCTTGTAGTTGTTGTATACTGCGTTTTCATTTAGTTGAATTAAACTAGGGCTTCCTTTCGACATTTTATAATCTTTTGTTTAGGTCCTCCTTTTTGGATTCTGCTGATTTGACTAGATTATTCTCCATTTCGATTTGCGGAACTGTGGTCTTTTTCTTTCTTGTAAATGTTGTATACTGCGTTTTCTTTAAGGTTTGTTTGCAGCAAAATCAGTAATAGGCTTGTCGTTTGAGTTTGTACTATCATCTTCGAAACTTAAAAATGCGATTATTAGTTGCCCTTAAAAGTTAATTAATGTGTAACAGAATGAACGTGTGTGATAGAATAGATCATTGAGGTATCCCATCGCTTATAAAGAATCAATCTGAGGAAACGTCATCTACCACTGCTTGCTTAATCTATGATTAAGAAAGTTTTTCAATCTATCCGCTTGAAGAAGTCCGTATTCTGTCAAATTTGTCTAGTAAAGTCCTGTGGCAAATTAGATCGAACGCCTTTTAATATCGAGGCAACAGCTCTTTGAAAGTATAGATAGTAAAGCAATGGTTCTGTAGTTTTAAGTGATGCATTTTCTACCTTTTTGAGGAATCGGTTGGAGCCGACTAATTTTTTTAGCAACTAAGGAAACCTGTTGATGAAATGACATAGAAACTAATTTGCGAAGAACGGATACAAGTTCGGGGGCACATATTTAAGTAAAATGAGAGGAATTCGGTTAGGTACACCAAATTAACTGTCCGAATAATTTTCATACAAAATTTTATTAAGCCTGGCAATAAAAGGAACTATATCTGGCTTGCTTTCATGAAATATCTTTACAAGCCATGTTTTGACAAGGCCAGTATCGTCAAAACAGTTGACTCAATATGTATATGTTACCCGACACGCAATAGTAGCATGTAAAAACAGGTACACGAGCACATGTATGCAGCTTTTGTTTGCGGTTAACAGAAAAATAACCCTCTAAATCGATGAAATATATACAACCACGAACAAGCAACTTTGTTGCAAGAGCCTTTGCCACAGTTGCGGTTAATAAACTAAACTTAAACCGTCTAAAATCAACATGCGAATCGGTCTAGTACCTATACACTCAAGGTAGACCTTTTTATTCGTCCTGTTGTAAGTGTGAAGAAGTAATTTGAAACTTTACCTTTCCCTTCAAAATAACCACCTTTCCATATCTTATCTGCAGACGGAGCAAAATAAATTCGCGCTCATCGGCATCAGTTACAGGTGCAGAGAAAGCATTTTTCTCTTGTGCAACTTGTTTGCTTTTCTCGAATATCTGCCGCATAAACGCCCCATGGGAATTCGGTCTGGGCTTTCCCGAGATGAGGCTTTGTGCGTATTTTTAGGGCAGGCATACTTATGTTTATATATTCGGTAGGTTTCACAAGTATAATGGACCATTAATGCCAGTCTGAGTGCCTGGGATAAGCAGGTATATCTTTAGGTTCGTTTGCTATTTATAATCTACGCACCTAAAATGAAAATCTGTAGTAATGGCTTTTAAATTGGAATACTTTGACCCCCATCATGTGTCATCATTGGATGATAGAATGTTCTGCGACGATTTTATCAACAATAAATTACGGTAATTAAAACCAGTGCAAGTTTTGACTTTAAAACTCAACGAATGTCACAATAGCAATATTGGTATCCGAAAATATCGGGTGTTTAGGCTGAAAAAATGTTACGAGGCTTAATTATAGTTTATATTTTAATACCAGCTGATATGACACAACCTTTTTGTCGTCCCTAGGTGAACAAACATCTATCTTATCGTATTTTGTAGCTCATTTTTTACACACTTCAATGTCTATCTGCTCTACTACGAATATATAAACACAAGCTTGTTTACATTATAATCGCAAAGGCTATTGAATGGATTTTTGATAAAATAAAACTTACCCCACAGTAGGTGTTTATCAATTCTCACGAGTGGAATGGTGGTTAATTCTTTTTCGGCAGGGTTCTGTGATTAAGGAGTAGAAAAAATTCGGTTTCTTTTCTTTTACACTCACTGTAGTTGTGGTGGATAAAATTGTCGTATACTTGAATGTTTTTGACCATTTTAATGAGAAAGCATTTACAAGTTTGCTTTGATGTTTAATTCTGTTCTTTGGAGAAAAATAGGTTTTTTTTTTTTAAAACCGAAGAAAAGTCATTTATTTTTCTTCTGTTGTGGAGTTTACACATCACTCCGAAATAGCAGCAAACGATTTTATATTTTTTAATACAACTTTGTACTTTGCCAGGGGATAATAAAAGTGTACTCACGTCTGTCAATTTCCGTTCGAAATTATATTTCTCTTTTGTTAGCTCGGCCCAAGGTGTCCCGAAATTCATGCAGGCTTTTGATTCCGGTAGTCTTGGCAACAAAAAAATAGACAACACTTAAAGGGTCCATAAAAATGGAACAATACTTGGGAGAAAACCGCGTTTTAAACGTTAAAAAAACATATCAAATGAAAGCTTAAAGGGTTGCGTTCAATCCCAGCCAAAATCCTATTAACTTTTATTCAAAAGAAATAAAAAGGTCAGTTGTTATACCTTAAAGTATGCACCATCTGGAAATTTCGTCAAATTTAAAGAACGCAAGAAACAGTGACTCCCTGAAGTTAGTTCGGACACCACCCATGAAGTAAGTCTCCACTACATCCAAAATCTATCCTATCACTCTCTTTCTTCCCCTTCTCTAACGCTCGTTCTGTGGCTAAATATAAAATATATTCGTAACCCATTGCGTGCGTGTAAATCAAAAAAAAAAAAAAAAACTTCGTCAATTGTTAAGATAGCAATTGAAAAATTCACAAACTGGATCAGTTGGTGATGCAGTGCGTTAGATTTTTCGTTAATGTTTTAGAACAACATACATACTCACTAAAGACCTGCAACCTCATGCTTACAGTTGCTTCTTTTTGAAAAAAAGAAACTCATTTCCAACTTTATGCATTTGTTAATCGCCAAAATTTCTGCATTTGGGTTTCATGGAACAACAAGTCGAAAAAAACAATGTGTCACTGTTCGACGGGAGGAATCAGTGGATCATGATTGTTAGAAAATGAAGCTGGTTAATCAGTGCTATCGTGACATGGTAACCTATTTTTTATGCCTAAATAAACGGCGATGACGAAAAATAATATATATAGGCTGCCGGAAATGACGGCGGAGATGACTTGGTAAGTAACATCCACCAACTCATAACAAATCTGGTCGGAAGAAAGTATGCCTGAAGAATGGAACCTCAGCATCGTTTGTCCGATCCACAAAAAAAAGAGACCCTCTAAACTACGACAACTACAGAGGCATAAGTCTCCTCAACATCGCCTACAAGCTAATATCTGCCGTAATATGTGAACGCCTGAAACCGTTTACCAAGAACCTGATCGGACCTTATCAGTGCGGTTTTAGGCCAGGAAAGTCCACAACCGACCACAGCAGATCCTGGAAAAAAACCCAAGAAGTCCAAATCGATAACCACTACCTATTCATCGATTTCAAAGCCGCGTACGACAATATATATAGAGACGAACTATACAGAGCCATGTCTAGTTTTGGTATACCGCACAAATTCGTTCCTTTGTGTAGGATGAAGTTGGAGAATTCTCGCTGCTCCATCAAGGTCGGAAACGACCTCACCGACACATTCGATACCAGAAGGATTTAGGCAAGGCGATGAGATATCATGTGATTTCTTCAATTTGACTCTTGAGAGGATTGTGCAAAACTCACGAGCCAACGCCAGAGGCACAATTTTCCAAAAACCGGTGCAACTACTAGCATACGCCGACGATATTGACATCATTGGTAGGACCAGGGAAGTGATTCAGCACTTCCTCTAGACTTTGCGGACTTTTAGTCCAATAATTAGTTCGTTAAAGAATTATTCTAGTACTAGGTCTGTGGCGGGGATTGTGCTCCATATTGGCGTACAATATGGGTGGTTGCATGCTGCCTGTGGACCAAAAGACTCGATCAGGATGGCGACCCCTCGGGGCATATGCAGCGAGGGCTCGCCACCCAGATTATAATTAAGTTTAAGTAGTTAAGTAATCTTAAGTAGTAAAGTAGTCTTAAGTAGTTAAGTAGTATTAAGTATTTAAGTAGTATTAAGTAGTCTTAAGTAGATTAAGTTTTTTTTATATAAAATTGTCGGTAATCAAAGTTTTTTAAATTTTTCTTTGAAATATAAATTTATTTTAAAATAAAAAAAAAAAAAACTTGAAGCCGAAAGGCAAAATAAAAACTGTTAGATGTAAGCTTACAGCGCCCGCTAAGGGCCATAATTTAGTTTAAGTAAATATGTTATTGATAAGTTAGATTTAAGCATTTTTGTCTAGTATTAAGTTAATATTTTAAGGAAATAAAAAATGAATTTAAAAGTAAAGTCATTGGTAGGACCCAATGTGATGTCACTGCAACGTTTGCTAGTATAGAAAAGGAAGCGGCAAAAATGGGTTTAGCAGTAAATGAGGGCAAGACGAAATATATGCTCTTAATACGAAAGTACAAACAACATCGACCAATTGGACAGAACATCACCATTGACAGATATAACTTTGAGGTAGTACGGGATTTTGACTATCTCGGCTTCGCTATTAACTCTGACAACAACATCGCGTCAGAAATCAAAGCCCTTAGAAGGAAATTCAGTAATAAAGCCCTCACTCGAACTACTAACTAGATCCTATATAAGACCCTGATCATCCCGGGCCTGCTGTACGGCGCTGAAGCATGGACGGTCTCAAAACCGGATGAAGAAATCCTTAGTTGATTTTAGAGGCAAACTCTTCGAAAAATCTTCGGCCCCGTTTTCTTTGACGGGCTATGGATAAGAAGATTCAACCAAGAACTATACGAGCTATACAGCGACATTTCCCTGGTCAAAAAACCCCGCAATGGACGTTTAAGATAGCTAGGACATCTAGAATGACTGGACATCAATACTCCGGCTCGCAGAGACTTCGATTCCCAGCCAGACATCGGACGCAGTAGAGGAAGACCTCGCCTGAAGTGGCGCGCACAAGTAGAAACCGACCTCAACCAACTTGGAGTCCGCAACTGGAGGCAGTTACCTAAGGACCGGGCTAATTGGAGAGCAATGTTGGTTGAGGCCCAGGTTCATTCCGGTCTGTAGCGCCACTTAAGTAAGTAAGTAAGTAAATATGAGTATATTGCACCAGACGGTGCAACATGCATGTGAAACAACAACATTTGCTGGTCTTTTACTCATTTGTGTCGGTGAAGTAGTCCCCTCCTTTATGTGATTAACCGCCCTTGGGTTGATTGCTATGTGTTTTTTTCTACGGAATAAAAGTAAAAATTGATATTAAATTAAAAATAACAACAACGTTAAAAACGCCATCATAGAGACCTCATGCCAGGAGTAAGCTTATAAAGCATGCAATAAATAAACTGCGCCTTGATGATTTTCTTACAGCCTGACAATATTTTGGAGTGCAAATGAGCAAGTTATATTAAAAAAACACAAAGTATCTCATTAAACATTTGTGATATTGGCAGGAGTACCCCAAGGAAGAGTCCTTGGACCACTCTTTACCTCCTATTTACACGAGATATCTCACAAACAAACGATACAATAGTTGCCACGTTTGCTGACGATACAGCTATACTAACAGTTGGCACAACAATAGAGGAAACAAATATAAAATTACAAAAAACTAATGAATTGACAAAATCCTGGCGGATTGCAATTAACGAGATCAAATCGATTTATGTAGATTTTTCGTATAAGCGGACGAACAATTTGCAAGTATTTCTCAATACGGTTCAAGTCCCTTTTGCAAATGAAGCGAAATATCTCGGAATGACACTTAATGCAAAAATAAAATGGAAGTCGCATGTAAAAAAGAAATGCGTAGAACTTAAAAATAAATACAGAGAACTGTACTGGTTACACGAAAAATATTCGAAGCTTAACCTTGATAACAAGCTGCTATTACCTATATACAGGGTGTCCGCCCTTTATGTAAACATTATTCATATTTGGCAAAATATTGAAAAATTTTGGAAAACTATTCGATAAACCAACGTGTTTTAATCGTTGAAACATTTTATCAATATCAATCATCGATGAGATGAGAAAGTTACCTGAAATTTTCGGGCGAAACAACGTGCCAATAAAACGCACTATTAATCGTGTAGTGAATGATTTCGAAGAAAGAGGGTATGTGTATGTGTATTTATTAATTTAGTGGATATTCCACTATTTAAATTCAATTTAAATTGAACTACGTTACACAAAATAAGCTTAATTACTATATTGATAATTACATTTAATAAATATAATAATTTTTCTTTTAAATACTTTAAAATTTGTTTCGTTTTAAGTGTCGTTTGGCATTGCATTAAACATTTGGAACCCTTTATATACAATACTGTTTTGAGTTATATTTGATAAATATGAAGGGAGTCTAATATCGTCTCCATTTCTTAAATTATATGGTTGGCAATCTCTAACATATCTCAAATGTTTTCTTAAATATTTAGGCATAAGGTCATTTTTAATTTTAAAGATAAAACATAAAACATTAACAAGTATTCTTTGTTTTATGCTTAACCACATTAACATATCTAACATCAGTCTAATTGGAGTACATCTATTACATTTTAAAATTATTCTCATTGCTTTGTTTTGGATACGCTGTAATCCACTTAACATATTATCACTACATAAATATAGGATGGATGAACAGTATTCAAAGTGTGGTTTTATCATTATATTGTATACATTTATAGCACTTAATAAATTAATTTTACACCTTATTCGTTTAAAGAAATAAACTTTTTTTGACACTTTCTTTAAGATATACTCTAGATGCATGTTAAACGTTAAATTTGAGTCAATTATGACTTCTAGATATTTAATTGTGTTTATTTGCTCAATACTTTCGTTATCTACTTTCAAATTTAGATTATACAGTTTCTTAAATACCATGCACTTAGACTTAGTAACATTAAGTTTCAGCTTATTTGATTTTAACCACAAACTTATTCTAGAGATATCGTCCTGAATCATATGCACACAATCTGTTATGTTTTTACCGGTTATGAAGAGGAGGGCATCATCGGCGAAGAGAGCAATTTGGGAATGTATGAGCTCATCCTTGATATCATTTATATAAATGATGAAAAGTAATGCTCCAAGTACAGATCCTTGTGGAACTCCAATAGTGGTTTCTATGCTGTCTGATATTACACTATTCACATTTGTCTTTTGGGTCCTGCCGCTGAGAAATGATTCGAACCACGCCAGTTCGTTTCCTCTTATACCATAGCTAGACATCTTACTTAGAAGAATGCTTCTGTCGATTGTTTCAAAAGCTCTTTTAAAATCCAAAAATACAGCTATTACTACGTTTTTCGCATCGATTTCTTCTTTCCAGCTTATAATGACTCCGTTCAAAGCAGATTCACAAGAGTGTTTTCTTCTAAATCCGGATTGGCTCTCGATAAAAAGGTTATTGGACTCAAAGTAATCCTCTAATTGCTTATGTACTATTCTTTCCAAAGTCTGTAGGTGATAGGCCCAAGCATGGACCACAACGTACTGCAGGATCGGCTGAAAACATTACTGCTGCTCAAGCTCAAGGAAGTGTTCAAAAACATCTATCAGCCTCAATTCGATGCCGTGCTCGGGAGCTTGGTCTTCACAGAACAACTCTGGCCATAATTTTGCACAAGGATTTGCATTTGATTCCACTTAAGATTCAGTTGACATAAGAGCTTTTTCCTATGGTCTTTGAAAATGAAAACGGCGGAACGGTACCTGGAAGGGGTAGCGATATCGTCATATGATCGAAAACTTTTTAACGCCACAACTGCATGCTTTGGACTTGATTAACATGTGGTATCAACAAGACGGTGCCACATCGCATACAGCCAGGATTACAATGGAATTACTGCGAGACCTCTATTCGCAACAAGTTATTTCAAGAAATGGTGATGTGATTGGCCTCCACTGATTTGGCTGCTATGGGGGGTTCTTTTTGTGGGGAATTCTGAAAAGCAAAGTTTATGCAAACAATCCAGAAACGCTTGAGCAACTCAAAAAAAATATTCGTGGTAAAATTCATGAATTACCGCGTGAAATGTGTGACAATGTAATGAAAAATGTGCTTAAAAGGGCTCGCATTTGTGAGACTAACAGAGGCGGACATTTACCTTATATTGTATTCCATAATTGCCGACATTAAATAAAACATTTATCAATATAAAATCCATTCTCTTTCATTTAATCAGAAATGATAGACAAATAAAGTAGTATACCTTCTTCGCGGACACCCTGTACAAGCAAGTGGTAAAGCCGGTCTGGACAGATGGTTTACAACTATAGGGTTGTACCAGTGAAACGAATCTACACATTCTACAAACTTTTGAAAACAAAATGTTAAGATCATTCGTCAAGGCGCCGTGGTATATAATGAATGAAGATCTACGCACAGATCTGGGTATTCATGCGGTTAAATATAAACGAACAATTTTGCACGCAAACATTAAAAACGTTTATTGGGACACGTTAACACAACGATAATCCAAATTCTTGACGAAACAAATGTATTGCGGCCGTCTTCAAAGAACTAAGCCCTTAGATTTGGTCCGATAATAACAAACTGCGTTATAAATTTGGGAAAAACAGGACTCAAAAATTGCTACATAAATCGCATATTTAATTGCAATACAAATACAAAAAGGGTTGTGGTTTTAGTTGGATAAAGTCTCACACTACTTTGGGCACGTGCTCATCGTGTCTATCGAGATTTCCACCAGCCCACGGAAAAAAAACATTTGTGATCCATTAAAAAAGGAAAGCAAATTGAGGGCCAGTGAAAATCAAGTATATTACAATGCAAGCCTCTACAATACTGTTTAGCCGTCGCGTCGCTCACATATATGGTTCACAGAATAGGTGAGAGATCCCACAAACTGCAAAAGCGCATGACTAAAATCACCTTTATCAAAACATCAATATCATTAAGAGAATCGTACCTGCATCTTTGTAAGTCGATCCTGCGAACTATACAGGAAGACCAGTCGGCATGCAGAAAAATTAATATGATCTCACTTATCAAGAAAATAAAAATCGAATACAAATTGGGAGATGGAAATAATAATTGCGAAATCAATACATATCTGATATTCGCACAAATATATCTTTTCAGCTATAGGGGCTTTAGAGGGTGACATAATCAAAATCCTCTGTCTGCTGCTTTTCATTCAGAATAACGAAATGTTATTCACACTAAACAAAACCATCATCGATTAGGTAATACAATACCAACCAGACATAAAATGAATTAACAAATAATGACCCGAATGCCAATTGACACTCAGATTAAGGACTTATATGTAGTCTGTAAACACTGAAACTGTAGCTTAGCAGATGAACTTAAAGGTTTGATTGTATTAATAGGGCTGTTTTGTGGTAGGTAATATAACAGTTTGAAATGAATGAATCAGTCAAAAAGTATACTCAAACGTGGTTTGCATTGAACATATGAATGTGTCTAATGATAGTAAAAAAAAAACATTAGATAACATTTCAACTGATAACATATCTTAAACACTGTCTTATAATTTTAACATACTGCATGGGATGGATTAATTTAAAATAGACGGAAACGTTTTTTTTTGTAATTTCTGTACTGGCCAATGACTTCAAAAATTAATTAATTTTTTTTTAAGTGAATTGAGTAAACCATACGCCGACAATTTGCTTTATAGTTAAGCCACCGAATCCGACTTAACGTGTGCAACGTAAATTCAGTGAATTATGGCGCAATTAAACTGAACTGCAACAGGGTTAAAGATCTCAAGAGCGCATTTGTATATATCTGACTACTCGTACTATCTATAAATAGATTGTTTCATGAAATTGTCAATTCGTCGCTCAATCAATGGATTCCATTAAAATTTTAATTATTTTACAGATGAAAAATTCCATTTTTTTACTGACCTTTATATCCGGTGGTTGTTATTGATATCCGTTTATATTATATTTATCCAAAAGGTGTTTCACTGAAATGTGAAAAATGTAGGTATTTTTTTTTCTTTTAAATTTTCAATGCTGAAATTTAAAACTGAGCGCACTAATCAAATTATTATTTTTTTCTTCTGTGTAGTTGGGTATGTAAAACTCGCTGGTTAATTTAAATAACAACTCGTATATCATCAAGAAATTGAAGAATAGCACAAACACAACCCCTATTATGTATATCCTTTTTTTCTTGAGGGTGGGAAAATGATTTACACCAAATCAATAGACAAAACACAAGAGATGCTCTGTGCCCACTTGTGTATATGTACACGTTTAGCCTTTTGGTTATGGGTTAAAATCCGCGCGCTACCCCCGAAATGCACTGATCCGATGTTAATATCTTATTTAATAATAGAACGATTCTGTTGAACTGATGGCACAAAATGACTGACGTACATAAAATTCTGAAGGTAGATACAAGTGATATTCAAAACATTTTTATACAGTACATCACACAATCCCGGGACTGAATGTTGTATATATGTGGACTTTCAAGCACACAAAAATAATAAATAAAAACCCGTAAAGTCTGCCACACTATAAACTTTATATGTTTTACGTATGTAATGACAGTGGTATTTTATTTTATGATTTTATTCTATTTACACATAACGTTGATTCAATGAAAAGGACTTTTTTTTAAATCAGTACCTAGTTTGTGATCGAATTTTTTGCAACGATTTGAATAAACAAACAGCACAATTAACAATTTAACCGAACACGTTACAAAAATAATTTTATTAAAATTTCCATTTATGTTAGTAATTTACTTTTAGATAAAAAAAAAACGCACACACAAGAATTCTCTAAGAGTATCTGTAGCGTAATCTACGAGTATCTCATTTGTTTTGTTATCCAAAAAATCACGTGTTTCTTTTGGGGGCGCAAAGACGTATCTCAAAAAATCACGACAAAGTGTGTGGAGAAATGTTTTGTGGAAGAAACTGGCGTAAAACTAAAAATGTTAACCGCACTCTTACGGCGGCATACTTAGCAGCTGGCTGGCTGGCTGTGTAGCTTTTTTTCATATTCACCACCACCCCAGATAAAAATACTCGAGCGCGAGCAGAATCGACAGAGCTTTTTTACGAGGGGCCTAACAACTAAGTCACTGTGGACTATACAAGGGATACGAGTACCTGGGGTTAGCAAAAAGAGAGCTTTACCCCGAGTCGATCTACATACGTTTGGGTTGTTGTTTTCATTACAGATGAGGGAGACTTTCTATTTTTTTTTCTTTAAGATTGAAAATTGTCCAACATTGAGGGGTTGAAAAATGATATGTTTTCGGTGGATAGATGGATGGTTGTTGGGTGTTTTCTTCTAAGATGCCAATGTCTTACACAACAGTTTATCCGCCGGCGGGGGTTTCAGGTACAAGACTTAATTTTTGATAAGGGTAGTTATATATATTTTCGTAAATCCAAAAAAAAATGTAAACATGAAACGTTAACGTTAACGTCAACAATAGAGTGAGAGTGAGAGGTGAAGGAATCTACAACAATGAGTTTCTGAGTTTTTATTTGTTGAAATTATTTGTTATCATTTTAGCAAGTAGAAAATGTGTTTATCTCAAGGCAAATATTCAACAAATCTCAATACAAAATAAAATTTATTATGGCCTTTTAAAAAATAGCTTTGCGAACAAGTTTATTACGAACGCAAAGTGTGGAAGTGTCTCACTTTTGACATGTACGTAATGTGGACTTGTGCATACATAAACTGACGTGTGACCGATTTGATAATATAATTTCAGAAAATAATGGAGCACAGTGACACTTCAGCGGTTTTATAAAGACTATGAGATATACGGAATTGCGAAAAGAACGAACCCATTGTCGTCTCATTAGACTAATTTGTATTCAGTTTCTTGTGTGCGGGATTTGTATATTTAAATAAAAAATAACTTAACCTCATGAGGAAGAAAATACGCACTTATTGATTTTTTTTCTTCAGAAAATGAAAGTAATGTAAGCAATTATCTGGGAGGCATATGAATTATTTAGTATTTATTACGACTGAAAAAGCCAAGCATTTATTATTCTGATTGCACAGTGGGTTGGGTAAATGAAATGAGACAAATATTATGTAATGGATAAAGCTCTGTTTAAATTAAGTAACAAATTACCTATAACAGTACTTTTAAGAGTATTTTAATAAATTTACTTTTAGCATAGGATGAAGCTCTGTTTAAATTAAATAACAAATTACCTATAACAGTACTTTTAAGGGTATTTTAATAAATTTACTTTTAGCTCTCTGTTTATATTTCGACCTGTCTTGACGGAAATTTCAATGCAGACCATATCTCAAATGTAAAAACACGAAGTTGAAAACATTGGAGGGTATAAGCTAAGATTCATTTAAACTGGTTTGTGACCAAAACCGATGTCATTAATAGAATGACACAGTTTCTACACGAATGTTCTCATTCTGATATTCGAAACAACTTTTGAAATACATGGTGGGTGAAAATTGATGTCATAATGAAGGATCATTTTTGCAAATTACGTCAAACGGCTTTGACATTTATGTTGAAAACAGATGGAGAGTAATGTTGACAACAACGAATGGAGCGATACATTCGGAATTGATGATTGAATTTCTAAATGCAGTAGGTTCTACTCCGGTTATACAACGACAAACTTTCGCAAGCGCAACATTTTTATAGTTATGCAGTTTTAGCGCGAAAATGTAACCTTTGCATCACAAACAGATCTGATGCTATATATGTTGATGCTTTGCTTTGTATGAAGGTATGTTGTTGTTGTGTATGTTGCGGTGCATCATTTAGTAAGGATGCGCTTTTTTAATTTAAGGAATAAAGCCATTTTTTACTACTAGTGACTGCTTACCGGTCAGAAATCTTGGAAGTATTAAAACCGAACATTGAAGAAGAAATGACCAATGAAGTGCTAGATGTTTTGCGTGCAATAATTAAAGAAATAAATCAACACAAATATGCATCCACTTATGTGACCGATATTATTTTTTCAACTTAACTTCCGCTCAAACAGAGGCTATTTGTTTCTAACAAAATGGCAGACTATTCAATTTTTTGCATGACATTAATTTTTCCTCACCTCATATATTTTGAGATCATTTACTTATTTCAAAAGCAAATTTCAGAAAAAATAAGTTAAACATGAAGCCAACCTCGCACACAACTCAAATCCAACAGTGAGCCCAATTAGGGGGTTCATACTACATACATACATTCATGTATGAATATGAGTGGGTGGTCATGATGCCCCCCTACAAACCCCGCTTGGGCTAACTGTAGGATTTGGGTTGCGTGTAAGGTTGCGTTGCTCTAACAGCCTCGCAGGGGTTATTTCCTTTTTTATATCGACTGTATGATAATGATAACCTTATGAATATTTTTGGCAGTATCTATGTCCTTTAATTTTTTGGCAATATTTCGGTTTGCATAGCGCAATAAAGCCAAAATGATATCAACTTGTTTTGAAAGCCAAAATAAAGCAAAATTTAAAATTTGGTCTTATTTCACTTCACCTTCAAAACCAGACACTACATAGTCACAATGTCTGTACCCTCCAATCGAAGAAATTCCTTTGGAAAACGAAAAAGCATCCTTCGGTTAATAGACATTATACATAGGTCCAATTTTATGAAATAAAATATCAGGCGTTTGCATGCAGGGCGAAGCAATTATTTTTTCCACAAAGAAGATGACAACCTGTTTAACGATAAATATAATCGGCAATTAGAGTAGTTTCTCAAGACAGTGTTACTCTTGAATGTTTATCAGACTTTCGAAACGGTAAAAAAGAAATAGGTGTTGTCACTTTCGGGATTTTAACCGGGAATCCCCAGATTCACACATTTTCTATGCCTTGAACAAAAATGCAATAACCATTCAAATTGATATCTTTTTGGTTAGATTATTAAAATGGCTGCACACTTGGACCAATTAGGTCCATAGTAATAACGCATCTTTTATGTTTACATACATGAGCCATCCCAAGCTTCCTCTTAAGCTATGGTTATATTTACTAGTTCACACAGGCTCTAAAAACAAAGAAGTTTCATTGGTGAGGTTTCTTTTTTTTGAGAGCTCCGGATATGAAAACCGCTTTTGGTTAAAATTGTATGCGTCCTTAGGCATTTATCCATCTAAATTTTGCTTTAATGATCATTTCCAGTTTAAGAACTAGCCCACATTTAGTGAGAGGGAAACCTCACATTTCTATTACGGTTGGTTATGCCCATTCTGGTGAGCTCAACAACAGTGTGAATGATAACGTGTTCTGCCATGTCGTAGGACAGTGCCCAGGGCTTCCGAGGATGTGGTTTAAAGATCTCTCCTATCTATTGGCCACCTGGTTTTAGTATATACATACACATACATTCACCCATAAACAGTTAATTTGTAGAAGGCTTTTGATAAGGGCCCAATTATAGCTACCATTGAAAACCCTCATTGGAAATTTTCTTTTACTTCTTGCGGCTTTTTTATAAATTCAATAATTTTCGAGTTGGTGTCAAAACAAATCTTATGAATATTAGAACATGATTATCCAAAAATATCTCAATTATAGTTTTCGCAGAAAATCACTTCTTATTTTTCACTGATCAACATTTTTTTCTATGATCTAATGATTACCATTCCACCGAACAGAAACGGTATTTTCTAATAATTCCTATTAAAAGCTATAAGGGGGACATTTCAATTTCATCATGTGCTGTGTTCCAATGAAGACGTTCAATGAGCGCTATAACTAGGCCCTATGTCTGGAGGTTTCCGGGAACATTTTTCAGATCATCGCGTGAGAAGGGCCATTTTATTATTGCTGCGACTATAAATTGAAGTCAGACCTTCTGCGCCTCGGTTTTTCGCACTAAGCTTTACTGAGTATATAACTTGATGATTCAAAAACCTTTTTCAAAGTTTTCATGTTATGTATCAAATTAAAGCACATATTCCGTAGCATTATTATTTTAACATAGAACATAGATATAAAAATTAAGACTACTCGAATATATTTTCTTTAATAGCTAATCAAATATGTTTTATTTGTTTTAGACTGTTATTTTGTTAAAATGCTTTAAAATAAAACCAAAAATTATTCAAATGTGAATGTTAAAGCTTAACTAATTTACAGCACCTTATCAGCAATTATATATACATATACACGTAGTAATGCTTTTATCTAGTTGCACTACCAATCACACCTAACCCCAAATTCAGCTGTAAATCGCAGTGACATCCTATTAACTACAGACAATAAAACGCTAACAGCTTGGCAGCTAGACGGCATCAGCTAATTGGATTTTTCTTCATTCGAGAATTTCAAAAGAAAAATAATTAAATCATGCAATCTTGCAGTTGATTCCAAAAATTAATTATTCCACTTTGTATATGGATGTCGGTTGGGTATTGATTGGTCAATCTTAATTTTCCTTGACATCAAAGAGGATGTAGCAGCCTTCCAATTAAGAGCGTTTTTTTATTCAGATGTTAGTAGAATTGTATGTTAAGAAAAGTTCATATGCATGATTTATTCCAATTATTTTTAAGACCTCATCAGAAATGGAAGTAAAGTTTCAAGAAAATTAAGACTGCCTTCGAATACTGAACATATGTGGTGACATTTATATGAGCATCAAACAAAGTTTGAATATGGCTTAGAAGTTCATCAAAAATTGTATAGGCAAGGAGTTTAGAACAGACTGCCTAAGGCATAGCAGTCCACAAAGCAGAAGACCTCATCAGAAATGGAAGAAACGTTTCAAGAGCTTTTTCCACAAGACCATTTACGCCGCCGTAGGATGCCAATAGGATGTTACAGCTACCACATGACAACCCCGATTTTCATGAAAAAATCATAATGAGTGACAAGGCACATTTTCATTTGAATGGATATGTGAATACGCAGTTCTGGGCAACGGAAAACCCTCAAATTATTCATTAGTCACCTTTGCATCCATTAAAAGTTACAGTCTGGTGTACAATTTGGTCAGGAGGAATCATTGGACCTTACTTCTTTGAAAATGAAAACGGCGTAACGGTAACTGTGAATGTGTAGCGATATCGTGATATGATTGAAAACTTTGTTAACGCCACAACTGCATGATTTGGCATACAGACAGGATAACAATGGAATTACTGCGAGCCTCTATCCACAACAAGTTATTTCAAGAAATGGTGATGTTGATTGGTCTCTACGGTCGCCTGATTTGACTGCTCCGGACTTCTTTTTGTGGGGATATCTGAAAAGCAAAGTTTATGCAAACAAACCAGAAACGCTTGAGCAACTCAAACAAAATATTCGTGATGATATTAATGAAATACCGCGTGAAATGTGTGAGAATGTAATGAAAAATGTGCTCAAAAGGGCTCGCGTTTGTGTGACTAACAGAGGCGGCCAATTACCTGATATTGTATTCTATACATAGTCGCCGACATTAAATACAACATTTATCTACATTAGATCCATTCTCTTTCATTTAATCAAAAAATATTAGCAAACAAAGTATGTAGTATACCTTCCCGGTGGACACCCTGTACATTCCTACGTCAGTAAGTAGTTTTGATATTATTTTTTTTCCCAGCAAGACTAAATAATAAAAGCACACAAAAATGCGTGGAAATTGTCAAAATAAATATGCATTATGACTTGGATAGATTGACATTTTCTTTAAAAGACATTTGCCTTCATTAGAGTTCAAGCTTGGTATAAAAAAGGTCTCTAATCTACAAAAACCATATAGAGGTTAAGTCCCAATATAATTTTGAAAATAAAGATTTAAAGAAGCGGTTAAACTTCCGCCTCTTTGGCCACAATTGGGAACAATGTTTTATGGTGAAAAGCCTTTAAAGCCAATCATAAAGCATACGAAACAATAATTAAATGAAAGCGAAGAAATAAATAGGAGTGTGAAAAAACTAGCCACGACCGAGCCTGTTGTGTGAAAATCGTTTTTTTAAATAATCTGTCAGATTGCCCACTATATTTTAAGCACAGGACAGCAAAGTAAGGCGGGAGTAACAGTAGGTGGCGGTAGATTTAAAAGATTCATAGGAAACTACACAATAACCAAAATAAAAATTATTAATTGTGTAAAGAATATGTCATCAAACAAATGTTTTAGATAGAAAGATGTTTTATTGAGTATTAAAAGTTTTACATAGGTAGTTTGTATCCGCACCTTTTACAATACAATAATTTGATAACATTAATTATTTTTCTTTTAAAATATGTTTTTTTAATTATAAACCAATTTTATTTAACAAATATACTTTGAGGCAAATAACAAATGTTTCATGAGCACTCAAATGTCGGGCAGAGAAAGACATTTTTAAGAGTTACTTGAAATTCTGAAAAATAAATAAAGAAACCCATTCAAGTGGATATATTTGATATCAAGGTGGGTGCGTCCGCATTGCAACATTGCCGCACAAACCATTATTGTAGATAGATCTTTTTCTATAAGATACACCTTCCCTTTCCAACTGTTAAGTATGAAAACAAATCGAGAAATACTTCTGCGAATTTTACGAAAACTGCATTGCGGACCAAATTGTTCACAGGATTGTCGGATTTAATAGAAATGTATAAACTGACATGAATCAATTTGACAGTTTCTTTATATACTTGCGTCATGTTTATTTGCTAAAGCTTTGCAAACGATTCGGTTGTTTTAAAAAAAAATCTCGTGAATGCATTTGCCCATCTGTTATAGGGAATTTGCAAACTTGTTAAACGTTTTTCTTTCGTAGGAATTGAAATTCCTTGAACAAGTTGATGCGGGGTTTTCAGCTTAAAATATGATGAATTTTCAGATGCAAATAACTGGTTAAGCCAACAATGTGTGCGATGAATATTCGAGAATATTTACACAAAAAAATATTTCGTTATGGAAGGTTGCACCTCTTTCACCTGGTGGGCTGTCTGAGAATTTTTAAAAATTGTAACTTTACTGTTCGACAATTTTGCACATCGCTGAACAGTAAAAAAGTTGCGATTTTTAAAGGGACTAGGGAAAGTATGTTACATACACCAATCGATATCAATTTTGAATATGTTAACTTTAAAGGAACATGTTGCCGTTTATGTAACTGGTCGATTTTTTTAGTTGCCATATATGCGTTAATAAAATTTGTCAGTTGGCAATCGAAAGCCGTAGAGAGTATTCGATAACAACTTTTAATGGAGCATCTAACGCAGCAATAACATTAGCAAGATTGGAGTGCTCGAATTGTACAGCTTGATATTTTTGGGAAAAAATCATTATGATCAACGAAGCACATTTCGACTTTGGGGTACTGAAAATCCTCGATTGATACACCAAAGACCAAATATCTACTGTATGGTGCGGTATTTGGGCCGGCGGCGGTATTGTGGCTTTTTTTTTTTTTTGAGGATGACCTAGGCAATTTTGCAACAGTTACTGCTGAAGTCTATCGAGACATGTTGGAAAACTTTCTTGTGCTCGAATTGGATCAATTAGGGTTACAGAACATGTATTTTAAAGGAGATGGTGCCACATCACACACAGCTCTTGCTGTAGCTAATGTAAGATGTAAGACAATAATGTCAAAAAGTGTAGATATCGACTTGCCCTTGTTAAAGACAATATAATCAATCAATAAATTATAAAATTGGATTTCATTAAAAACGTATCGAATACACACGTTCATGCACTGAAACCTTCGGAGTGATTATCAAATTTAAACCAAAAATGCTTTCAGATCAGGTATGGGATAAACTAAAGGGAGATGTAATCATATGTACTTAAGTTTAAATACAAATCATACATAGAAAAAACGAATAAGCCATAAATGCAACATTAAATAGGTACCCTCCATGCTTGTACCCTTTAAATTCCGATAAAATAGACTCAGTTTTAGAACATAGCTTATTCGGAAAATCAATCATTTTTTCACGAGGGCTGACCGACAGTTTAATGCCGATTTCAAAATGTTTGAGTTAAGAAATCACTCATGCGATTTAAAGCCGTTGGAGTTACGTTAGGTTGACAGTATAAGCCAAACCAACTTAAAAAAAAATAAAAAAAAAATAATTATTTCACTGAAAAACTAGTTCATCGACAATTTATGTAATAATTTACGATTTTTTCACAATATTTTCCAAAACATTTAAGCGCCAAAGCCGGCAGAGATGACTTCGTAAAAAACATCCATCAACGCATAAGCTAAATCTGGGGAAGAAAGTATGCCTGAAGAATGGAACCTCAGCATCGTTTGTCCGATCCACAAAAAAAGGCGACCCTCTAAACTGCGCCAACTACAGAGGCATAAGTCTCCTCAACATCGCCTACAAGATCCTATCTGCCGTAATATGTGAACGCCTGAAACAGTTTACCAACAACCTGACCGGCCCTTATCAGTGTGGTTTTCACAATTCGGCAGATTCTGGAAAAGATGTACTTAAGATGTACAAATCAATATCCACAACCTTTTCATCGATTTCAAAGCCACATACGACAGCATTTATAGAGACGAACTATACAGAGTCATGTCTAGTTTTGGTATACCGCACAAAGTCGTCCGTTTGTTTAGGATGACGATGGAGAATTCTCGCTGCTCCATCAGGGTCGGAAACGACCTCACCGACACATTCGATACCAAAAAGAATTTAGGCAAGGTGATGCGCTATAATGTGAGTTCTTCAATTCGATTCTTGAGAGGATTGTGCAAAACTCACGAGCCAATACCAGAGGCACAATTTTCCAAAAATCGGTACAACTAATAGCATACGCCGATGATATTGACATCATTAGTCGGACCCAACGTGATGTCGTAGCCACGTTTGCTAGTATAGAGAAGAATTACTCTTGTCAACCGCTGTTTCTTCGGGCTAAGAAAGCAATTCAATACTAAAGCCCTCACTCGAACTACTAAGGAGATCCTATATAAGACCCTGACCATCAAAAATGGATGAAGAAATCCTTAGTCGATTCGAGAGGAAAATTCTTAGAAAAATCTTCGGTCCCGTTTTCGATGACGGGCTATGGGGACGAAGATTCAACCAAGAACTATACGAGCTGTACAGAGACATTCCCCTGTTAAAAAAACTACTTATTGGACGTTTAAGATGGCTAGGACATGTAGAACGAATGGACACCAATACTCCGGCTCGCATAGTCTTCGATTCCCAGCCAGACGTCGGACGCAGTAGAGTAAGACCTCTACTGTAGTGGCGCGCACAAGTAGAAACCGACCTCAACCAACTTGGAGTGCGCAACTGGAGGCAGTTAGCTAAGGACTGGGCTAATTGGAGAGGCATGTTGGTTGAGGCTCAGGTTCATTTCGAACTGTAGCGCCACTTAAGTAAGTAAGTAAGCATCAAAATTAAAGTAAAACAATCCAGCAGTATTACCGCACGACACAACGAGGTCCAAAATATATACGAGTGGCTTGAGGTAATACAAAAAATGTGCTCACGGACATTTTGGTCAAACACAAAATTATAAATAACAATTTTAGCCAAATTTGTTACCTCCTTTTTTCACTAGAGTTATAGTTTTCTATAAACTTTTCTTAGGTGAGGCAAACCTATAACGATCAAAGGTCACGATGAGATAATGCTTGCAGATGGTTATTGACTGAGCTGGTAGATATATGTTTTTGGAAGTTCGTTTTATTTTTTCGCGTTTTCTGTTGTTCGTGTTGTTAGATGAATTGCGTTTCTTGTAGATCATTGAAACACTACAACTCTAGGGATATTTTTGTGAGCTCTTCTCAACATCTGTCTTATTAGTCTTAAATAAAGAGACAGGTTTTCTACAAATTAGGCTGAGCCAAGGGTTTTAGATTTAAAGTAATTCAGGAATGATCTATCGAACAGTAGTCAATACGTGGTCAAACTTGGGCTTTATAGTAAAGAAGAAGCCACGCTGATGTGAGTTACCTTCTAGCTCTAAAGTTACCTTAGTTAAGTATAAAGCTGCCATTTTATGAAAAGAGATAAAAGCAGAAAAAAGGAATTAGTTTTCGGCGATTCGCTATTTTCTTGTAATCATTAAGTTTGCAGAAACTTTTCAATAAATAATGTTACATATTTATATTAAGTAAGTATCTTTTGAGTATCTCATCTACCGAACTTAACATATTTACATTTAATTGAATTATGTTTCTTAGATTTTGGTTGGGATTGATTGATTGCCCAACTCATTACCACTACAACGTAGTAACCCACATTTGAACTTTATGAACCACTGAGGCACTGCACAATATGTACCTTTTGTTACTAAATCCGAAGATGTTAAATTTAAATATTTTTCAGACCTAGGAGTTCTTTTCTACCAGCTTAAGTCGTTTTACTCTTAAGAGCATAAATAAGACCATCCCTTAAATATTATAAAGCGTGGGTAAATTTTAAGGGCCGATGTTGATTTTGAATAAAACAAAATACTCAGAAATTATTCCAATTGGGCCATAAAAAGTTCGTTATCATCTCACGATAAAGAACACCATCACAATAACTGCCTGATCATGAACTGTTGCCATTTCTTGCCACCATTCTAACCACTGACGACGCTTGAAATGGTCAAGAAGCTTTAGTTCTTGAGTCAATTGCACCTTGTAAGCGTGTAAATGCAAGTCTTTATGCATAATGTTCATCAATGACGAGCGTGAGAGTTGCACTTGTTGGGCACGCCAACGAGTTGAGTTGGACGACTCTTCAGCCACACTATCGCGAACAGCAGCAATATTATCTGCAGTACAAGCTGCACGAGCATGCACTAATGTTTTCACAACTCCTACAGACCTGGTTTGCTCAATTTTTTGCACGATCTTTCCGATTGTGCGCACATTTGGACGATAAAATTTACCGAAAAAATCACGAAGTACACGATATGCATTTTGATTTGAACGCTCATTTTCATAATAAGGCTGAATAACTTTATCGCGTCGCTCGATATTCCATGGTTCAAATTGATTAGTCTGAGATTGAGAAATGTCAAATGAAATGCAGAAAAAAACTTGACGTTTAGGTGTGGTTCACATTCAACATCGGCCCTTTAAATTTAGCCACCCGTTACTTAGGAATTTTCAAAGAGATATCCTCTTAACAGACAATTCTTATCGACCATTTAACCTTCATCGAAGGTCTAAAGCATAATTTAAATCTTATAATAGATGGGTACAGTGGCCTAGTGGTTAGTGCATTAAACTACTTAGCGCGGACTCGCTATTCCATGTGACAACACTTTTGTTCACTACTCTATTCTTTGTAAAAGTCTGACAAACATCCAATCGTCATAAGAAGTTGTAAAATGTTGGTTTCTGATTCGACGATGAACAAAACAAAAATAATAACTTCGCAAGATTTGATTTGACATAATATTATACATACATTATCATACATACATACCTTATAACTAATGACGACACGAACCACGCAATAGTCTTGTTGTTCTGGAGCAATCAAACTATGAGGAGCTGCATAAGTATAAAATATTATTTCATGCATTTCACTTAACGTTCATGAACGAAACTGTCAAACTTGTTATGTGTGACACATTCATCTGCGCTCTTAAATGAAAACAAATTTTTTTTTAATTTCCCTCAAACTAAGATGAAATATTATTTTTCAAAATATTGCTCACTGTCGTTTTTGACAGCTGTGTTGGTTTTTGATGAAAATGTACATGTCATATCGGATATCGATTATAATTAAATTTTGTTACGTTACGTTTTGTTTACGTCGAGTAAATGCAAATATTCAAATTGCCTTACCAAAGGGACACTCGTGAACTGTTATTATGCGAAATCAATTGCCCTTTCACATTAAACAATAATGTTCTCCTATTGCAACAAAACCAATTAGTTTGGTTTTATAATTTCAGAGAGGAATTGCAGAATATTCCTATAGAGCCTATTGTCTGAAACTAATTGCATTGTGTGATTTAATGATGATTTAATAAGGATTGCCACAACCGACCGTAAGGCATGCAATTTTGTGATAAATGGAATCCTTAATTGATTTCAAGATGAACGCTCATTCCCCTTTCTTGTAAGGCTTGTTTGGCAGATGGTCGATAGCCGATTGAAGGAAAGCACTACTACAAAGCAATTGCACTAATCTTGCGTCCCCATCCAAAAAGAGTTGAACACTTTAAGGGTTCTGTTTTGTTTTTGTGCCACCAACCGCGAATTGGTATCGAACCTACACACCTAGTTCGATACCAATCTGCGGTCTGGATGCTCTGCCTCTGCCTGTGAAAGACGGTCTAAATGTCATTACCTAATAATAGAAACAATCTGATACGGTTGATTGGGTTAAAGAGACCACAACCATAGATACCAGAGCGTAAGGGTAACAAAGCACCTCGCTCTATTTGGTGTATGCGCATGAGCATATTTACCGAGCTTTTGTTCTAGTTGCGTTAGATGGACCATCGGCGGAGAATATTTCCATTTTAAAGAATTTAATTATTTATTGTGGATTATTTCGGAATTTGGCTTTCATAAACGCAGATAAATTAAAGTTTCGTTAAACATAAAAAATCTTATTATCTCATAACCTCTTTGAGGAGTTCAGATAATGCTTTCGCTTGAGTACTTAGCAATATTGGATTTTGGTCCAAGGATGCTTTCATTATTAATTTATAAGTAAAAAGCCAGGAAACTGTGGTCGACTGTGGTTGAGGCACATGCATTTGCTTGTTGATCGTATGAGAATATTTATTCGGGAAACCAACGGTATCCTTTAAAAACAAACCTCTTCAGGAAATGCTTTTTCCCCCATCCGCTTTCAAACTCTTAAAATTGCATTAGGATAGAGGGAACTGTAGCAGCATAAAAGCTAAACTGTCTGTGACTGTGACATTTCCAATAAAACTCTCGTTTTGGAGGCAAAGAAAGAAACAAAATCTTTAATGGGGATTTGACAGGGATCTCTGCGGAAATGCTGGTTGTGTAACGAAGTAATCCACGTTCATCAATTCAGTTCGGTATACTGTGTCGATGCACTCCATTTGCATTCTTTTTTTTTGCAGCTGAAGCTTGTAAACAGTCCGGAGATATGAATGATTTATGGAGAAAAGTATCAGAGATTGCAAAATGAAGGGTTAAATTCATTATAATTGTATTTTTTGTACACAAGTTTAAATTTACATTAATATCTATATGGTGTAGCTTTTAAGTTTTACAAACATTTTGTCGAATATACATCCACATTAGATAACTGAGAGTATTCGGTTAGTATTCGGTTCAATTTGATTCTTGAGAGGATTATGCGAAATTCACGAGCCAACACCAGATGCACAATTTTTCAAAAATCGGTGCAACTACTAGCATACCCCGACGATATTGACATTATTGGTAGGACTCATCGTGATGTCATAGCCACGTTTGCTATTATAGAGAAGGAAGCGGCAAAAATGGGTTTAGCAGTAAATGAGGGCAAGACAAAGTATATGCTGTCAACACGAAAGGACACACAACATCGACGAATTGGACAGAACGCTATCTTTGGCAGATATAACTTTGAGGTAGTACATGACTTTGGCTATCTCGGCTCCGCTATTAACTCTGACAACAACATCCCGTCAAAAATTAAACGTAGAATTACTCTTGCCAGTTTCTTCGGGCTAAGAAGGCAATTCAGTAGTAAAGCCCTCACTCGAACTACTACGAAGATCCTATATAAGACGAATGGCACCAATACAAAGGGCGCAATAGAGGAAGACATCGCCTTAAGTGGCGCGCACAAGTTGAAACCGACCTCAACCAACTGGGAGTGCGCAACTGGAGGCAGTTAGCTAAGGACCGGGCTCTAATTGGAGAGGCATATTGGTTGAAGCCCAGGTTAATTCCGGACTGTAGCGGCACGTTATATAGTGTATGTTGAGCTGGAAGCTCATGACTATCAACTGCATCTCTTGTAGTTCTTCCAAATGTCACACGTCTGAAGATGCTTTTTCTGATCTTATTTGGATCTCTTTTGTGTGCGCTACAATAAGTACTTCTGAGTAATATATGCTCGTGGGATTTCTATTAAACTGTTCACCCGTGAAGTGAAGACCTACGTCGATGTTGAACATTTCTAGAATTTTGGTAAATGCTTTTACTGAGCTGATTCCATTTACCTTACTGTTAGAGAGAACTGAACATAATAAAGAACTTATTTTAGCTAATGCTAAATTATTGGATGTACATACTGTAAATAAAATAGATTATCAGTAGCCCACCTATAAAGGACAGTAGCTGAATTTAAAAAAAATCCTATTTCATGAAATTTACCTCTGTCCAAACTCAAGATAGTAATTGCATTTTAAAGTAGCACTTTAGCATTTAAATTCTACTGGCCGAATCCTTTGATATGAACCCCCATTGAATTTAAATTCGACCAAATCCACATCTATTCCAATACATATGCATTTTTATCACACCGAACCAGTCAGTATGTTGAATAAATATGCAAATCTCGAAGTGCTATTTCGTGCTATCCATTAAGCAAATTTTTGTTTCCAATTTTTAAATGTCAACTCTTAAAACAATTAACAAGATGGAAAAACTATATCTACTCTGCAATGCAATAACCAAACATTTAATTTGATTGCATTTAAGTCTTTGTTAGGTAACTTGACATGCAACAAAGCTTTGTGTCACCTGAAATTAAATTAGAGACCTAAATCAACAAAATTATAATCTGCTATTTAATTTAAAAATCAAATTTTCACAAAAAAAAATTGGGAATAAATTTGACTTCAAATAAATGCCAATCCAATTTAATTTTAACATCTGCATTATGTCTGCACGTCAGCTACTGGTAGGTAGGCCCCTAAAAAGTGGTGAATTCCATGCTACAGGCGATAGCTTTTGGTGTTCTTGCGCATTGTTCACGCACCCCCTTTAAAAAGCTGTCAACAACAGAGTTCGGTAAATATTTTTATTTGTCGACAAAATACACAAAAACAAAAATTGATTTATACATGCCAGCTGTGAGCAATGTTTATCTTGTATACGAATTTTTAAGAAGCCCTATACTCCTCGCAAATAGATATGATTAGGTAATTCCACCACGTGTACAACTCAAGTTCAGTTGGATGAAATTTTTAAAATGGTCCACATTAACATACTCGAGAGATGTATTGAAAGGGAGGTTCATTCGACCCTTTAATATTTTTACCTTAACCCAACGAAGTGTAGTGAAACATGACAAATTTAACGACGCCCGCACTAATTGGGGTTTTGCTAGGGTAAGATGAAGGGAAATCTATTTTACCGTGCTAAATTGTCTCCATCACCTGTTGTGTAGGGTGGAGGGCTTCAGATTTATCCGAGTGATTTCTCGCTTGGATTATGAATATTTAATATTAGTAGAAATAATATCAGGGCTGTGTACGAGTGTATATTTTCGTAGAAATCAATGTGCATAAAGTTCTATAAAGAGCTTGTCTACATAACTGCAAAAAGTTCGCACATATAGAATAGGAAATGGGAGAGAAGTCGTACAAGTGTACTAAGCTTGGGTAAGTATCATGCAGGAAGTTGTGGCTTTAATTTGAAGGGATGGTATTCTACATGAATGAAAAACTATAGTAAGGGGTGGAGTTTGGAGAAGTTTGCTTTCATTAAGTTAGATTCTGGGAAAGTGGAAAGAGCTTCTTTTCGTTTTGCCGAATGTGTGGTCCTATTTTACCTGCCCTAAAAAGTAGTTATTATTTGAAGAACGAAACTATAAATAGTACTTATTCAAACGTTAGTTAGGTGTTAGATTAAAGTTTTGGGCTACTAAAATTTGTTTTATATGAACTTATGTATGCAAGTAGTGGCAACTTAATACATTTGGTAAATCAAATGAATTCTTAATATCACGGTGGCGTAATAAGGCTTCATTTCAAATATGGCCTGAAATAAAAAAAAAAAAAAACAACCGTCTGTTTTTATTTATAATGTTTTCATTTGGTTAACCCGAACATGGTAAGCAATGGCGAGCTACGAATAAAACGAATATCGTCGATTGAAAAGAAAACTGTCATATGTCCAAACTCATACATTTTCAGAAAATTAATTCGAAGTTTTTCATTACTAAGAAAGGAATGTATCCTTAACTGCCAAACGACCCTTACGCCCTCACGCTGTCAGTTTAAGAGCTATACTTATAATGTTGTGTAGAAAATTTGTATTTTTGTTTCGAATCGGTCTATATACTTAACTCAAAAACACCAAATTTTGACTTAGATATGTCAGTTTCTTTCTTTTAAAGCGACAATATGCTCGTTTTTCGTAGGTTTTATTACGGTATAATATATCTTAGGGACTTTTCTCTAATCACGAGCCATTTAAGATGCTTATATGGCATAATTCACATAGATTGGTAAAACAAACTTAAGTAACAACATTTTTATCTGTTGAATATTTTTTGTTTCTTCTAGTCGAGCTTAGCAATAAAATTAGACGATTAGACGATAAGCAAAATATAAATTAAAAAGAGAATGAAGTTAGAAGTATAGATACGTATATGAGACTGGATTTTAACCGTTGCATCCATAGCATTTTCCATCATCTCGCTGATCAGGAAAATAAAGATGTCCCCAAACTATGGTGTATCTCTGTCAGTGTATCTTGTTTAGCCACTGTTGTTAAGTGTTGGCTAAATAATTCGTCTTCTTTGTTACATTGGACATTGGGTCACGATGCTCACTGGAGCATCACTATATATATAAAGTCGAAACAATGCATGTTTGCTCTATACTAGTCAGAAGCAGACAAAATTTTCTGAAAATATCTTCTGTTTATTGCCCATCGCGATGCAAGATTGAGAAAATTGACTTTGAAAACTTACTTAATTACCTTGGACAGCGTTTTGTCATCGAAGGGGACCTAAATGCAAAACATACATTCTGGGGATCTAGATGCATATCACAGAAAGTGCACTACCGAATTTTAATCTACGGGGAAACCAACTTATTGGCAAAATGATGTTACAAAAACATCGGATTTGAATGATTTTTTCATAGTAAAAGGTATGTCGCGTAATCGAATCAAAGTTGAGGAATACTTGGATCTTTGCTCTGATTATTCTCCGGTCATTCTAACAACGAGCGAGTCAATCATTAGAAATGAAAACCCACCCAGACTAACAAACGGAAAAACCAACTGGGAAGGCTTCAAAGACGATATTGAAAATAATATTCGACTTGGTGTATCGCTTAGATCCTCATTAGAACTCGAAGTCGCGGTTGACTCCTTTATCGATACCTTTGAAAAAGCAGCATGGAATAATACTCCTCTACAACGCAAAATAGAGAGCTATAGTAATATCAAGTACCCATGAGAAATAAAAGATTTGGTTAGACAAAAAAGAAAAGCTCGAAAAAATGGCACCAAACTCGTGCCCCGCAAGATAAAACACATTTCAATCAGTTGAGTAACATGCTATCAAATTCGATTAAAAACTTTAAAGACCATGCATTATAAATTTATCTCGAAAGTCTTAACCACTGGAAAAGAATCGAATTATTCACTTTGGAAAGCAATTAAAGTTATAAAACGGCCAAAAAACGCTGTGCCACCAATTAGACTAACTCAAGACGTTTGTGCAAAAATGATAAGGAAAAAGCAGACGTTTTCGCACATTTTGAGGAAACATTTAAACCATTTGATGGTCCAGAAAACATTAATTTATTAGAGACTATAACCGATAATAATCTAGTTAGATAAGCAAGTATTGCCGATCTTAAGCGGGAATTACAGAAACTAAAGCCTAAAAAAGCTCCGGGTTATTACCTGATTACAGGAGAACTTCTTAACATGTTTCCTCAGAAAGCATTAACTAAACTCCTCTGCATTGTAAATGCGGCGATTAGATTAGAATACATACCAAGACAGTGGAAAATCGCGATAGTGATTATGGTTCTCAAACCAGATTATGGTTCTCAAACCATTCTCACCGAATGAAATAAAATCTTACAGACCTATTTCACTTCTTCCAATAATTTCAAAAGTTGTTGAAAGGATATTACTCGGTCGCTTACACCCCATTATTGATCAGAAACAGCTTTTACCTGACCATCAATTTGGGTTTAGATGTAAACATTCGACTGTGGAACAAGTTCATCGAATTACTGGTGTAGTTGAGAAAACTTTCAAAGATAAGAAAATTTGCTAGCAAACTACGACAAGTTCTGCCTGAAAAATTATATAAAATCCTCGTGTCGTATCTTGAGCATAGACTCTTCCGTGTGAAAGTTGGAAACGAATATTCGGAGTTCAAAGAAATATGCAGGTGGCCATGACTCATGACTGTTGTATCGGGTTTTTCAACAGGGACGCTACAAAAGTTGAGCTGCTGGGACAGAAAACGTCGCCTTGTCGCTCTTTTGACACTTCTCTTCAGTACGGTTTGCCATTTCATGATGGAAAGAAATACGATCCAACAACGAGTCGAAATTATTAAAATTTTCAACCGAAATTCGGAGTCAGTGGCCTCAACGTAAAGAGCGCTACGTCCAATTTATGGTCGTCATAATCGATCTTGGCCTACATCCTTACAAGATTAAATTGACGCAAGAACTGAAGCCGCTTGACCACCAGAAGCGTCGTATGTTCGTGAATTGGGCTGAGCAACAACTTGAAAATGATTCGGATTTTCATCGAAAAATCATCTTCAGCGATGAGGCTCATTTCTGGCTGAATGGCTTCGTCAATAAACAAAATATGCGGTATTGGTCAGGCAGCAATCCACACGTACTCCATGAGTCATCATTGCATCCCGAAAAAATTACGGTTTGGTGTGGTTTATGGGCCGGCGGCGTCATTGGGCCGTACTTCTTCCGTGATGATCAAGACCGGCATGTTATTGTTAATGGGAATCGCTACCGTTCCATGATAACCGAATGTTTTTGGCCCAAATTGGATGATATGGACTTAGAGGACATGTGGTTCCAACAGGACGGCGCCACAAGCCACACAGCGAATGCCACAATCAATTTGTTGGAAACCAAGTTTGGAGAACGTGTTATCTCACGAAATGGTACAGTCGCTTGGCCGCCTCGGTCGTGCGATTTGAAGCCGTTAGACTATTTCCTGTGGGGCTACGTGAAGTCTATGGTCTATGCCAACAAGCCAGCGACGATTGATGAACTTCGTACGAATATCGAACGTGAAATTGCAGCAGTATCGGGCGATTTATGCTTGAAAACCGTCGAAAATCGGGTTTAGCGTCTAGACTTCTGCAAGCGTGCCCGTGGTGGGCATGTAAAAGAAATCGAGTTCCATACATAATGGCATCGAACGTACTTTCACAGGAATAAAGAATTTCATTGATATCCAAAATCGTTTTTGTTTTTTGTAGCGCTCTTATTAAAAAACCCTTTATTAATGTCTTTCTCTGTCCCAGCCGATATCCTCAGTCGCCAGTGCTATTATGTGTCTGTAGTTCGTTGCATTCACGTGCGAAGTACTGTGATGTCAATGTCAAAGAAATATTGGCAGGAGTAATCCAAGGAACCGTCCTTGGTTTATATAATAGGCCAAAAGGCAGTAGAAATAAGTTGATAGTGTTACATTTAGGCCGCCCGCATAGGACCAGTAAGTTAGTTAAGTAGTTGATAAGTAGGCTAGTTTTTCATGAATTTTTGTCTAGCATGTGAGTTAGTTTTAAGATAAAAAAAATGAAGCGTCTTTGGACCACTCTTTTACCTCCTATTTACTTGCCACGTTTCTAGCTGGCAAAAATAGAGGAAACAAATATGAAATTACAAAACGCTCTTTACGAGGTTATTGGATGGACAAAATCCTGGCGGATTGCACTTAACGAGAGCAAATCGATTCATGTAGATTTTTCGTATAAACGAACAAACAATTTGCCTGTATTTCTCAATCTCGGAATGACAGTCGATGCAAAATTAAAATGGAAGTCTTATGTAAAAAAGAAATGCGAAGAACTAAAAAATAAATATAGAGTTTTGTACTGGTTACTCGGAAAATATTCGAAGCTTAACCTTGGTAACAAGCTGCTATTATACAAGCAAGTGCTAGAGCCGGTCTGGACATATGGTATACAACTATGGGTTAGTACCAGTGAAACGAATCTAAATAGTTTACAAACTTTTGAAAACAAAACTTTAAGATCATTCGTCAATGCGCCGTGGTATATAAGGAATGAAGATCTACGCAGAGATCTGAGTATTCCCGCGGTTAAAGATGAAACGAAAAATTGTACACCCAAACATAAAAAACGTTTATTGGGACACGTTAACACAACGATCTTCCGAATTCTTGACGAAACAAATTTATTGCGGCGTCTTAAAAGAACTAAGCACTTGAATTTGACCCGATAATAATAAACCCCGCTATAAATTCCGGAAAAAAGCAGGAACTCTCAAAAAAACAAATGAAAGGCATTACTCGTGATAAAAAAAATTGCTAGATAAGTCGCATACTTAGTTGCAATAAAAATACAAAAAGGGTGGTGGACTTCTAATCCATATCCCCTAACGATGAGCAGGTTTTGTAAATATCTATACCATCAATAATATTCGGAATAGTAAGGCATGGATGTTGAAGATCAGCTGCAGGGTATTTAAAACAAAAGAAATAATTCCTATGGTAAGGATATGTTATTTTTTATCCGAACCTATTGCGTCATTATGAGGTTTTAAAAGACAGTATAGAAGAAAAACTAAAATTAAAACCTAAACTAAAAAAAGACTGGGCAATAGTAGGTATCAAATTCTACAAATATTTATCCCACCAACGTTTTTTCCCCGATCGATTCCTGTGCAGTTACTTAATAAATATTTTTTCTTTGAATGTACTTTTTTGTGATATAACTTAACTTACCACATTTATATTAAAGTCAAAAACAGCAGGCACTTACCTAAAAGAGAAATAAAATTAATTAACGAGGTTCAATTGCATAATGAAAGACTTTTATATATTTATTTTGTTCTTATCTTAAAAGTGTTAAAAGAATTTATTCAGTTTTTATTAGAAAAGCAAGTCAAACTGCATACACTTGAGCCATGCTTGACTAAGTCTACATAGGCTATGGAATTGAATACATTTATCGTCACTTGTGTCAAATGTGAATTTGCCAAACTCTAAAATGATATAAAGGGTGATCCATTTCGAGGTTCCCAACTTATTTAAAGAAAAAAACACAGAAAATTCAAATTTAATGGAGAATGTTTATTATCATTTGAAAGAACATTTTTTGAAGATTTTGTCTATCAAATGTTGGCCGTTGCTACGTCGCAGATGGTCCATCCGTTGAGTCCAATTTTCGATCACTCGTTCGAGCATTTCGACTGGTAACTGGCGAATGACACGCGTGATGTTTTCCTCCAAGGCCTGAGTCGAAGCGGGTTTGTCGGCATAACCTTTTGACTTTACATATCCCCACAGGAAAAAGTCTAACGGTGTGATATGTAAAGTCAAAAGCTTATGCCGACAAATCTTCAAAAAATAAATGCCAAAGAATGTTCTTTCAAATGATAATAAACATTCTCCATTAAATTTGAATTTTCTGTGTTTTTTTCTTTAAAAAAGTTGGGAACCTCGGAATGGATCACCCTTTATAATTCTTTTTTTTAATATTCGATGCTCTAATTAATTCTTAATAAAAAACTAGAAAACTCGTTTATTATATGTCTAAACTAAAACTTCTTGTTTATGGGATATTTGTTTTTTTTTTTTGCTTGCTTAGGTATAATGGCGTAAAAACAGTGAGGTGTGGATATGGGGGCATGCTGCTCGCCTGCAACCCCTCTGCTTGGGTATACTGTATGGTTTGGGATAGGTGCTAGGTTCGGTGTTTGGAAAGTTTCTTCTGAAGCACTGGACAGCAACACCTCAAAGTGAGATCACCTTAAATACCAAAAATCACATAAAAATGTTTTAATTAATTTAGAAAATAATTCATGAGGCCATTCAAGTACGTATTACAGACATTACCTAAGGCAAATTTTAAATGAGTATTTTTGTCAAAATGAAATGGTTTGGAAGTGAAAAGTTATGCTCACACCGAGCATTCAGTTCAAAATGAATTCTCGGTACAACCTTCCTTTCTCATTTTGGCTCACACAAAATCAACCTGTTTCGTAGGAGATGACTTTCAATTCAATGAACGTTTGGCCAGGCATACATACTTACTTCATAGAAAAAAACCGAACTAACTTTAAAATCTGTCCCGTTTTTTTTCATGCTAATGGTGTGTTACGAGTTAATATAAACGAGGGTCATTCTTTAATCAGCCTTTGTGAGAGTGTAGTGATTTTTTTTTAAGTAAACAATGGTGGCTAAACATACACTGCGTCATCCTTAGTTTAGCAATTTTTCCATTTTTTTGTTTATTTGAAGTTTTAACATCGAAAAACGAAAAAAAACAGTCTTTTTAGAAGAAGTTGTGCTTTTTCGTAGTAAAAAAGTAACTTCCCCATAATGTTGCAGCATCCATGAAGGTAAAAAATATTACCAACAGTAAATTTGGCTGGGTTTGGCCATGCTCAACAAAAAGTTTAAAAAAAAGGATACACAACGTGCAGAAAACCTATCAACCCATCCATTGGCACATTTTTTCATGGTCCACAATGTCGATTAGAGATTCGGGAAGTTCATTCCTTGGATATCTCATTCATCATTAAAATTCCAATAAAAATTGTTCATGTAAATTAATCAAACATTAATAATATATATTACCTACAGGTTTTTTTATTTATTTCTTTATATTACTTTTGCATAATCCAGTGAGTAAATGCTTGGCGCCATCATGATACCAAAAATAAGGTTAGTAAATCTACAGTTAAAGATTATTACAACTTTTGCCGAGAAATAGCTGAAATAATATCGTCACACGCTGATACAAACATAAACATCGACGGCGAAAGAAAAACAGTTCAAAATGATGAAACTTTTTTTACAACAAGGAAATACCATCGAGGCCGCATAACTGAACAAATGACAATCGTGGTGCTGGATATAATATTAAACTTTTCTTTAAAGTTAAAAGTGCTTCCACACCGAACCAAAAACTGAGTTTTCGCAAAAATAATTGAAAACTTCATCAAAAACCGGAGTTTTCCCATACATTTGCATTTTTCAAAAACTAGTAGGTAACGCCATAACCGTCTCGAAAACACTGCGCAGACGTCATCTCGTTGGTGGTCGTTGGAAAGAACACACCTTTTCCTACGTTCTATATGTGTTCCACACGTCCCACAAAACAGCAAATGTATTTATCATTTCATTTGAAATGTTGCTTGTAAAACTATATTATAATGGCAGTTGCAAACAAAAAAAAATCAAAATGAAGAAGATTTGGTGTGTTGAAGACGAGGAGTACCTGGTGGAGCTATATGCAGACAAAAATGAAAAACTGCGAGGATTTTATTCAATTAATATAACTTCACAGTATCACAGCTGAGCTGATTGAAATGTCAAACGAAACCTGGTCAAAGTTCGGTCTGAAAGCATGAGTGGTTTTCGAAAACATTTTGTCTAAAATTCAGTTTTCGGTTCGGTGTGTAAGCACTATAACTTAAAATGTAAGGCCGATTTGTGGCCCTACATTCACAAGTACGTACACCTACACCTACAGCGCTCGGCAATATATAGGAGTTGAGAAAATATACCCTGGGAGTACAGTACATAACACCAGAAACCACAGTAAAGGTTAATATGTTAGTGAAGACCATCACACCAATACCATAACTGAACGGGAAAATCAAAATAAAATCTTTAAGACACATGCCCTATTTGTTTTTATCCAAAACATAAAAAAAATTGTGGCGCAACAGGCTCGTTAGTACCCAGGACCTAGCTTTCTTCTCACAACCAGTCATGTATGCGTGTGTACTTCTTAGCACGATGGCGGGACCTCCTGTTTTATGCCGACTCCGAACGGCTATGTTGAGATAAGCATTTCATGACAATTGATACTACTCGGATGATTTGTCAGATGCCAGTGAAAAATTATTTAGGTGTTGCTACGGCTGGGAATCGAACCCAGACCTCCTGCGCGGCAGTTTATCGCACTTACCATCGCGCCACTGAGCCCGGAAACATTGCCTCGAAAAAAGATATCAAGAAGAGATGGGCTCTCAAATTGTGGAATTTTTGATGGATATAAAAAAAAGTGTATCCAGGCATTATTGATGGAGAAGAATGTGTAGGATTATACCTCAAAAATATTGATCCGGCCTCCGTTGAAAGTGAAAACTTAAAGGCTGTTATCCCACCTAAACAGCCTAGGATAATCACCATTAACGACAAAATTAACAAGCTCTACAAACTCCACAGAAAACTACAGGCGAAGACTTCATTGACGAAAATAACATAAATTTTTAACAACCGACTGACAAACTGACTGACTTGGACGTGGAATGCAATCTAAGTCTATCTCCTTGTGGTGCATTCTGGGTAAAGCTAAATGACTTTATTGTACTGTGTTATACTTATTAGAAATAGATTTTTTTTCAAAATCATCAATTGGTGGTAATTTTCAATTTTCTCAAAAACAAAAAGACATTAAAACATCTAGTTTTCAATTTTTGATTAAGAATTAATTAGAACAACGAAAAAAAAGTAATTAATTATTTTACAGTTTTGAAAAATTACACTTTAAACTTTTTTACATTTTTTTCCCAAATTTCAAGTTTAAAACCCTTTTTTCCAAAACTATGAATAGATTTCAATTGATTTAAAAATTAGCTAATAGCAAAATGTATTATATACAAGATATAAAAATTCATTGCAAGTGTGTATTACCGTTATTTTTAACCCCCACCCATAGTAAAAAAAAAGAATACAAGAACTGTTCTAGAAAAACCGTTATACTTTATTGGCTCCTTTATTACCATTTGTTTTGGGACTTTTGTTTGAATTCCAAAAATACCTCTGGGAATTACTTAAAAAACATTTTATATTGAATCTAGAGTAAATCCGTTTAGCTGTTGACCCTCCATCTGTGATCACAAACTGACAGATGGGCAGAATCCCCAGACCTTGTTTTTCTCTATTAGGAACAGGTAAAAAAAACCGATTTTGTAGATTTACTAAAAGCATACTGAATTGTACATTTCCAAAATTTGTAAATTCATATAAATGTATGAGAAAACCAGGCGCTATTGCAACTTTTTAAAATTGTATAGCATTGTGACATATTCATAATTTTATTCACATAGTATGTAGTCTACTCATAATTTTTAATATTAACTATCAAATACGCACACAAAACCGTAAAATAAATATTTAATTAATCAGCGCCCTCAATCGTGTCTACCACTTGTACGTCCGTATTTAATATTATGATTCATATTATTATGACACATCATGTTTTAATGTTTGTGTCTGAAGTTAGAAAATATGCGGGAAATTTCTTTGGATTCTGGGATGTTTTTTTATCCAAGACATGCTGTTTTCCAGCTTTTTAATTTTGTTTCTTACTTATCCCATTAGATGGCAGGTGTATTACCAGGTATGACAATTATCACATCTCACAACCACACAAAAAGCTAGCTTTTTGGAAATGAAATGAAACAAAGCTTTCGGTTCACGATTGTTACAGTTTGAAAGTCGTAGGAATTTTGAGGTAGGTTGTTGCGAGAGATTGCGTTAACGTTTTATTTTTATCATAATAACGCAGTGGTCTGTAATAAAATAAATTGATTGATTGGCTGTGCCCCACGCTCCTCAGCGTTATAAATCCGACAAGAAAATCAGGGTTCTATTTGTGTTATTTGTGTGGATACGGCACATACTTAACTCTAAGTATATCAAATTAATTTTAAGTGCATTTTTTTAATACTGACATCTATTTAATATGTAATAATGATTTTTAAGGATATATTTGTTTAATTCGAATAATAATAACTGAGACAAAAATAATACATACAATGAAGCATTTTAAAAGAAGGGTATATGCATAAATGTGATGTTGTTAAGACACCTAACATCAAATTTAATGCAATAAGAAGGTATTGCAAACATTTTAATAAAATTAAGGATTACATAAATCTAGTATACAAAATACGTTACTCAGAAAATTTTAATATAAGAGAATTATCTCAGATGATTTTATTTATAAACATTTAAAACTGTGAAATCAAATCAAAGAAATGATTGTAGGTACATGAAATTATTCTTTCAAATTAATAATTTTCTTAAACAGAATGATGCGACTTTAATAGACACTCATTAAACAGACCCTCAAGAAGTTACAAACAAAAACTACAATGAAGGCAAAGACAGATTAATAATAAAATTTGAAACCCACATTATTCAATGAATTGTTCTCACAATAACTCGCACCGTCTGTGTAGAACCAAATATGGACGAGATCATGAGTTTTAATTTAATGGACCTCATTATTTCAAAATAAGTTGCTCTAAGTGTATAAAACACATTCATTGGAAAACGCTGATTTTCGCAATACAGTTGCATAATTAATTTAAACTGTGCCGGGCTTAGAAATTAAATGGTGCCATGTCAAAAAATACAAAACAACATTTCAGATAGACACGTCTTAATGGTTTTTGTCTTTAAACGCTACTTAAAAAAATAGTACCTCTAAATAAATCACCCATTATAAGAAAACAAAATTGCAGACACTTTTATGCGGCATCTACTGTTGCTTTTAAAAATATTCAAAGTGATTTGATTTTGTCTGATAGTTGAAACAAGTTGTGGTATTTAAAATAAATAGAGTTCTCTCTGAACACATCTTTCGTCATTATTTGCAAGTTGTACCGTCTGCGAGATTGATCGCCTGATGACTATTTCTGATACACATCAACGGATATCATAAGTTTTTTAACGCTCCACATAGGTCTAGGCTTAGAAACTACGTGGGCATCTCGATTCGTCAGTACATGCGAATTATAAGGTTTTGAAAAGTGAAATAGGAAATACAATTCAACGACAATGTGATATTGGAGAAGTTTCTCATCTCAGGTAGTATGTTTAGAAGAAACAATTTTAAGGAGTTATGGAAGTTTGTAAGTGCTACCGTGGCGACCAGCATAAATGTAACAGATAAGATATTTCGAGGCTAGAGCTCTGGTAGGAATATTTTATATACACTAATTAGATGACCTCAATTTAAAATTGGTGGCTTAGGTATTAAGTACATCGGTAACCATATGGCGCTGTGATCGTATAGAACGATGTGATCGATTTCACTTTCCTGTGTAACGTTGGTTATGTGTAACGAAAAAGACCCAGTGCCCCCACTGAAACACAAAGAGAATCTGGGAATTGATAGGAGTACAAAGAAACAGAGGTTCGAGAAGTGCATTTTCGCAAATGACATTCCCGACAAATTGATGCAAAGACACCTTTTTGACGACCAGTGTCCGAGCAGCAAAAACAAGCAGCAAGCATTTCTGGGGTTCTTACTTACATACTTAAGTGTCGCTACAGTCCGGAATCGATCTGGGCCTCAACCAACATGCCTTTCAAATCAGCCCGGTCCTTAGCTAACTACCTCTAGTTGGTTGAGATCGGTTTCTGGCTGGGAATCGAAGACTCTGCGAGCTGGAGTATTGGTGTCCATTCGTTCTACATGTTCTAGCCATTTTAAACTGCAATGCGGAGTTTTTTGACCAGGGGCAAGTCACTGTTCAGCTCGTATATTTCTTGGTTGAATCTTCGTCTCCATAACCCGTCAACGCAAACCAGATTTTTCTAAGAATTTTCATCTCGTTCTGGGGATCATCGACTTTTAACTAGATGAAAATATTCATACCAATTACAGCCAGAAAGCTTCACAATATAGGATTGGTCTTTCTTATGCATGAAATAAACAATGGTCGGGAGTTCCCCTCTCTTATATTCACGTTCGTTGTAAAAAAAAAATTTATTCTATTATCTTATCATCATAAAAGTTTCGAAGAAGCTAAAGAATTGAAGTTAACCTTGGATCATTCGATCCATAAATAGTTAGCATAATCACTCATGGATATGTAGAGAAGGACTCAAGGCAGATGAAATCACCAATTTTCCAATAACTTCAACAAACTGTATGGTGAGAATTAACTGAAGTTGATTTGAGGGCAAAGTTCTCAAGTAAGTGATAAGCCAAACTAATTGATTAAGTTCACATTTCTATCTCCAGCACCAGAATACAAAAATCTGCTAAAAAAATAAAATCTGGTATCCAACGAGAGACCCAAACATCCACCATCAGTGGGATTGAGGGTAGCAACAACTTAGTTGTTGGATTAATTTTTGGCAAAACTGCTACTTAACAACAATTTATGCTTTTAAGCGATGAGATTTTGTACGGTTAAACTGAAAGCAATAAACAAAAACTATAACAAAATTATCCACAAAGTTCCAAATTTAAATCAGCATCAATACACAAATGTATTATTTATATATTTTGCATGAAAATTATAAATGCATCCTTGCTTATTTGCATTGAATGTGCCATGACAGGCCGGTTTCATGAGGTGTCCCCATTAAATTATGAAAAACCCTTTGCGTTAAACCCTAGTTTATGAACATTTTAATTATCATTTTTAAAGAAATTACAGAATAAATCAATGTGTTTAATTGTAACGAATGTTTTTTTAGAGGTAAGTTTTTTTAATAGAGATAAAACTAACATTTTGTAGTCATATCGGGCATCTTTAAGTTCATTTATGTTCAGTTTGGTTTGCCATTTCATCATGAACAGGTTGACAAATGAACAACGTTCGCATTTTATGGTCGACATAATCGTTCACCGTGCACAGCAATTGGAGCTTTGTCCATCAACTTTATAGAAGATTTTGCGCAAAGATCTTGGCTTACGACCTTACAAGAGACCATGCAATGCGTCGTGATTTTAATGTATGGGCCAAAAAGAGATTGATCTCGATGCTGATTTTCATCGCAAAATGTTTGTTCAGTGATGAGGCTCATTTTTGGTTGAATGGCTAAGTCAACAAGGAAAATTGGAGTAAAGAGAATCCACATGAGACCCTTGAGACGCCATTACACCCACAAAAACTCTATGTTCTATGGGCTGGTGGAGTCATTGGGACATACTTCCTCCGAAATGATGCTAGAGAGTCAGTTACCGTTAATGGAGACAGCTATAGAGCCATGACAACCGACTGCTTTGTTCCCGAATTGGATGGCATGAATGTGGATGAGATGTGGTTCCAACGAGACGGTGCTACATGCTACACAGCGCACGTCACAATCTATTTATTGAAGAAAACATTCGATGAGCGCATAATTTCGCGGAATGGACCTGTCAATTGGCAACCAAGATCGTGTGATTTGACACCATTGGCTTATTTTCTTTGGGGATATGTGAAGTCGGTCATCTACGCCAACAAACTAGAAACGTAAGGGGACTTGGAAGCCAACATTCGTGGTGTTATTGCCGACAAAGTGCGCCAAATGCTCGAAAATGTGGTTGAAAATTGGACCACTAAACTTGACTTTATTCGAACCAGCCGCGGCGGCCACATGCCCGAAATTGGGTTCAGCGTCTGGACTTCTGCAAGCGTGCCTTTTTGTAGCGCTCTTATTGAAAAACCCTTTACAAGACAACAATAAAGTAAATAGTATTACAAGTTTGCAATTAAAATTGACGGTGGATCATACCATCTATTATTAGTGAGTCCTATCCAAATAAGCGAGCTCTAACAGACTTAACCGACTTATTACTATCAACCCTCAAATGGGACCTCATCTATTTTCACATTATTTCAACAAAATTTGAAGTAAAAGTCCAATTAACTTGATTCTCATGTAAGTGCTATTCAGTGCTGAGAAGATGGGCAAACCGCTGGATTGATTAAGAGTAATTTTCATTTCTCCAGCACCAGAATGAAATCTGCAGACATTTCAATGTCAACCTACATTACTGATGACAGACCGATTTCATGAGTGCAAACCCTAGTATAAGTATGTACATTTCAATGAACATTCTTGATATCCCAATTTAAATTGTGTATGTAAAAGAAATACAAGGCAACAATGAAATAAATAATAATCAAAGTGTTTTTTTTAATATTGCTGTTGCTGATTTTAAATATAAATATTCTGAGCTTTAGTTGTGCCAGCAACCGATTATTTACATTTACATTTACGTATTACATTTTTGTTTTAAATACCGAAGTTAAACAACCATACCATCATTAAGAGTTGGCTGGTTTAATATGCGCTGCCATATTTTGTATTTTTTTTAATGTTAATGACCTATAGTTATGTAGACCAGCCTATCTTTATTCGACTCTTACGATACAAATTTTTTGTTGATAACTCAATTATTACGGCCCAAAATTTATTAATTTATTAAAAATTTATTTATTTTATTTAGTGTGAACGATTACTAAACTGTCAAATTAACAATGCTCAGTAAAATCAAAAATTTTATCATGGTGAAGTACACAAAGAAACAACGTTTACAAATACATAATTAAAATTTACTACCGAAGTTCTGAGTCGGTGGTCGCAACATTAAGAGTGTTAACGCGAATTTTCGACCGTAATTCTCGTCCCAGTAGACAAGCAATTCATAGTCAAGTAGAACTAATTTAATGCTTGACCTTATCGTGAAAGTGAGACTACGTTTTGTGTAAAGAATATTCTTAAGAATTGGGCCTCTCTGCCTCATAAACTAAAGCCACTTGATCGATATGAATCGACGTACGTTCTGGAATTGAGCTCTGTACATGATAGAAGAAAATAAAGAATTTTATCGCAAAATCATCTTCAGCGATGATACACATTTTTGGTTAAACGGGTTCGTCAACAAGGAAAATATGCGTTACTGGACAGGTAATAAGGCCCTCTTAAGTGCTTCATGAAACAACACTTCTTTCGAGAAAAAGTCACTGTTTTTTGCGGATTTCATGCCGGTGCCGACATTGGGACATTTTATTTCGTCGATGAAAATTACCATCACGTTACGGTAAATGGTGATCGCTACAGAAATATGTTGTAACATTATTTTTTGGAGCAATTGCATATGAATCGGACATCAGTGATATGTGCTTCCAGCCATGTGGTGCCACAAGCCACACAACGGGTGCGGATTTTTTATAAGCATCAAACTTAGACAAGAAGTCTTATGTTTCCAAGACATTAGCGAATGCATTGTAATAATCCGCACAAAGGGCGATTTCGCCAACAAAAGCGAATGCTCACACCCCAACGGCGGAAAAATATGATATAGCTAAGGATTGCTTTTACAAGCTCCTTGCCAAAACCTATGAGCGACTACCGAAGTACGATGTTCAAATCATGCTGGGAGATTTTAACACAGAGGGGAAGACAACTTTAGCAGTATTGTCAGAAAACACACGTCTGGCAACGGACTTAAGCTAATTGATTTTTTCTGGAACAAAATGCCCGACAGCACACAGTTTACTCACCACGATATCCATAAGGGGACACGGCGGTCCTTTGTTTGATGAGGAATGCCGACAGATGGTAACAACCAAGAACAAGGCCTACAAGGCTAAGCTGCATGTGAAGACTAGAGCCGCCTATGAGCTCTACAGGCAAAGACGAGGGGAAGAACACCGGCTTTTCAAAAAAAAAAAAAGGAGCAAGAAAATCGCGCTATAGAGGTGCCATTCCAGGAACTATGTCTTACCAAAGTTTAAAACGTCAAAGCAAAGAATACAAGGCTCGAACAGAATCCTGTCGAGATGAACAAGGAAATATCGTAGTTGAGACACAGTGGATGCTAAGGGTATGGAAGAATCAATTCTGCAGACTGTTAAACGGCGATGACGAACAGCATTTCGCTGTCTGGCAGAACGATCCATTAATATTGGCGACGACAGCGAAAACTACCAACCTCCCGAATTAAGTGAAGTGAGGATAGTAATATCTTAACTCAAGTTCCAACTACAGAGGCATCACTCTCCTCTACATCGTCTACAAGATCATATTTAACGTAATAAGTGAACTCTTGAAACTGTTTAACCACAACTGGCTCTTGTCAGTTTAGTTTTAGGCCAGGAAAGTCAACAACTTTTTAAATCTTCACACTACGGCAGATCTTGGAAAAAACTCAACAAGCTCAAATCGATACCCACCATCTATTCATCGATTTCCAAGCTGCATACTTAAGCTTTTATACAGCCGAACTATACAAACTTGTCCGTCTGTGCAGGATGACGATGGAGAGTTCTCGCTGCTTCATCAGGGCCGGAAACGACCTAACCGACATATTCGGTAACAAAAAAGGACTTAGGCAAGGCGATGCACTATCGTGTGACTTCTTTAATTTGATTCTTGAGAGGCTTGTGCAAGACTCCCTAGCCAACACCAGAGGCACAATTTTTCTAAAATCGGTGCAACTATAAGCATACGCCGACGTTATTGACATCATAAGTAGGACTCCACGTGATGTCATAGCCACGTTTGCTTGTATAGAGAAGGGTTTGGCAGGAAATGAGGATAAGACATGGTCATGCTGGCAACACGAAAGGACACACAACATCGACGAATCGGACAGAACGTCATCATTGGCAGGTATCACTTTGAGGTAGTACAGGACTTTATCTATCTCGGCTCCGCTTTTAACTACCGGCATTACTAACAGTCATTTGAAGGAACAACTAAAACGATAATCTCTACACTTTCGAAAAAGGCTTTAGCAATAAATTTATTTACATCACAGATTAACGCTAGTCATAGGTTATAATTTAATGCACAGTAAGTGACATCTAAGTCATATGGCAATGATGAAACTGTTGTTGAGCGCCATTTTGTAGGTACATATATGTCATGTGAATTTTGTGTATTGTTTGCCTGCCCTTGCATGGGCCTGGAAACAAGTGGTCAGGTATTTCAAAACCATAATTTTGTTTTGATAACAAAAAATAAAAATCAATGTGTTGACAGTTTATTTCATCAAAAATGTAGTAGATTCAATCGAGAAATCAAGTTAACTTAGTTAGTTATGGGTTTGAATTATTGGTTGTATCAATAAAGCTGTACATTATAAATTAATCAGCTAACTTGTCAACATTTAACTATAAGTAACGCCGTATGACAATATCTCATCAGAAATTAAACAAAGAATAATTTTTGCAAACCGCGCCATCTTCAGGCTTACAAGTCATTTCAAGGAGATCCTTGGTCGATTTGAATCTTCGGTCCCGTTTGCGTTGACGGGCTAAGAAGAACAACTGTAACAGCTGTACAGCGACAAACCCATATTAAAAAAATATCCGAATTGAATGTTTAAGATGGCTAGGACATGAAGAACGAATGGACACCAATACTTCGGCTCGCAGAGTTTTCGATTCCCAGCCAGACTTTGAACTGGAGGAAGACTTGGCCTTAAGTGACGCTCACAAGTAGAAACCGACCTCAACTAACTTGAAGTTCGCAACTGGAGGCGGTTTGCTAAAGACCGGGCTAATCGGAGAGGCATGTTGGTTGAGGCCCAGGTTCATCCCGGACTGTTGTGCCACTCAAGCATGTAAGTCAGTTATATACTGAATTTGAAGAAAATCTATAAAAGCGTTAAGAACATTGATTTTTCGTTTCGGCCAAATCTGAATAAATAAAACTAATTATAAGGAATTGTTTTTCAATTTTATTGAACTATTCGAGATGATAATATATAACAAGACATTTAAATGAGTTGATTAAAACGTTATTTTGATTTTTCGGCTAAAACCTTGTATACAGTTTTATTTTAAATATCGATAGTTGTGTTAAGTTTAATCCAAATCGTTGAGACAGTTTTTGAGAAATTTCGATATTACAAAGAACATTTAATGCCATTAGTTTTGATGCCATAATGCTAATTTAGGTAAAGGGTGATCCATTTCGAGGTTCCCTACTTTTTTAAAGAAAAAAACACAGAAAATTCAAATTTAATGGAGAATGTTTATTATCATTTGAAAGAACATTCTTTGGCATTTATTTTTTGAAGATTATGTCTATCAAATGTTGGCCGTTGCTACGTCGCAGATGGTCCATCCGTTGAGTCCAATTTTCGATCACTCGTTCGAGCATTTCGACTGGTAACTGGCGAATGACACGCGTGATGTTTTCCTCCAAGGCCTGAATCGAAGCGGGTTTGTCGGCATAAGCTTTTTACTTTACATATCCCCACAGGAAAAAGTCTAACGGTGTGATATCACACGATCTTGGTGGCCAATCGACCGACGTAACCCACAAACCACACCAAATCGTTGCTTTTTTCTGGATGAAGTGGCAGTTCTTCAATCTCTTCAGGTTGCTCTTCGTCCCAAATGCGGCAATTTTGTTTGTTAACATACCCATTGAGCCAGAAATGGGCCTCATCGCTAAACAAAATTTGCCTCGAAAACGTCGGATCTTCTTGGAACTTTTCAAGAGCCCATAGAGCGAAGCGATGTCGTTTGGGAATGTCGTTTGGGAAGGTCGAGATCGAGCTTCAGTTGTTGCACAAGCTGTATTTTGTACGCTTTCAATTTAAGATCTTGACGTAAAATGCGCCAAGTCGTTCCATACGTCAGTCCGAGTTGCTGCGAACGGCGCCGAATCGACTCTCTACGGTCTTCGTGTACACTCTCAGCTACGGCCGCTATATTTTCTTCACAGCGTGCTGGACGTGGTCTATTCGGTCGAATATTATCCTATAATGAATGCTGGGTCTCAAAATGGGTGATGGTGTTGCGAAGAGTACGCTCAGTAGGCCGATTATGTTGACCAAAAGTTGAGCGAAGTGCACGAAACACATTCCTCACAGAACGTGAATTTTCATAATAAAGTTGAACAATTTGTAAACGTTGTTCACGCGTAAGTCTTTCCATTATGAAATGCCAAACAATACTAAGCAAAAATAACATGACAGCATGACACGTGATCTGTCAAAAAAGGCTATTGAAAAAAGTATCTCTACTTGGATCACCCGTTATTGATTCAATAATCTAACTTTTTTGTTGAATGAAACAATAGAATAAACACCAAAATATTCCGACCATAACTAAAATTATAAAAAAAAAACTTTGAAAAAATTGCAGATTCTCCCAATTTATTTTACGAAAAAGATTAGTGTACTTTTACATTTGAGTTAATTTCCACTGGGCATTGCCAAGTAAAAGCCAATCAGAGTCTACCCTCGTTCAACAACACCCAACCACCAATTTAATTTAATTTATTAAATCTAAGATCGGTAACCTACAGACAGATCAGCTGTTTTCTATCGTACTTGAAAAAAAAGTGCCTGAGCACTTTATATATATTCCTAACATATAAAGATTTTAGCCATGCCCACTTTTTGGTGGCGATTTCTTAGAAAAATATTTGTTTGTAAAATGTTTAAAGAAATTCGATCAAGTTTTCGTTGAAAGTACTTCAATAATTTTATAATGTACATTTTCCTTCTTAGATCTATTTGGTCAACGTCCACTTTTTGAGGTGCATTTTCCTAAACAAATAAATCCGTCCGGAAATTTCTAGCTATGATAATAACAATTTGTCATAAGGTCTTTTTGAATGACTCCAAGTATACAAGTATTGATAATTTTGAAATTATGGCCACTTTCAAAAGAAAACACCAATTTTGGTCGAACGACAAACAATTTTCATAAACTGTCTAATAAAAGAATGGAATGGGATAAGGTATTAAACGTTTCGCACAGCGGATTGTAGCCTTCTCACACACAAAGCGGTATATTGGTTTTTAAGATAGAAATATAATTTAGATAGATATACCGTAAAATATTTTAGAAGCGAAGAATATGAAAATGTGTTTCCTGTCAACAATGAAGCAATAGTTGTTTACTTTTCAAAAGTTTAACAAAGCGCAAATAAAAAATAAAGGCAAAAGCACTGCGAATATAGAAAAACTCGAGATAAAGTACATACACTTTTTTGTTAGCTAATAATTTATAATAATAATTTATAATAATAATTTATACATTCAAAATTAACTCTTGATAGAGTGCACAATTTTTTTTTTTTTGACATTTTAATGCTAAGAAAAAAACGTTTTTCTGACATTACGTACTAAAAGTTGTTTGCATTTTTAAAGAACAACAAAACAACACGAAAATCTCTTTCGAATAAATAACTTTGGGGACGAAATACAGAATAGAACCCATGGATTTTATCGTATAAAAAAGGCAGCTTTCCAACATTTCTTATTTTCCAAATATTTGCATTCGCATTTAGGGCATCCGAATTCCGAATTTTAAGTCAGAAGTAACTAACCAATAGCTAAATCCGAAATACATCAAACAAATACTCGTAACCACACTCTGATTAACAATCATAAATTGAGTGAACAAATTAAATTAAAGGGAGTGTAATTGCAAATAAGCGAATAATTGCCGGAATTATATGTAAGCTTCCATGTAGGGCTTTCGAGTGTGCCATCAGTTGTAATGATGGGCTACTTGGGTATTTGCAAATACATGTATACCTTCATAGGTAATTAAACAAAATACAACTTCTCAACATACGTATGCTCAATTACGTCCCTAGTAGTATAATATAGTGATGAATTTGATTACAAGGCAAGAGGTCAACCACCGAAACTGAGTAAATATAAAAGGTGTGCGAAATAGTTTTTCAGTTGCAAAAATACCTTCAACTTCTGTAGTTTTTCTACCCCCGTAATGAGTAGTCAATTCAGTTTGATTGGGATATCATCAACAACGGCACGTCTTATCATTTTTGTTGTTATCAAAATCAATAAATAGATAAACAACATGCCCTTATAGATGAGTAGATACTTTTGATTAATGATTTTATCAGCAAGCATCATTGTGAAGAGCATCAACAGCAAATAAAACGTCTTCAAAGGTACATCATGCATTGAACCTATCCCAATACAATGTGCCTAACGACAAACTTCTAATGCAACAGTCTTACCAATGATACCATCTCTCTACCACTTCAGAACACTAAACGAAACTATTGGCGGCAACAACTGAAGCACACAGAGTACACAATTCGTCAGAATTGCACTTAACATTGAGCTTCGAGTGAGTATAATCTTGTGCCACTTGTATTTGTGTATCGGCGGCGCGCGTCTTTGATAGATTCTCTTTTCTTTCAAAAGTAATTTCAACATTACACTTACAGTCCTTTGGACTTAAAAGAAACAGTTCATGGAAAAATCTTTAAAAACTGCATACTGTATTAAAAATAGAGGGAAATTCCCACTGGATACAGTAACATCATTTATGAGTACACTTGTACCACCCTTATGCTCGGAGCAGTGGAAAGTATCGCAAAGCAAATAAATCCCATTTCAATCCATTCGACACTGTTATTCCAAAGGGAAATCAATTGAAACCACCATTCCGGGTTGTTAACACTGAGCGTAAAGGATTTCCATATTTACAACAAGTGGAAGAGGTTAGTTGGTAGCAATTCGTTTTCTGCTTCGCTGAAGCAAACACAACAAAGGCGAGTAAAAGGCGGTCAAATTATGATGAACGATACAGAACCATAGATTGATTGAATCCAACAAAAGCTATTGTGGAAAGTTTTCCTGTAAGCGAAAGGTAATGTTTTTCCTAGATAAAAGGAGCTACTTTCTGACGTTTAATAGTATCTAGCTTTTGGCGCATTTGAGTGTTAAAATAATGGTATTTTTGCAAAACTTTTAATCGAAATAAGAAAATGTGTTTTGCTTGCTTACGGGTGAGGCAAAGCTTCCAAAGACCACTACCTATATGTAGGCATGTTTGCCGCTAAAGCGCATTTTTGAGTCAAAGATTTAAACTTAAGTCGTCGCATTACGAGGCGTCAAGACTAAAACTGATTATAGGGCATTGTTATGAAATGCTTGGTTAAATTTTAAGTGCCGATGTTGATTTTGAATAAAACACAAATTATTTAAGAAATAACTGTCACTACTTTTTTTATGACAATATCGGTATGGTTCAATTATGTATGGAACAAAATATCGGCCAACTAGCCGCCGCGACATCGGCGGCAGGCCTCCATCTGATGGTCCAAATTTTCGATGACGCTGAGGCATAACTGAGGTTCTATGCCGTTAACGTGGCGAATTATCTCATGCTTTAGCTCTCGAATTGTTGCTGGTTTATCGAACACCCTTTCTTTCAAATAACCCCAAAGAAAGAAGTCCAACGTTGTCAAATCACATGATCTTGGCGGCCAATTGACATTGCCACCACGTGAGATAACACGGCCATTGAATTTGTCGCGCAAAAGAGTCATTGTTTCGATAGCTGTGTGGCAAGTGGCACCGTCCTGTTTAATCCACATATCTTCCACATCCATATCTTCCGATTCGGGCCATAAAAAGTTCGTTATCATCGCACGATAGCGAACACCATTCACAGTAACTGCCTGACCGGCTTCATTTTGGAAAATACACTGCCCGATGATGCCGCCAGCCGATAAACCGCACCAAACAGTCACTCTTTGTGAGTGATTTGGTTTTTCGAAAATCGCTCTTGGATTATCATTCACCCAAATGCGGCAATTCTGTTTACTGACTAATCCACTGAGGTGAAAATGTGCCTCATCATTGAAGACGATTTTCTTCGAAAATTGATCATCCACTGTTGCCATTTCTTGCCACCATTCTGACCATTGACGACACTTGAAATGGTCAAGAGGCTTTAGTTCTTGAGTCAATTGCACCTTATAAGCGTGTAAATGCAAGTCTTTATGCATAATGTTCATCAACGACGAGCGTGAGAGATGTAATTGTTGGGCACGACGAAGGGTTGAGGTGGACGGCTTTTCAGCCATACTGTCGCGAAGAGCAGCAATATTTTCTGCAGTACGAGCTTGCACTGGTGTTTTCACTTCTCCTAAAGACCCGGTTTGCTCAAATGTTTGCACGATTTATCCGATTGTACGCACATTTGGACAATTTAATTGACCAAAAAAATCACGAAGTGCACGATATGCGTTTTGATTTGAAAGCCCATTTTCATAATAAGCCTGAATAGCTTTAACGCGTTGCTCGATTGTATCTTGTATCTTTCCAGTTAGTATGAAATTGAGAAATGTCAAATGAATTGCAGAAAACACTTGAAGTTTAGGAGTGGTTCACATTCAACATCGGCCCTTAGTATCTCAATAGCATCATAGCTTTTCAATTTTCAATTACAGAATATGTACAGTTAGCAAAAATCCTTTATTCGATTTGTGTTTCGCCTATTTAAAGTAAATCTGTAAAATTGCCCAACACCAAATAATAAGCCCTTTGCCCAATATTCCATGTTTCGGCTACATCATGTAAATTTAAAAAAAAACACCAAATAATAGGGCATTTGCCCAATATTCCATAATACACTTTTGGCTTAGAAAATTTGTGAAGTTAGCATTATTTTAAATAGACCAAAAATAAATAAATAAATATGAAAACGCCCTCAAAGATTATTGAATGATTTGACATTATATTTTTGCATTTTGTGTGATTTTCGTCTATAAAAAGCGATTTGTATACCTTTCCCCATATACCTTACCCAAAAAGATGTGGTGACAATGAAATTTCGATACTTCATCGTCACTCATTTTGTTAGGCCAACTTATTGGGGATAGATATCCATTTCAAGGGTGGGATGGGATACAGATTCGCGCAGTGGGTTGTAGCCTTCTCACATGATTTCTTTATCCTCTTGCATGTAAGGTCAATCAAAGTCCATTTAACTTTTCTTAAAGTGTTGGTAATTGCAATGCAAAATTTAGGAACTAATGCCTTGGGAAAGAAAATGCGATTGGCATCTGGCAATCGGAGTTTTCTTAAAGGCCAACACTCATTAGCCATACAGTTCTTTAAGATGTTATAAGACCATATCCATTCTGGTATCCTCTTCAAATATTTTCTTTGTTTGGATCACTTATATAAAATCGTCCGCTTTTGAGACGGTCCATTCTTCAGCACCATAGAGCAGGACTGGGATGATCAGAGTTTTATATAAGATCTCCTTAGTAGTTCGAGTGAGGGCTTTACTACTAAATTGCCTTCTTAGCCCAAAAACAGCGGTTGGAAGGAGTAATTCTACGTTTAATTTCTGACGAGATGTTGTTGTCAGTGTTAATAGCGGAGCCGAGATAGATGAAGTCCCGTACTACCTCAAAGTTATATCTGTCAATGGTGACGTTCTCTCCAATTCGTCGATGTTGTGTGTCTTTTCGTGTTGACAGCATATACTTCGTCTTGCCATCATTTACTTCTAAACCCGAGTTTTGCACAATCCTCTCAAGAACCAAATTAAAGAAGTCAGATGATAGCGCATCGCCATGCCTAAATCTTCCCTGATGGAGCTGCGAGAATTATCCATCGTCATCCTACACAAACGGAGGAGTTTGGGCGGTATACCAAAACAAGACATGGCTCTGTATAGTTCGTCTCTATAAATGGGTATCGATTTGGACATCTTGGGTTTTTTCCAGGATCTGCGGAAGCTTGAGTTTAGATATTCCTATCCTCACTTCACTCAGGTCGTTTGGTTGGCAGTTTTCGCTGTCGTTGACAGTATTGAATGGTTCGTTCTGTTTGAAAACGGAATATTATTCGTCATCGCAGTTTAACAGTCTGCAGAAGTGGTTCTTCCATATCCTCAGTATCAACTGTATCTGAACTACGATATTTCCTTGTTCATCTCGACAGGATTCTGTTCGAGCCTTGTATCCTTGGCTTTGACGTTTTAGACTTTGGTAAAAGTTGCGAACATCGTTCCTCAATCGTGCGCTTTTCTTGCTCTTTTTTCGTGTTTCTGAAAAGCCGTCTCGTCTTCAACTGTAGCTTAACCTTGTAGGCCTCGTTCTTGGCTGCGAGCATCTGTCGGCATTCCGCATCAAACCAGGGGTTTCTTGCTGGTAAGCGCGAGAAACCTTGCAAATCAGTTGCGGCTGATATAATGGCTTGTTGGCATCGTTGCCATTGTTCTTCGACATTTGATGCTGGTGGTATGGTGTTAATCGAGAGGTTAAGAGATACGCGTTGCGCGAAGGTCTTGGCGGTCTCTTGCGATTGCAGTCTTTCGACAATAAATTTTTTCACAGTATTTCTGGATTTTTGTGGCGTGGTAGACATCCGCATTCTAACCTTGGCATTCTAACCTTGGTCCGAGTCGGTGTTAGCTCCTCGGAATGTTTGGACATCCAAAATACTGGATGCGTGCCTCTTGTCTATCGCAATATGATCAATTTGGTTGACCGTTAGTTGATCTGGAGACCGCCATGTCCCCTTATGGATATCGAGATGAGGAAACCGTGTGCTGGCTATAGTGGCATTCCGTTCCATAGCTAAGGCAATTAGCCTAAGTCCTTTACCAAACGTGTTTTCGTGTAGGCTATATTTTCCGACAATACTGCTAAAGATGTCTTCTCTTCCTACCTTTGCGTTAAAATTTTCCGATTTTAATTACGATTTTAACATCGTTCTTCGGTAATCGCTTATCCTTAGCTATATCATCTTTTTCCTCCGTTGGGGCGTGAGCGCATATAAGGCTTATGTTGGCGAATTCGGTCTTGATACGGATAGTTACAATGCGTTCGCTAATGTTTTGGAAACATAAGACTTCTTATCAAAGTCTGTCACTTATAACAAATCCGCATACGATAGTCGCTGTTTCTGCTCAATATAACACAGTCCGTAGAAGATGTCATCCTCTTTCTGCCCGGCCCATCCCATCGTATTTCCTGGATGACAGTAATGTCTGCTTTGTAGCAGTTTAGGGCTTCTGCTAGTCGTTCGCTTGCACGTCTCCTGTTTAATGTTTTCACATTCCAGGTGCAGATACGAACGTCGTTGTCCTTTTGTCGTTAAGCCGGGTTGTCAACAATAAAATCGGTCCTTTCCGAGGCTATTGGTTGCTTCGTAATATTTTAGTTTTTCAATGGTTGGGTAGTTAACCCAAAGCACGACCCCCACCTGGAGGGCCAGTTCCAATTTATTAGATACCCTAGGACACGGGGCGATCAGTAAAAAAAACAAAATTTTGTTAATTCTTATCACCAATCAAAAACCTAAAATTTTATTTACTGACACAAAAATGTTCAAAATGTCAGTCAATCAAATTTAACCAGAATACAATTGCGACAGATCTTATGAACAAAGCTAGCATATGCACCTTGTGGCGCTGCCAAAGCGATATCGTCATAACCATGTGTACTTCTGAATTGCAAACAGGTGTCAGTTATTCGCAAAAGATTAACATAAATAAAGAAACCACCCCTGATGATTATTCGTACAAAAAAACACCTATTCCTCTATGTCAATCTGCCTTACATTAGCATTACTTTCACTAGTATGTATCAAGGGTGCCCTATAAATAGCAGCATAAGCTACTTCAAGCGAACAAGCTGAAAAGCCTCTTGACGTCATCCGTCATTAATAGTTTTTGTTTCTTTTAAATTCTATGACATCGCTAATTACTCGCATATAAGCCGTTTCGTCCATAGAAGTGCTCATAAAAATAGAAAAATATCATCTACTTAGAGAACACGTCTTTCTCAATTACTCACGTTGTCATAATATTATATCGCTAATTATTGGCACAAAACACAAAGTTTAGCCACTCCATTCATGCGGTTTAGCTTATACCCGCCACAGATTGTGAGCACCCTATGTAGCACGAATCCCCATCTTCACAAATACGTTTGTAGTTCGTCTCGTTCACACATGCATGAATCTTTTTGCGGCAATCTATTTGAAACAATTTAAAAAAAAAGTATCTCATCCGACATCACCCAGTTAACGAATCGGGTGACAGCCTTATAAGTGTCATCGTGCGTATCTGATTGAATGGCAATAATACATGTTACAAGTATCTTAAAACAGGGGTCATCCTGACAGAGTACATCATCGAACTTCAAGCTAATGGATGTTGTTCAGTAACTTTTATTGATTGGCGTAACATTAAATTATTTCAACTTTATATATTTTTCGCATTCGTCATCAAAACGTGTTTATCTGCAACAGATTTTTTGCCGGAGTGTGTACAACTTTTTATGGACAGTAATTTAAAATTTTTATCATAGGTAAAGTTTTGGTGGAATTAAATAGAAAAACACCCTATGGGAACTTCAGCTGATAAGGGGTAGGCATTAGATAGCGTGTTGGCATTTAAAATAGTTTAAAATACCAACCCTAGTCGGGTTGAGCATTTTTCATCTATCGGATTTAATTTACTTTTATCACCCGCAAAGTCCTTGAGGGAACGAAGCAAACGCCATACCTCTTGAAGAAAATAAATCCTTATGAGATTTGTAACGTTCATTAGCACTTGCGGGTGGGGTTAGAAAAGAGTTTGAACAGCCTATACGGGAATCATGGGTTGTAATACTTTCCCATTGAGAGGAGGTGGGTGCTCAATTAATTCCAACGAACTTAATAATCCCTTACCGAACGATTACTATGTTCTAAGTGAGGGGAATAGGTGAAGTGAAATTATTTTACAAGAAAACTTGGGAGAAAGGTTAGGTTATGTCGGGATCATCACGCCCCTCTGTTCTGTTTAATTGGTGTAAACAGAATTTATAATGGAAGACTCTATTTTCGGCAACAATTTCAATGACGGATTGAACCGCAGACAGAGTTCAATCTTAGAAAAGGTAGGTGATATCGAATACTTGGACAAATTAGATCGTTTGCTTAAAAGTAGATTTGAAGGAGGTTGTTGAGTGAGATTAATCAATGCCTGGTATCTACCTTACCTAGTAATGAATGTAAAAGCCTTTGTATAGACGAACCAGGTCCATGGTGGAAAATTGTTCAACTTATGTGTTTTTATGTTGTATGTATGTTTATTATCCACAGGAGTGTGGATGTAAGCGTTAATTAACTCGCAATTTTTGTGGAGTTCGGATTGGGTTTGATTCCCAGCCCTAGCAACACCTAAATGAATTTTCACTGGCCGTCCTCTCGTGATGATCTGATAAATCATCCGAGTAGTATCAATTGTCAAGAAAAGCGGCTGTCAACTTAGCCGTTCGGAGTAAGAAGTACACACGGACACATATATAAATAGTTGCCTGTCCTGTAGCTACCATGGGTCTACAATTTTCTTTCATTGCATTGCCTTCTGAATTGTATTCCGTAATTTAAAGTAGATAACTCAAAGTTCTTAAGTAATCTAGAGTCATATGGCAATCAAGAGTCAAATAGCAAATAAAGAATTATTTTGTGTATATACAATGCAGCTTTGAAGCTGAAGCTGAAGCTGAATTTGAGATGAAGTTGAAATTCGGTGATTTGATGAAGAATTTCTAGAAAAGAAACATGCAACTAAATATAAAGCGACCATTTGCTTTGATCCATTCTGTGGCTTGAGCTTTAGGCAAGTTTTGTAAACCCAGGACCATACATTTAATTGATAAGCTTAACTTCTACATCATGGCCCTATAGCGCGCACCGTACACTGTTATCGTTTGACCAACGGCGTTCTCGAACAAAAATGGGCCCCGATGACTCCTCCAGCGTGAGCAGCGCACCATGCAGTAACTTTGAGCGGGTGTAATGGCTTCTCGTGCATTACTCATGGATTTTCGGTGCCCCAGAAGCGATAGTTTTGCTTGTTCACGTACCCGCTGATTTTGGTCGAAAAATCGTCCACTGCGATTATTCCGCGTTCTCGGGGAGTGTATCACTCCATGGCTTGTCCATTTTTTTTTTAAATATGTCTAGTCCACAAACGTCAAAATAGATTTGACATTGGTGGCCATTTGCAAAAATAAGAGCATCTTTCAATAGGGTGAATCTCGTTTACTGCTGAACCCATTTTTGCAGCTTAATTCTCTATACTAGCAAACGCGGCTACAAATTAACGATGGGTCCTGCCAATGATGTCAATATCGTCGGCGTGTGCTAGTAGTTGTACCGATTTTTGGAAAATTGTGCGTCTAATGTTGGCTCGGGAGTTTTGCACAATCCTCCCAAGAACCAATTTGAAGAAGTCACATGATAGCGCATCGCCTTGCCTAAATCCTTTTTGGCATCGAATGTGTCAGTGAGGTCGTTTCCGACCCTGATGGAGCTGCGAGAATTATCCATTTCATTTCCGGCAGCCTTATTAAGCTTGAGTTCAGATATTGCTATCCTCACTTCACTCGTCGGGTGGTTGGCAGTTTTCGCTGTAGTTGCCAATATTATTCGTAATCGCCGTTTAACAGTCTGCAGAAGTGGTTCTTCCATATGCTCAGAATCGACTGTGTCTCAACTACGATATTTCCTTGTTCATCTCGACAGGACTCTGTTCGAGCCTTGTATCCTTGACTATCTGTCATTGATTTTAAGTCGAGACTTTGCAGTGGTATTTAAATTTTTGGTATACCGCACAAACTAGTCTATCTATCAAGGATTACGAGAAAGAAAAAAAAAAAGGTTATAGGGACCATGATTCATTCTTCAATAATTTTCTTGAGAAGATTGTTTAAAACTCCCGTCTTTACACCGGGGTCATAATCCTCCATAAAGCAGTGCAACGACCTGCTGTGATATCGACACATAATCATCTTGATCCAACCAAACCAGATGTCTTCTCTGTATTGGCCAGTATCAATCGTCAAGATGGACACAAAATTCACAAATCCTTACCAAAATTAGCTTAAACTTCCCCTATCTTTCTGAAATACTAACACAATTCATTTAAAAAATGCCTTCAGCTTATACTTGAGCCGGAATTGAAAATATAATTGTAGCACTTGTATCTGAGGTAAAACTCTTCAAAATAAATAGGTAACAATAAATTTAAAACCATTACTATAAATTTTTTCAAATTGTAAGCGCAAACAAAGAATAATTTACGAGCCCATCTAAATCAAAGGAGCAACTCACTCAAAAGCTCTTGAAAATCAATTTGATGAAAAAAAAAACTCCTCTTCAATCAAAGGTAAACAGAGCCCCTACCTCATTTGGCGCTTCAATGAACTTTTGAACTTAACAAAAATAAGGATACAAAAGAAAAAAATATATAGCATAGGCATATAGTATCGAAAGGAATAAAAGGAACCTGTAAATTGGAACCGACATTGAAACGATAGGCTACCAGGAACACTGTCTTTGTGTGTTCTTGAACAATTTAAACTTTATTTTCGAAAAGTTTTTAAAAAACTTAGGACCAGCTACGAATAAGGATAATACAAAATAAAGTGAAAGTCTTGATCGCGTTAAATTTGTAATTTACTGTTCTGCTGCACTCTTTAAGATTTTAAGGAGTCAACTTGTTTTTTGTATTGAGGCATTGTGGATTACGGTTGGCGTATACTATCTGCTTTTGCTGTTGCAGTTACAAGTTTTCATCAGTTGTGACCTAATTTGTCGTGGTTTCCCTCTCTTGGCAGGAACACTTAGTGACAATATGGTCATTTTAGAAATACATTGATCTGAATTTTATGTTTAGGATAAGTAGCTGTCTTACTACGCATCTGAACTAGAGCAATAGGTTGAGTTTATTGTGATTGCTGAGAAGTGTTATTAAGAAGACTTTTAACTTGGATCTAAACTAATGTTTGGCCACTTTGAATTTGATACTATTTTTACAATATAAAGCAAAAACTGGCAACCAAACCATTGTTATTAATTTTTGTTGTATAAAAAGAATGAACACTCAACGTGGCTGGGATTATTTTTCTATCGCTGTCTCAGGAAAGCACCTAAATATACTCAAAGAGCTTCTTTAAAAAGCACTACATAAACTTTCAAAACTGGCAGTCAGCTGTGGACTGAGTGTTAACACCCACAAGACTGAACTAGTCCTATTCAGTAGGAAACATAAAATTCCTCACTTTGACCCCGCGACACTAAACGGAATAGTACTAGTCTTCTCAGACAGAGAAAAATACTTATTTTGGACAGGAGGCTTAACTGGAAGCTAAACATAACAGACAAAGTAAATAGAGCGACTGTGGCACTATATTCTTGGAATAAAGCCATTTGCTTGAAGTGGGGAATGAAACCTCTTATCACGCATTGGCTCTATAACTCGGTTATAAGACCGATACTTCTTTATGGAGTAGTAGTATGGTGGAGAGCGATAGTGATAGCTATAAAGAGCAAAAAACTAACAAAAGAACTGCGTGTCCAGGTATCGGTGGTGCACTCCGTACTACACCCTCAGCAGCATTAGACATCTTTTTTCACCTAATACCCCTATTTTCGGCAAGCAAATGGCAGATTATTCACCGTCGACTGATATTTCGCGCCCCTAATATTCGATATTTTCCTGCACTTATCAATATTGGTGAAAAATCTATTCTCCGTTAGTGCCTCTTGAACCATATCGAGCTTTTCAAGGGGTGCACTAGGTATTCATATCGCTACATGCAAAAGCTTACTGGCGTAACATGATAATAGCAAATCAAACCTCAGATGGAGTCTTGCCACGAAGTGTGAAATAACCAAAGAAAATTGGCCAAAGCTACATTTGAGAAGAGACTGATTTTGCTAGATAGACCGTATATTAACGCCACCATAGGTGTCATAACGGGGCACTGTTTAATAGGCAGGCACGCAAAAAGACTAGGCCTCTACTCCAACGACTTCTGTAGGTGCTACATGGAAGAAGAGGAAGAAGAGACAATACTTCATTTCATTTGTGACTGCCCAGCCCTATCAAACGAAAGGAAGCTTCATTTTGTAGCTAACTATTTTGAAAATCTCAGTATTTTCAAAGCTACGTAAGACAGCATTTATAGAGACGAACTATACGGATCCAAGCCTAGCCAAGACTCGTCCGTCTATGGAGGATGACGATGTAGAATTTTCGCCGATCGGTCAGGGTCGGAGACGACCTTACCGACACATTCGATACCAAAAAAGGATTTAGGCAAAGCGATGCAATGTCATGTGATCTCTATCTTGTAAGGATTACGCAAAACTCCCGAGCTTATCTTCCATAAATCAATGCCACTACCAGTATACGCCGACGGTATTGACATCATTGGTCGAACTGAATGTAATGTCATAGCCGCGTTCGTAAGTTTAGATAAGATACCGGCGAAAATGGGTTTAGCTGTAAATGAGGGTAAGACCAAGCATGTATATGCTGTCAACACGAAACGATACACAACATTGACGAATTGAACAGAATGTCACCATTGACAGATGTAACTTTTAGGTAGTACGCAACATTGTCTACGTCGGCTATTGACTATGACAACAACATCTCATCAGAAATTAAACGAAGAATTATTCTTACTAACCGCTGTTATTCGGGCTAAGAAGCCAATTTAGTAGTAAAGCCCTCACTCGAACTTCTAAGGATATCCTATACAAAACCCTGATCATCCCAGCCGTGCTCTAGTTTCTGAAGCATGAAACGTATCAAAAGTGGATGAAGAAAACTTTTGATCGTTTTAAAAGAAACATTCTTTGAAAAATCTTCGGTCAGGTTTGCGTTGACGGGCTATAGAGACGAAGATTCAACCAACAACTACACGAGCTTTACAGAGACATACCCCTAGTCAAAAAAATTAAGTGAAAAAAATTATTGGAGAGGCAATGGACTTATTATAAAGGGTGATTTTGTAAGAGTTAAGTTTTTAAGGTTGGCAGCACTGGTTAGTAATGGCGTCCAAACGTAATCTGTCAAAGTGAAAAGTTTTCAGTTTACTATGCCATTCAATCATGGAAAAACTTACAAACGAGCAACGATTGCAAATTATTGAAATTTGAATAGATTGTAGTTGGAGTTATTTTTTTAATTTTTTTTTTATTTAAAGAGAGGCTATAACGCTGACACAAAGCGCTAACGAAAATGCTTGCAGATGTTTACGGATCTTGCAAGTTGAACTGCCTTACTTTGTGCTGCAACTGTCTGTGTTACGGACCGTTCAATTATCGCATGTCTTGTCATAATTTTACTCGGCTCTTCTGGACATCTGCCACCATAGTACCTGCAATAAAAATAAAACATCTCCTACAAGTATTCAGTGAACTTATAATCAGAGCATTATCTTCAGTAAGGCATATTGCTCGTCATGTTGAAAAGATTCCAGTAGCGCAGTGCATGTTTTCAGGTCTTTTTAAAAAATTATAAATTTATACCCTATTCCATAGAGGTATATTAGTTTTGATATAAAGTTTGAAATATAGACAAATTATTTTGCTAGATCTGACTTAACGTATATGGGTCGACTCAAAATCGCAAGCTGAGTCTGTCCGTCCGTCCGTTCGTTTGTAGGTCACCGATTTTTTTACTTTATGTGCGTTTCTAAGGCAATTCGTTCTCCTTTAAGTCTTATAAAAAAATGAAATGGGTGCATAAATCTGTATTTATTTTGAAAAAAGTAGTAAATTTCTCAAAACGTCAACAAAACCTATTCGGTGGTCGGTATGAAAGCACCAATTAATTTTCAGAAACTTTTTGTGGAAAACTCAGTTTTCGGTTTGGTGTTAAAGCCGTATTAGCAAAATCGTGTGAACTTGGTAGAAATGAGTTGAATGAATGTTTTTAGTAATTGACTACCAACAGAACAATCCATTGTCTCCGATCGAAATCCACTTAGTAGATTTAAAAGTGTGGTCAACATTAGGTACAGTAATCGACTGCTTACAATTTTACTTTTATTCACACTAGCGCTTAATTCTTACCAAAGTTTCTGCAAACATTAAAATCAACCGAGATATAAGCTCTTTGAGGATTCCTATAAAAATAAGTGAACATTATGAACAAGAGTGTTGGATTAATGTATAACAAAATTCGAACGAAAAACTTCTTCAACTAAACTCTTAACTTATCCTGGAAATATAATTAAGTCCAAACAAAAAACTAATACAAACCCAAAATTCCACGAAAATATATTCCTATCACATAAATAGCGCACACAAGAAGGAATTCTTTTGTTTTCATTAAGGGGAAGTTCTATCTTAGAGCACGTGTTAATGACCCTCAGCGGATAACCCTTTTTGGAAAGTCATTTATTGCCATAAAGATAGCCGTGACAAACTATTTTGTTTTCTTTTCGAACATCTTACGGATGACAGTGATGAGAAGTAACACTGTTGCGTGAAACTTGAGTATTGTTTACCCACTCCATTGTTTGCAGGATAAAGAGAAACTGTATAGTTAGCGTGGTATGGAGGATAAAAATGATTTCATTTAGAATAGAAAACTAATGGATAACAAAAACCTAAAAGACATTTGGATTTAATTCAATTTAGTTTAAAGAGATTTAAGGAAAGGAATAGAGTTCATTTAGCCAAGGCAGACAGATCACATTCTAAATAAAATAATCCGATGTATTTAAAACTACTAAGCAAATGTGGTTACATATTACTTCCGTTATTAGCAAGACAATACTGATGGAAACGAAATTCCCTAAAATAGTAACCAGACCAGGAACGACCAAGGAAAACCACTTACGAGTATGCATCTGAAACGTACGCATGTTGTTCTACTCAAAAACATTAATCTGCTGCGTGCAATTCTAGGCAGATATAACCGCGATTCAGGAAATACGATAGATAGGAAGGAGACTGCAAATAACTTAAGATACATTTAATATTACAACCATCAAAGGCTGATTTGTTGGATTTAAAGTGAGAAGCCAACTCTGGTCAAGAGCGATTAATTTTAAGCCTGCCCTTGATTTGCATCAGAGCAACGTTCTGCAATGTCAACATGCCCGTACCGATGAGACGGAAGGTCTTACCTTCTTTTCATGGCCTACTTGACGGAGTATACTTAGCCTGTCCGGACTACGTTGTAGGAATCGACTTTGGGGATTTAAAAGCCAAAACGTGATTGAAAACATCTTGGGTTGGAAATTATGAACATCCTTCACTAAAGGACAACAGATGATGGATTCCGACTAATTGTATTTTCAGCAGCTTGTAATACTGTGATTAGTAACACCAGGTTTTCTTGAACCCCTAACAAAATCGAACATTGTTTCATAGATGAAAGCCATAGATTCAGCATACTGGTTAAACTAAAATTAGAGGGGCAAACGCATAGGGCATCCAGGTTCTACGAAACAGTGAAGGCGGTGCGGAATTGAATAAGAATTGTTGATGAAATTTTATACAACATGTTATGGAGCTATGAATATAGATGAAACTGCGTTTCATTTCTGAACGAGTCTAGGGATAATTTCTCTGAGCTCCTCCGAACATCTGCCATTGTACATCTGTAATAAAAAAAAAATAATCCAAAACAAGTCTTGGCTATGGTAGCCAAAGGTTGCAGCTTTGAATTAGTAAAGGAAAAATCGTCTTTAAGGCAGATTGCACTTCTTTGTATAGACTTCTGCAAGTTTCGGCCCCGAAACATGGCCGAATTTCCAATAGGAGAATAGTATTCAAGAAATGGCCGTACTTGGGCTTTATAGAGAAGTGAAACTGCGCTGATGTAAAATGGCTCTGAAAAGGTAACTTAGTTTCGACGCTGCTGATTTGGCACTATAGGTGATATATTGTTGCCATGATACATCTGATCCAATTGGGAAACCTAGCAGATGAATGAATTATTCTGATTTGAAGACAGCACTCCCCATTTCGATTTGCGTAACTGTGGACTTTTATATAACGGGTGTTTTATTTTAGAAGTTGGTTTTTTCGAATAGAATTAAAACTGACATTTTGTGGTCAAATCGGCAACTCTAATCATTTATGTTCAGTTTGGTTTGCCATTTTATCATGAGCAGGTTGAAAATTAACAACGCTTGCAAATTGTGCAAATTTATTTCGAAAATAATGGTTCAGTTCGCGAAGTTTACTACAAGCTCCGTTTATTTTATGGTCTATATAATCGTCCATCAGAGCAATCAATTCGGTTAACCATGGACCGTTTTCGCACTACGATTACTCTATGTGATAATACGCATCCGCAGAGACGTCGAACAGTGCCCACCGAAGAAACAATTGCCGCTGTAGAGCAAAGTGATGAAGACGAACCGAATGAATCGATTCGCCACCGTGCACAGCAAGTGGAGCTTTGTCCATCGACTTCATGGGAGATTTTGCGCAAACATCTTGGCTTACAAGATCCAGCTTGTGCAAGAAATAAAATCCGCGAGACCATGCAATGCGTCGTGATTTTGGTGTATGGGCCGAAAATGAAATTGATCTGGATGCTGATTTTCATCGCAAAATTTTGTTCAGTGATGAGGCTCATTTTTGGTTGAATGACTACGTCAACAAGCAAAATTGCCGCATTTGGAGTGATGAGAATCCACATGAGACATTTAAGACACCATTACATCTACAAAAACTGACTGCTAGGTGAGTTTTATGGGCTGGTGGAGTCACTGGGCCATACTTCTTCCGAAATGATGCTGGAGACCGGTATAGAGCCATATTAACCGACTATTTTGTTCCCGCATTGGATGGCATGAATGTGGATGAGATGTGGTTCCAACAAGACGGCGCTACATACCACACAGCGCACGTCACAATCGATTTATTGAAGGAAACATTCGATGAGCGCAAAATTTCGCGGAATGGACCTGTATTGGATCATTTTCTTTGGGGATATGTGAAGTCCCTCGTATACGCCAACAAACCAGAAATGTAAGGGGACTTGGAATACAACATTCGTGGCGTTATTGCCGACGGCTCAAAATGCTCGAAAAAATGGTTGAAAATTGGACTCTAGACTTGGCTTCATTCGAGCCAGCCGCGGCGGCCACATGTCCGAAATCATATTTAAACATTAATGGCATAAAATTATCCTTCCATCAAAGCCAATTAATGGACAATAAGACGATTTTCTTTTATTGTTATTATTGTTTTTTATTGTTTTATTTCAATTTGAAGTTCTATAGCTCTAAAAAAAAACCCGATGCTAGAACTGTAAGAATGAATACCCGTAACGATTCGCTACTTTTTCACTGACTACCCGTTACAAAGAATGCGTTACTTTCGTATGTTCGATACAAATCATATCATTTACGTTTTAAAGTATGTATAAGGTACGTCAACCTCAGCATACCACGGAGTCACTAACACGTTCTCAACGGTTGAATTCACTCATCAAAAAAGTCTATCGTACGATGTACACACGTATTCACATACAAGGGATTATATGAATAACGAATTTGGTGCGAGTAACAAAACATGTGAAAGTAACGAAACTTAGTTGACAGTAACGATTAGGTACTTCGACTCGAATCGAATACTCGTTAATCAGTAACGAATACGTACGGTTTGCTAGAGCTATAGTTTACAAAGTTTGTAATCCTTGTATGTGGTGTTCGAACAAGTGTACGAATTTCGAAATCCATTCACTGCCACGCCCACTTTTTAGAAAAACATTTCTTTTGGTCAAACGGTTAAACTATTTTAACAAAGTGTCTGAATAGCATACATATATAGATAATCTCAGTATCGTTATGTATTACTACCATATAAAGTTTTTTGCCACGCCTTATTTTCGGGGTCATTTTCTTAAAAAAAACATTTCTCGGTACATTTTAAGGAAAACTTCAAAAGAAGTTCCATCCCATATAGCATATCCATAGAAAAACATCGTTTTATTGTCGAATCGTAAAAGATTTAGATACACCTCCTAACAAGATTCATTCATTTTTAATCAACGCCCACTTTTTGATGACATTCAAAAAGTGGGGTATTCAACGATTTGCACAGCGGAATGTTGTTCTTGTTAATGCTGTGTTTTTTCTTTAGTTGAATTAAACTAAATTTTCATTTTTCTATTGTATACTTTTGTAAGTCTTCGTTTGTTGACCAGATTTGTTGCCATCTCTTCTATTGTGCAGCGAAAGCGGTAATAGGCGTGTCGTTTGAGTTAATCACAATTAGATTACTATCAAGAGTGGCTTAAATAATTGATCGTTGAAAAACCTTAGCATTTTTAGAGAATCTATCTGAGGAAACGCCCCATTACTTCTGTCTTTCATTAAGAATGTTGTCCATCCAGTCACAGTCACACAGTTAAAAATTATACTTCAACCATCCTTAAGAGTGATTGCTATATCATTAGTGGTACCGCTCGATCCTAGTTTATTGATGAATTTCCGGAAAACATTCCGGGAAAGAAGCCGGCCTTTTCTTATTGTGTTGTAGATAGAGATCCATCGGTTCTGATGATGGAAGGAAATGAAGAGTGGTGGAATTTATTACATACTAATTTTGGCATTGACAAAATCTCCGTGAGCCTCCGTACTACCTATGATGACAGTAATCAATGATGATATAAGTACCGAACAAGCTGTTTCGGATCAACTGGTGAACAGCCATATTGCTTTTACTTAACGAATTATATCATGCACGCTGATATGCTCTCAGAGGAAGGTTGCTCTATCTCTGGCAGAGACACTCAACAGGGACTACCTGTTGAGTGACTGTTGACCCCTCAGGCTAATAAGTGACTGACGCCTGAATGGTGCTTGTGCCATCTTATTTATTCCATGATATATGCGTTTTCTCCGAAAATGATACCCAAAATCATCGCTTCCCCGTTAAACTAAAAGCAATAAATTTAAAAGAAAGCATATGGGGTGTTTTATAACGGCTCAACATTATTGATTAATTTGAATTTAATTTGATTAAATCATCTTTAGAGATTAAGAGGATCTCACAAAAAAAACACTCTAAGCTTCTACAAATAACTTAATCGATTTAAAATGAACCAATAAAGGAGACTACGATTACTGGCACTAATGTATAAAAACCTAACTGATAAATAGTTGACCGTTTTCGTAGCATGTTATATCTAGCTAAAAATGATTTACCTATGATTTAATCCCAAAATTCAGTACGTACTGTACATTTCCATAGAATATTCAACCCAATGAATGTCCATGGAAAAGTAAATTTTTCGGGTATTACCAATCGCTGAGCACACGAATGAGCTATAGCTTTTGTTAATATTTAGTATACAAAGCAAGTAGGTAATATAATCTAATCTGATTTTAATCTGACCCACATAATCTAGCCAAAAAAAAAAAAACAAACATCTAAAACCAAAACCATTTCATTTTGGCCGGGCATCACACTCAAAGCGAATCGATATTGATGAAATATTCCACATTCGTATAAGGGTGCCGCCGAACCATACAACAAATATCCATGCTCCACCCAACGTAGCACGGAGGGCATAAAGCTATGGTATATACCATGCGACCGAAACTCATCTCTCCCTAGAGTGTTTGCAATAACTTACTGGACATCAACGTGCCAGTTCATGTATTTTCGTAGGTGAAAAAAAAACTGTTTCAAAACAGATGTCCGGTTCTAAAAATAAAGCAGTATGGAGTCCCTTCTTCCGGATTGGCTTTTGAAACTTGCTTACTCTTGACGGAAACCTATCAATTGTTTGGTGATTATTTATAAAACGAAAAAAAAGCATCTCCAGGAGAAGAAACAAATTATGAATGTATATCCATTGAAGGGCTATGAAGGATACAACCAAACATAAAATGAAAGCAATCAGTTATATTCTGATGTCGCAAGCCCTAAACCTAAGACGGTTTAGGGATTCTTTTGTAAATACGAATAATGGACTCGAAAATATAATTTCGCATATATAAAACGTACAAATGCAAAGTTCTGATTTAAGGATGCTTGCAAAATGCTACATGGTACCTAAAGCGTATATTTATTTAGAACGCATTGCATACGCTTGCCAGAAGTTATAATAAAATTCGCAGACATAACATGGTATAACGTGGGATATACATTTTTGGAGACATAATTCTTTCTTATTTTTATTTTTATTTTTATTGTCGAATTGGTATGCGAAAATATATGAAAAAAAAATAGTTTAACACTGGTAATAAAATAAAGAACTTTGACGTTAAACTAAAGGCTTTAATATACATAAAGGTGTCGTAAAATAAGCTTGACGGTAATAAAGCAGAATAGACTTTATTGCCATGGCAAGTAGATTCATTTCTTTTTCGTTCAACCATACTTCCTGTCAAACATTTTGCTGCCAATTCCAGATTAGAAATAAAGTCTAATTGTTCATAATAACAAAAAAACGGGTGGCCTGGTAGGTAGGGCCAGTGAAGAAAAAGGCTGAGTTCCAAAACGTCACAAATATAGCTTCAATGCGGTAATACTAGCCTTTCGATACGCATTTGCAATGCAACCTTGTTGATTGGTAAAAATGTGATTTTACACAAGTTTGACTGTTCGGAAAGCATTTAATACATTTGCTAAAATCAAAATGAATTTAAACGAATTTAAAATCAGTAGGTTGAGTGTATGGATAAAACAGCCGAATCCAACAGCTATTTAAGCTTATTAACGATAAGGCAATCGTTAAAATTAAGCAGAAAATGTAAAGCCTTATCACTCTTATCAATATTAAAACCTGAGCTATTCCGGCGGAAGATTCCTTAATCTATGCATTTTTTCAAGACTGTTAATTAATACCACCAAGATTTTTTCATAGTCATAAAACGGCCTACATTCCAAGTAATAATAAAAAGCATACGCTTCATATCGCAATGTGCAGCTCAACAGCATCATTTTGTACACGTGTTTCCACTGAAAACCATAATAATAATAATAAATTCAACAATTAAAAAGTAATAATTAAAGAACTAAACAATTTTTGCTTACTTTTTTGGAGACAAATTTTTTTTTGTAAAATGAAAGCATCGACAAAATTATCGATGCATGGATTGCTAAGCTGATACATATGTACAATGTGGGCCAAAAGAGATCACCCTATTGGAAGATGCTCTTATTTTTGCAAATGGCCGCCAATGTCAAATCTGTTTTGACATTTGTTGACTAGACGGATGTAGAATACAAGTGAACAAGCCATGGAGCGATACAGTCCCCAAGAACTCGGAATAAGTGTTGGCGCAGCGCGAATTCCGTCGCCGAATCTCCGGCCGTCCGACGACGACAGCGCAAACACTGCGTGCGTCGTTTGGCCACTAACCTTGAAGAGTATGGGACCACGCAAGTCGTTGCAAAGAGTAGCCGGCCCGGAGCGCCCGTTGTGCCGAGAATATCGCCGCTGTTGTTGAGTATATTGAGCTGTCGCCGGAAACATCGACCAGACGCCGTGCCTCGCAATTAGCCATCAGCCGGTCGTCCCTAAGGCGAAATTTGGTCAAAGGCTTGCGCATGTTCCCGTACAAAATCCATTCCGTGCATCAGCTGCTGGCTGTCGATCACCAAACGGGTGTAACCTACGCCCAAGCCATCCTCAATCTCTAGGACGAGTGAACGATTTTTCGACCAAAATCATAATGAGCGATGAGGATCATTTCCACCTCAGCAAAACTATCGCTTCTGGGGCTCCGAAAATCTACGAGTAATGAAGGAGGAGTTACTGCACGCTGGAAGAGTCATCGGGCAATTGTTTTTCGAGAACCCCTCTGTCCAAACAATAACAGTAGACGGTGCGCGCAATAGGGCCATGTTAACTGAGTTTTTTCTGTCGCAATCGGACGAATTAGGACTGGAGGACATGTGGTTCCAATAGGACGGAGCAACGGCACACACTGCGCAACCCATAACCGATCTCTGAATAGCAAAACAACATGGGATGACTTATTTTGGCCCACCTTGTATAACGCTCAGGATACGTTTTATTTTATTTCCGTTTTACTTTTGGAATATATGACTTTGCATCTTAATTACATCTGATGCATTTTGGAATTCACCCCGTGTTTGATGTTAGTAGGACTGGTTATCGAACCCAGACCAGCTCCGTGACAGTTGTTAAAGCTATATCTGTCAAATTGGCAAATTCAGTCTGTTTTTCCAATTGTCTAGGAGTAACGATTGACTGTCATTTTCTTTAGAAAAAAGTTGAAAGGATCCCTATTTGCACTGGCTTGTCTGAAGTATAAGTCTTCAAGTTGTGTGCAAAAACAAGTATACCATGATTTTGTCGACTCGAGGTTAAGATACGACATTCTAGCGTGGGGAGGTGAAGCATAACATCCAAGACAGAGCGATCAAATTAATGTCGGGAAAAAACGGCGTAGATTGCAGAATGAGATTTCTCACAGTGTAGCAGGTATTCAATATGACAGCAGCGTTGGAGTACTACGACGATGAACGTTTTCGAACTCTAACCAACCACAATTTCAACACTAGAACCCCTTTACCGTCTAACATCTTTCCAAACACAATACATACCAAACATTCTAAATAATCTCCCAATAATTTGCGAAACATTAATCACATTAACTAACAAAAGAAAAGACCTAAGGAATATTTCTTTGAACCGATTACTCTGTTTTTTCTTAATTTGGATGGTTAATTCTGATCGTAAAAACGGCCAATTACGCGATTAGGAAATGACTTATGTAGTGCATAATTGAATTGTTTCTCCGGATGTATGGAATGTGGCACTGTCCATATCTTGTAATTTGGGCACTTAAAGCTGGGTTATCATGTCACGGTAATGAATACCATTAATTTTTAATGCCTGAACGGCTGCCTGGTTCTTTATTTTTAAAATGTTGCTCAACAATGAAAATGCGTTGTTGCTTCATTTTTTTGACCCCGAACTGCTAGCCTTCACATTATTATCTTTTTTCCGTTGGCATGACAGTACTATTAAGTTATATACTGTGTATCACAAGTTGTATAACAGGCTGACTCCTGGTCGCAACTTCTAAAAATGATTTATTTGACAAATCGTGTAAAAGGTTTCGATACATGGTTCTCTATGCATGCAGCAACAGCGACCAATCGTCAAAATGGACGATTGCAAAGAAACCGAGACCATCGTTAACATCCATTTGCTAAGGATCCGGTTAACTGAAGAGTCATTTTTGGCATTGTTCACACAGAAACTGTAGCGCCAGCTAAATGAGAATAGCAATAGGAACTTTCATCCGATTCGTGCAGGGAAAAATTAATCCAATCATCGACATTTCCTTTCATTACCATTCAGATGAAATCATCAATTTGACACCGCTCGACCGTGATGCTTTCAACTTGAGAATAGAATTCCTATGCATTTCAGTTTTCTCTCCAAGCAAATACCATTCTAGGACGAGGCAAATTCTGATGAATGTCATCCCATGCATAGCAAGTGCTACTATTCATCTGATGGCATTTTTTCTAAGCTGCACCTCCTTAAACGTTTCTCATAATTGCACAACAAATTGCAATCGGTCATCAGTACAACGAGAAGAGTCAACAATTAATTCCATGGATTGCAAATGACACGGTCACTCTGGTCAGGATGTAAACAGTACATATTTAGATTAAAAGTATATAAACAAATTGTAAACATGTATATACGATGCAGTACGATTGATAACAGAAAGTTCCTAGCATATGACCGAATTTAAAACTCCCTTTCTCGTTCGATTTCCTAACGCCCTGTTCGAAAGGACATATCAATTCGCAATATGAAGAAATACGTTATTATGTTGTTTTTATATGATCCTTTTTTCGTTTACATGAACACTGTTTTTCGTTGGAAAAACACCAGCACGAGTAATATTTTCATACTTCCACTGAAGAGAAATATGTGAAAAAAACGGATATTTTGTTTCCTTTGCAGGTGAGCTTTATGCGACCGACGAATAACAATAGCTCGCAAACGCGTACTGACGCAGTCACAACGAGTAAACGAATTCGAGTTTATCAATAGTGATGCAGGCAGTTTCAACAATGAATGCATCGACATTATAAGTCGGGTATGGGTTGTTAAAGTCGCAACGGAGGTAGTTCAACAGAACCCTTATATAGCTAAATATTCATTTTAACAATGCTACGCATTATGTCCAGGTCAACAATAGGTACAAATGCATTTAAGCCGCAAAAAAAAACATCTGGAAAGCCGTTAATTAAAATAAAAACACACACAAAGCCCAACCTCGTATATGCCATAACACACACGACTGGGCTTAGATTTGATGTTGTCTAGACCTGAGATTATTGGGTTTAAGGGATCGAAATGGTGAGCGAAGACAAATAAATATCCAGGATTTTACGTAGTTTCGGAGTAAAACAAAACTTTGATGTTACCTTTTTCCGTAATTGAAACTATACACCTTAAATCATTCCACAAGTTATTAATAAAAATATTCTTTTCCGGCATGTTTTTGTATTATTTGCCATAAATAATAAACTGTTACTGTGATTGGAGTAAACAAAAATAAAAATATTCAATAAATTTGTGTGAAATTAATTAAAAAAGTGATGAACTGTCTGTGCATGAATCAATAATAAAAATAACAAGAAAAGCAATCAAAAAAAATTAAAAAAAAAAACAGCAATATGTTGACGATCTCAAAATTAATTTTCCCTGAAAAATAATGGCAGACATGCCAAAGGGCGTGAACAACTTAAATTTGTTTCAGAAAACTAAAATTCATAAATTCATAACTAAAATTCATTTAAAACTGTCTTAAAAAAGGTCTTAAGTAACAAAACTAACCAAAAAGTAAATAAAGTAAGAGCAAAATCTGCGAATCAAAACAAAAAATATTTTACTCCTGGCGCTTTAGCCCAACGCTTGATGGGTTAAAGCTTTGAGAAACATCAAAGATATTGAAAGTGGAAAGCCGAATATATTCTAGACTGTTGTTTTGATTGCAATGTGTTAAACAACAATATTCACATCTATTTCCACAGCTGACACTTTTCCATCATCAAAATATTCAACGCATATACTGCACCTTCACATTTACTAGCACTGATGAAGACGAGGTGCTAACAAGTTTTCTACGAACTACTCCCATGTTGCATAAAATATATAACATATGTACGTCTTCAATTTTGTTCTTACGACCTTCGTTTTCCATGCGAATGGAAGCTGTCTAAAATCACGTACCTTCTAACTTATGTGGCGCTGCAGTCCGGGATGAACCTGAGCCCCAACATGCCTCTCCGATCCTTTGTTAACTGCCTCCATTGCGCCTGGATGGGATTCGAAGACTCTGCGAGCTGGAGTAATTCTACATCTACAAGCCATCTTAAACGTCAAATGCAGAGTATTTTGACCAGGGACATGTCGCTGTACTGCTCGTATAGTTATTTTTCGACTCTTCGTCTCCATAGCCTGTAAACTAAATCGGGACCAAAGATTGTTCGAAGAATTTTCCTTTCGAATCGACCAAGGATTTCTTGATCCTTTTTTTAAATGGTCCATGCTTCAGCGCCGTAAAGCAGGACTGGGATGATCAGTGTCGCTTTACCGCTCAGAAACCTTGCCACTCAGCGAGTGCGTAGCCACAACCATACAATTTCATATGATTAATTTTGTTTTGCCGCTCAGTGCATGGCGTAAGTACAAGTGCTTCAGTTCAAAATGTTCCAAATTTTTCTTCATGGCATACACCCTTGCAGGATCAATTTAAAGCAAGAACTGAAACCTCTTTATAATTTGAAGATCTGGAACTTCTCCGATTACACTGTGCAAAAGTTTGAACAAACAATTTGAAGGATTTCCAAATGAAATATCTGGCAATATTCTCATGGATAGTTTCTTCTCGGAACAAGAACTATCCAGGAAAAACTGGGTAATAGCCACTTAACCAAATTTGCCCATACTTTGGCTTACGGTTATGAACAAAATTTTACTTAAATTAGAAGAGGAACGGGTCATATTTGTCGCGTATGCAGATGACATGGTGATACTAGCGTCAGAGAAATTCCACTCCGTGATAAGTGAAATCATGGGGGCTGCTCTAGACAAGGTTAGCACCTGGGCTGCACGTTGTGATTTCGGCGTAAGCCCGAGCGAAACGGAATTTGTGCAATTTACCACCAAAATCAAAATACCCGAATTTAACCTCCCCCGTCTTAATGGCCAATGGCTAGGTATATGGGTATCATGCTTGACCCAAAATTTAACTGGAATCACAACATCGAACATAGAGTAAGGAAGGCGTGTGTTGCCTTCTATGCTTGTAGCTAAACCTTTGGAAAGAAGTAGGGACTTCAACACAGTAGTGGTACGACCATACGGCCCACTAGTACAGTGGCCCGCATTGAGTAAAGGCTACAACCTCACAAAACTAAAACGGCTGCAAAGAACAGCCAGTTTAGGATGTCCTTACTGTACTATTGCATCTCTTGCATCTCCACCTACATATTAAAGATATCGCTTTATGAAGCTCAGTAAGACTCAAGGAGTCAAGATGCTGCAATGCAGGGCCGTACGGACACAGTAATATCCTGCACTCGTTATCAAACGGCGTGGTCAGGTTTCCAACAGACTACATAACACCTATACTAAGCTCCAAGAAAGGCTCCCACGTAGGATTTTCTACCAGAGATCAGTGAAAGCGAAACGAAGTAGTAAGAGATTTCGAAATGGTCGTCTACACCGACGGAGTTTACTCGGACGGAGTTTACTCGTAATCACCGAAAATGTCAGTTAAATATCGCCTACCGGATTTTGCCAGCGTATTCCAGGCGGAACTACTAGCTATCCGAGAGGCTTGTACGCTACTGCGGCGTGACACTACGGAAAAGCAAAATATTACTATTCTCATAAATAGCCAAGCGGCTATAAAAGCCATCAACTCGGCTACCATATCCTCCAAACTGGTACAGGATCACACTTCTCTGGGTTCTAGGGCACAGTGACATTGAAGGAAACGGGCGTGCAGACGAGCTGGCCAGGCAAGGTTCAGCTCTTCACGGCTCACTTGCGGCAAGGATCCTTATCCTGCTAGGTGAGGTTAAGGGACAAATACACTCATATTTCATGAAAAATGCCGACTCCAAATAGAGAAGGTTTACAAATTGCGTCCTACCGAAGCCCTCCTACTTTAAAAAGAACAAACTATCTACTAAAATAGAACCCGCCCAGATATAAGAATGACGGCGATAATCACGGGGCACTGGCCAAGAAGACTGAAGACCATGCGGCTAAACTAGGGATCCCATGCAACCCTCAATGCCGCAGTTGTGGGAACACAAATGAGAGAGAAACCCTCTACCATTTCACCTGCAAATGACCTGCACTAGCAAGAGTCAGATTGCGTGAGTTGGACCAACCATTTTTCGACAACCTTAGCGACATCACGGGTGAAATGATATAAAATCTTATCCGCTTTCTACACCTCACCTCTCGGGTAAAACGATACAAGATTTTATCCGTCTGAATCACATCCACAATAACAATCATAATATAGGTCACATAGGTCGTGGTCACAAAAAGGGACATAAGTGCTACTTTAGTTCATGCCGAACCGCCACTTCTTTGTACCTACCTACCTACCTACCTACCCATACGAGTCCCCAAACCTAGCTTCTTCACTCAAAGAATGTGATCTCCAATTCAACCATTATTCTTAACGACAAATCTTGGATGTCAGAATTCTGCCAGAAGTGGGTCACTAAAAAAAATGCTGTTGATTCTTTCGGGATTTTAACCAGGGAAGGCTGTTGAAATAAAGTTTAAAATATATTGATGAAATTTTCAAACATCATAATAAGAAATCTTGCTTTCTAATTTCATATCAAAGAAAATTGTAGGCCACGCCTTATTATAGATGGTTTATCGGGTGGGATAGCAAAATACAGGGATACGCCGGGAAGGTGTACTACTTTGTTCTGCCGCCATTTTGGTTAACATTAATCTTGACAGTTCATATTTGGCAGTCGTGAAGTAGACACGTGGCAAATTTATTATGGAAAAATATTCGACAAACCAACGTGTTTTAATCGTTAAAACATTTTATCAAAATCAATCATCGATTACTGTGACGATGAGAAAGTTACGCAAAATTTTTGGGAGAAATAACGTGCAAACAAAACGCACTATTTATCGTGTAGTGAATGATTTCGAAGAAAGAGGGTCTGTAGACGATAGGCCCAAGCATGGACTGTAACATTACTGCTGCTCAATGAAGTATTCAAAACAATCCATCAACCTCAATTCGACGTCGTGCTCAGGAGCTTTGTCTTCAAAGAACTACTTTGGCCACAATTTTGCACAAGGATTTGCATTTGATTTCATTTAAGATTCTGTTGACACAAGAGCTTCTTCCACAAGACCATTTGCGCCGCCGTACATATTCCAATAGGATGTTACAGCTAGCCCATGACAACCCCGATTTTCATGAAAAAATCATTATGGCGAGCCACATTTCTATTTGAATGGATATGTGATTAAACAGAATAATCGGTTCTGGGCAATGAAAAACCCTCAAAGTATTCATCAGTCACATCATTTATTTACATCCATTAAAAGTTATAGTCTGGTGTGCAATTTGGTTGGGAAGAATCATTGGACCTTACTTCTTTGAAAATGAAAACGGCGTAACGGTACCTGAAAAGGGAAGCGATATCGTGATATGATTGAAAACTTTTTAACGCCACAACTGCATGCTTTGGGCTTGATTAACATGTGGTATCAACAAGACGGTGCCACATCGCATACAGCCAGGATTACAATGGAATTACTGCGAGACCTCTTTCCACAACAAGTTATTTCAAGAAATGTTGATGTCGATTGGCCTCCACGGTCGCCTGATTTGACTGCTCCGGACTTCTTTTTGTGGGGATATCTGAAAAGCAAGGTTTATGCAAACAAAACAGAAACGCTCAAGCAACTCAAACAAAATATTCGTGATGAAATCAATGAAATACCGCGTGAAATGTGTGAGAATGTAATAAAAAATGTGCTCAAAATGGCGCTCGCATTTGTGAGACTAACAGAGGCGGACATTTACCTGATATTGTATTCCCTTCATAACTGTCGACATTAAATCAAACATTTATCAATATAATATCCATTCTATTTCATTTAATCAAAAATTATAAACAAACAAAGTAGTATACCGTCCCGGCGGATACCCTGTATTACAAAAGAAACCCGAGCACAAGTGTTGCTTTTAATAACTTTACAATCTATATGATATGAATAGATAGATTATGTATACGAACTAGAGTTTCAACTTTCATAAATTATACTTCCTTCGTAATATTTGGATTGTTCTTTTAAGGACTTAAGCAGCTGCTCGCATTCGCAGTTACATAAAGGGCTTCAACAATTTCGTCCGTTTTTGCCCCTTGCCCATTAAACACAGTCACTCAAGAGATGAGTAGCCAAGTATGCTGAAGGTGGCCTTTTTCAGTCAATCAAAGTAGTGGCAATTAAAACGACCCTTAACTTTTATTTGTGTAAAACATAACAACACTTTTATTTTACACAAAACAAAAAAATAAAATCCTTTGATTATAACAATAGGTTCCTACCCAGACGCCTAACAATTAGAATACCTCCCAGAAAAGTCGTCACATCGCCATTGAAAGAGAGTATTATATCGAAGAAAGAGGCAAGCATTCATAGCTCATAAGCTGCTTAAGTATATAATTCAATATTTTGCACGTTAATTAAATGGAATTTCTGGTGCTCCTGGAAGTTGTTTCCTGATTTATTTACAAAGAAACAAGCAGTATAGTATAGCAGTATTATTTAAAACTGTAGTTCGAGATAATTTATTATTTGGTTGCATAACTTTAAATCCATTTAGGCTCACTTGCTTAACTTTCCGATAAGTATCATACAAATATTAACCTGAATAGTTGAAAAGATAATTTGATGCTAGTGACTATTAGTATGTTTAAACATAACGAGGTAACATCGAATTATAATTAAATCTAAAGCCCTCCTAAATACTAGTATATTTATAAATCAAAAATATTTAAATATAAAAAAAAACTTACCGGACATTCGCCAAAGTATGTCGCCGGTTCTTCAGATACCGACTGTGATACTTCTGCAGATCACCGATGGATCCCTGTTCGGCCTGCATTTTTGGCAGTGTAATTCCACTCTGCGGATTTGAATTAACTATATTGCTTGTGTGATTAAAGTTGCTGGATACACTGCCGCTGCCACCTCCGATGCTCGCAGCACCACTGATGGCACTACCACTAGACGTGAGCGTTTCACTTGAGTTGGTTGCTAGCGCTACCACAGTTCTATTCCAACCCGATTTCAATTGTTTCCGGATTTTCAGTTTAATGCGCGGTGATGGTGAGCTGGAGTACTCCTCGGATCCGCCGCGCTGTGAATGTCTATCACTGCTGCTGAGTGTTGCAGAGGTCGTTTGTTGGGATAATTGTTGCTGTGGCGGATGGTGGTTTTGATCAGACTCTTCCTCTTCTTTAATATGAGGTAATGGTGAGGTTTGTGGTTGGCAAACTCTGCTGGGTGGTGTCGACGACGATGATGAATTGCTGTTGGCTTGATTCGATATTGAGGATGCAATCGAGGCGACTATATCATCTGGACTATCCGAGGTGTCGGATCGCTTGGATACTGGCGAGATGGGTTCAATGCCCTCCGTCGGCGTTGTAACGTTGACAATGTGTCCTTCGATTATAACGCTATTGATTTCATCCGATGGAATCGGCGAATTCGGAGGACTTGTAGCGGGGGCTGCTGAGCCCCCGCGACAAGGTATACAACAGCGAAACACTGTGCCTCCGAAGCACTTAGGCTTGGAGAGCCGTTTTGAGTGCTCGACAGGGCGCTGCTGTGGTTTTTAAAAATATTTTTGTTGTTATTACTTGAGATAAAATTCCAAGAATAAAATGAAGGATGAATCGTGGATCGTTACTAAAATTATAAATTACAGAAAATGAGAAATTAAATGATGGGAACACGTAATTTTTTTGTCAAACTTTTTTTTTTGTGCTGTTTGATGAGATATAGATATATATATATATATTTTTTTTTTGTTTTTCGAAATTAAATCAATCTATGAATTTTGTCTGCGCGGATGAGTGCCAGAAGCAAAAGCAACTCTTGACATGATAACAAACCTTGTTCGAAGGCGCATGCTTTCCAGAATCGATATCCACTTTTTGACCACCATTATTTATTTTTATGTGATGGGAAAATTTTGCTAATCGCATTTTCTCTTAGAATTACCACAATAGTCGATTTCTTTGGTGCAGATTATCTCAACATGAACCATAGTTGAACCTCTTTTACGTGCTGCACATTGTGTTCTGCAATTTGTATAGCTTTTTTTTTATTTATTAGTTGCACACAGTACTTAGAATCGCCTGCAATAAAAGTAAACAAAAAACAAAGAAAAGAAAATTACTCATGTGGATTTATTACTTTCAATTTTCAATTATTTTACAAAAAGTAGTCAATTGCAAAGCACGAATAAATGTATTAAGATAAAAGTTTACTTGTTTCATGGCCTGGAATGTAAATACTGCACCTGCAAAGCTACTCAGTCGATTTGAACCAAATATTGTATATAATTATAATTAAGCAACATAAATTTCATATTCCAAAACGAAGTAGAAGCCATTTAATAAATCAGTTGTTTTTTATAAAGTAGGTACATACGTATTTTAAGTTTGAATCAGTTTTCAAATCATATCAGGTAGGTGCCGGTATTAAAAATATAGCGAAGGAATCGGCTAAAGCTGTATACTATGGAGAAACAAGTCAACGAGAAAGAACTCAAACACATAAAAGAATAACACAGAATGTCCTGATCGACATGGACAGCGACGTTTTTGAGATCGTAAGCAAAAGAAGAATCTCTTTTACAAACCTCTTTTTCCTCTGACTGAGAAGGCAATTTAATAATAGAGTCCACTCTCGAACTACAAAGGTAATTTTATAACGGAACATTCCGAGAAGCTAACATCGACTCGGACCAATACCTTGTTGCAGCAAAGGTAAAAACACCACAACAATCCCGAAATACTGTGCAAAAAATTAATGTCGCAAGATTGCCATCGCAAGAGACCGCCAAGACCTTCGCGCAACGCGTATCCCAAAACCTCTCGATTAACACCATACCATCAGCAGCGAATGTCGAAGAACAATGGCAACGATGCCAACAAGCGATTTGATCAGCGGCAACTGATGTGATAGGTTTCTCGCGCCAATCAGCAAGAAACCCCTGGTTTGATGAGGAATGCCGACAGATGCTCGCAGCCGAGAATGAGGCCTCTACAGGCAGAGAAGAAGTGAAGAACACCGGCTTCACAGAAAGAAGAAGAAAGAACAAGAAAAGCAAGCGATTGAGGATATAGAGAGGTGCCACTCCAGGAACGATGTTCGCAAGTTTTAACAAAGTGTAAAGCATCAAAGCCTAAGATACAAGGCTCGAACAGAATCCTGTCGAGATGAACAAGGAAGGATATGGAAGAACCACTTCTGCAGACTGTTAAACGGCGATGACGAACAACATTCCGCTGGCAGACAGAACGAACCATTCAATATTGGCAACGAAAGTGAAAACCCGACCTGGGTGAAGTGAGGATAGCAATATCTAAACTCAAGGTTTATAAGGCTGCCGTAAATGACTGCCTTCCCGCTGAGCTTAATAAAGCCGACGGAGATGACTTGGTAAGTAACATCCACCAACTCATAAGCCATATCTGGTCGGAAGAAAGTATGCCTGAAGAATGGAACCTCAGCATCGTTGACCGATCCACAAAAAAAGGAGACCCTCTGCGCCAACTGCAAAGGCATAAGTCTCCTCAACATCGCATACAAGATCCTATCTGCCGTAATATGTGAACGCCTGAAACCGTTTACCAACAACCTGATCGGCCCTTATCAGTGTGGTTTTAGGCGAGGAAAGTCCACAACCGATCAAATCTTCACACTTCGGCAGATCCTGGAAGAAACCAAGAAGTCCAATCCTTTTCATCGATTTCAAAGCCGCATACGACAGCATTTATAGAGACGAACTATACAGAGAGACATGTCTAGTTTTTGGTAAACCGCCCAAACTCGTCCGCTTGTGTAGGATGGAGAGATGGAGATGGAGAAGGAGAATTCTCGCTGGTCCATCAGGGTCGGAAACGACCTCACTAACACATTCGATACCAAAAAGGATTTAGGCAAGGCAATGCGATGTCATATGACTTCCTCAATCTGATTCTTGCGAGGATTGTGCAAAACTCACAACCCAACACCAGAGGCACAATTTTCCAAAAATCTGTACAACTACTAGCATAAGCCGACGATATTGACATCATTGGTAGGACCCAACGTGATGTCATAGCAACATAGCGGCAAAAATGGGTTAGGCAGTAAATGAGGCAAGACGAAGTATATGCTGTATATTCTGTCACGATGGACACACAGCATCGACGAATTGGCCAGAACGTCACCATTGACAGATACCACTTTGAGGTAGTACGGCACTTTGTCTATCTCGGCTCCGCTATTAACTCAGACAACAACATCACGTCAGAAATTAAACAAAGAATTCCTTTTGCCAACCGCTGTTTCTTCGGGCTAAGAAGGCAATTCAGTAGTAAAGCCCTCACTCGAAATACTATGGAGATGCTATATAAGACACTGATCATCCCAGTCCTGCTCTACGGCGCTGAAGCATAGACCGTCTCAAAAGCGGATGAAGATATCCTTAATAGAATTGAGAGGAAAATTCTTCGAAAAATCTTCAGTCCCGTTTGCGTTGACGGGCTACGGAGACGAGAAGGTTCAACCAAGAACTATACGAGCTGTACAGCGACATGCCCCTGGTCAAAAAACTCCGCATTGAATGTTTAAGATGGCTAGGACATGTAGAACGAATAGACACCAATACTCCGGCTCGCAGAGTCTTCGATTCCCAGCCAGATGTCGGACGCAGTAGAGGAAGACCTCGCCTTTTGTGGCGCACACAAGTAGAAAACGACCTCAACCAACTTGGAGTGCGCAACTGGAGGCAGTTAGTTAAGGACCGGGCTAATTGGAGAGGCATGTTGGTTGAGGCCCAGGTTTATTCCGGACTGTAGCGCGACTTAAGAAAATGAGCAAGTAATCAACTTAAAGTGCGCATCGGAAGCAATTATCAAACGATTGGGTTTATTAGAGTGGCATATTGGTTGATGCCCAAATACACCCCGGAATGTTGCACGAATTGCAACAAAAGCAAGAATACTCCCCAAAAATTTGGACCCAACCCATCAAGTAAATTAACTCAATACCGAGTGTGAAGTCTTTTCTTCATCTTTTGTTTTTACTTAAAAATTATAAACCTACTCGAAGTGTCTTGAGTTCGCACTAGTTATACAAAGTTTGTTAGATATTGGTTATATCATTGCCTCATTGGCAATATCGATTTGATTTGAAATTGTAAGCCTTAGCTGTTATCATGGTCAACGTAAACTTTCTTGAACCGATCTTGGCTGTTTATTTATTTCTTCTAAACGAAATTCTTTTGGTCGTTTCTCATGTTAAGTTCCATGTCATTTATTAAATAAAAACTAAATATGTACGATCAAATTAAGAAGCGTTTACATACAAATGATAAATTTACCATTAAAAGGTCCCCAAGATGTTAAACTTTGGAAATAACTTAAAGCGCGATTCATATCGAAAATGGTGCGAGTAAATGCGCACGTAAAAGATGACGATGCATTCGTTACGTCGGTCATTTATTGTATCGCATGATTGATACGATATGATGATTGATGGCTGCAAATTCGGCCATTATTCACAAACAACCGGATGTGTGCATATGCGGAAATGTGCTAAAGGCAGCTGCCAAAGCCTAGAAGTAACACAGCAGTTGCTCCTCCTATCCCCAGTAGTGTCGAAATTTCCATGGCAACCTTTCAAATTCGAATTTTTCATCCCCCATCCCAATTTTGTTCGGTTTATATTCATCACTCAAAGCACATAAACAGCAGATCTACTACTGAATGCTTGAAAATAGTTTGTGATTTATATAGTTGTCCGCGGCTAATACATTTTGCGAATCATGAACCGACTTTTGTTTGAAGTTTATCGTGATAAGGTGATTTGTATAAACAAAATCATTTAAATTATTTTTAATTAACTTTTTTTTTTTAAAAATTAAATGAAATCTAATTACAAATTCAGAATTTTTAATTGCACGAACTTGATAAATCACTCGGAAAATGTTGAAGGGTCATTAGTGAGACTTTTGTTCGACGATTGAAAATCCACCCGCTGCCGACTAACACGACATGTAACCAAAAACTTAATGATGTCATCAACAGAATGGTTATTGTTCGTCCCATTCCGTTTATGAATGCAAATTGCACTTCATAGTCCGCACTTGATGCCGCCGACTAATAAAAAGTTTGTCGGTAATTTTAACACACATCCGAGTATCTCTATAGTTGGTATTATCAGAGGCGTGTGCTTGTGTTTATTCTATAGAGGCAAGGCAAGCAATATCATGCGAAAAAAAATGGAATTTACTGTAGAGAGAGCTCGGCTAATTTTCCATTTCGGATGGTAAATGAAAGCAGTGATGGGAATGGATGTAAGCACGAGTAGTATCTAGGGGGACCTTGTTTGTTGATAGGATTGTGTAAAGTTTGACAGTCAGGGGAATCTTGTTTTTGTGAATGCGTATCTATGGGTGTTTTTAAATTTTTGGAAGTTTTGTTTACTCATAAAGGACTTATAATTATGTTTGTGTTTAAAAAATTAACTTTTTGTTCTCACATGTTTTGAAAGGTTTGAAACTGAAATAAAATTGTTTCTTTTCCATATGACTTGCACTTGGCACGTATAGAATGTATTTTTATTACTTCCATCCAGGTTAGTTGACAGATATATCATTCAAGACAAAGACTAAAGTTAAGCTATTTAATCCTTTTCTATTCATAATAAGTAGGTAACTGGAAACAGCACGAAAGACTCAACTTGAGTACTGAGAGCAACCCTAAGTTGTCTTCCGAGATAGTTTACTTACAAAACAAAACTAATCCTCAGTCCATTACAAAGCAACAACCAGCATTTAAGTATAACAAAAGGTGTAACAGCTATATTTGAAACAATATTCTGAATTCTCCATTGTAACCTATACTGCCAATAGAGTTCTTCGATTAGAAAAGTTCACAAGTGCAGTTTCATAATTACCTGATTAAGTAACCACCCACCCTGATTAAGCCAGGCCCTCAACAAACACGTTTTTTTCAAATAGTACTTTGCCAATACCCTTCAGTTGTGTTCTCTATGTTGGTTGAGGTAGATGTCATTTTCTGCTCGAACTCATTATTCTACTACGATACCATCGATGCCCATTAGTTCTACCAAAGATTATAAGGCCATTGGTAGCATTGAGAACAAAAATCAGAAACTTCTGCTCACCAGCTTCATGGTACGGGGGGCGGTGTGCACGTGCACAAATGAGAAACTAGATCCAAATATATGGCATTCTATGTCAGTACAAGGTGGGCCAAAAGAAATCACAAATGTCAAATCTGTTTTGACATTTGTGGACTAGACAGATGTGTAATACAAGTGAACAAGCCATGGCGCGATACACCCCTAAGAACGCGGGATAATCGAAGTGGACGATTTTTCGACCAAAACCATAATGAGCGATGAGGATCATTTCCACCTTAGCGGGTACGTGAACAAGCAAAACTATCGCTTCTGGGGCACCGAAAATCCACGAGTAAGTTACTGCATGGTGCGCTGTTCACGCTGGAGGAGTAATGGGGCCATTTTTTCGAGAACGCTGCTGGTCAAACGACAAAAGTGGACGGTGCGCGCTGTAGAACCATGTTAGGCGAGTTTTTTTTTGCCGCAATTGGACGACTTAGGACTTTGGTTCCAACAGGACGGAGCAACGGCACACACTGCGCTAGCCACAACCGATATTCTGAAGACAAACAACATCGAATGACTTCTTTTCTCACATCATGCAGTGCGTCATCTGTATGACTTTATAATCTTTGGTTCTACAAATCTCCAACGTGGATTTTTTTTTTAAAGGCATTTCCATGCGCAGTTTGTTAGGTTCATAAGTGAATCTTTGTCTCCATTTGCCGTTAACGCAAACATGACCGAATAATTTTTCACACAAATGACCAAGAGCATTTCGCCGAACGTTTGACGTTCAGATTATATTATCAAATTAAACACCACAGACCTTCAGATCTGCTTGGATTTTTGACAGAATCTGTTTCAAATGATAGAAGAGGACGAAACCACTAAGGTGACTCGAAGGCACGCTTCAAGGGCGATGAGTAGCGACAACAGCCTGATATTCGGGGCTTATTACCCCAATGAAATGTACATGGAGAGTGCGCTCATGTCCGGCTTTATTCCACCAGAGGCATTCATTTATATCGATTCGTTAGGGTTAATACAAGACAGGAACGGTATCCCGGTTTTATACCATCGCTACCGTGACGCGCGGGACAAGCGGCTTGACCGCGATGGGTACGTCGAAAATGCTCCGGAGCTCCTCCGCTTTAGCACGGCGGTATCGGATCGCGATAGGACCGACGCTTAAAAGCAGCTCACCGAGTTTTGGTGGCTAAACGAGGAAAGTATTTCTGCACTTCCTCGGGTCTTTGCGGACTTTTAGTCCACTCCTTAGTATTTAAGTAAAGTAAATTTAGGTACAAGGTCTGGGGCTGGGCTTATGCACCATATTTTATTTAATATGGTTGCATAAATGCTTGCTGGACCCAATGACGCAATCGGGATGGCAAACCCTCGGGGCATATTCAACGAGTGCTTGCCACCCCGATTATAATTAAGTTAGGTTTAAGTAGTTAAGTAGTCTTAAGTAGTGTTAGTTAGGTTAAACTAGTCTTAAGTAGTTTAAGTTAGTTTTAGTCTAGATTAAGTTTTTATATAAAACAAAAAAAAAATGGTTACTGTTTAAAGTTTTAATTTTTTCTTTGAAAAATCAATTAAATGTCTTTATATTAATAATAACAAACAAATGACAAATTTAGGCTGAAAAGCAAAAGAAAAATGTTAGTTATAAGCTTACAGCGCCCGCTATGGGCCGATAAGTTCGATTAAGTAGATATGTTATTGATAAGTTAGATTTAAGCATTTTTGTCTAGTATTAAGTTAATATTTTAAGTAAATAAAAAATGAATTAAAAAGTAAAAAAAAGGACGAAACCATACTAAACTGTATTTTTATGTCCAACGAAGCACACATCGTCTTAAATGGCAATGTTATCATGCAAAATTTTCGAATTTGTAGTGAGTCGAACCCACAAATTCCTTATGAAGCTGCATTGTTGGACCATTGAAGAATACGGACACACTTTAAACAATCGAAAATTAAATGAATCACACCGGAATAGAATTCCTTTTTCGTGTTTTTTACAAGCTGCAATGTTACCTCTCTTATGGCAGAATTAAAAAAAAAATCCAAATAAAATCTTTCCCTGAAAGTCTTCATTTCGTTATCCCACGGACCTGACTACAAGGGATTGTTTTTGGGGGTTTTGTTTGGGTTAATTGTAAATAGCAAGTCTCATAGAGAAAAGCAACTAACTTGAATAGTGTGAAGCAATCCATTCAGCCAATAATTGAAATAATTGCAAGTTTAACTCTTCAGCCAGTGTCGGTTAGTAAAACACCACTTTTTGATAAGGTCTTTTAAAAACCAATATTTTTGGGAACTAAATAAAATTGAATTATCTTATGAACTACACAAAATAAACTGATTTACATATATGTATACTCAAAAAATATTTACATGAGTTTCGTTTAGGTAAATCGATTCATCAGCACATTATAGCACATTTTTTAGCCAAACTAAGGGTGTAATGCTGCAGTTATAGCTGTCATCGAATAACTTCATTAGAGTAAAAAACATGACAGAATTGAAATTTTACCTCCCATAACTTCTTATAGGAATCATTGAAAAATTCCGTTTTATTTCGGTACAACGACAAACATTACTTCAGAAAAATAAATCTTGATCCGTGAAAAATAAAAGTGATTTTCTGCGAAAACTAAAATTAAACATTTAAATATTTTTGGATAATCCTCTTATAAAATTCATAAGCTTTGTTTTGACACTAACTCGCCAATGATTGCATTTATAAAAAGGCGCAAGAACTAAAAGACAATTTCACATGATGGTTTTAAATGATAGCTATAACTGCAGCCTAAGTATGGATAAATATCTAGACTTAGGGTGTAAAGACAAAACAATCACAACTTTTTGTCGCAGCAGACTCGTTAGAACCCAGGGCTTAGCTTTCTTACAACCATTGATGTGTGCATGTGCACGTGTACATCTTGCAGGATACCGGGACCTCCTGTTTAATAACGAAACCGAACCGCTAAGTTGAGATAATGACAATGATTTGTCAGATCAGCTCAAGAGGAGCGCCAGTAACAAATCGTCGCTTTAGTATAAAAAAGTATGTCAATATATGATTTTTGTGATTTTGTTTTTACCAGCCGAGTCTAGAGGTCCAATTTTCAACCACTTTTTCGAGCAGTTGGGGCCGTATGTCGGCAATTACGCCAGAAATGTTGGCTTCCAAGTCCCCTAACGTTTCTGGTTTGTTGGCGTAGACCAGCGACTTCACATATCCCTAAAGAAAATAATTCAATGGTGTCAAATCATACGATCTTGGTGGCTAATTGACAGGTCCATTCTGCAAAATTATGCGCTCATCGAATGTTTCCTTCAATAAATCGATTGTGAAGTGCGCTGTCTTGTTGGAACCACATCTCATCCACATTCATGCCATTCAATTCAGAAACAAAATCAAGGCTCTATACCGGTCTCCATTAAGGGTAACTGACTCTCCAGCATCATGGCCCATTGACTCCACCAGCCCCTACAGCACACCAAACAGTCAGTTTTTGTGGATGTAATGGCGTCTCAATGGTCTTCACTCCAAATGGGGCAATTTTGCTTGTTGACGTAGCCATTCAACCAAAAAAGAGCATCATCACTGAACAAAATTTTGGAATGAAAATCAGCATCGAGATCAATCTCATTTTCGGCCCATACATCAAAATCACGACGCATTGCATGGTCTCGCGGCTTTAATTTTTGCACTAGCAACCTTGTAAGGTCGTAAGCCAAGATCTTTGCGCAAAATCTCCCATAAAGTTTATGTCTTTAAGTCTTCAACTATTTGCTCTACAGCTGCAATTTTTCTTCGGTGCGCACTGTTCAACGTCTCTGCGGACGCGTATTATCGCATAGAGTAAACGTAGTGCGAAACCGATCCATGGTTATCCGAATTAATTGCTCTGATGGAAGATTATGTCGACCTAAAACGGACGGAGCTTGCGGTAAGCTTCGCGAACTGAACCATTATTTTCGAAATAAAATTCACGATTTGCAAGAGTCGTTCATTTGTCAACCTGTTCATAATGAACGTAATTGACATCAGAGTTGCCCGATTTGACCACAAAATGTCAGTTATGTCTCTATTCGAAAAACCAACCTCTAAAAAACACCCGTTAGAAGATGGTTGCGGACGACCACTTCCGTAACTGTGCGAACACATGCAATTTGTATTGTACGACCATAACAGCATTTCCCTTCCAAATTCTTTTACAAAGAGATGACAGGTAAGGAAGATTTCGCAGCAAGTTCTGGTTGGTTGGAAAAATTTAAATTGCGACATGGGATTCGATGTCTTAAGATTTGTGGCGAAAAAGTATCCAGCGACATTGCTGCTGTTAAGCCTTTCCAAGAAAAAATTTGAAGAGTGATTCAAGAAATGAACGTAAGTGAAGAACAAGTTTATAATTCTGATGAGTCAGCTGCCTTCTGCAAGGTTCTTCCGGAAAGGACATGCTCCTGGCAGAAAGTTATCTAAAGATCGCGTTGTTTTATACCATGTTCTAACGCTGCAGGAACTCATAAGTTACCCCTCTTAGTTATCGTAAAATCAGTTAATCCGAGGGCTTTTAAGAACGTTAATCTTCCAGTAGCATATAAAGCTACCAAAAAAAGGCTGGATGTCTACAACGATTTTTTTATTGGTTCAAGAATAATTTTATTCCAAGTGTGAAAAAGTTTTCAACATATTGAAAGCGCTTTTGATTTTGGATAATGCCCGATCTCATCTTATAGAGGACTTTTTCTTACCTCTTAACTGTACTGCAGTATTGATGCCGATGGACCAAAATTTAATCCAGAATATAAAGGTTGCATATTGAAAGCAGCTATTGACCCACATTCTACTGGAAGATGATAAAAACATTTCAGCAGTCTTTAAAAAATTTAATTTGCGAGATGCTGTTTTTTAGATTCAGCTTGGAAAGGTTTTGGACAGAAAATTATTAAAAAGAGTTGGTCAATATAATGGCCAGAACTGGCATCGCAATGGGACAACGAAGACCTTATACAACTTTCACAGTTACGCCAACAAATTGACTCGGATTCTTCGCTTGCTGATTTAAATAGAATTCATGGCATAGTAAGAATCATTGATCAAAATGGTAGGACATCCACAGATGAAATCAATAAATGGGCAACTGGTCAAAATGAACTCTTCTAGAACTTCTCTGATAATGACATTATTCAGTCCGCTTTACAAATCCAACAAAATTTTGAGGAAGATGACGAAGAAGACAGTGTAGAAGACGAAAATGTAAATAAAGAAGTTTTGAAAATTTCAAACAATGAAACGAGGAAGATAGTTGCCAAGGGCATTCAGTGGGCCGAACAAAATAGTTCATCTCAAATGGATATCCTTCTCCTAAAGAAGTTAAGCGAAAAAGCTGAAAAGATGTTTTTAGATAAAGCGTTCCAACCAAAAGTTAACACGTGCTTTCCTACCCTTTAAAAAAATTAAAATGCGTACCTACATATTGCTTACATACGTACATTATGTATTACATATATTTAAATTATATGTATACTTCTATTTGTAATAAAAGGTTTTGAAAAGTTTTCGGTTGTTCATTGTATTTAATTTTTTATCTATAGTCCGGACATTTCGCTATTCCGGACACGGTCGAAACTTTATGTATCCGGACTAGCGAGGCTGTACTCTACTTGGTTTGCTTTTTTCCATAAAATATAATGGAACCTCATTATTTCAGGAAAAATATTTTCTTCTTTAATCAAATTCGAAAGCACCTATCTACTGTTGTCAAGCACACCATTACTAGGTTATTACTCATTGCAATGGTATACTCGGTAAAACAATTTCACAGGTACCATCTAGATCTACAATAAATTAATTTCCATTCAAAATAATACTGAAATCAAATATCAGATTTATAGCTGTTTGCCTTAATAAGGATATTTAGTTCGCAATTCCTTGTCGTTATGTTCAAAGCGTTTTACGTCTCAATCAACTGGCCAGACAAATCTTAGAACCCGCAAATTGCGTTCCTTTAATGTCAACCCTGCTCGAGGTATTTGATGTGTGTGCCTTCAATGATTTGTGTGTATTTTCAAGCATAAAATTAATTTGAATTTTCCTGATGTTGGACTTTGTTTTTGCTGTCCTGTTTTCAAACTTTTTAATTTTGTTAATTTAGAAAACGTCAATCGACTCGATTTCTAGATTGATTGAGATGACTTTCTATTCTGCGAGAAAATTATTTAAATGGACACACCCGGTGTTGGTCAGTAGTTCAGTACAGTTGTCAAGGTTCTCAATTTAATTAATTAAAACATTTAAAATAGATGAATATCTCTAACAGCACAATGCTGTTATCCGGACTGAATAAAATGAATGGTATGTACTACCTGTTATAACAATGTGTATGTTTTATACTTTACCATCATGGTGAAGAAGACCGCTTCCTCACTCGAGACTATTTCGACACTCGTTAGCCATCATAAAAAGATCTCTCCCACTCATGAAGATTTTCACTTTTGCGAACGTTGTACATACTTCTCAGAAGGTCCCTTTTGTGATTTTTGGTTGTTTTGAAAGTCTGATCATAAAGCCTATTAACGGTACAAGCGTAAACACTTTTGTGTTGGTGTTATTCTTTGTCACTCAGATGGTTATTAGCGAATTTGCGTAGGTAACTTGTTCTAGTAACATGCCTTTGTCTTCCAGAGAAATTGCTATATAAAAACAGAACGCAGACATTTTAATTGGTCCGGGAATATACTCAAGCTTATCGCACATACTTTTTGTATACCTGAATGGCAAGAATGAATGTTAAATTCCAAATAACAATTGCCAACACCCCAGACTTTAATTAAGAGTGCGTAACCTGGAATATTTTGAAATATTTAATTAACAAAAAAAACACAGCTACGTATCTCATTGCAATCTTTGTAATAGATAAGCACATACATTGTTCCTAAAACCTGCAGCTTTTTTGTTTCGTTTGTACTCACATAATTATATACTTCAGGGTGAAATAGAACCTCCTCCAGATTGACAACATAAGCTGCCTGATACGACTGTGTCTTTAAAATTAAGTTTTTATTTTTATTTTCTTAAATTAACTTTAGGAAAAACTGGTGACATCGTTCTGTGTTTCAGACGTCAAAAACATTATAAAATAAGGCATATATTTCACAAATAAAGTGTCCTTTTCAAGGTCACAATGCTTTTTCTTAATTTCGTCATGCTCTACATACATCGAATAAGGCAAGATGTGGAGTCTCACTATATATAAAAGAGTGTATCGATTGATGTTAAATTAGAATTCGAAACAAAGCGAGTTAGCAAAGTCAGAAGCAGACGATTCTTTCTGAAGATATGTTCTGTTCACTGCGCACCGCGATGAAAATTGAGAAAATTGACTTTTAAAAATTTGGTTAATTCCCTTGGACAGCGTTTTGTCATTGGAGGGGACTTTAATGCAAAACATACATTCTTGGGATCTAGATGCATATCACAGAAAGGTAGGATGATTTACGAAGGTAGAAAGTACAATACCGAATTTCATTCTACGGGTAAACCAACTTACTATCCAACTGATGTTACAAAAATACCGGATTTGATCGATTTTTTATTGTAAAAGGTGTGTCATCCAATCGAATCAAAGTTGAAGAATGCTTTGATCTTCGCTCTGATCATTCTCTCTGATCAATCATGAGAAATGAAAACCCACCCAAACTAGCAAACGGAAAAAACCAATTGGAAAGGCTTCAAAAACGATATTGAAAATAATATTCTACTGGGTGTATCGCTTAGATCCCCATTGGAACTTGAAGTCGCTGTTGATTCCTTTATCGATACAAAAAGCAGCATGGAATAATACTCCTCAACAACGCAAAATAGAGAGCTATAGTAATATCAAGTACTCATAAGAAATAAAAGATTTCGTTAGACAAAAAAGAAAAGCTCGAAAAGGATGGCACCAAACTCGTGCCCCGCAAAATAAAAAAAAAATCGGTTGAGTAACATGCTATCAAATTCGATTAAAAACTTTAAAAACCACGCGGTAGAAACTTATCTGCAAAGCCGTACCTCTGAAAACGAATCGAATAATACACTTTGGAAAGCAATTAAAGTCATAAAACGGCCAAAAAACGCTCACTTCTTCCAGTCATTTCAAAAGTTCTTGAAAGGATATTACTCGGTCCGCTTACACCCCATTATTGATCAGAAGCGCCTCTTACCTGACCATCAATTTGGGTTTAGAAGAAAACATTCGACTGCGGACCAAGTTCATCGAATTACTGATGTAATTGAGAAAACTTTCGAAGAAAATAACATTTTCTCAGCCGTGTTTCTTCTCGTGTCGCCAGCTTTTGACAAGGTTTGGCATAGAGACCTTCAATACAAACTATGACAAGCTCTGCTGAAAAATTATATAAAACCCTTGCGTCGTATCTTGAGTATCGACTCTTCCGTGTGAAACTTGGACACAAATATTCGAGTTCAAAGAAATATTGGCAGGAGTACCCCAAGGAAGCGTCCTTGGACCACTCTTGTACCTCCTATTTCGCAAATGAAGCGAAATATCTCGGAATGACACTCGATGCAAAATAAAAATGGAAGTCGCATGTAAAAAAGAAATGCGAAGAATTTAAAAATAAATGCAGAGAACTGTATTTACTAGTTACTTGGAAAATATTTGAAGCTTAGCCTTGATAACAAGCTTCTATTATACAAGCAAGTGCTAAAGCCGGTCTGGACATATGGTATACAACAATGGGGTTATACTAGTGAAACGAATCTAAACATTCTACAAACTTTTGAAAACAAAATGTTAAGATCGTTCTTCAATGCGCCGCCGTGGTATATAAGGAATGGAGATCTACGCAGAGATCTGGGTATTCCCGCGGTTAAAGGTGAAACGAAAAATATTGCATGCAAACATAAAAAACGTTTATTGGGACACGTTAACACAACGGTCTTCCAAATTCTTGACGAAACAAATTTATTGCGGCGTCTTCAAATAACTAACCCTTAGATTTGGCGAGATAATAGCAAACCGCGCTAAAAATTGCGGAAAAAGCAGGAAATCTCAAAGGAAAGTTACCTGCCAAACATTCGTTACTCGTGATAAAAAAATTGCTAGAAAAGTCGCATACAAATACAAAAAGAGTGGTGGTTTTAGTGAGTTAAAGTCTCACACTACTTTGGGACGTGCTCATCGTGTCTTTCGAGATTTCCACCAGCCCACGGAAAGAAACGAGATCCAAACATATGGCGGGCTGTGCCAGTACGACCAGCCATAGAACAATTTTGTTTGTATGCAGAGCGTCATCTTTATGGCTTTATAATCCTTGATTCTATTTACTTTTTGCAGGTTATAATTGAGATCTTTGATATTTACAATGGATACATATAGAAAACAACAATGAGTTAAAATTATTGATCGGTTATATTATTGTCAACGATAAATTTCGTGACGCTGCGAAAAAAATCATCAATATTTTAATTCAGTATCAGCTTCCACAGCTTACATGATTAGCAGTTTAGTCAACCGTTTTGAGGAACGGGGTTCAGTGGCCAACCGTTATGGAAGACGTGAAGACGTGCTCATAGAAATATTCGCACTGAAGACAACTTGGATAATATGCGGCAGAGTGTTGCTAATGGATGGATCATTAGCAACACTCTGCCGCATACTCATCGTCGTTCGGGCCAATTGGGCATGTCCAGTACAACATTTCAAGAGTTTTAAAGTTGGATCCATACAAAATTAAAATTGCGGAAGCCCGGCAAAGTATTCGTTTTACAAATTAGCCACACAAATTGATTTTTATAAACATTGTTTAAAATCAGAACCGCATTTTCATTTCAGTTACTTTGTCAACAAGCAAAACTGAAGATTGTGGAGATCCGAAAATCCAAGTGCCACACACCAGCATCTGTTACAGCCATCAGCATGTACCAATTGGTGGGATGTTATGACCGATAAAGTTATAGCCCCATATTTTTACGAGAATGATGCAACGCCAAGACGATTTCCAGAGTTTCTTACAGAACGATGATCGGCAACTTTCTATTGTCAATGGCGGAACAGCAGATGAAGAGACTGCGCACACTGCTGGTCAACCTATGAACTTGCTGTGTGAAATGTATGTCGAACGTTTATTTTTAGATCTCCATTGGCCTCACGTTCACCAGATTCAACAGCGCCCGTTTTTTATATGGATAGATACATTGGTATGTTAACTGAGTCCAAACAAATTGTCAAAGGTTCAAAGTGACAACGTTTCGTCAGGGGTTGTGCAATGCTTAAGAACTGCCAGAGTGTTGACTTTATCAGATTTAGAATTTATTTCCATATCATTCCGATAGCAATAGGTCTTTCATATCTCTCTGCTTTCACGTAAGTGGACAAGCAGAGTCGGCTATTGGCCCGATTTTGGCTGAATTCGACGTTTTTATGTATAGAGCCGTAGCAAACCGCATGTATTCGTTACTAAGTAACGGGTATTTGATTCGATTCAAAGTACCAAATCGTTACTGCCAAACAAGTTTCGTTACTTTCACATGTTTATTTACTCGCATCAAATTCGTTATTCGTATGTTTTGATTTCGTTATTCGCACTAATCTACACGTTTGCGGTTCGGTTCATAGAAGTACGGGGATGATTTGTTTTAATTCAACCCTCGTTGTATGAATGTCAGTGTGTGCGTCGTACCAAAGAGTTTTGAACTACATAGAGTGCGCATTTCACCCAACGAAAATTTTGTATGTGGGGTACTGATATTGATACCCCAGTGTTCACATTGATACCCCAGCATCCAAACAAACAGCATAGACGACGCATACGATCGACGAAATTTCCCCTTTGCACTTACCGCGCGCCGGCGGGCTATCAAATGTTTAGCTGTGATGCGTAGCTACTCCATGTATAGAAGTATAGAACACTATACTCTTGTTCTCTGAGTAGTGAGTACATACATACTTTAAAACGTAATCGATATCATTGGTATAGAACATAAGAAAATAAGTAAAGTAACTAAAGTAACGAATTCTTTGTAACGGTTAGTCAGGGAAAAAGTACCGAATCGATATGGGTATTAATTTTGTCATTACTTTTGCAGCTCTTTATTATTTATCCTATGTGATTCATAGAACGTTTATTTATCTAATACTAGGGGTGCACGATTCTGGGTCTCATGCATTTTTTTCTTTCACTATGAGGTACGCGTTAGATCAAATACCAACCATGCGAGTATTTTAACGATTTTCATATACTTACATTCATCTTGGTTATTGATGTTAAAAATATATAAATAATGTGGAACTTTGATGGAAAAAAAACTTTTATTCGGTCTCCATGTGAGTTATAATGATTTTCCGTTATTGGGAAAAACTGAAAAATACATTAAGAACTATTTGGGCTAAAACCTATTAGGTATGTGAAATTGTTACAAACAATAGAAGTAACACAGATATTCAATTTGATTCAATTTTACCAAATAGTTTACGAAAAAATCGGTCAATTGGGTTGAAGCAAAGATAATAAAGTCATACAGATGACGCAATGCATACAAGAAAAACTGTTCTATGGCGGGTCGTGCTGTCACAGCCCGCCATATAACTATTTGGATCCCGTTTCTCATATGTGCACGTGCCGCCGGTACCGTGAATCTGGTGAGCAAAAGTTTCTGTTTTTTTGTTAATCTCAATGCGTCATCTGTATGGCTTTATAATCTTTGGTTGGGGAGATTATTATGGTCAGACGGACCGACAGACGGACAGACGGTATTCCAAAAAAAAACACTTTTTTGGGTTTCTCTACCGTCGTTATGTTAAAATCAATCAAAACCTCGAGGTCAAAAATTTTCTCAAAAAAAAAAATCATAAAACGAACATTAACCCTTATGTAACATTTAGATTTGTTTTAGGCATGCTTATGGGCTTAATAGATTGTCCCTTTTAATTTTTTTTTTAATTGTCCCTTTTGCCACAATCGTTATTTGTCGAGTGGTTTTGTGGTGGCATTCTTAATTTTACGGATGCAAGAATGTTTAACAAATTATTTAGTTTATTTAAAAAATGCAGTCGAGCTCCTTAATATTTAAGTAATAAAATGTTTTGCGACAATTTTATATACATATTAATGTAAGCAACAAATAATGGCATTCTACGCGAATGACCCGATCGGCAAGTCGCGTTTCAGAATGGAATTATGCACATTTGCGTAGGTACGCTGATTAATACACATCTCTCCTGTAGTTCCGATAAATGTGACAACGTACCTTATAATAATGAACTGAAAGTGCAAACGACTGTTATCTGTATATCTACGTCAAGGGTATAAAGACAAGATCATGATGTATACGACATAGCGACACCTCACCTTACGTTATCATGAATAAAGATAATATCTGTAAGGTGGAGTCTTTTGGAATGATAAAAACATAAATATTTTTCAAATAATGATGACTAACACACCAACACTTGGAAATACAAATTTCAAAACGTTCGTGTACCTGCATGAACTGTATTTGCGAATGCATCAACAATTTTTACTACAATTTGAAGATAGTTTATCAAATATGTATGTTCTATCGTATCTATGACTCTTGCATAAGATATTTCGTAGGAATGTTGTCTTATATGGAATGATAATGATATGACAGGAAGTAATAAGAAAACAAATTAAACCTGGATATAAATTATTGTTCCATTTATCGTTGAATAAGAACAAAACAATGCCAAACTCTATTAATAATTATGTCATCTTAGCTCGATTTTCAGTTCTGAAATCAACATCCCTTCCAAAATCTTTACCAACTGCAGTTTCTATGGGGTAATAAGGCAATTTATTAATAAGCCTCTTACTGCTTAGGAAACCTGGGATAAGTCTCTGATCATATCAACCCTGCTTTATTGATCGGTTGACTGGCTATGGAGTGTAAGAATCAACCATATAGCTAAATCGCCAGAGATGTTTTTGTGGCGGAGCGATGTCGCCTACTTTCATTCATATATTGACAGTGATATAGTGACGGAGCTACTTCGCCCACTTTCATTCATGTGTTGATAGTGAAATATTAAACGCATATTAAATGAAAAACGCCTTTTGTTAATAGAAAACTGTTTTATACTCCGTCAAATTTAATTATAAAGTCTAAAAAATAAAAAGATTTCAAGTGCATCCCATCAATAAAGAACGCAGTCGTCATGAAGAATTTCATCACTCCAACAATTTCCTGAGAAATTTGAAGAATATTATCGTATGAATACAACTTTTTCAACTACCTCCCAAGATTTCATAATTATAACTTTATTGTGATACTCTGAATGTCGAAGATTCCACAAACATTGGTATTCACGCACAAGTTCAATAAAATTATCCATAACATAAATACAGCACGAGGAACTTGTTATTGAAAAACAGTTATTTACACTGTCAATATTGATAATTTCCCTACTTGTCCGCTCGTCTGCAACAATTTCAACAAACTTCAATAAATTTCTCCATTTTGTATGAGCGAATCCTTCAAAAAGTTCAAATTATTTGAACTGTAGAATCTCACCGCTCACGTCGCTGACAGTCGCTAGTGATGGCTAAATTCAATTTTCGCTAAATCGCGGCGCCATAAGCACTTCCATATGTACACATGTAATTGACCGCTAGTAGCGAATGAAATCGCGTCGCGCGACCCGAATATGCGTAGCCAGTATCGAATGTCGAAGAACAATGGCAACGATGCCAACAACCCATTAGATCGCGCCCACCAGCAAGATAACCCTGGTTTGCTGAGGAATGCCGACAGATGCTCGCAGCCAAGAATGAGGCCCACAAGGCTAAGCTGCAGGTGAAAACGAGAGCTGCCGTTGAGCTCTATAGGCAAAGAAGAAGGGAAGAACACCGGCTTTTCAGAAAGAAGAAAAAATGGTTATATGGCGGCCATATATTTTTCTCTTGATTCTCATATGTGCACATATGTTCACACCGCCCGCCCGTACTATGAAGCTGTTGAGCAAAAGTTTCTGATTTGTGTTCTCAATGCATCATCTGTGTGACTTTATAATCTTTGGTGCAGGCCTATTGGCCAGTATCCTATAAGGACAACAATAATGATGCTGATGTTTCTGATCAGCATTGTCAAGCAGATGGAGCGCTTCTGGTTAAATTAGGCCAGAGTTGCCTGGATATCTTGACACGTTGTGCCGTTTATCCATCTGTGGTTTGCTTCCTATCTGGGGGTACTAGATGTGAGATTTCATCTAGGGCTGCGGAGGGTGTTGTTATAAGAGCTCCGCTAATGCATATGCAAGCTGATTTTTAAATGTTACCTAGTAGGTTGCGGTTGGAGGCTGTTTCTAGAGCCATCCATCAGACTAAGTATGGGTCTGATGATAGACGCATAAAGCCAGTAAGAGTTATGTGGTCGCATACCCCATTTCTTTCAGATTGCCTTTTTACAAGAGTGTAACGCTACGGTGGCTTTCTAAATGCGTTCTTGGATGTTGGCTTTGCAGTTCAGTTTTCCTATTCAAGACCAGACCCAGGTATTTGGCTGATTCAGCAAACTTGAGACTGACGCCATTAGTTTTGGTAGGGTCAATGTGCGGGACTTTATATTTCGTGCTGTAAAGGTTCAATTCGGTATTTTGAGGTTTCGCGCGGAGTCCACATTCGGCGGCCCAATTAGAGAGTACAGAGAGGCCATTTTTTAATAGATCTCTAAGAATAAAAAGGTATTTCCCTGATACAGCTATTGCCACGTCATCCGCGTAGGCAATCACTTTACACCCCTATCTTTCTAGAGAAAGATAAAGGTGTAAAGTTCTAGGTTCTAGAGAACGGGAAACAGGACACCCCCTTGTTTTATATATATGATATAGAAGAAGATAGATTTGCTAACGCAAATATCTTATCATTCTATTAACTTCCAAGTAATATATAATGTAAAAAATCGAACAACTAAAATTGATATAAGTGTAAGGAAATTACACATGGATATCCCGAATAATACCAGAAATTCGAATGAATATAAAAATGGTCCTTTTATTTATATCATATAGATTATATTTGTCTCTTGTAAAAAATGGACTAAGATAGATTTAAAACTTTTTTTGTGCAAAAATAACCATAAATCCAAAATGCTTTGAGCGTAGGAAAGATTTACGGATAATCGATTCAATCTATAAGTACTGCCTTCTATCTTAAAAGTTGTGACGCACGATATAAGCGATGTATAAACACTTTCGATATTTATGGTTTTTTGTTTGTATTCATCATTCACTTTCGAAAGAATTGGAGAAAATGTTAGTGGTAATATGTTCACCTGTTGAGTGGAAGATTGATCTCAGTCAAAATCCACGAAACTTTAATTCGAAATTTTTTTTTAAACAAAATTTAAAGTTTTTTAAAGAAATTTCCAAAAAAGTTAATTAGCAAAGCAACCATGGAGTAAGACTACTACTATTTCTACTTCTGTCTGTATAGGTTTTGCCCTAATATTCGTTTTATAATCCTATTGCGTCCATTAAATAAAAATCTTCAAAAAGAATTACATAAACGGATATAATGATTTTTTCAAAATCCCTAACGGTTTGATCAAAAACAACGTTTCATTCACGCTTAGCCACGCTCACTTGAACAGATTAAAAAATACTTACGCTTGTTTTATAACAAAAACAAATTGTATTTTACTAGCTCCAATGCCAAAAGACCCTACCAAAATATAAGGTTTTTAGTAAAATGTTCCGAAAATGTCAGCGTGGGTTGAAATTATCTATGGAAGACGTGTACATCACAATATTATAGAAATATATACATCGAAACATTTTTCACATTATTTTGATCTTTGACCGAAAATCGTTTTTTTTTTAAATACCCCAAGAACTAAGGGTGGCTAAAGACTTTTAATGGAATAAATAAGTACACGTAAAACGGGGATAAAACTATTACGCACAAAATTAAAAATACATATATAAGTAAATCGATGGAATGACATGTAGCCCCATTCCTTATATCATTCAATTCCATTACACTTAAATTTGGAGGTAACGCCCATTAAATTAATTACTATAACGTATGCCAAACCATTCTACCATTAAAAAACGTTTGAGCTGTTAACGGCCGCTAGTTAAAATTATGTTCGGGAAAATCTATCACCAGTGATAAATATAAAAGAATTTGGTACCCCAGAAGGAAAAAATGTTCTCTCCTTCACTGATGGCGGAAACATGATTTTTTTGTTTCAAAATGCAGATAATAGACAATTCTTAAATTGTGAAAATTGTTGTCCGATCCACAAAAAATCCCTCTAAACTGCGCCAACTACAGAGGCATAAGTCTCCTCAACATCGCCTACAAGATCCTATCTGTCGTAATATGTGAACGCCTGGAACCGTTTACCACAACCGATCAAATTTTTACACTTCGGACGAAGCATTTACAGGATGGCTCTGTACATGTCTAGTTTTGGTATACCGCCCAAACTCGTCCGTTTGTTTAGAGGGTGACGATGGAGAATTCTCGCTGCTCCATCAGGGTCGGAAACGACCTCACCGAAACCATCGATACGAAAGAAGGATTTAGGCAAGGCGATAAGCTATCATGTGACTTCTTCAATTTGATTCTTGAGAGGATTGTGCAAATGTTTGTGCAAAACTCACGAGCATCAGTTAATTTAAGCTGACGATGAAACCATGAAATATCAGTTGTCTCCATATAGGAGAATGTTTTGGGATTGAACTAGCGCAACAAAAAAACGTTGTATCTGTGAATGTGGTTCTGAACCACTTCGATCTATTCCACAAAACCCGTTTAAATCGAAAATTGATTATGCTAATTCTAATCCGGCAATGCTATTCCGATGTGTAAACAAATAATTTGTTTCTATCCCCTACAAGTTTAAACCCCTTCGACGACAGTCATGCTACTAATGATGACGTAACTGACCGTGTTAATACAGTCTAAGCAAAGGGCAACGCGGATTGAGCTGGTATCAAGGATTGGGGGACATTTTTGAACTGCGAAGATGTATTTCGATAAGATTAAGTAGAACAAGATGAGATGTTATGGAATGACTGGAATGGGTAGAAGAGAACTTTCACTTTGAAACAAAAAGGATGCTAACAGCTGATAGTAGGATAAATCTTTAAATGCCTGCAACTAAAGGCTGGTTATATTTAGAGGGCTCATACTGATTTTGAATAAAACACAAATTATTGTCATTTCTTTTTATTATGATAATATTAGTATGGTTCAATTATGTATAGAACAAAATATCGGCCAAATAGCCGCCGCGACATCGGCGGCACGCCTCCATCTGATGGTCCAAATTTTTGGTGACGCTGAGGCATAACTGAGGTTCTATTCCGTTTATGTGGCGAATTATCTCATCCTTTAGCTCTCGAATTGTTGCCACCACGTGAGATAACACGGCCATTAAATTTGTCGCGCAAAAGAGTCATTCTTTCGTAAGCTGTGTGGCAAGTGGCACCGCCCTGTTGAAACCACATATCGTCTACATCCAAATCTTCCAATTCGGGCCATAAAAATGTTGTTATCATCTCAAGATAGCGAACACCATTCATAGTAACTGCCTGACCGGCCTTATTTTGGGAAAAAAAATACGGCCCGATGATGCCGCCAGCCCATAAACCGCACCAAACTGTCACTCTTTGTGCATTGGTTTTTGGACGATCGCTCTTGGATTATCATTCGCCCAAATGCGGCAATTCTGCTTATTGAAGAATCCACTCAGGTGAAAATGTGCCTCATCACTGAAGATGATTTTCTTCGAAAATCGATCATCCACAGTTGCCATTTCTTGCCACCATTCTGACCATTGACGACGCTTAAATTAAATGGTCAAGAGGCTTTAGTTTAGCTTCTTGAGTCAATTGCACCTAGTAAGCGTGTAAATACAAGTCTTTATGCATAATGCTCATCAACGACGAGCGTAAGAGGTGAAATTGTAAAGTTAAGGTGGGCGGCTCTTCGGTCACACTATCGCGAACAGCAGTAATCATTTTCTGCAGTACAAGCTGTACGAGCATGCACTGGTGTTTTCACATCTCCCACAGACCCGGTTTGCTCAAATTTTTGGCACGACTTTTCCGAGTGTACGCAGCGATATTCTCCGCACAACGGGCGCTCCGGGGCCGGCCACTCTTGGCAACGTCTCGTGTCCCATGCTCTTCAAGGTTGCTGGCTAAACGGCACAGTGCTTGCGCAGTCGGTGTCGGACGGCCGGCGAATCGGCGAAGGTATTCGCACTGCTCTAACACTACCTAAGAATTGTTACGCAAAAAATAGACACGATTATTCCGCGTTTTTGGGGAGTGTATCGCTCAATGGCTTCGTCACTTGTATTCTACATCTGTCTTGTCCACAAGTGTCAAAACAGATTTGACATTGGCGGCCATTTGCAAAAACAAGGGCATCTTCCAATAGGGTGATCTCTTTTGGCCCACCTTGCACAGGGTGTCCGCCGGGAAGGTATACTACTTTGTTTGTTTATAATTTTTGATTAAATGAAAGAGAATGGATCTTATTAAATCTTATTAATAAATGTTTTATTTAATGTCGCCACTTATGTATTATGTATCAGGTAAATTTCCGGCTATGTTAGTCTCACAAATTCAAACCTTTTTGAGCACATTTTTCAATACATTCTCACACATTTCACGCGGTATTTCATTTATTTCATCACGAATATTTTGTTTGAGTTGCTCAAGCGTTTCTGGTATGTTTGCATAAAACTTGCTTTTCAGATATCCCCACAAAAAGAAGTCCGGAGCAGTCAAATCAGGCGACCGTGGAGGCCGATCAACATCACCATTTCTTGAAATAACTTGTTGTGGAAAGAGGTCTCGCAGTGATTCCATTGTAATCCTGGCTGTGTGCGATGTGGCACCGTCTTGTTGATACCAGATGTTAATCAAGCCCAAAGCATGCAGTTGTGGCACTAAAAAGGTTTCAATCATATCACGATTACGTTGTTTTCATTTTCAAAGAAGTAAGGTCCAATGATTCCTCCGGACCAAATTGCACACCAGACTGTAACTTTTAATGGATGCAAAGGTGACTGATGAATAATTTGAGGGTTTTCCATTGCCCAGAGCCGACTATTCAAATGTGCCTCGTCACTCATTATGATTTTTTCATGAAAATCGTGGTTGTCATGTGCTAGCTGTAACATCCTATTGGCATATATACGGCGCCGTAAATAATCTTGTGAATGAAGCTATTGCGTCAACTGAATCTTAAATGGAAACAAACAAATCCTCGTGCAAAATTGTGGCCAAAGTTGTTCTTTGAAGACTAAGCTCCTGAGCACGGCGTCGAATTGAGGTTGATGGATTGTTTTGAACACTTCCTTGAGCAGCAGTAATGTTTTCAGTCGATCTTGCAGTGAGTTGTGGTCCATGCTTGGGCCTATCACCTACAGACCCTCTTTCTTCGAAATCATTCACTACACGATAAATACTCCGTTTTGTTGGCACGTTGTTTCTCTCGAAAATTTCACGTAACTTTCTCATCGTCACAGTAATCAATGATTGATTTTGATAAAATTTTTTAACGATTAAAACACGTTGATTTATCGTATATTTTTTCATAGCAAATTTGCCACGTGTCTACTTCATGACTGCCAAATATGAACCGTCAAGACTAATGTTTACCAAAATGGCGACAAAACAAAGAAGTATAGTATCCCCGCGGACACCCTGTACAACAATGTGTTGTTTTCTTTAATGTGAAAATCGATTCATAATGAATTTTATGTATAAATTTACACTATCCTCATTCCATCTGAGATACACAAAAGAGTCATTTATTCTGTCCCATGGCACATCACGTTATTCCCCTATAATCCAGCGAAATTCATCGGCTTAGGATAATCTTATCGTTGCATTGAGTATGGTAGATTTTTCCATCCATATTTTTTTACGAGATATTTTTAATGAAAATCAACCATTATCCTGCAGCTCATCGAATCGAATCCTTGCGAAAAAATCACATTTCATATATTCTGTTTTATGATGCAGCATGGTAAATGTGAAATATAATGAGAAGTAAGACCGCACACTTTATCGTATATACACTCCCACTAATCCCAACTTGCTAATAAATAAATTCCTACCACCAACTACACCAAATTAATCTGTCAACATTCCATACAAGAATAGTTGGCAAATCCTTTGCAACATTCTCAACATGTAAAAAAATTAAATATTCATTTAGGATTGTGGTTTCTTTTTGAAAAAAAAAATGCAAAATTGTTGAGGCCAATACGATTTAAAAATATCCACTCTCGTATCTGTTTGATAATTTTTATTTTTTCAAACTCAATGTTTTTGTTGCTTTATGAATTTTAATTTTTCATTTCGCAATTTTTAAAAGCAAAACTAAATCATGTTGCTAGATTCTCAATAACATCTTAATAATAAAATTATGATTTCCAAGAGCACCTTTCTGACGGGGTGAATATCTTTTAATGCGTTGCAAACAAAAAATAAAAATAAAAGCAACTCGTGTTTGAGTATACAATTGAGTGAGTAGCATCGGAATCGAATGTGGCACAAACCAAAATTATCTCGCGTGTTTTTGTCTAGAAGATTTTTAATGTAGGTAGACTCCAAAAATAAACCGCGAAATATTGTCGGTGTGGAAGCTAATTACAACTTTAAATTGGGCAGATAAGAACCAATAACATGCTGCATCTGCTGCGGATTTAGTTTTGGCAAATGTTCTTCAATCAGTTTTTAGTTTTGTATTTGGAGGCATATTGTATATTTAGATGCAATTTTGATTCAGTTGTAACACACTGGCTGACGCATCCTGTTTTTCACTTTGGTTTTGATTTTTGTTATTTCGTGTTAGAGTTTGAGTTTATAATTAATTGGTTTGTGCACTTGTTATCCAATTTTTTCTTGAAGAGCTCACTCAAAATGACAGCATGTAATTGGGATAAATCATTCGGCTTGTTATGCAAAGCTTTCGGTTTTTTTTTCTAACCAGCAATTGTAAATTGAATCATTTGAAAAATTGGATGACAACGGTACGCATTTGAAAGAATTAAGAAAGTAGTTTGTCAGAGATGTCAGATTGGAGGCATACAATTTGCAGATCGCAGAACGAGTATGTCGCATGAGTAATATTTCGTTGGGATTTTGTGAGCTTTTTTATAGAGACCATGTTTTTAGTTCTTTTTTCAACATTCTTTATTATAACTCACTTATTTATTTATTTATTTATTAATAAAAGTCAATTTATGTATTCTTCTAAATTTTTTTGTATAAGTCAAAGTTGTTTTATTTAATCAGTCGCCATTATGGTAAACATTAATTTTGGCAAATCATGTTTCATAAAATCTATTAGAATGAGGTACAGAACTTCGAATAGAAATAAAACTCAAGAAAATCGTTTTAATGTCCATCACGTTGGCTTTATTGGAAGGATAATTTTATGCCATTGATGTTTAAATATGGTTATTGGCATGTGGTTCGAATAAAGCCAAGACTAGAGGTCCAATTTGTTTAACCACTTTTTCGAGCATTTGGGGCCGTATGTCGGCAATAACGCCACGAATGTTGGCTTACAAGTCCTATAACGTTTCTGGTTTGTTGGCGTAGAACATATCCCAAAAAATAATCCAATCGCTCGATCTTGATGTGAAATTGGCAGGTTCATTCCGCGAAATCATGCGCTCATCGAATGTTTCCTTCAATAAATCGATTCTGACGTGCGCTGTGTGACATGTCTTGTTGGAACCGTCTTGTTGGCATCCAATTCGGGAACAAAATAGTCGGTTATCATGGCTCTATACCGGTCTCCATTAACGGTAACTGACTCTCCAGCATAATTTCGGAAGAAGTATGACCAAATGACTCCACCAGACTTTTTTGTCTGTCGCTCATGACAAACAGAATCCGAATAGTCGCTATTTCTGCTCACTATAATACGGACCGTAATTAATGTCACAGATTTTTATATTTCTTTTGCCCGGTTTCGCTTGTTATGTGGGCGAACCTTTTCTGTTAAACATTATAGCATTCCAGGTGCACATACGAACCGTGTCGTCCTTTTTTCATTTAGCATGGTCATCAACAATAAAGTCAGTCCTTTCTGATGCTCTTCATTGCTTCTTAAAAAGGTTTTTTTACGTAATTTGTAGTTGACCCAAAAAAAATTTGTAACTGGACATCATGGTAGCATGTTCAGTTACAAATTTTCAGATACCCCTAGCACACGGGGGCGTCAAAATTTACCACAATATTAAGTCCACAGTCTCGCAAATCGAAATGAAGAATAAAGTCGGTCGTCTGCTGGGCGTCATAATTGATATGTAACGTCTAGTGTCAAATCGGCAGCTTACAAACTAAGTTGCCTTTTTTAGAGCTACTAGTCATTTTACACCAGCCCTCTTCTCTATAAATCCTTGAATACTGTTCTCCTTTTTGGAAGTGGGTCCCAAAGCATACACTGAAAATCTGAAAAATCTTTGCTTAGCGAATACTTGTAATAGATATTCCCATCATTGCAGCTTTTTAGGTAATTTGGTAATTGACCCAAACACAAGTTGCCACCATGATGTCCAGTTACAAATATCGTCAGATCGGAAGAGCTTAGAGAAATTACCCATGCCAATTTTTTTAATCTAATGATTCCCTCTGCTGCTTCAGCAACAAAAACAAATTAAAATTGATAAACTTTTTGAAATCTATAAAATCCTCAACAGTTGTTCCAACTGTTTAGTCAACATCAACCACGATGAAAAGTTGAAGAATTTAAAAAAAAAATTAAAACTTAGACTTTAGCGATTTTTTTTTGTCAGCGAAAATAATTGCAAACGAAAAACTGTTGCAGAACACACCCATTCACCTATATAAAAACTTTCTGTCTTCCACTTGATTGCAAAGACAAAAACAAAAACAAAGTTCCTGTCAAATAATGAACAAATAAAAGCTGATACAGTCCTCTATGCTAAAAAATTAGCATCATTTGTATGAACTTTGACTACTGGGATACTCCACTTACAACATCGCAACAGGATATCGTTAAGATGAGGAGTGCTTCAGGGATAGAAAATAAACAAAACTTTCCTGGTAGCTCCGTTTTCCGTGCCTATGGGAAAGAAGAAAGAAAACCCCATAAAAATAAAAGTTGTTAACTTTGGCCTTGATAGCTTTCACGCCAAAATGTGCCGTGGCATTAATTTATGAAAGACTTTTACTTATGGTAATCCTGTCGGCAATAACAAAAAAATAAAACAGAAAGCACTACCTATATAATTATTCCCTGTGTGCGTGTGTGTGTATGTTCGGATTTAATTCGAGTAATGGCGGGAACGGAAAGACGAAAAACCAACAAATCAATAACAAGTTACTAGGTGAAGGTATGTGTTGGCAATTTTCAAGGTACCTTGAGGTTAGGTGGTTTGTAAAATATCTGAAGTGCTTCCGTTGTTGTTGTTTTACTTTGTGTTTTTTTTTTCCTTTTTTTAATTAGAAATGTTTTAGCGGCGAAGCATTCATTACATTAGCTGAGGTTAACTGCAAGCTACGACAGGTTAAAAATGGCGAGGAAAACAAAAGACCAGCTTGGGTGGATGGGTTCGTCTTAGATTAATTGCATTTTAAATTCAGATTTATTAATGGAAAAGGAACAAATATGTCTGCGTCCTAATTTATGGAATATGTTAGTGAAAAAGGTCAACTTGTAATGTCGAATAAACATAAGTGGTGTGCATTCTATTCATATTCGCCTTCAAAATCACATGAGATTTGAAATATGTATGCGGATGTGTTTCCTTTTGATGTTTCACAAATTCATTTAAAAATCATGAACCTACATTTATTTATTTTTGCCATGATATTTTATTTCACAAAACAGAGACACAGACACAATACGGTGCCCCAGTTCTGTTCGGTTCAGCATGACATACGAATTTCAACACGTGCTGAGATGAAATTTTTTTCAGGTAGGTATGTCATAAATGTCTCGACAATTTTTGATGTACTAATTGTGTTTGTGGTATATATGACACTCTTGATGCTTTTTTTTTTGTTAGACAAACGACTGAAGTGGAAAGGAACAGAGGCCATTAAATAATTAATTAGCGTCTCTAGAATCGTTTGATGTTCCATAAATTCGAATTTGCTTTGCGGACTTGTGTTGGAATGGGTTATTGGTCAGCTGTCTGGAAGTTTTTTTTTAATAGGGCCTAATAGTTTGATGACGGTAGCAAACGCATTTTCACAATGAAAAAGCAAATCACCCAACGCAGAAAAATATATCTTCACTATGACTGTTTCTAAGAGATCCTGGATAAAAGCAATAAGCTATAGCTGCTTTCGGTTTTGTTGAAATTGATCCAGATGACTTGAATGTAGAAAAGATACACCCATGACGACCGGACCTTTCTGAAATTTGTTGGTAAATGTTATACCACCCATCTTTATATGTAGTAGTAGGCCAGCTTTAAGAAAAAAATAAGACATTGGCAGAAAAGCACTCGATAGAGGATATATGAGTTGCCACTACAAGATGTATGTCGAAAACTGCTAGGAGTAAAACAGACTGGACAGAATTATGTTAAGCTGAACAAGGGAAAATCTATGTGGTATTGACAGGAATATTTTAGCAAACTGGACAAAAACCTCGATGTTAAATAGAATGAACCTTTTTTTTAAGAAGCGGCACCTAAACAATGTAGGAATAGCAATATTGAAACTAAACCTCCACAATGCCTTTCTGTCGAAATGAATAAAGTCAAGGGCTGGCAATATTTGGTCGGATGGAAGTATATTAGAAAAAAGCGATTGCAGCATCATTTCCGTGATTCACAAGAAGTCTTTCTGGACTGCGCCAATTACGAAAGCATAAGGCCGACAGACGCTTGCAGCCAAGAACCAAGAAGCCAAGAAGAAAAAGAGAAAGCGAGCGATCGAGGGTATAGAGAGGTGCCACTTCAGGAACGATTTTACCAAAGTGTAAAACGTCAAAGCCAAAGATACAAGGCTCGAACAGAATCATGTCGAGATGAACAAGGAAATATCGTAGTTGAGACACAGTCGGTGCTGAGGATATGGAAGAACACCTTCTGCAGACTGTTAAACTGCGATGACGAATAACATTCCGCTGTCAAGCAGAACGGACCATTCAATATCGTCATCGATAGCGAAAACTGCCAACCACCCGACCTGAGTGAAGTGAGGATAGCAATACCTTAACTCAAGCTTAATAAGGCTGCCGGAAATGCGGCCTTCCCGCTGAGCTTTATAAAGCCGGCGGAGATGACTTGGTTAGTAACATCCACCAACTCATAAGCCAAATCTGGTCGGAAGAAATATGCCTGAAGAGGGGAACCTCAGCATCGTTTGTCCACAAAAAAGGAGACCCTCCAAACTGCGCCAACTACAGAGGCATAAGTCTCCTCAACATCGCTTACAAGATCCAACAACCTGATTGACCCTTATCAGTGTGGTTTTAGGCCAGGAAAGTCCACAACCGATCAAATTTTCATACTTCGGTAGATCGTGGAAAAAACCCAAGAAGTCCAAATCGATACAAACCACCTATTCATCGATTTCAAAGCCGCATGTCACAGCCACGTTTGCTAGTATAGAGAAGGAGCTGCGAAAATGGGTTTAGCAGTAAATGAGGGCAACACGAAGTGCATGCTGGCAACACGAAAGGAATTGGACAGAACGTCACCATTGACAGATATAAATTTGAGGTAGTACGGGACTATATCGGCTCCGCTATTAACTCTGACAACAACATCTCGTCAGAAATTAAACATAGAATTACTTTTGCTATATAAGACCCTGATCATCCAAGTCCTGCTCGCTGAAGCATGGACCGACTCATATGCGGATGAAGAAATCCTTGGTCGATTTGAGAGGAAAATTCATCGAACAATTTTCGGTCTCGTTTGCGTCGACAGGCTATGGAGACGAAGATTCAACCAAAGAACTATACGAGCTCTACAGCGACATGGCCCTGGTCAAAAAACTCGGCATTGGACGTTTAAGATGGCTAGGACATGTAGAACGAATGGATACCAATACTCCGGCTCGCAGAGACTTCGATTCCCAGCCAGACGTCGGCCGCAGTAGAGGAAGACCTCGCCTTAAGTGGCGCGCACAAGTAGAAACCGACCTCAACCAACTTGGAGTACGCAACTGGAGGCAGTTAGCTAAGAACCGGGCTAATTGGAGAGGCATGTTGGTTGAGGCCCAGGTTCATTCCGGACTGTAGCTCCACTTAAGTAAGTAAGTAAATAAGGCATCTCAATATCTTTAAAAATATTCTTTTGCCATGATATCTGAACACCTACAACTGCGTCACAAACATAGTTATCTCAATATGCTCGTTAGGGACAACCATTTATTTGTTATGCCAAAAGCAGTGACAGTTTAGTGCCTTGACCGAAAACTAGATTCTTTCACAAGATCAGCTGACAACTATGCCTAGTAGCTCGACAGATTTCTTCCATTTACTGCCGTATCTCTCCAGAACAAATGTGTGTATACCACACGAAGAGGTAGCCAAAGTGAATAGTACAAGTGTACTTGCAACAGGTTTTTTACGATCTCTTAACGACTCACTTGTAGCACAGTCTGAAAATAGCTCTGAATAGGTCATACTTTTATAGCAATACTCTCAAGAGCAAACCCTACAAAGCGTAACCAGATAGGCTCTCCTTCCAAGTATACACGTGCTATACATATTTATTACCTCCATCATCCGTACACCTGATTCCAATCACCAAATGAATATAAATTTGCAAATCACTGTCGAAAATTTGATTACTTTGTCACAGGCAGTCCCCTAATGCTCACTTTTTGCTGTTGGTGAATTCAAAAGGCTTACCAATTACATGCGTATGCCAACTTGGAGTGTAAACAATTTATTCAATAATTCCAACAATCATTGCCGCCAAATCTATTGGTTTTGAAAAGAACGCATGAACGAAACTGAGATTGTCACACGCACAACCCTATGCGGATGTGGTTATTTGACGCACACAGATTGACATTTTTCCAACATCACCAACGACCATTCGCAATAATATTGAATGTCCTCGATGCCTCGTTGATGGCATTCCCATGTGTATTTGGCTGGTTAATACATGTAACAGTAGTGTTATTGCGAAACCTCAGCGATGTACTTTTAATTATAATATCGCACGCAGCACGGGGCATTATCATAACGTAGGTGTCGGGACTTTTTGTGTGTAGCATTATCCTGCGGATTAATGGATGTACACTATATATAACAATAATCCTCTAGTGCAATATTCGAATCCATAATGATAATGTCAAGAAAACGAGTCTCAGAAAGATGAAGAGGAGGGAGATGGCTTAGACGAATTAATGAATCCTGCAGGACAACCACAGCCATAGCGAAACGACAACGACGAAGATGATACTTATCTGTAGAATGTCATTGGATATAGTTGACCCAGATAATTCCTGTCCCATATACAATATTCCCCTATCACAGTTAACGAAGTCGATTTTGATTTACGAACAGGAGATTTATTTAAATGACATTTAGGGGCAGTATTTCGTTTTAAATCGAAATAATTGATGCTTGATGCTCGGAACTTCCGGAATGGACCATAGAGATCTCTATCGGTATTTACACATACTTAGGCCTCAGGAGACTATTCCCTGATAATGAGTTTCGTTGATGGTTCCAATAGTCATTACCTATTCGTTTCAATGTCTTTCATAGTCTTTTACTATCATATGTTCTCTTTGGTGATGTCACACTTTTTTTTAGATTTATGTGTGCACAAATTCTGGACAAAGTTTCGGCTTCCTTTTAACCAACCTGACCAATAAAGCCTGATACTACAGCCTAGTGTACACGGATAGCATGGTATGGTTTATGAAATTGACACTCCCCCACAGAGTTACTGATTTATGGCTCTTTTTCGGCGAAAGGATGTGGCACAAGGTGTAAGTGTCATTCGTTGACAAACTATCGTATGATGGTGTGATGATGATGATAATGATGATGTAGGATCAATGTATCCATGTTACAATGTAAGAGTTTTTGGTTATGAACTCGCAGCTGACGGAGCTTACATCGATGGAGGATTTACGACATTGTAGTGAGTAGGTAGCATATGATACCAACTTTTCGTACGCAAAATGTAATTTTGTAAGTAAGAGATGCTCGCGGTATGACAAAAGTTATATATGAGGCACATTTGAGCTGCTGAAACGCAACACCAATGTGAGAAGTGTACCGCGCAAAAAGAAAAATGTCGTTCAGTTTAGTCGAAGGGTCTCTCGAAGAAATTAGCATCCGATGTTTCTACACGAATGACAACTTGCTACAAAAATCTATTCATTTCAGGTCAATTAGAATCAAAGTTCCAAGAATGGTTGCAGTGTTTGTATTTTGGTCCACTGAGTGTACTGTTTTCTCTCATCCTGCGTGTGTCAACCGTAATTCTCAAATTGAAACATACGTCAAACATTAAAGCTCACTATAGCTTTGCGCTTTGTACTGATTTATGGATGTCGGTTTAATAAAATTTTCGGAGGAAGAACTGACAATTCTCGTATTATTTATATAACAGACTCAGTCAGTTTGTCTGCATCAGAATTATCTTTGACCATAGCATACCGAAAAGGTTAAATATCTAGAAAGTTAAAATTAAACTCAATGTTAGGTTTTCTTAAGGGAAATTGCAAGGATTTTGGAGATGTATTTAGCCTTAAAACTATATACTGCTCATTAGTCAGATCGCAGGTTTCTTGCGCCCACAAGCAAGAAACCCTTGGTTTGATGAGGGATGCCGACATATGCCCTCAGCCAAGAACGAGGCCTACAAGGCTAAGCTGCAGGTAAAGACGAGAGCTGCCGTTGCGCTCTATAGGCAGAGCAGAAGGGAAGAGCACCGGCTTTTCAGAAAGAATAAAAAAGAGCAAGAAAAGTGAGCGATCGAGGATATAGAGAGGTGCCACTCCAGGAACGATGTTTGCAAGTTTAACCAAAGTGTAAAACGTCAAAGTTAGGGATACAAGATTCGAACAGAATCCTGTCGAGATGAACAAAGAAATATCGTTGTTGAGACACAGTAGATGCTGAGGATATGAAAGAACCACTTGTGCAGACTGTTAAACGGCGATGACGAACAACATTCCGCTGTCAGGCAGAACGAACCATTCAATATTGGCAACGACAGCGAAAACAGCCAACCCGCCGACCTGAGTGAATAATAATAGGGCTGCCGGAAATGACGGTCTTTCCGCCGAGCTTTATAAAACCGGCAGAGATGGCGGAAGAAAGCATGCCTGAAGAATGGAATCTCAGCATCGTTTGTCCACAAAAAAGGAGACCCTCCAAACTGCGCCAACTACAGAGGCATATGTCTCCTCAACATCGCTTACAAGATCCAACAACCTGACTGGCCCTTATCAGTGTGGTTTTAGGGCAGGAAAGTCCACAACCGATCAAATTGTCACACTTCGGCAGGTCATCGAAAAAACCCAAGATGTCCAATTCGATACCTACCACCTATTCATCGATTTCAAAGCCGCATAAGACAGCATTTATCAGGGTCGGAAACTACCTTAGCGACACATTCGATACCAAAAAATTATTTAGGCAAGGCGATGCGTTCATGTGACTTGTTCAATTTGATTCTTGAGAGGATTGTGCAAAACTCCCGAGCTAACAATAGAGGCACAACTTTTGATAAATCGGTTCAACTACTAGCATACGCCGACGATATTGACATCATTGGACCCAACGTGATGTCATAGCCACGTTTGGTAGTATAGAGAAGAAAGCTGCAAAAATGGGTTTAGCAGTAAATGAGGGCAAGACGAAATATAAGCTGTCAATACGAAAGGACACACAACATTGACGAATTGGACAAAACGTCACCATTGACAGATATTATTTTGAGGTAGTATGGGACTATGTCTATCTCGGCTCCGCTATTAACTCTGACAACAACATCTCATCAGAAATTAAACGAAGAATGGGCTAAGAAGACAATTCAGTAGTAAAGCCCTCACTAATAAGGAGATCCTATATAAGACCCTGATCATCCCAGTCCTGCTCTACGGCGTTTAAGCATGGACCGTCTCAAAAGCGTATGAAGAAATCCTTGGTCGATTTGAGAGGAAAATTCTTCGAAAAATCGTCGGTCCCTTTTGCGTTGACGGGCTATGGAAGCGAAGATTCAACCAAATGCTATACGAGCTGTAAAGCGATATGCCCCTGGTCAAAAAAATCCGCATTGGATGTTTAAGATGGCTATGACATGTAGAACAAATGGACACCAGTACTCCGGCTCGCAGAGACTTCGATTCCCAGCCAGACGTCGGCCGCAGTAGAGGAAGACCTCGTCTTAAGTGGCGCGCACAAGTAGAAACCGACCTCAACCAACTTGGAGTTCGCAACTGGCATGTTGGTTGAGCCCCAGGTTCATTCCGGACTGTAGTGTCAACAGGACTACGTGCACCATCGGGAAAAGGTAATAACAGGGAGCTCAAAAGATTTCATAGATGGCGGACTTCCAAGTTTCGTTGCTTAACTTGTTAAAGTTGTTAAGTGTCATAAAACCCGTTACGAAACCTACGTCATTGGCGATATTGCCCAAGCTTCTGGACAGAAAGTTCTTCGCTTGCCTCCTTATCACTGCGTGCTTAACCCAATTGATTTGGTTTGGGCTCAAGTGAAGGGATTCGTGGCAAGCCACAATAAGTTCTTTAAGATCGCAGAAATAAAAGCATAGCATATTAGTTTTAACGAAACTGCATACCCAGTTTTTTTCGATAAAATTCCTAAAACGGATTTTTGCATTTAGGCCATTATAAAGAAAATCGTCAATTTCTTGCAAACTTTTTTGTCAAATTGAATGAAATTTGATTTATATACTACTATAACTGTTTGCAACAATTCCACATAATCAGTTTTTGCCCGACTTTCCATAATCGGGATTTTCAGTTTTAGCCAATAACGAAAAATCATTATTATTCACATATGCACCGATTTCTTTGAATTCTGGAATAATCGTTCACATTCTGACATTATTTATATGATTTAAAGCATCAATAATCAAAATGATTATTATTGTGTATTTTGTCCAAATTATGAAATTCGTCGAATTCCCCATGCTTGAAATTTTTATCTTACTCCCAAATAGTTGTGAAAGAAAAAAGGTGCATATATCACTGGTTTAAAAATAAAAAAATGAAATGAAAACATCATTCTAAACAAATTAATGGCAACCCAACATAATATTTTTTGAGATTTTTGTTAATTTAAAATGCATACTACGTAAACCCTGTCAGAGATTTTATTAGAATAGCACCTTACGGAAAACAAAAGAGTGCGAATGTGAGGCAAACATTCCTATCTTCTCTGTACTGCCAATTTATGTTGGACAGACTATAGTCAATTTTATTTTCAAGCCAAATTTATATTGTAAAATTTTACAGCGAACAAGCTGTAATGGTCATAATTAGTTAAATAATGGAACATCAGGGACATTGAATTTTTGACTGGCACAAAAATAGCTGATTTCAGTATTTGCATGTGATTAAAACAATTGCTACCGTAGCACATTTAAACTTCGACGTTGTAACATATTCCATTTTTAGCAATCCCCAATAACTACATATCAGGTGTTTTTTTTTGTAGCTAAAGAACTTTGAATTGAAATAAAACACAAGAGAGCCGTTTTAATGTCCTTCAATTAAAATTTTTTGGAAGTTTAATTCTATGTTATTAAAGTTTTAATTTGATTTCGGGCTTGTGGCCGCCGCGGCTGGTTCGAATAAAGCAAAGTCTAGATGTCCAATTTTAAACCACTTTTTCGTGCATTTGGGGCTGTATGTCGGCAATAACGCCACGAATGTTGGCTTCCAAGTCTTCTAAAGTTTCTAGTTTTTTGACGTTGACGAGCGTCTTCACATATCCCCAAGGAAAATAATCCAATGGTGTCAAATCACACGATATTGGTGGCCAATTGACAGGTCCATTCCGCGAAATTATGCGTCATCGAATGTTTCCTTCAATAAATCGATTGTGACGTGCGCTGTGCGGCATGTAGCGCCCACTTGTTCGACCCACATCTCATCCACATTCATGCCATCCAAGTCGGGAACAAAATAGTCGGTTATCATGGCTCTATACCGGTCTCCATTAACGGTAACTGACCCTCCACCAATATTTCGGAGGAAGTATGGTCAGTTTTTGTAGATTTAATGGCGTCTCAAGGGTCTCATGTGGATTCTCTTCACTCCAAATGCGCAATTTTGCTTGTTGAAGTAGCCATTCGACCAAAAATGAGCCTCATCACTGAACCAAATTTTGCGATGAAAATCAGCTTCGAGATCAATCTCATATTCGGCCCATACACCAAAACCACGACACATTGCATGGTCTCGCGGCTTTAGTTCTTTCACAAGCTAAATGAAAAAAGCACGGTTGCGAATCGATTAATTCGGGTCCTCTTGAACAATTTGCTCTACAGCGGCAATTGTTTCTTCGGATGCGTGTTATCACAAAGAGTAAACGTAGTGCGAAAACGATCCATGGTTAGATAGACGATTATGTCGAACATAGTATGGACGGAGCTTGCGGTAAACTTCGCGAACTGAACCATTGTTTTCGAAATAAATTTTGATAATTTGCAAGCGTCAACCTGTTCATGATGGAACGACAAACCAAATTGAACAAAAATGACATTAGAGTTACCCGATTTAACAAAAATGTCAGTTTTATCTCTATTCGTAAAACCAACTTATAAAAAAAAAAACATCCGTTATATGAATGTATTTTAATAAAACAAAACAAATTTGCTCATTTTATGAAGTTCAAAAGTCAATAATGTGCAAAGTTGGTAGATATTTAAACAAACTGCTTTGGCAGTCAAAAGGAAGTATCTGGCTACTATGGATTCGAACTTGAAATGTTGATCTGTCTTAAACAAAAAGGGATCATCCGCGTACTCCACCCCAACTCCTTGGTACCATATTTGTTTGTAGAAAATCCATTCAACTAATGTTCCCTTAGAAACAGAAACTATTTGTATATGTACATACACACATTTGCCAACTAAGCTTTGCAGCCTTCATCGTACATATACACAATCCAATAAATAATTGTATAGGTACTATACAGCATTTGAAGGATTTAGTGCACACTTTTGCAATTGAAAACTGGATTTTCTTCATTTTATGCTTGCATCCTACAAAATACCATTTACGAGTGTGTGTTAACATACCTATTCTGGGGCGAAGGAATGAAGAATAATGCCTGATAAGTGTATAATGTCCGCCCGCATACAACCATTCATCTTGACATATAACACAATATAATTTATTTCGAAACTTTATCCTGATAACGTCGACATTGAAATGAAAAGATGACCTGACACAAATGTCACATATTATTACGAGGCAAACTTGTGGATGTCCCATCCCAAGTGTGTGCTCGGATGAAATCTGTTGATCAAATCAGTTCATTAGTACTCCCATTCGTTTTACACTTGTGAAACTCTAAAGTAGCACAACTTATCATTACCTCCCATCTTGCGTAAGTTTCAACCGCCCCAATAAATGTTCGCTTTCTAATTAGGTAATGTGTTTGCCTACATCTCCATATGACATACATTTTTTGGTGTATTACTTGTCAATCAATAAGGGCATTGTTTGATCTTGATTTGAGTCATCGAAGGGTTATTCATCAAATTGTTGTCTCTATTGCGCAAAATAATTCTAGAGGTGGTCTAAGTTGGTTGTCACTTTTAACGTCAGTTATTAATTTTTCATCGTCAAAATCAAAGGCAGCAACGAAAGACATTAATTTCTCAAAATATCGAGATCCAACATTCGCATAAAAATAAAATATTTCTTGGTCTCGTGTGAAATGCCAAATTGAGAGCTCACTACGGACACAATGTCTCATAATAAAGGGACAGCAAGCCGTCCACCACCACGGAGAGAGGGTCGTAGAATCCGAATCGGTTGGCTACACGACCGGCATTAGCCAATTTTACAGATATTTTTCGAAATTGTTTTCCACTATTTGTGGCAGTGGTACGGCTGTTAGGCAGATAAATTGATGGCTATAGTGAAAGATTGCGTTGGATGTCTTGATGTTATTTCGGGCAGAACGAAATAAAATTTAATTTTAAAAATATTTCTCTTAACAATGTGCGGTGTTGTTAATTTAAATGATTGGTTCGTATTGAGGATGTCGCGGTTGTTTATTTCTTATAGGTCAATGGTTGGACTTCGATGTAGACATGAGTATCAGGGTGAAATGCGTTAATTAAGGCGCTTTAAGTACTCATCAGCATCATCATTACCATCACCATCGTTGGAGGTGGCGGTCACTTTTTTTTATGTATTTTTATTAATTATGTGAGAGCACCAATGGCGGGTATTTGTAGGTTTTATAACGAGCGATTATAATTGGAGGCATGTTGACGTATGTATGTGCTGTCATTGGATACGCATTCGGGTATTTTGTTGAGCACAGTGACATGATTGACATTCAGTTTTAAGGACATTTCAACAAGGAGATATTGAAGCATTAGTGCAGTTACTTTTTATACTTTCATCTGTGCTAATAGAAAAATACCAATTCTTTCATTATAATTAAAGGCCATACACTTGTTCCGGTACTTCCCTTATAATTTAAACAGAAACGATTATTCTCCACAGAAGGTGAGCGTTGATATGACCATTATTCGAGTGGTAACAATTTTCATGAAAATCTGATCCGTTAAAAGTGGAGGTCCCACAATAGAGCAAAAACAGTTCAATACTGTTTTAATACCCTTTCCCATAGGGGTATATTAGTTTCGTTACATATGTACATTGTTTGTAGATAGATATAACTTTATGTTAGTTCAGGCCGTCCGTCTGTGTGTCACCGATTTTGGGCCTTATATTTTCAGCTATAATAGTAAAATTTGGTGTCAACATTTTCAACATTCGACCACTACTACACCCATTTTTTATAAAAACGCAATTTTTGGTAAGAATGCTAAGAATTTTGAAAAAGTGTCGGAACAAGACATTTAGACAAACTTAATATCTATATTCCATATAATGCTCAGACAGTTTATCAAAATCTTATATGGTTCGACAAAAAACAACGTTTTTCTCCTGCATATGGTATGGCGTAGGGTATACAAATGGTTTTTGTAAGAAAACGCCTGCAAAAAGAGGGCGCGGGTTCAAATGATGTATGGAAATATTTGTTTTATTAAACCTAATGATTTTGCATCAAATTTTTTTTCGAATATTATAAAATTATACCGAATATCTCGTAATTTTCTGTTCTAAATTTGTTGATTATGTTGTACTGTTCTTTATTATTAAACGACTCCTTTACATAATTAATGAATTTGAAAAACTTTAACTATGATACTTTTTACTGTACATACAAATGAAAATTTTACTATCGTATTTTTTTAAAGGAATTTCAAGTATATAATAGGAACAAACGCTGTTTTTGTTTTGCATATGAGCTTCATAAATCCGTGATACACACATAATTTCAAGGAAATTGTGTTTTCATCTTTGTAAATAAATTCGTGTCTTGCACTTAAACAACCCCCTAATATTTAAACTTAAAACAAAATCTTCTCATTGTTCAAAGCTTCTAGCTTCCGAAGTAGCATTTTTATGGAAAAACTCACCATCCAAAGAGGGTATAGATAGTTTAGACATGAGAACGATTTCTTACCTGAAAAGAAAGAAACGTATAATTAATGAATAATAATAGTAAATAGTAATATTCAACCAACAACCAACATATTTTTGTTGCTTAATCTTATAATTGGATGTGATTATTTGACAGTGACGTATTAAATTAGACAACCCAATAGAACTTTATATTATCTCAGTATGATTTTGTCAGTTCCATGTCACTATGGAACTGACAAAACTAAACGAAAAAATAAAATAAAAAGAGCAGCTGTCATAATATCATCTAACACTGTTAAGGATTTTTTTTAACTAGTTTTATTTTGCTAACAGATTTTAAGCGAGTTTTCACTTGTAAAGTTTAACGGGGACTGGGAGTAGTTTTCCTCGAATAAAATCTTTTCCCCGGCGAAAAGCAATTCAACTTTAAATCCACAACACATCTCATCGCAAAGAGAATTTCCAGAAAAAAAAATTAAGATATTAAAGTGTGTGAGTATTGCTACAGTACCCATAAAAAAGAACAAGCAGGAAGAAGTGATAAATTGAATTAAAAAAATGGTTATCCTCCAGGGGATTAAATGCATTTAGCATTTTATTTATTGCAACGAACGTAATTGGCATTTTCTGCATTTATACCGATGGAACTTGAAAAACGTTTTAAAATGTTTGGGAAAGAGCATATTTTAAGCCGGTGTATCGTTATATATATTTTTTTTTTTGTAAACTGACTTTTGTGTTGCACTCTAAGTAGGTAAATAAATTTGAAGAAATACAGTCTCTTGCATGGAAGGTACACAGGTCTGATTAAAATAAACGTACCTATACCTATAATTTTTGAAGAATTTGTTTGACCACATTGACAATGTATTGTCATTTAAAAAAAACACCACATCATAATAAAATGCATCACTTGGCTTATTTGATTGTCTGTTAATTAATCATAAAACGTATTCTTATTAATTTAATGTGACTTCGGGAGGAAGCCATTTGTCAAAATAACACTTCCGACCCATGCAATTAGATTTTTCAGCATATGCCCATAATAAGTTTATTACTTAATAAACAAACAAAATAATATCTCGTAAATTGTTTTCAGATATAAAATCCAACTTTATTTCGACATTTATAACCTCAGAGTGTTTTAATATCACTCTTAATAATAATGCTTTCCCCATGAGATCATAAAAACATTTCATCATGGAGTTTTCACTGCAGGTTGCATGGTTGCGGTCAAAGGATAACACTCTTTTCAGAAATTGAATAGATACATTACTTTCTTGTGTCTTTAGAAATCAATAAGTTTACCTATCTTTACTGCCATTTTGTTTCCGACATTGTTTTATTTTCATTTAAATCACATTTAAAATAATCATCGCATTATGTAATTCCAAACATTTTCAATGTGCTCAGAAGCTAATAGCAAAAGATTTATATTTAAGGAGTTTTCAGAAAGGTCCTAACATAATGAAAGTTGGCTAACGTAATGAAACACTCTTATAAACAAAAATCGAATAACTTTTTTCCTGACTTCTTAATCAATTTCATTTTTTGTAATTAAATGATTGCTATTTAGATATTAGATAGATATTTGTATAATTAGACTTGAATTTGTGTTATGCCGCGCTAACCCGCACTGGAATCATTAATTTATCTCCAATGGGAATTTCGGTGCACGTTTGGCGGCACGCCTCTGAACATATGGTCCATAATGAAACTGGTAAACGCAATCCTAAAGTTCTTACACAAGAATCAATTATCTAACTGATGTACAAGTCACAGCAAGCATTTCGACAAGGAGTTTATATACTCAAATGCGTATAAACAGACCGTCACTAAAGCCAATTATGCACAAAGATTTTTTTCTAGTACGGATATTATAAGCTAACTAAGCCCCGCGGACTTTCTGATTCGCTTAAATGTTTACAAGAACATCCTTCGAATGGCGGGCTATGACAAAACTCAATTCCCGATAAGCGGAATCGCATTCAACTCGAGCCATAGGGTGCTGAGTTTCATCAAGTGCACACTGTTTATTTTACGGAAAAAAATCGAAAATCCGAATTTCGACGAAAAAATAGTATTTCCAATTTTCAGAATAAAATCTGAATCGAAATCAAAAAAATTACTGAAATCGGACTTTTAACAGCTTTGTGAAGGGTTTTTGCATTTTTTATTTACATTTTTATTTTTCCTTAAATGTAAATGGAAAGTAATAATGACATTGTGGATGTTTTTATACAATTATTTAAAGAAAGTAAAAATAAGTAAGATATTTTTTCATATTGTTGGATATATAATTTAAACTACATTTGCCTACAGTTAGAGACTATTACCAACATTTTGCTTATGAAATTATCTTTTGATATCAGCCAAATTTAGGTGCCACCAGGTGCCACTGACTATTTAATTGAAATCTACAATTGGTGGCCAAATTCATTGCAAATTCTTATTATTACAAGAGGAACGCTATACCTTTGCTAAAGAAAAATCTGAGCTGTAATTTTGACTCAAAATATTAAAAACATAAATGAAAAACAAAAACTCCAAACATACATACTTGAAAACACACTTGTTCGCCATTTTGTTGAATGGCGTATACGATTTTCCCTTGTAGCTTGTTCAATTTTCACGATAGGGACAAACAACCTTGACAAAGTCGTAAAAATAATTATTTTATTTTTTACTGAAAATGCCCTCGAAGAGTGGGCGTGGCGAAAAACTTTATGAAGACGAAATATAGACATTAAATTTGGCAACATATCTTGATTAGACACTTTTCCAAAATTCCTTACGGTTTGAACAAAAACTACGTTTTTTTTTCTAAAAAGGGGTCGTGGCAGTGAGTGGAAATTGATTATAATAATTTCTTGCGAGTTAATCTGTCATCCCTGAGAATTTCATCCAAATGTATTTTGTGGTTCTGTTTTTATTGCGTTTTCCGCACTTCCATACATATTTCCCCAGTGTGCGCCGCACCGTTTGGTATAATCGATTCAATCAATAACTGATACGATTCCTACTTCAACTCTGCATGCCATTATGAACAATTATCAGACAAGGTGCTGCTTATGCGTCACTGAGTTTGGAGGCCATTAAAACTCTACCATTAATAAAAATAATAAAATTTTATAAAAATAAAAAAAATGTATATGACTAAAAAATTATGTTATTTGTAATCCTTAATACAGGGTGTCCGCCGGAAAGGTATAGTACTTTGTTTTGCCGCTATTTTGGTAAACATTAGTAGACACGTAGCAAATTTATTATAAAAAAATATTCGATAAACCAACGTGTTTTAATCGTTGAAACATTTTCTGAAAATCAATCATCGATTACTGTGACGATGAGAAAGTTACGTGAAATTTTTGAGAGAAACAACGTGCCAACAAAACGCACTATTTATCGTGTAGTGAATGATTTCGAAGAAAGAGTGTCTGTTGATGATAGGCCCAAGCATGCACCACAACATACTGTAAGATCGGCTAAAAAATTACTGCTGCTGAAGGAAGTGTTCAAAACAATCCATCAATCTCAATTCGACGCCGTGCTCAGGAACTTGGTCTTCAAAGAACAGTTTTGGCCACAATTTTGCACAAGGATTTGCACTCGTTTTCATTTAAGATTCAGTTGACACAAGAGCTTCTTCCACAAGACCATTTACGCCACCGTACATATGCCAATAGGATGTAACAGCTAGCCAATCACAACCCTGATTTTCATGAAAAGATCATAATGAGTGACGAGGTACATTTCTATTTGAATGGATATGTGAATAAACAGAATAGTCGGTTCTGGGCAATGAAAAACCCTCAAATTATTCATCAGTCACCTTTGCATCAATTGAAAGTTACAGTCTGGGCTGCAATTCGGTCAGGAGGAACCATTGGACTTTACTTCTTTGAAAATGGGGAGCTATATCGTGATATGATTGAAAACTTTTTAACGTCACAACTGCATGCCTTGGGCTTGATTAACATGTGGTATCAACAGGACGGTGCCACATTGCATACAGCCAGGATTACAATGGAATTACTGCGAGACCTCTTTCCACAACAAGTTATTACAAGAAATGATGATGTTGATCGGCCTCTAAGGTCGCCTCATTTGACTGCTCCGGACTTCTTTTTGGGGGGATATCTGAAAACCAAGGTTATGCAAACAAACCAGAAACGCTTGAGCAACTCAAACAAAATATTCGTGATGAAATTAATAAAATACCGCGTGAAATGTGTGAGAATGAAATGAAAACTGTGATGAAAAGGGATCGCATTTATGAGACTAACAGATTCGGACATTTACCTGATATTGTATTCCATACATAATTGCCGATATTAAATAAAACATTAATCAACATAAGATCCATTCTCTTTCATTTAATCAAAAATTTAAAAACAAACAAAGTGGTATACCTTCCCCGCTTTATAGCTTTATAAGGCATTTTATTACAGTTGACTTAAAACTCTTGGATCTTAGATGTCACAATTTTTTTTCGATGTTTAACTGGGTTTTTATGTGATTGGCTAGTTTCGCCCCACAACGAGTGCAACCACTAATCCTACCTAACCTTGTTTTAACCTTTGCAAGGCATTTCAAAATAATTCAAATTCTAATACACGTTTGAAATTCAATAACATTGTATGTACACAGCGGTACATCTCAAATCCCAAAATTAATGTGAGATTATTTTAAAACCCCAATTGCACACAGATTTAGAAGAAAACCAAAATCCAACCGTAAACCTATTGAGACCAAAACACACACATTGACCAGACCATATGTTCTTTGGTGATATGATAATCATCACCAAATTGGAAACTCACAAAGCTCCTAGCCGCTTTCTCGAGAGTTTCTGTCCACATGTGGGGTCGAACGATTAAGTGAGCACATCATTTCCGGTGTTTTAATTTTCACTTGTGTCCACATTTATGCCCTATGAGGTCAAAACGAATGCCATAAAACTTCAAGTCGGCAGATAATAATGACATACTAAAATCTAAGAACATTGTATAGGTACGCCTATATAGAAGGCCAACATCTATCAAAATATGATTTAAAAGCCACCGAAATAAATTAAATTTAAATTTATCAAATTAACCCCTCTAGAGGTATCCATACCCACACCGCAATTCAATTGAATCGTTTTACGATGAATTTTGATAACGGAATCGAGTTTAATTCAAAAATAAATATTACCCCCTGGGACTGGATGGTGATAGGTTCTCAATCATATATTGAGGACAGAGACAGCTTATCGAGGACTTAATTTGGCTTTCGTTTAAAAGCCAGTATAACGATGGCGTTTATCAAATGGGAGAATAATTACATTGCAATTGAACCGTATTTGACTAGGGGTGACAAATAAGCTACAGGCGAAAATAGTAACTCACAAACACTGTATGTATCTTAATATATAGACCTCACAGGTAACTATTGAAAGTTTGGTTGGTATATACGCTCAAGGAGTTTTCTGGAATTCCGGAACCCATTGAGTTGTATAGCTCACGTGGAGAATTTGAAATTTGGCAAGTTTTTGGTCATGACATGGCCTGTGATGCACTCGGCAATTTTACCTCGGGGAAACTATTTATAGAAGAGTATGAAACGAATTTCGCCTTTGGGAATAGAAAACGACAACCAAATGTCTCGTAAAGGAAGCATCTGCCGATAGTGGTTGCAAAGGCAAACCAAAGAAACATAAGAAAAAAAAAATTGTATACAGTTTGTCACTTAGTTTGGCTGCCATTACCATCCCCACGTAGTGACATTTGGGGATTTCACAAAAGTTACTGATGAAAGCTTGGTTGCTACGCTTCGAGTGTGCTTATGTGCGTTTTGAAAAAAGTTGTAACTTTGGAGTGAAAAATATGTAATGACTTTAATATATAAAGGGGAAAACTTTTGACTATTTTTATGACAGTGATTTTGTACTCGTTAGGGACTTACAAGCTTCGAATAAAAAATTACCACAACACAAGGTTCCGCCAACATATAATTTCTTAGCTTGGAACTCTTTTTGCTGCATTGTATCCTAAAGTCCTGTTGTCATTAGTCGGGGATATGGTGTTAAATTATTTGCGGATTTTATTAGACTGAGCAAAATCTTTTTCATGTTTTCCATGTTTTCAATTTACATGGGACAGAAAAAAAAGTTGTTAGTTGTACTTGTTTGTCGTTAGTTAGTTGCAGTTGAAATTATAGATTTTAAAGTTCAATAAACATTTTTTGCATGGTAGTGGGTGAATTAGGTGTAACAACGATTCAAACTCTTAAGGGGGCAACCCCTCCTGGCAATTTATATTGGGAATTTTTTTCCGATTATCAATTGAATGATCAAAATTACAACAACAACTTGTGTACAACACTATTTTGGTTAGGATTATAGCCATTTCGGACATTACGAAGTGATCTCATCCGATTCCTTCTAATAGTAACTATAATTGAACGTTCAGTTCTCTCTATGATTATTTGAAACAATCCCTAACTATGGATTGAACTTATTACCCCGTGCCTAGTCAGCCAAGTGCCTACCACTTGCGCCACTGAGGTCTTGGTTTGAGGAGAGTCAATTTGCTCAATTGAATGAACTGAGAGGCTGACAACTAACATTTTCGGTGTTTATACACACATTTGGTTGTTGTTTTTTATGTCCATTGTTCCTATTTTTCCTCTGTCTTCAGTATGCTTGGATTTTATTCCCCAGATTTTATGTGATTCTTTTGTTTTTATATTTAATAAAAACGATAACAATTATTGTGGTGGAACATTGTTGTTGATTACTTAAAACCTTTGTTAGTTGACTCTGTAATCAGATTGATGAAATTTCGAGCACCTGGCTTAGGATCGGGAGATTTATACAATCATTTCAATAATGAAATAATGATTTTAAAGAAGTCATTTGACAATGTGTTACATTGCCTAAATAATGTTTTAGGTATCAAAAAATCGTCATACTGCATAGGCGGAGGAGTTTGAGCGGTGTGCCAAAACTAATGGTACGTTTCAACTGAGTCGAAATGCGTGATTTTAACCAAAATGTTAAATTCCGCCATACAATTTTACATTACAGAATGCTGAGCTTGGCTGAAACTCACTTTACAGTCAACTACAAAATAACTATTTTCCACCATAAAGCAGACTGTTTCTCATTCATAAACAAAATTATTACTCTAGGTAACTTTTTTTAGCTCGGGTTTTTCAGTGCTGAGTTAACTCTGAGTTGACACAGAGTTAACTAGCCCCGGAATAAATTTAATCCAGAGTCATGAAGCAGTTTTTCAGTACAGGATTCAATTAGACTCCGTGTGTGGTGATTTTATTTGGTAGCACTTATAATTTATCGATTTTGCTGTCAAAAAGTTATCGAAATGTATACAATCTGCAACATCTCAGTTATCAGCTGTCTGGTTTGTTTTTCCCGAAACAAATGAAAACGCTTCTGTCGCGATCTTACAAATCTTTTTCTTCTTAAAACAGTCAATCTCAATATTTAAAACAGTTTCGACTACATATCATATACATACGTATTTAGTTTCAAAAAATTTGATAAAATGTCCACACAAATTTATCATCTGTCAAAAACACCAAAATCCATTTCACTTTTATTTAAAAGAAATAAAAGGTCGGTGTAGTACCTAAAAGTATGCTAACCATCTTGAATTTCTTCAAATTTAACGAACACAAGAAAAAGTGACTCCCCGAAGCTAGTTCGACACCACCCATGGAGTAAGCCTCCACTACATCCAAAATCTTTCCTATCCTCTCTTTCTTCCCCTTCTCTAACGCTCGTACTATAGTAACATATAAAGGGTATTCATAACCCCTTGAGTACGTGTAAATTATATATCAAAAAAAAAAAAAAAAAAAAAAAACACTATACAAGGTGGGCCAAAAGAATACATCCTATTAGAAGATGCTCTTATTTTTGCAAATGGCCGCGAATGTCAAATCTGTTTTGACATTTGTGGACTAGACAGATGTCGAATACAAATGAACAAGCCATGGAGTGATACACTCCCTCAAGAAAGCGGAATAATCTTTTTTTTTGCGTAACAATTCGTCTGAAGTGTTGGCACAGCGAGAATTCCGTCGCCGATTCCCCGGCCGTCAAACAACGACTGCGCAAACATGCAACGTTTAGCCACCAACCTTGAAGAGTATGGGACCACACGAGACGTTGCCAAAAGTGGCCGGCCCCAGAGTGCCCGTTGTGCCGAGGATGTCACGCTGTCGCCGGAAACATCGACCAGACGCCGTGCCTCGCAATTAGCCATCAGCCGGTAGTCCCTAAGGCGAATTTCGGTGAAAGACTTGCGCATGTTCCCGTACAAAGTCCAGTATGTGCATCAGCTGCTGCCTGCCGACCGCCAAACGCGTTTAACCTACGCTGTTCACGCTGGAGGAGAAATCGGGCCATTTTTTTTTCGCGGACGCCGATAGTCAAACGACAACAGTGGACGGTGCGCGCTATAGGGTCATGTTAACCGAGTTTTTTCTGGCGCAATTGGACGAATTAGGACTGGAGGGCATGTGGTTCCAACAGGACGGAGCACACACTGCGCGAGCCACAACCTATATTCTGAAGGCGGCGTTCCCGGGTTGCCTCATCTCTCGTTTTAGCGATTTGCACTGGCCCGCAAGATCGCCCAATTTAACCGTTCCAGACTTTTTTTGGTGGGGTTTTTTGAAGTCCCGTGTTTACGTGAACAAGACGAGACCCTAGAAGCCCTCAAGGACAACGTTCGACACGAGTGCGAGATTCTGTCGCCCGAAGTTCTCGACGAAGTGATTAAAAATGTGATAAAACGAGCCCGTAGGGCAATCAACTGTGACGGCACCCATTTTTTTGACCAATAAAATTCTAAAAGTTCAAATAAACATGATCAAAAAACAGAATCGAAGTTTTTCATTTAGAAAAAAAAAATGAGAGCCAAACAACATCGGATGACTTCTTTTGGCCCACCTTGTATTAACTGGCGTGCATTTTTTCAGGTGTCAAGTGATTTATCTTTAGATTGGTTTGGCATTCATTTCATGAATTAATAGACCAACGCCTGAACAACGCTTTCAAATTGTGCAAATTTATTTTGAAAAACACGGTTCTGTTCGATAGATGTATCGCGCACTACGTCCATTTTACGGTCAACGTAATCGTCCACCAGAACAATAAATTCCATTAAGAATGGAACGTTTTCGCACCCAGTTTACTCTAAACGGTAATAGACACCCACAACGATGTCGTACAGTGCGTACAGAAGAAGTCATTGCTGCTGTAGAGCGTAGCGTAACATCCACAAAAACTGACTTTTTGGTGTGCGATATGAGTTGGTGGAATAATTGGTCCGTACTTCTTTAAAATCGATGCTGGCCAATGGTGACCGCTAAAGAGCCATGATTACTGACTTTATAGTTCACCAATTGAACAACCATGATGTCCAGAGGCTGTGGTTTCAACAAGACGACGCAAAATCTCACACAGCTCGTGCCACAATTGATTTTTTGAAGGAAACGGTTGGTGAAACGTGCGATTTAACGCCGCTTGACTATTCTTAGCAGGGGTATGTGAAGTCTGTAGTCTACGCCGATAAGTCCGAAACTATTAACCACTTGGAGGACAACATTCGCCGCGTTATTGCCGATATACGGCCAACAATGTTGAAAAAAGTCATCGAACATTGTACAGGCAGATAAGACTACGTCCGATAAAATATAACGCCCGAAGATTATCTTTCGAATTAAGCAAATTTAGTGTCAATTCAAAAACATAATCTTTGTTTTACTCCCTTTACAATGTTCTATACCTCTAACAAAAAAAACAACCTTGACAATGAAATTTTTATTTTACAGTTGGAATGCGTTTTTTTTTTTGTGGGAAAAAGTTTTTCAAATTTTGATTTTAAAAAAATGGCGAGTTTCAGTTCGGTGGAAACGTACTAACTCGAAATATTGCTCTGTATAGTTCGCTTCCAAAACTACGGTCATAAATGGATTTGAAATCGATGACTATGTGGTGGATCTGTAGATGTGTGATAATTTTATAAGTTTTTGATGAGATCTTAGGCAGATGTTTAAAGGGTTTTCATTCGATCACACTCTTGACGAGTTGGTGTATGCTAGTAACGCAAACGTCTCTATTTGTTTAATAAAGCTCTCCAGGAAGCTAGTCTTGTTGAGCTTAAGTTTAGATATATCTATCCTCAATTAATTTTGCTTGTTCAGATGTAGAAGTGTTTGTTTCAATATCTTTTTTTTCATCCCTTTTGGTTTCTCCAAAATCGATATTTTTCTGAATGAGCGTGAAAGTGTCAAAGAGCAATTTTCAACAACTTGAATCAAAATGTAAATCCTCAAAACCTGTGATTCCAAGACTTTGGTCAGTAAAGATGGTTTTCGTTTCAATCTTTATTATTTCTCTCTATATAAAAACTAATACACCTATGAGATAGGCTATGACAATATATGTCGCGCAAATGCAAACATTAGGCTTAAGTTAGATTACGTCATAAGCATTGAGAGAAAATCAGTCATGAAATTACCCCCCTTAAGTGCTTCCTATTGAGAGCACATTGAACTGATATGCATGAGGAACCACAAATATCAAACACTTTGTCCACTCACATACCTAACCTCACCTTTTTAGCCCTTCGTATGAAACATTGAATTGTATTTTGTTTTGCCTTGCTCTGAAGTCCTTCAACTGAAACAATCACCTCTTGAATTGGGATTAAGGTCGTACAACCAATAATAAGTAATCAGCATGTTCTAGGTCGTCCCAAACGTTCCATTCTTTGCAAAAACAAAAATACAATTACAGCATCTTCTAAAACCGTACAAACAAAACTAATAAAATGGCTTCATGTACTCTCAAACTAATCGTGTCATTGTTGTCGTGACAAAAAAATGAGATTACACCTTGTAAAAGAAACACACAAAAAATCCTTTTCATCTACCCCTTGCTGTTTACCTGTCAATATGGTGTTCAACATGTTTTCGCTTTCAGTACAAGAAATAGAGGATTGCGAGCGCAATTGCTGAAGGATACAAGTACATATACCTACTCGCAAATCGACGGGGTGAGAAATGGTATATCTCTCCAAATTGATTGCTAGGATTTTGTACCTTGGAATATATTAAAAACGAAGAAAAAGAAAATATTCAAGATATACAGGAGTAGATATTCACCACATTCACCACCTCTGGACGGATTAAATCGTATCGTGGATTGAATCTCTACAAACCCTGCGCCCCCAAAAGGCTTTGGAAGGGCTTTCAACAATGTCAGCATTGGTTTTATCTGGATTGCTGTTTCTACCTTAAGGATATCATTGTCAAAAGGAAGAAGCGAAAATGTATATATATCCCAAAATGAGCAACGACTTAACAATTACCAATGTCGACTAGGGCGTTGTGGAACTTCGAAGATTGATGCCTAGAAAAACATGCTCTGTTGAACAAAATCCTGCTGAGAAATTCAAAAACAAAAATAAATGACGATTTCTTTATCATGCTGCGGATGAATAATGACATGAAGTGCCCAATAACTCAAAAGGACGAAACGAAATAAATCCCATTCACTGCAAAATGACAAGTGCTCATGTGAAGCTGTCATACATCGTTCGAATACAAATCGCTTCAATTAATTTACCCCAGTCTTTGGCCTTGGACTAAGACTTAATGACGTTCTTTAATAGATCCTACCAACACTTGAGATTACAAATCGTTGTACTACTAAGTATGTATACATAATTTATGTAAACATGGAATTATATTCAGCGAACTCGCAGGGAAATTAAATAGAGGCCACGCAATTTTAGTTAATGTCTCGAACACATGTGTGTCGTATACGAACAAACATACCGACGACCAACGCATGTCTACAATCCACAAATAACTTCTAGGCGTAAGCGAACATTAAATTATGGACAGTGCGATGAAAGATTAATGTGCTCCATGGTAATTTGTATGCAAAAATAATGCCTGATAAATCACCGGAAACGAATTTTCTTTACACCGGGTCGGTGGGATATGCAAAGGTTTTTGTTTGTCTTGAAAACTCCCCAAGGATGACCGGTAAGGCTGCATTTAAAAATTATGGACAATGTTACAATCATCCTAACTCTTGTTTGGAATTACCCTTCTAGAACTACAACCAAAAGGACCTTAACCGATTTGTTGGCACAATTTCGAATAGGTAATAATGTTGCCCACCTTGATAGGAATAAAGGTTAAGCGAGTAATATATTATGCCCAATGGGGCATTTTAGTTAAACAGAATTGCCCGCAGTGGAATGGATAACATCTTGGATGAGTGCATCACTGCTAGGTAAACAGTTTTTCTCACAATTTTTTTTTTGTATCTTTGCTCTTGGAATTAGGTTCATTTTGTTTGTTTAATGGAGTTTTTATACCTTATCCCATAAGGGTACATTCATTTTATAACAAAGAGAAATAATTCAGAGAGACATATTGTTGAGACTATTGATCAATCCAGAATCGAAAACTGTCTGTCTGTCTTTTCGTTCGTCTGTGTGTTAGCTAGAGTAATGAAATTCGTTATAACGGGTGATTTTTTAAGTACGTCCCTCCGAGATTGCCGCAGCTTCATTGAACCTCTCTCTAAGGAGTTGATCTCGAACCCATCACCCGGCAGATCGCCATCATTGCCCGAAATGCGTCAGCCACCAAACTAAAGGCCATATACTCGAAATACCACAGCTCCCAGCTTGGCAAGATCTCCCTGCGGCCGGAACTCTCCGGCGCCGTGATAGACAAAATCATTGGCAAGGAGACACTCTAGTAGGCGGTGTCGCTATCGTCGTCGTCCCTTCTGTGCTATGTTTACCTTAATTTACAGTTAAGAATAAAACACTCATATTTGCATTAACTATTCAAAATTATTATTATTGTAATCGATAAATAGGCATTTGCCATTCACGTTTTGAAGATAACTTCATGTAAATGGTACATTCGGAAGGTCCCCAATTGTGCGTCACTTTTTCGGGAATTTCGGCCTGTATTCCACGAATTAAGCGTGTTATGTTATTTTGTAAGGCTTCAATTGTGTTCAGCTTGTCCACTTAGACTAATGAACCCACAAGAAATAATCAAGAGGCGTTAAATCGCATGATCCAACTCACAGGGCCATTTCGAGATAAGCTGCTCACCAAATTCATCCTTCAACATTTTCATTGTTTTCCCAGCTGTGTTGTGGCATGTGGTACCGTGTTGATGAAACAACATGTCAACCAAGTTCAACTAAGCGTATCATATCGTTTGCCGTTGACGGTATCTAAGGTTTCTTCCACGGTCGTCTTTGAAGAAAAATGGACCGATGATGCCACATGCCGATGACAGCCCATAAACAACATCAAACTGTCGTTTTTTTTTTTGGGATGCATCGGTAATTCTTGTATGGCATATGGCTGTTCATCACTCCAGATGATACAGTTTTGCTTATTTATATATCAGTTGAGCCAGAAATGAGCCTCATCGCCGAACACAATTTTTCGATACGACAGAGGATTTTCATGGTAGGTCATTCGACTTCAATTCTTACACAAGTTGAATTTTTTAGGCTTTCAAAACCAAAGCGGCACGCACAATTTTCCATGTGGTTAGATTAACAGATGCCCAATTGCTGAGAACGGCGACGAACTGACATTTCACGATCTTCATTAACATTGGACGCTACGACTGCAATATTCGTTCGGTACGCACTGTACGCATGCGAGTCGATGGTTTAATGTTCAACAAAGTAGTCGAGGTCGATTTTTCTCGAAAACAATATGTTTCTCTTTGAATGAGAAAGTTAAAAATAAAAATGCGGGTTTATACCCTGGTCCAAGGGGCACAAAGGGTCCAAGGGGCACAAAGGGTCCATCCGTAAATGTTGACCAAGGCTAATCAAATTTGAAAAATGACTTCTTTATGCATGCATCCACTACAATCAATATATTTTCAAATTCAACCAAATATCACGACCACTTTCAGAAAAAAAACATAGTTCTTGGTCAAACCATAAAGAATTAAAAAAAAAGGTGTACAATAAAACTTAGACACACCCTTTTTGAAAGCGTTAACATAAAAAAAATATTTTTTTTTAAAAAAGTTTTATAAAAATCAAATCAAACGTATAACTTAGATAATATTGCTATGTGCCTACAATTCGCCTGCAAAACTATTTATCCACACCTAATTGTGGGTTATTTGTATTTTATCGATGGGATGTATTTAATCGGCCCTATCGTAGTATCCGTTTGGAGAGTAAATATACACGCAGCGCAAATCCAGTTGTTTTCCGAAGATGCATCAACGCATTCATTTGACATCAGCAAAGATCAGCAACCTTTACTGGTGTCCTCTTGGTGAAATCCCGAGCTACGTAGGGTTTCTCACGCATAAATTCAACCAAGCGCTAATATTGTTTTGCCTAAAACACCAGTTTTTAACAAAAAAATCAACAAAAACATAACTTAAATTATTTTACTTCTTACATTATGCTCACTTAAAAATATTTCCGCGACGAACAGATGTCTTAAAACGTCGGAGAGAAATTGACGTGTGGCTGTCAAAAGCAGATGCAAAAAAATGCAATGCAATGAAACGAAGCCTGCCGAAGTCAATGACTTGTTATATATGGACTGCTAGTGAAATGTCATTTTCATACACTTCTGCGAGAAAATATGTTCCAAAACAGAACAGGCGCTGTTGTTTTACTACGGAAAAGCAAGTGATTCATTTCCAGAGCGACATGTACCGTCATCTTTTCAAAGTTGGAAAGCTACAAAGATTGATTTCAAATAAATTCTGCAATAACAATGAATTTCTTTACTAAATAACCGTTAACTGAACAAGTTTTATAAATTTATTTCTTACTTATGTTTTATGATCATTTACATCAATTTTGTTCGCAACGTGATGAAGCGAAAGATTTTTTGCTTACATACTTCAAGTTGGAACATACGTCAAGTTGACTGCTAGTAGTCCATACATAAGGTGAGCCAAAAGACATCAAGATGCTCTTGTTTTTGGAAATGGGCGCCAATGTCAAATCTGTTTTGACATTTGTGAACTAGATGATGTAGAATACAAGTGAACAAGCCATGGAGCGATACACTCCCCAAGAACACGGAATAATCGTGTCTATTTTTTTCGTAACAATTCGCCTGTAGTGTAGGCGCAACTGATAGGAACAAAATCGGAGAATTTTTCTTTCCGAACGGGTACCGGACACCATTAGGCCGAATAATTCGCACAGTGGATTGTAGCCTTCTGTTTCTTTGTAGGAAAATTGTGGATAATAAAAGAAAGTGAATATAAAAAAAAATGAAATAAAAATCCGATGTGTTTTTTTTGTTTATGAGTTCTAACAGATACATATATAAACAGAGCTTCAAAACAGAAAACAACATAATTTTATGTTACTCGTTTGATTTACAAGTTGGGCAACTTATTTAAGAGTTAAAAATACAAACAATAAATTTAACGCAAATAAACGTTATTGCAATAACGCTATAATTCTTCATTTCATAAATATTAATTAGTTGTTTTGTTTGTAAATAAAAACACTTTATGAGGTTGGAATACTGTTAAAAAAATTGATCTTGATAGATCCTAAGCAAGAATTATCAGGTTGTTTTAATAAAGTTGTAAGTTGTTAAACAATAGGCAAAGTAGCAGCTACAAGATTGTAATTTGTTTTTAACAAAAACACATGTACACGCATTTCGGACTCAAGGGCTAATGATTGTAATATTTGATTTATTTACTTTTGTAAAAATAAGTAAGAATTGACATTTGACATTTCTCAATTTCAGATTAATTCCATTTGAACCGTGTAGCTCTTGATTTTTTCGGTCAATTTAATCGCCCAAATGTGCGTACAATCTGAAAGATTGTGCAAACATTTGAGCAAACCGGGTCTGTAGGAGATGTGAAAACACCAATGCATGCTCGTACTGCAGAAAATATTGCTGCTGTTCGCAATAGTGTGGCTGGAGAGCCGTCCACCTCAACTCGTCGTCGTGCCCAACAATTGCACCCCTCTCACGCTCGTCGTTTGTGAACAATATGCATAAAGACTTGTATTAACACGCTAACAAGGTGCAATTGACTCACGAACTAAAGCCTCTTGACCATTTCAGGCGTCGTTAATGGTCCGAATGGTGACGAGAAATGGCAACAGTGCATGATCAATTTTCGTCAATAAGCGGAATTGCCTCGTTTCCACTTACTAAATAAGAGTAAATGTCGAAAAACCAATGCACCCACAAAAAGTGACGGTTTGGAGCGTTTTATGGGCTGGCGGCATCATCGGGCCGTATTTTTTCCAAAATAAGGCCGGTTAGGCAGTAACTGTGAATGGTGTTCGCCATCGTGAGATGATAACGAACTTTTTATGGACCGAATTGGAAGATATGGATGTGGAAGATATGTGGTTTCAACTGTAGGCTGCCACTTGCCACACAGCTAACGAAACAATGGCTCTTCTGCGTGACAAATTCAATGGCCGTGTTATCTAACATGGTGGCGATGTCAATTGGCCGCCAAGATCATGTCATTTGACACCGTTGGACTTCTTTCTTTGGGATTATTTGAAGGGGAAGGTGTACGTACGTGTAGCGGCTTAGAACCTCAATTATGCCTCAGCGTCATCGCAAATTTGGGCCATCGGCTGGAGGTGTGCCGCCGAAGTCGCGGCGGCCATTTGGCCGATATTTTGTTCCATACATAATTGAACCATACCAATATTGTCATAATAAAAATAAATGACGATTATTTCCTAAATAATTTGTGTTTTATTCAAAATCAACATCGGCCCTTAAAATTTAACACGTATGCATTTTTTTTAGAAGAAGTAATATGAATACCGTATTAATCGAAAGGATTCACGCGATCTGATCCGATTACACACCGGGGAAAAGAGGAGTTAGTGGAATACAAGTAAAACCACCACTTAGACGGTAGCATAATGAGTACAAAAAGCTTGTCACCCAGAGCTGATTAGTATATTAAAAATGTTTAATCTGCATAATTTTTGCTTCTTTTTTTTTGGAAAATCTGCAAAAATGTGCGCCCTAAATAATTGCTTAAGAATCATAAAAATTAGTTAATAAAATTGATGTTTGCAACGTTATGCCCATTTTTCTTTTGAAATTGCACCGTTGTAGTCATACGCACTTTTTTCAAAACAACAGTATTGAAATTGTCTTTAATTGTCCTTACTCTGACTTTATATTCATTGCACATATACAACGTAGTAGAAACTTTTAAGACAACATAAGAAAATAAATTCGATAGGGATTGTACCTCAGCATATTTTGAAGTTTATGAATGCACACCTACTTATAACACATTAATGCAAATGATGCTCTTACGAGTACTCTGAAATTCTGTATAGCCGGATAATAATGTTTCTTATGGACAGTGGTGGTGGATAGGGTAATTCAAAATATATTTTCCTTAAACGATAAAGTAAATCAAGCTTTGTTTCACTACACCACGTTTACTGTTTATGACATTTTAGAAGCTGCAAGCAATTGGATTTTATATTTTCTCGTATGCGAGTAACCTGTAAACTACTCACACAAACGACATAACTATTAAAGCGCTATTGTTATACTATAAATGCGGGCTTGCACCGATTATACGCCGGTAAAAAGATGAGCTAGTGTAACACGGGTAAAACTACTGTTGGACGAAAGCAAAACACGCCCTTAACCTTCGTTTAATCTGTTTATAGACAAGCGATCTGCTTTCTATACAATTCTTCTCCAACTTCAGAACTGCAACCTTTAGCTCAGCGAAAAATCGTAGAATATCTTTCTCACTACTAGACCACTAGAAGTTTGACATATTTAGAAAATACCAACAATATGTAAGACTTTAACGTGTTTAAAACTTTATATTTAAAATTCAAGTCCATCTTTAGCAATGAGCCTTATTTTCTTGTGACTAACACAAACAATCGGTGCCCTTAACGTAAATATAACAAACCTCAAAAGTTCATTAAATGTTTAATATATCCCGGGGAACTCAATGTGGGTAAGCAAAATTTAATAAAAACATCCCAACGTCTGTCAGACCTGGCAATTTAGTCCATAGGGGCAGAAACATTAGAAAACATTAAGTAATCATCTGCTATAAATTATTTTAAAAAATCAGTTTGACGAAAAAAGGCAAGGAGAGTGTATATTTAATTTGAATTGTTTGTAAAAAATTTGGAAAAATTGATTGATAGATAATAATGATGAATAAATATTTCTTTTAGTTTTATGCAAATTCTTCTTTCTTTTGTGGGAAATCTTTACCCTTCCTAGGGGCCCCCAAACAAATTTTTATACGATGCTCCGCCAAGCCACGCTACGCCACTGTATTCAATCGTAATACTCGCCGTGCCATGAATGCTAATCAATGTATCCACAAGCCTATCTTCGGACGTGCTATGAAATATAGAGATTCGTTGCTTAACCAATATGGAATGCCTTACCAAACGGAGTTTACCTGTATATTACAATTTACAGAAGTTGTTTTGATACCTATTTGATATTATACTGAAATAATATATCTAGGTACAGCTTAAAGTATATGGATCGACTCAGAATCTATAGCTGAGTCGATTAAGCCATGTCCGTCCGTCCGTACGTAACCAGTTTTTGGTCCACACAGTAGATTGTAGCCTTCTCATATGTTTTAAAAAGATTTGTAAGCGTTTTATTGCTAGATAGTTGAAAAAATTTATTTGATTTAAAGGTTAAGACGACAAGCAAAAAAACGGACGCATTGTTTTCGTTTCTAAATAGATTTTCTGAATAGAATTTCTTAATGAACTTATATACAGATTGGAGGATACTTGGGCGTATACGTAGTTATTTGTCCGAAAACATACCAAATAATTTTGTTCTGTCGTAATGAAAAATATTTGTAAACACAGATAAAATCATATAAGAAGTCTACAATCCGCTGTGTGGATAGTTTAATACCATACCATCCCATATTTCATCGGATTTTTGGCTTGTTGATAAACTGTCTGAACACATTGTTTATGGTTCGACAAAAAACAACGTTTTTCACCTGGTTAGTGTACAGAAATGGTTTTTATATGAAAACGCCTCAAAAAATTGGGCTATATGATTATATTACCATAACCAATGATTTTGCATAACAATTTGTTCCGAAACAAAAAATGGGCGTTGCAAAAAACTTTGTACGGACGAAATAAAGACATTAGAATTGTCTTGTCCTACAACTTTGTTGTAGGGAGTAGGCGGATTTCAAAAAAGGTTTACTCTTGTTCTGCTGGGAACATCAACATACACGTGTACCAAATTGCATCATTCTAGCTCAAAATTTAAGGCCCAAAAACTGGTGACGTACGGACAGACGGACGGACATGGTTAAATCGACTCAGCTAGCGATTCTAAGTCGATCCATATACTTTGAGGTATATCTAGCTAAATTGTTTCTCTATGTTACAAACTATGTATCAAAACTAATATAGCCCCATGGATAGGGTATAAAAAACAAAATAAGGATAACAAATTCGGTCTAGTGCTTTTAACAAGTGCTACTTCAAATCTAATTGAATCTAATTAAAAACATATGAGAAGGCTACAATCCACTGTGTTCATCGTTTTATACCCTATCCCATCTCATCCTTTAAACAAATATCCTCAAAATTTCGGCTTTTTGGCAACAAAATATAGAAAATGTCATTGTAAGAACATATTTTTCAGACAGTTTATCAAAATCATTTATGGTTCGACAAAAAACATCGTTTTTCGCCTGGTTATGCTATGAACATAATGTATAGAAATGGTTTTTGTATGAAAACGCCTCCAAAAAGTGGCCGTGGGTTAAAATGACATACAGAAGAAATGTTTATATTACAAAAACCAATTATTTTGCATCAATATTTTTTTTTCGAAATATTTAAAGTTTTACAGAAAACGTTTTTTACTGAAAACGCCCCCAAAAAGTGGGCGTGGGAAAAAACTTTTTATGAACAAAATATAGAAATTAGGATGGTCTAGATATGTTGTTCAGACTTTTTTTTCAAAAACTCTTAACGGTTTGGCGTAAAACTATGTTTTTCTAAAAAGAGGGCGTGGCAGTGTAACAACAAACACGTGCACCAAATTTCATCATCCTAGCTCAAAATTTAAGGCCCAAAAACTGGTGACGTACGGAAGGAAGGACGGACAGACATGGCTAAATCGACTCAGCTATCGATTCTGATCCATATACTTTGAGGTGTACCTAGCTCAATTTTTTCTATATGTTAAAAACTATGTATCAAAACTAATATACCCCCATGGGATAGGGTATAACTAGTTGTGAAATATATAAATAAAATACCAAAGGAAAAAACAACCACCAACAAAATATTGATTACTTTACATAAGAGTGGTGGGTGCACGACTGGGTCTTACGCAACTTTCTCTTTCACAGCGAGTTGGGCTTTAGATCAAATTCCAAGTCGGTGAATAATAATGTTTTCCGTTATTGGCCAAAACTGAAAATTCCATTTGGGGGTAGTTGGGCTAAAACTAAATTGGAATTGTTGCAAACAATAATAGTAGAATATAAATAAAATTTCATTCAATTTGACCAAATACTTTGCGGGAAATTGACAATTTTCTTTATATGGCCTAAATGCGAAAATCCGTTAAATGCATATTCTCGAAAACGGGAATAACATACTCGTAACACATATAAAGTTTAATCAAAATCGTAAGATCCTTTTTCGAGAATATTGTGATTATGTATAATTTTTATATGGCAGGTACCATAAAGACAAAAAAAAGGCCTAGAATTATGACCAAAAGAACGCTGGATACGAAGTTTGAAAAACATCGGTCAAGCCGTTTAGGGTGGACAGACCATTACGGACTGACGGACCGATGAACCGAGGACCGAAGGATGGAATTCCTAAAACCCCTTTTGTAGTCCCGCTATAATCGTAATGTTATAATCAATCAAAATCTCGAAGTCGAAATTGTTCACGAAAACAATGCCATTCCCTTTGTAAGTGAAAGACAAACAGAAGCGTTCATTGGCAAAGAGATACTTTTTTGCAATTATTTATAGTTTCAGGCAAAACTTAAGATTCTACTAAATCTCAGCAGTAACCATATGCTATAATTATAGATATGCCTCACCGTAAGAGCAACCAGCTATCAGATTGATCTAATTTTTATCGAAATTTCCTGCATTACATTGTCAAATAATAATATAAGGCGATTTCTATATGACATAATTAAGGCATCAGGGCTTAGCGGCTATATTTCAGCACTTATATTGCGCAATGAGGGTGGGATTGTTTACATACACTTTACCCGCATTTGGTAAGGGTCCAGTTATATCTACCATGGATAACCATCATTGGGAAATTTCTTTCACTTTTTGTAGCTTTTTTTTTTAAATTGAATAATTGGTTTCGGCTGAAAGCCCTCATAGCTTCTGCCATAGATATAAGATTAATTGTGTAATTCATAATAATTATGATGAATAATTGGCAAGTGAATTATATTATAATTTTTAATCGAAACATTCGCAGATACTCACTTTTTGATTTATAATGAGCTTTATTTTTCTGAAGTTATGTTTGTCATTTCACTCAAATAAAACGCATGCATTTCAATATGTCGTATGTAGTATGATGAAATCTAATCTCAAATATGGTTCACCCTAACTATGGTGATTTTAATGACAGAATTTTCCAATGATTACTAATACCAACATCTCAAGTAAAATGAAATCCATACTTTTTGGAATCCTGAATTGTTGCTTAACATTGAACAGCTTTCATGTAACTCTATTCTTCTAAATCAAATCTCTGGATTGATAGATTTTCTTATAGTTCGTATATTAAATAAATTCCTTCATTACATGTTTAATGAAATATCGAAGTTAATGACAACATGAAATTTTTAGAAGATTTCAGTATTTCAAGGGAAACGCAAAATACGAGTTGAAGTGCTTACAGATAATTTTAATACAAATGAGGTTAGGAGATTAAAGAGACTACGTCAGCAAGTAATTCGTTATCAATGCAATATTAAGTGCGGATGGTTATCACATATGTATGAATGACTACATAAATAACGAAATGCATTTTTGATTTAAAGCACTGAACCGATTTGACCGTAAAATTTTACGATTTCATAAGACAGTTACTTTATGGTTGGGTGTTGTAGAACAAGGGGAGACTCTGATTGGCTTTAACTTGGCCATACCCAGTGGTTGCAACTCTGATTACACATCAAGTGCTTATTCTTAACCTCCAAGTGTTAACCATTGGGTACTGGTCTCATCCACCCGGATTTGAGTTGCTAAACGATAAGCGCGAGTGTTGACAACACGACGAAAACAGCAACACTATAAACATCCAGGTCAGAATGGCACGAAATGAATACCCGGCCTGCTGTCCCAGGCGCATTTCGACAAGCTGCTTCGACATATTCGGACAACAGGTTGTATAGAAATTTCAAATTTTAGTCAGGCCCCCTGAGCAGAGATGGTGGCGGATGAACCAAAAGGCTAACGGCAGCACTCAATCCCGTAGTGGATGGAGACGGGATATCTAATAAATTGGTGCTGGCCCTCGATGTTGGGTGTTGTGCCTTGGGTTAACTACCCAAAATGGAAAAACTAAAATGTTACGAAGCAACCAATAGCCTCGAAAAGGACTGATTTTATTGTTGACGACCAGTATCTGCACTTTGAATGTGAGAACATTAAACAGGAGAGGTGCAAGCGAACAACTAGCGGAAGCCCTAAACTGCTACAAAGCAGACAATACTGCCATCCAGAAAATACGATGGGATGGGCCGGGCCGGGCAAAAAGAGGATGTAAAACTGTGACATCTACTACGGACCGTGTTAAAGTGATCAGAAACAACGACTATTCGGATGCGGATTTGTTATAAGTGCCAGACTTAGGAAATAAGTCGCATTGTTACTATCCGCATCAAGGCCAATATCGAATATGTAAGCTTTATATGCGTTCACACCCCAACGAAAAACAATGGCAGCGATGCCAAGAAGCCGCAACTGATGTGCTAGGTTTCTCGCGCCAGAGGTGCCACTCCAGGAACGATGTTCGCAAGTTTTACCAAAGTGTAAAACGTCAAAGCCAAGGATACAAGGCTCGAACAGAATCCTGTCGAGATGAACAAGGAAATATCGTAGTTGAGACACTGCCGATGCTGAGGATATGAAAGAACCACAACATTCCGCTGTCAACCACCGACCTGAGTGAAGTGAGGATAGTAATATCTAAACTAATGCTTAATAGGGCTGCGGTAATGACGGCCTTCCCGCTGAGCTTTATAAAGCCGGCGGAGATGACTTGGTAAGTAACACCACCACTCAAAAGCCAAACCTGGTCGCAAGAAAGTATGCCTGCAGAAGGGAACCTCAGCTACGTTTGCCCTGCACTAACTACAGAGGCATAAGTCTTCTCAACATCGTCTACAAGATAATATCTGCTGGAATATGTGAACGCCTGAAAGGAAAGGAAAGTCCACAACCGATAAAATGTTCACTCTCTGGCAGATCCTGGAAAACCCCAAGATGTCCAAATCGATACCTACCACCTATTCATCGATTTCAAAGCCGTATACGTTAGCATTTATAGAGACGAACTAAACAGAGCCATGTCTGTGTAGGATGACGATAGAGAATTCTCACTGCTCCATCAGGTACGGAAACGACCTCACCGACACATTCGATGCCAAAAAAAGGTTTAGGCAAGGCGATGCGCTATCATGTGACTTCTTCAATTTGACTCATGAGAGGATTGTGCAAAACTGACGAGGCAACACCAGAGGCACAATTTTCCAAAAATCGGTACAACTACTAGCATACGCCGACGATATTGACATCATTAGTCGGACGCAGCGTGATGTTATAGCCACGTTTGCTAGTATAGACAAGGAATCGGCAAAAATGGGTTTAGCAAGACGAAGTATATGCTATCAACACGAAAGGACACAAAACATCGATGAATTGGACAGAACGTCACCATTGACAGATATAACTTTGAGGTAGTACGGGACTTTGTCTATCTCGGCTCCGCTATTAACTCTGACAACAACATCTCTTGCCAACCGCTGTTTCTTCGGGAAAAGAAGGCAATTTAGTAGTAAAGCCCTCACTCGAATCGAACTACTAAGGAGATCATATATAGTCCTACTCTACGGCGTTGAAGCATGGGCCGTCTCAAAAGCGGATGAAGAAATCCTTGGTCGATTTGAGAGGAGAATTCTTCGAAAAACCTTCGGTTCGGTTGGAGACGAAGATTCAACCAAGAACTATACGAGCTGTATAGCGACATGCCCCTGGTCAAAAAAACTCCGCATTGGACGTTTAAGATGGCTAGGACATGAAGAACGAATGGACACCAATACTCCGGCTCGCAGTCTTCGATTCTCAGCCAGACGTCGGACGCAGTAGAGGAAGACCTCGCCTTAAGTGGCGCTTACAAATAGAAACCAACCTCAACCAACTTGGTAGCCTGTCAACGCGAACGGGACCGAAGATATTTCGAAGATATTTCCTCCCGAATCGACCAGTGCGCAACTGGAGGCAGTTAGCTAAGGACCGCGCTAAATCGAGAGGCATGTTGGTTGAGGCCCAGGTTCATTCCGGACTATAGCGCCACTTAAGTAAGTAAGTAGGTCCCGTAATAACATGGCTAAAAGCAAACAAAGAAATGGCCTAGATTTATGACAAAAAAAACGCTGGATACGAAGTTGGAGAAAAACCACTTTTTTGTGTTCCGCTATCATCGTAATGTTAGAATCAATCAAAATCTCGAGGTCAAAAATTTTCATGAAAACAATATTTCTCTTTGTAAGAGAAAGTTAAAAATAAAAATACGGACTGCCAGACGTTTAAATTTGAAAACACAAAGTGAAGGCCAATCCAAGAACAGAATCGTATATGTATAAGGTGGATAACTCGCCTTTAAATAGAGTTTGGTATTCTAATTTTGTTTTCCCTACAACATCATTAAAAAATTGGGAGAAGATACATGTTTATTGACCACAAGACAATATTGTTTCATGTTTTATTTTTATTCAACTCGTTTCGTTCGGATTTCCCCCCTTACATTATATAATACTGGAAATGATTTACGAATTGTCTGCATAAGAACCTAGACCAACGAATCCTAAGAGTTCTAGCTTATTCGTAGACCTAGTTTTCCCAAGCGATTTTCTTGTTAGGGTGTTCAACATTTTCGGTAAGGGGACAACTTAAATCTGACCTCGAGCTGAGTAGGTGGCGCCCTATGTTTGACGATGCAAAGCTTCATTATATGGCATACAAAAGTATTACTCTATTAGAATAAGTTCAGTTTGCAAAATCAGCCCGGTAATATGTGGTCAAATGTATTAATTATTCATACGGAATATGCCAACAAGATATTGAGAAATTACACATGAACAACTATAGAGATTATCGACATTTTCGGAAAATACAAAAACACTTTGCATACAGTTACAATTATTGCAATTATTTTTTACAGATGAAATTTAATGAAAACTTAGTTATTAACAATTTTTACTTAAAAATCGTTGATCCGTTAATATTTTATTCAAATTAGCCTAAAAATAAATACCAAAATAAACTTTAAATATTTTAACAGGCCAAAGATAATAATAACAAGTTATGTATAGGCAAGAACCACAGAAAGCCCTCAATAAGTAAATGGCAATTTACTATAAGCCCCCGCATATATCGATACTAGGAATTGATTACCTATCAAGCATGGATATATTACCTAAGCTATGTTCAATGGAAGCGAGTACCATTTCATCCAAAACCATTGTCAAAGCCCTATTGTTATCGGTGAATGTTTTTTTTTATTCGTTGTTGCTCAAAGTTGTTCCCCAATGATTCGACAGAGGCTATTTGTTCACATTAATGCAGACGACATCGCACAAGGTTTTATCCGCAGTCCTGACTGAAGGTAATTCCTTCACACCCCAAAGATACCTCTCAAGTACAAAAGTCTTATTATACCAATCTCTCTGGAAGGAGCACTTAAGCGACTGTCATCACACCCCGCCGAAATACAAATAGGATCACAGATGTCAGATGTCAGATGCCATATAATTCCATTAATCGTTAAAATCAATTTCAAAAGGTCACCACTGTTTGCACAATTTAGTGTTCTAAATAAATAAAATGAAATGAAATATAGATATCGGAGAGAACAGCCAATGTGTTTGAAGTTTTTTTTTTCTTTTCTTTTTTTTCTGAATCGAAAGCCGCTGTTTATATATTGACTTTCCTCTTACCATGCCTAATCAGACGTTGAAAAATTCACGATGTATCTATCTGCCACGGCAGCAGCAGCGCAACAAGTCGGAGATACTCGTACACTTGGCAAACATGCGCCGCACTTTATCATCGTCATATCCTCTTGGTGGTGTTTTGTGCGGATATGACTGGTGGTGGGTGCCGGATGGCGGATGGTAGTAGATGACGGGTAGGTATCCATTTTGGTATTGTGGTGTGTAGCACGTACATACAGTAGACACACTTTTTGTAATAAGTCATTACGACCATTGGGAGTTGCTGATTAGATATGTACGCCGAACGGGTATATCTAGCAACGCGATGCTACTAAAGGCGTTTAGAAGTAAAGGCGCCACCAGGTCCCCAAACGATAAAACTCTTTATGTCTTTAAATTTAATCTAAATAGTCAGCTTGCATGACACCGCATTAACGATGACTGACAGTTCGATCGAAATCGGGAGAGTAACCCGAAACAATTGGTTGTAAAACTTTTAACACGAGCTAGATCCTGACAATGGAATACAAGTGGCAAAGCATGCAATTAGCTCCACTTGCGGAATAAAGGAATTGTGTCCCATCTGCTTGGTTGGTCCAATGTGAGAAGGGAACTAGCAAAGTGACAGTAACAAGCTATATTTGTAATGGGGTGGGTGGAGGTAGGTTGGTTTTTTTTTGCCTCGATTTTAAATAGTGAAAGAGTTTTGAATGTTTTTTTAGGTTTGTCAGAACCCTTTTAGGAAGAGTGAGGGTGTTTTTTATAGGTAAAAGGGATATGTTCTAAATTTGAACGAACACATGGAACACACATCGCTTATCAGCTGAAAGACAAGCGCACACTTTTGACAATCTCGGCCAGTATATGTGTACATAAATCGAAGGCGTCCTATACATACAGGACTTATTGTAATCGAATGGGTTTATTCATTTTAGGGAATTACTAAACGAAATCCTTATATTGGGGGAAAACGAAAATAGCAAACGTGTTTTCTTGTCGTATTTATAGCCCTTTTAAGATGTTTTTTTTTATATTTATTGTAATTCGGCCTTAAATGTCATCTGATAAGAAACTTTTGTAATACTTTTGAACAATCTACAATTTAGGGTTTCAAATTTTAATAGATAGACAACGTTTATGGTTTTGTGATAGAAAAAAATATTGCATGTCCGAGGAATGGGTTATCGTTAGATGGAAACGTTTATTAAATTTCAGACTGAATTTGATATCCTGGGAAAGGAAAACGTTGACCTCTTTTGGACGGCATTGAGGAAAATACCAGAGAATAAATATTGATGAACTCTATATAAATGCTAAGGATGAATCAGGAATACGAGCTACACTTTAACGATGATTCCGAACTGAGATTTTGAGAACCCTATCTTGACAGTTGTATAACATTGGATGTTTTTCAGATTGAAAAAAAAAAAACAAATTGGTCAACATTTTTTTAACCGATGCTAATAAGTCTTTTTGATATTCTTGGCTGAAGATATAATGCCTGAAATATGAAAAGAATATCCTGGAATAATTTACTATAGATATGATCATACGTCAGACATCAAAATAATTGCTGTTTCTGGGAAAGGTCGTAAATGTAATTTTCCTACAGGCCTTAAACCTATATACTTCAGTATGCTGTCCATTTCAAAGCAAAAAAACACCGGGTTTAGTTAAACTTGCTAATGAAAAACACATACCAGAGGAACTTGTTTCATGATACATGGGATACCCATAATTCAAAAGATTCAGACCGTTGACGGAGCCGGAAATACATGAGAGCGAATTTTTAGATTTAGTATTTGCAACAAATAACGTATTATAAGTTATATCGACAATCCGTAAAAAAATTATAAATGGTTTGAACTGAAGATGATTGTAAACTCATCCGAATACGTTATCATTAATGAAAAACTATTTAATTTTCGTGGAAAATACAGGGTGTCCGCCGGGAAGGGATACTACTTTGTTTGTTTATAATTTTTGATTAAATGAAAGAGAATGGATCTTATATTGATAAATGTTTTATTTAATGTCAGCAATTATGTATGGAATACAATATCAGATAAATGTCCTCCTCTGTTAGTCTCACAAATGCGAGCCCTTTTGAGCACATTTTTCATTACATTCTCACACACTTCACGCGGTATTTCATTAATATCATCACGAATATTTTGTTTGAGTTGCTCAAGCCTTCCTTGTTTGTTTGCATAAGCCTTGCTTTTCAGATATCCCCACAAAAGCTGTCGTGAGCAGTCAAATCAGGCGACCGTGGAGGCAAATCAACATCACCATTTCTTGAAAGATCTTTTTTGTGGAAAGAGTTCTCGCAGTAATTCCATTGTAATCCTGGCTGTATGCGATGTGGCACCGTCTTGTTGATACCACATGTTAATTTAGCCCAAAGCATGCAGTTGTGGCGTTAAAAAGTTGTCAATCATATCACGATATCGCTCCCCATTCATAGTTACCGTTACGCCGTTACCATTTTCAAAGAAGTAAGTTCCAATGATTCCTCCTTACCGAATTGCACACCAGACTGTAACTTTTAATGGATGCAAAGGTGACTGATGAATAATTTGAGGGTTTTCCATTCCCCAGAACCGACTATGATCTTTTCATGAAAATCGGGGTTGTCATGGGCTAGCTGTAACATCCTATTGGCATATGTACGGCGGCGTTAATGGTCTTGTGGAAGAAGCTCTTGTGTCAACTGAATCTTAAATGGAAACAAATGCAAATCCTTGTGCAAAATTGTGCCCAAAGTTGTTCTTTGAAGACCAAGCTCCTGAGCAGCAGTAATGTTTTCAGCCGATCTTGCAGTATGTTGTAGTCCATGCTTGGGCCTCGTCGGAAATAAAACTAAGGATCAGAAGGAATATTTTCGAGTAACCTGCGCATTCGGTGTCGGTCCGCCGGGAAATCAGCGAAGGAAGTCGCAAGTACATATAATGAGAGATAAGCTTCATTTTGTTAATCTGAACCACCTACAGACCTTCTTTCTTTGAAACCATTCACTACAATCTTAATAGTGCGTTTTGTTGGCACGTTGTTTCTCCAAAAAATTTGTTTTAACGATTAAAACACGTTGGTTTATCGAATATTTTGTTTTATAATAAATTTGCCACGTGTCTACTTTACGACTGCCAATATGAAATTTCAAGACTAATGTTTATCAAAATGGCGGCAAAACAAAGCAGTATACCTTCCCCGCGGACACCCTGTACAAGTATTACCATAACTGAATTTCTAAACCTGACAGCTAATTTAATTGTTCGCTATGATATAATTCTAAGAATAGCTTTGTTTGGATAAACAAACCATATTCCGTGATTCAGCAGAAAAAACTAAAGGCGAGCCTGCAGTTCTGAATTTGTTTCTTAAGGGGGAAACGTTAAGATTTACAATTTATTCAGTAGAAAGTGATTGTATTTGCCTTACGAAAAAAATTCTGCACGATTTTAGCGTCATACTTCGACAGTTGTTCATAAGTTTTGTCAAGGAGATCGTAGATTCAATCTTGAGTGATGATATTTCCTCAGAGGCGGATTTTCAAAATGCGTTCGCTGAAATTGAAAAATAAGATTTCCTGCTTAAGCCCGCCTGTCGTCCTGGATCGTAGTAAATGTAAGTCCTTTAGCGACCCATTCCCATCCAATTTATGGGATGATAGTAATGCCTGGTAGTGCTACTTGTTTGGATGCACCTGTCTCTTAACCGGTCAAATATTTTAGGTGCAGATACGAAACAAATAAGAAAATCTTACAAAAAGTGAAGCAAAAGTAATGTCATAATCTGAATCATTTTTGCAAATGACGTAGAATGTGATTCTTCTATGATATTTCTGACAGATAGATATTTAGGGGTACACTATGGGTACACATCTGAAGAACGCGAAATTATGGGCACTGCTCATTTAAAAAAATGTAAGCCTGTTGATTTAACTTGTGCGCGAACAATTAAGTTCTGCTGAGAGTCGCATGCAAACTGGATTCCCGAGAGATCTCGTAACAACTGGCCGCTCCCATTTTGCTTGTTCACATGGTCGAACTTGGTATCACTTGGCCATGGACATCCAATGTAGTCCACAAACATCGACGAGACAACTAACTATGCATGCGATTTGGCATCAGCAGAAGTACGTTGCGTCGAATTTCGGAGAATGGCCTGTCCAGGTTACCTTATAAATGAAGAACCATTGCATCCCCTCAATGTTAGTGAGGCTGTTATTAAATTTTTTTTTGCTACAAACACCTACATTGCGTCTTGGGTATTGTTACAGCTCACAAACGCTACAACTTTGGAGATTTTGGATTACTAATTTCTGTTTGAGGGATTTGGGGATTTAAACTGGTCTTCTTTTTTTGAAATCTCGCGTTTAGCTTGCAAGTCTTGGAACCGCACTTATGCAGAAGTGTGCATCAACTCAGGATGTTTTAATTTCACAACAGCATATAAATTTTGCGAAAAAACAGAGCCTGGCAAAATAGCAGCCAAGCATCATTATGGCATAACTTATTGAGAAAAATCCAATTTGTCTGTGGCATATCTAATCGGTGTCCAACTTAAGTACTCGGGTTTTCAAATGGTAGAAAAAAATTTACATTACGCAATTAACGATATTATCGACAAACTTGTATGACACAATAATCTGTAATCATTATACGTCTCATAGCTAAACAAACATGCTCCCGGCTCAGCGTTCATGCAACCCTGTCAGGCAAGCATTAGTCAATTGCTTTTTCCAATTAAACGAAATTGTTTTTAATCATTCCATGATTGACAATCTTGAGAGATTAGTATTTTCCCGCTAAAGCTCGTTCACATCGCACGAGCATTCATTTTCTTCAAGACTTTTGATTTGAGTAACTAGAAGCTGTGTGCTTCAATTCTGAGATAATTATGAGTGACTTCTGTTGTTGGATGCATTTTGCGATGTACATTGATCAATTGTGTTACCTTTATTCGCCACCCTATTATCCTTAAAGGTTTCAATTTACAAATTTAGAAGAAGAAATTCAAAGAGATGGTAATCAAGTAGAATTAAGTTAAAGCTCTTACAATTTATTATGAAAATAGTTATTGCATCAGTACGTCATATTAATTATAAGCAGGATGCAAAAACAAAAAGGGTTTGTCCTACAACACAACCCTATGAATTTATATTAAATGAATTTAAAAAATGGTTAGAAATTACCAATACGGTTGCGGTTATTACCAGTTTATTCTAGCGCTGTTGGTTTTGCTGTTGATGTGTGGTTAGCCATACTACACACTACGTAATGTTAAGTTTTTGGAATTCTTGTTTTGTTTGGCAATTGAGTTTTATTAAACAAGAATAATTGCATGTCTGAATTTGTTTTTTTTTTAAATACTTGATATAAAAATACTTTTACAAACAAAGCAGACATTACTGCCATCCAGGAAATACGATGGGACGGTCTGGGCAAAAAGGGGATCAACAACTGTGACATATACTAAGGACCGTGTTAAAGTGAGCTGAAACAGCGACTATTCGGATGCGAATTTGTTATGACTGCCAGACTTAGACAAGAAGTCTTATGTTCCCAAGATATTAGCGAACGCATTGCAACGATCCGCATCAAGGCCAAATTCGCCAACATAAGCCTTATATGCGCTCACGCCCCAACGGAGGAAAAAGATTATATAGCTACGGATTGATTCTATGAGCTCCTTGACAAAACTTATGAGCGAATACCGAAGTACGATGTTAAGGTCGTGCTGGGAGATTTTAACGCAGAGGTAAGAAGAGAAGACATATTTAGCAGAATTGTGGAAAAACACAGCCAACACGACAACAAGTCTGGTAAAATAATTAGGCTAATTGACTTCGCTACGGTCCGAAATACCACTATAGCCAGCACACGGTTTCCGCACCTCGATATCCATTAGGGGACAGAGCGGTCACCAGATCAACGAGCGGTCAACCAAACTGATCACATTGCGATAGACAAGAAGCACGCATCCAGTATTTTGGATGTACCAACATTCTGAGGAGCTAACATCGATTCACACCACTACCTTTTTGCAGCCAAGGTAAGAATGCCGATATCCACCACGCCATAACAATCCAGAAATACTCTGAAAAAAAAATGTTGAAAGATTTCAATCACAAGATACCGCCAAGTCATTCGCGCAACGCGTATCGCTTAACCTCTCGATTAACACCATACCACCAGCATTGAATGTCGAAGAACAATGGCAACGATGCCAACAAGCCAATAGACCAGCCGCAACTGATGTTCTAGGTTTCTCGCGCCCACCAACAAGAAACCAATGGTTTGATGAGGAATGCCGACATATGTTCGCATATACGGAGCTATGTCTAGTTTTGGTATACATACATAACTCATCCATTTGTGTATGATCACGATGGATAATTTTCGCTGCTCCATCAGGGTCGGAAGCGGCCTCATTCAAGACCAAAAAAGGATTAAGGCAAGGCGATGCGCTGTCATATGACTTCCTTAATTTTGTTCTTGAGAGGATTGTTCGAAAATCCCGATGCAACACCATGAGGCACAAACAACAAAAGCGGTGCAATTACTAGCATACGCCGACGATATTGACATCATTGGTAGGACCCTACGTGGTGTCATAGCCACGTTTGCTAGTATAGAGAAGGAAGTGGACGAAATGGGTTTAGCAGTATATGCTGTCAGCACGAAAGGACACACAACATCGACGAATTGGACAGAACGTCACCATTGACAGATATCACCTGCGATGCCTGAAAACAGATTGAATTTATCTGAAAAGAGTTAAGAAATATAAAAAGGATTAATACGACCTAATTAGCAAGTACCCAAAAAGATTTCGCATTATGAAAATGACTTCACCCAGAAAAGGACAACTCTACGCATAGGATCCAAGTTCCAAGTGATATCGCAACAGACCAAATTGTAATATCGAATTACTGACAGTCATATTGTCATAAACGAAATAAGAACCCCACATGAATTTAAACTATGCGATGCCGAAGTAATTGAAATTTTTGAGAAAATACTTCTTCCAAGAATAAGGAGAAGACAACAAAGAAAATAGGTTCCCACATTCTGTTTTCCACTTTACACCAAGTTCCAAGTTGCAATTGTTCCTATTGGCCCTCCCTCTTTTCCGCGATTTATGGGAAAATTGATTAATTATGCCATTCTGCGGAGCTTCGTGGGATATGTTCTTTGAAAAACATGTCCTTACCAACTGTATCTGTCACAGAACATGTTGCATGAGAAAATACTTTCCGAGCGTTAGAAAAAAGGAAGAGATGGATAGCAAACATTTTGGCTCTAATGGAGACATACTCCATGGGTGGCGTTTTTAATGACTCCGGGGGATCACTATTGGTTTTGCTTATTTTTAATCGCAGAATATTGAACGAAAGTTGGTGTATACTTATGGTCGACTAAACACGGAACTTCATTTGTATTTCATTGAATTAAGGGTTCATGTATTTTGGCTTCGAATGAACACGCAACCTTTCACTCAACAGGCAAACATATTACCACTACACTGCGGGTAATATACAAACAATTAATAAACGGGAGGACAATTAATTTCGAATATAAATGAGATTCGGAACTAAATACAGAGTAGAGCCCAAATCCTATATTTTACCATTAACATAGCGAATTATGAGCTAGTTAGCTTATTATTGGAGTCTGACGACAGGTCTTCCAATTGATCCAATGTGTCATTGATGTTGAGACAGGATACACCGATCAATTATTAACACATGTCGTTTAAGCTTCTTAGCTTTCAATTACAATCAATTTTATGGTAACGTTCATCGTTGGGAGTGAACGCGTTGTGAATCCATGGAGTTATAAGACGATATATGAGCCACTGAAATGATTTGAGTCATTTTTTAAATAAAAACTGAAAATCGAGAAGTATAACACAATTAGTGACACTTTTGCATCGAAAAAAAATATTTTTATTTGTCATGATGGTGACGAATGCCTCATATTAAGGTTTGCTTTCCAATAATCTATGGGCCAGATGGTTTGTATTACTAAAGTATTCCAGAATAGCGAAAAGCGTTTCGGAACGGAATAAAGAGTAATACCCCAGACAAATAAAGATTCACATTTTTAGCATGAACTAGGCTATAGGTCACGATGAAGTGAAACCACTTGTAAAATCTATTAAAAGTGGTTTCTTGTATATTACAAGAACTCCAAAAAACCCTGGATGACCTAAACAATTTTTAAGGACTTGTTTCATACCCTGTTTGTTACGAAAGTACCCATTTTCCTTGCCCACAATGGCAAACCAATTATGGCTTCGTGTTTTTTGACATTGGCAGCAGCTTTCCTTTAGAATGTTACGACGATCAGACTATGGATCGTCATGCCATCTGCCTCAACAAACTTTTTTTATGGAAAAAAAATTGTTGATATCATTAGCTGGATCTAGAAAATTTAAGTCTTTGCCACAGATAGCTATTGTAACATGTTTAGGGTAGGTATTAATAAAAAAAAACTTTTTTCCGACATTGGAGAAGCAATTAAGGAACAATACAGATGCTACTGTCATTCCAAAATGTTAGAAATCAACCTCTTGTGTGTAGAATGACGATTTGAGGATAAAAACAAAAAATATCTGTTAGTATTCACAAAAACAAAAGGTCTAATGTATCCAAGTTAACCGCCGAGGATGTTATTGATCACTTGAACCGTATGAATATAAGAGTTAAGATTAATACGCAGATCATATATCCATTAATATATACAAAAACGTAGACTGACCTCAACTACAAACAAAAACCACTGTCTTTTTGGGATGCTGTGCACCTATTCAAAAAAGTATCTGAATGGTTTCCCATTTAGATAATGGTTGCAGAAAATAGATCACTAACTGATCTAAAAATATTGCCTCGAAAAGCATAACCTAACCTCCTCTACATTGCAAATGCAGCAATTACACAAGAATACATACCAAGACAGTGGAAAGTTGCGGAAGTGATTATGGTTCTCAAACCAGGAAAATCACCAAATGAAATAAAATCTTACAGACCTATTTCACTTCTTCCAATAATTTCAAAAGTTTTTGAAATGATGCTAATCGGTCGCTTACACCCCATTGTTGATCAGAAACGCCATTTACCTGACCACCAATTTGGGTTAAGAAGTAAACATTCGACTGTGGACCAAGTTCATCAAAGTACTGATGTAATTGAGAAAACTTTGAAGAAAAGAAAATTTGCTCAGCCGCATTTCTTGACGTGTCGCAAGTTTTTGACAAGGTTTGGCTACAAACTAATACAAGTTCTGCCTGAAAAATTATATAAAATCCTTGTGAAACTTGGAAACGAATATTCGGAGTTCAAAGAGATGTTGGCAGGGGTACCCCAAAGAAGCGTTCTTGGACCACTCTTGTACCTCCTATTTACACGTGATATTTCGCAAACAAACGATATAATTGTTTGCTGACGATACAGCTATACTAGCAGTTGGCACAACAACAGAGGAAACAAATATGAAATTACAAAACGCTCTTAACGAGGTTAATGAATGGAGAAAATCCTGGCGGATTGCACTTAGCGAGAGCAAATCGATTCATGTAGATTTTTCGTATAAACGGCCAAACAATTTGCCAGTATTGCTTAATACGATTCGAGTCAATTTTGCAAATGAAGCTACATATCTCGGAATGACACTCGATGCAAAATTAAAATTTAAGTCGCATGTAAAAAAAATGCGAAGAACTTAAAAATGAATACAGCGAACTGTACTGGTTACTCGGAAAATATTCGAAGCTTAACCTTGATAACAAGCTGCTTTTATGCAAGCAAGTGCTAAGGCCGGTCTGGACATATGGTATACAACTATGGGGTTGTACCAGTGAAACGAATTTACATTCTTCAAACTTTTGAAAACAAAATGTTAAGATCATTCGTCAATGCGCCTTGGTATATAAGGAATGAAGATCTACGCAGAGATCTGGGTATTCCCGCGGTTAAAGATGAAACGAAAAATTTTGCACGCAAACACAAAAAAACGTTACCACAACAGACCTCCAAATTCTTGACGAAACAATTTTTTTGCGGCGTCATCAAGGAACTAAGCCCTTAGATTTGGCCCAATAATAGTAAACCGCAATATAAATTGCGGAAAAAGCAGGAATTCTCAAAGGAAAGTTACCTGCCAAACATTCATTAGTCGTAATAAAGAAATTGCTTGATAAGTCGCATACTTAGTTGCAATACAAATACAAAAAGGGTGGTAGGTAGTTTAGTGGGTTAAAGTCTCACACCACTTTGAGCACGTGCTCATCGTCTCTATCTAGGTTTCCACCAGCCCACGAAAAAAAAACTAACTGATATCAATTAAAAAAAATAAGGCTTACAAGTTTAACACAGATTGACTATGTATTTGAACAAAGAGCTGAAACCCTACCTGCACATGAATATCTATACTTATAATAAAAATAAACCTCCATAACCAGGATTAATTCCAAAAGATTTACGAAGCCAGTGATAAGTTTAGCTTAAATAAAACATAAATCCCTTACCTTGATCCGATACCCTTGGGCAATCCAATTGAGCATCTCATACCTACATAAAGTAATTTCAAATTTTCTTCATGAAATATACAATTTATCCCAGCGGAACTCCCCAACAGTACTGCGTATCCGCAATTATTTCACAAATGTTGCCTTTCCTTACGTTTGGTGAACAATATGGAAGCAACATTGCACATCCGACAAATGAATCAATCGACATTGTGTGCCAAGCATCATTTCCCGGGAAAAATCCTCATCATCCCCCAGATATCCAAAGGAAGAGAGAGCGAGAGCGATTCACAAACATCCCGGGATTTCTCCACCACCCATTCGGGTGTCGTCGTCAGAATTCAAGAGTTAATGTCAATGCCCTATACAATTGGCAATTTCTCACTTATTTCGCATAACGATGCAAATATGAAACAATTTATTTAAAGGAGCCACAAAAAGGATATAATTTTACACATAATCGTGTGTGCATATATACCTGTAGAAACGTGTCAACAAGTAGTATACCCTCAGGGTTGTTATTGATTTATATACTCCTGCCTTATTATATTTCACAGGATGACCGTAGTTATTTATAGTTTTTTTTTAACTTGCTTAGTCGGCGTTTATTTTATATGTGCACTCATTTTACAACCCACTAAATATTAGATTTAAGTCGATTACATCAAACCGCAACTATACCTACGCTCAAATAGGCCGCATACAATTAAGGTCGAAGCCGGAGTCAAATACCTGAAAATTAGGCAATTATATCCCGGTTTATGGATTTGTTTCCTTCAACCAAATAAAAGCCAAACAACTAATGCCGATCTCTGCCTTCACCCCTCTGTAAATTTGAATATTCAAGGCCGTAGATGCTTTCCATTTGATAATTACTTCAAAGTCATTGAATTTTACGCATTCACCTAGTCTATTCAGTTTTACTGTTTGTTCGTCCTTATACTCGACGTACGTGTCTATAAGTAGAAGAAGCAGGATATTAAAATCCTCGCAACAAACGCTGACGATGTATTCATTTCGAAAACTGTGAGAAGAAAATTTATTCACTTCTGTCTTCTTCTCAAAAATTGTATGAAGTGAGAATATTTTGCCATCCATATGTATCTGCGTTGTGTATATATGTACAAAATACAACCTGTGTGCCAAAGGACGATCTTCGCATGCTCCATTTAAGTCAGAGTCTCTTAACTTTTATAAATAAACTGCTATCAGCCACCCGCAACCCGTCGTAACGGCTCGCATGCTCACCCCATCGACACCCTGTCGCACTCATCGTATCTTGTATGTATGTGTGGGTTTGTGTGATTTCAAGCTCAACCGAGCAAAAGAGAATAATAACCCGAAAATCTAATAGATTCAGTGAGATGTTCATCGTTCAGGTGCGGCGCGAGTGATGAATTGTATTTGTATCTATGCCCATTGCAAAAACAACAAAATACCGGAGTCCTACATAACATTTTTAGTCTGTGAAAACAAAACGAACTGACTGGGAAAATGCCGGAAAAACTTTAAGTTTTGTGTAAAATTTCATATCCAACCATATGTATCCTTTAACGGTATACACACCTGAATGCTATATAGAAACAGAAAGGATGTCGAACAGCCAAGTGGAAGGCTGGCTGTGTTCCTTTCAGAAGTAAGCCGCATTGATTCGACCCAAGTTTTTCTTTTCTTCCTTTTTCCCACTTTTTTTCGCTATTTCCATTTTCCGTTTATTTTAATACTAAAAGGATATTTTCTCTCTGCTGCTTCTTATCCTTGTATATATGTATAACGGCTCACATATATCCAACAAAAACAGCAGTAGCGGAACACAGCGCACAGAGTACCAGATGAAAGCTTATATAACTTTTTATCGTATGAAATTATGTTGGTTGGTTTGTGTGTTCCTTTTTTTTTCTATTTCACTTTTTCTGTTGGTTTAGGATTTTTTTTTCTGTTGTTTTTAAATAAAGTCACACGTCAATTAGTGTTGTCCTATATTCTGCATGCAAATACGTCACAGAATTTACCTTTTATCGAGTGGATTTGATGAATTTCATAAATTTCACGGATGTTTATTCACTTTTTTTCTGACTCACGTTTGACAAGGTTAGGTTATATGGAAGTCGCGAGTATCTATGCATAAGTATGGAAGAATTTTCAAACAGTATTTATGTATAGATTTATCAACAATTCACAGCTAAACCGCACATAGATTTATCGAGTTTTAATTTTTGTTATCTTGAAGTACTTTGAAGCCTGCACGGGAATGTAAATAACAACACTGTTATGCAGGAATGTTATTAAAAAAAATAGAATACGAAAATAATAAGGAAACTGGCTCAGAGTTTTGACAATTGCATTTTTCTCTTTATTCCGAAAAAGGACACTTGCCAACAATCGCAATTGCTCGCTCGCACTACAGGCACAGGGTTACAGATCCAATCACACAATGTGGTAGTTGTTGGATGGATGGTAGCTAATGTTAACTAGTTGCTGCCAGTGCCACCCTTGAAAGAGACGATGGTGTTCTCTTTTCAAATGACGAATCTTTTGCTGGAGTAGTGCTTAGGAATAGGATTTGCTCAAAGTGTTGCCAGATTTAATTTCGGTATTTTGCTTTTATTTTAAAAATGCAGCTCATGAATACTGAATACTGAGTGAGGTTAAATAAATTTGAACTAAATAAATTTTTCAGTATAGTCTAGTTAACTGGTACAAGTCGTGAGAAGGCTTGGAAAAATAAGCAAGTTGTGTTTGCGCGAATGGGTCAGACGTACTTGCTACTTATACGATGCACTTTTAAGTTTTCATAGTTTGGTCAAAATTCAAAAAGACACTTAAATAAAAGACACTTAAATAAAGGCATTGTAAAAATCTTATTATTTTATATCATTTCACTACTTAATATTTTTTTTAAATAGGCAAAGGTTATCAAGTCATACAGATGACGCACTGCATGCAAGAAACATTGTTCTATGGCGGGTCGCACTGGCACAGCCCGTTATATGTTTGGATCTCGTTTCTCATGTGTTCACGTGCACACCGCCAGCCCGTAACATGAAGCTGATGAGCAATAGTTTCTGTTTGTTGTTCTCAATGCGTCATCTGTATGACTTTATAATTTTTGATATAGGCGAGCAACCACCGAACTTTTATGATTTTTATTTCTTGGCTGGAATTGAAAGTACAAACTTCGATTCAACAGGCAAGCACATTACTTCTACACAGTAGGATCCACCCATACAAATTGTTTGTTCTATATGAATAGGTATACAATTTTGTTCTAAATTTAACCAAAATTGAGAAATTTAGATTAGATTTAGCCAAAAACGGACGTTCCCATAATCGTTATGTTAGGATTTACTTGATGAAACCAATAATTGCCCTTGTTAAACAACAAGCTATCGCTATACATACAAGTACCTACGTGTGGGTTTAAACGACTGGAGATCACTGATTTAGTAAAAAAATATAAATCAAAATAACATGTGATTTTCAGTATTAAAACTGATTGAAAAAATTATAGCGCTTTAGATACGCCGTAAGATCATATTAAAAGTATGATCCTGCGAAATTGAAAGATTCAGCATACAGTTAGCAAATTTTTTTAACCCACTTTATTACATTTTCACTAATCCACTTTTTGGCTTTGCAGATTCAACATTCAGAAACATACTTGTATCAAATATAAGTGAGGCTACATCCCGGAATGAACCTGCGCCTCAACCAACGACGCACTACAATAAGTCCGATTGAGGTCCGTTTCTACTTGCGCGCCACTTAAGGCGAGGTCTTTCTCTACTGCGTTCTAGGTTATAAGATTATAAGGTACTGCCAGAAATTTCACTTTGATTAACAAGGGTTTCCACTTTTCGGATTTGACTTATTTTCAGCGTCCACCAAGATGGCGCTCTGTTCACTTACAAAAAGCTAGTCTTGTAGTGTCCAAGAATGCGCTTTGAAGTAAACATCGTCTCAAGTGAGACGAGGACTATTGATAATCAGTCTGTTTTGAATGTTCAGTACATTGGGTTTTGTATGTCCATAACTGCTTGCTTTTGCAAACGGACATTAGCCTAATGAATGTGGATGACATGTTTTTGCACCAGGGTGGAGCTATGGTACGTGCAATAACCCCCGCGGAACTAAGCCGCCATGCGCTCTATTCAAGTTTAAATATGAGTGGGAAGGCATGCTGCCCCCTGCAACCACCTTGATCCGGCTCATTGTTGGGTTTGGATTGCGTGCGAGTTTGAATGCATGCAAAGGAAATAAGCCCCACAATCAAAAGGCATTAACAGTAGCAGGACTTATTTCGATTTTCTCAAAGAAATAAATTGCGTATGCCAGGGTGTTTAGACTGAAGGACTGGAAGTACCGTGACCAGAATCGATGAGATTGTAAGGTTGACATCCCTGAAATCAATTTAATCAGACCCTACAACATGATAATGGTCGCCATTGAAGACTACGATATTCGATCATCTTCACATCCCGTAATAATATGAAATAACTGGCATTAACCTGGAACCTAGCTTCATTTGTGTGCACAATTTTATTATCTTTGCCAAAAAGAAGAGGATATCCTGTTTAACGTCGAGTGCGAATGACAAATTTGAAAAGCTTTTTTTGACTGTAGGTACTCTTGGATGTCTGTCAGACTTTCGCAAGACGTGGAGCAGTGAAAAAACTTAGGTGTTATCACTTTAGCAATCCAACGCAATAACCATTAAGCCACTACTCCTATTCTTGTGTCCGAAAGTAAAAAATAAACTGATTAATCAATAATTCTTCTGTCCGACGTTGAAGAAAAGCAACGAATTAAACGGGATCCAGCTTGGTTTGTCAGAAATTCAAAGTATTTAGGTATCCAGGATCTTTAGTTGGCTATTTTCATGTCTCAAACGACAGATTTACCTGCACTAGACAAGTAGTACCACTGACTTGAATGGCCGCCTTTAACATCTCACTAAAGTTGATTATAATACCAGGTGACCAGGAACATATTTCATTCAAGATATGTCAACTCTAATCGCTTAAGCCGTCTTCGAAAAAATCACATTTTCAGATTTGGGCATACCTTTAAGTTTTGCATGTCAAAAAACTGATAAGAGTGCAAGAAAGACATCCTCATCCAGTCAGCGAAAAGATAACCCTCCTTCCCAGTATAGAAGTTGTCAACGTATCAATACAAAATCCATCGAACTTCCGGTTCTGATGGAGTATGCGAATCTATGACTCTACGAGTTTTGGTGTCCGTTCGCTCTATATGTCTTAGCCATCTTCAACGTGCGATGCGGAAATTCGACTTAGTCTATGTAGCTGTAAAGCTCGTAAATTTTTTGGTTGAACCGACGAATATTAAATTTTATATAAATTCATCTAGGTGTTTAGCCCTCGAACTATAATGTGGCAGCCAGACATTGTTCGAAATACAAAAATGTCTGACTGGGGTCCTTTCGTTATAGTCGTTTTCCCGAAAATCTAGTTCATGTAAAGTAATTATAAGAAAAAAATGATTAAAACTAGTCAAGCTAACTCAACAAAAATGGCATCTAGGTATGAACCAAAAGACATATTATAGAATTCCTCTTACGGGACAAATTTTTAGAATACGCTTTAAGTTTTTTTATTCTTAATACAAAGGGGACTATCACTTTTCTACATCCACAAGTAACTATAAAATGTCACCGAAATATTACTCAATTTAATAAATCATACTTTTTTTGTTTTGTTTTAAATTAAAATAATCTATTTATAACTGAACCTGTAGCTCATACAGAATTTTGAATTTTGAAGATTTTTATTTAAGATAGATATTCCTTTGGAAATAAAATAATATATAATAAATGTTTGCTTTAAGACAAAGGGACCAATTGAATATAAATATTATACATTCTAAGCAAAACACATCCATTATTAAAATTTGTTTATTTTGAGTCCAATTTTCTGTATGCAGATATTTTTTTTTAAAAAGAATTTCAATGGCCCATTTTTTGGAAGCAATTCTTTTTTGAATTGTGAACAACAGTGCATCAAATTTGGCAAACAAAGAAATATTTATCGAGTATATTATTATTTAAAATATACGCTTTTGAAATCACCATCAAAACAGTTTCTAAATACCGAGCTTCGATAATGAAGCATAAAAGCCAAAAGAAATTATCGGTCAAAAATAGCAGAAAAAGGACACATTAGGTATTCTTTGACTTAATGCAAACCATTTTGTCATTTGTTGAGAATAACAGATTATGTTGATATGTAAAATACAAAATTGTTCCAGAATGCACACGCATTTATCGCTTTGTTATGACATTAAATCCAGTTTTAATTGGACCACACCTAATATTGTCGATATAAACTACTCTAAGCAATACAATTGTAAACCCGTTTGCTACTATCAGTTTGAAGTGTACAAGTTCATTTATTTGAATAAAATGGAAAATAAAAACAAAAACATATTACGTAATGACTGACAAATCGATTTTCACAAAAGTCATAACAGACGTGTTTTTCTAATCACGCAAGGAAGTGGACGAATAAATGAATTCAGGAGGAATAACCCTTAGACATGATAACAAAAATTGTGCTACTTGATTTCATATTTATTTTATGTTATCGATAACTTCTAAAAAAACGGAAGCGGTTAGGGGGAAATTTGCGTATTGACGCTTATTAAATGTCATTACCGCAAACGTAAACAGCTGTGAAATTCGTCGCCCTAGTGACACAAAAGGTGCCGTGAGACAAGGTCAAGCATCATAAGGCCAACTTTTTAAATTTGGCCTTATGTCGCCTTATAAAAGTGACATAAGACCAAATTCTAGCATTTGGCATTATTAGGCATCGATGAAGCGACATTTGACTAATTTAGAAAACTGATTTAAAGCCAAATGGAGCTCAAATTAAATTGTATAGACTCTATCAGGGAAGCAAGTATAAATAATATGGAATTGAAAGTGCCATAGAGTCATGTTGGCCTTTTGACGCTTCTGGATATTATTCCAGAAAATCAGTGTTTGTAAACTTACGATCTATGAAAGGGAAAGTGACAATGCGTTCTGCATGTGGAATGCAATGAATGATAAGCATGGAACCTCGGAATGTTTGGAATGGCTGCATTGGCTCTCCGATCACATGAAAATAGTAACCTATTAAAAAAAACACCTTGCACCCGTTGATCTATCCTGTGATAAGCTAAGGATATGTAAATGAACAGATATACAAAAAAAACGAGAGCAATAGGAGAAGATACATTTTTGAAAGATGAGCTTTAAGTATTTAAGAACCTTGAGACTCACTTATACCTTTCAATCGCTGCTGGTATAAATACCATGGCATTTGTGCCGCACCATGCTGTTGGCTTGGCATAAGCGTGGTATTTCCTGATACATAGGTGGTACATCCGCATACTATGTCAAAGGCTTAGCTCATAAACAGTAGGTTAATAGATGAGTAATATATAAAAGTAAACTGTCATAAAAGTGCTTACACTAAGCTTAGTATGACAGCTAGACCTTTAACGTCTAGTCGTACAATGGGAAGAACAACAGATGTCATGTGATTTGGCTGTCAATTTGTTAGAAATCTATATATATCTAATCCGTTTTCAGCCAAAATAAAGAAGAAGTTACAAAGACGATAAAACTAAAAACTAAATGGCAACATACTTTTCTGACGACATTTTCAATAAATTCAAAGCCTTAATACTTGTAGAGTAGCAAAAGGATTTGCGAAAGTTGTGCAGTTTATGAGGCGAGGAATACGAAAAAAAAGTAAAATTAGGAATAAGTCACTTACTTTCAAAAAGTGTAATGGGGTAGCTCCATTCGTATTACAGTTATAGCTATCATGGAAAAGCATCATTGGACTAATGACTAATGACATATTGGAGAAAACGAGGATGTAAAAATCATCATTGGAACGAATGTGTTTCAATTGGGTGGAATGACAAACATTACTTCAGAAAAATAAATCTTGATCATTGAAAAACAAATATGGTTTTCTGCGAAAACTGTTGAAAAATAAAAGATTTTTAGAATCTTGGAGAATTTTGCAAATTTATAATTGAACGAGCTCGAATGATTCAATTTATAAAAACGGCGCAAAAAAGAAAAAAAATCCAATGATTCAATGATAGCTATAACTGAACCCTTAGCTAACGACAATGGAAAATGAAGCAAATAAATAGATCCGATCGGTTAATTTTTTTTTTTTTAATTAAGTGAAAGTTATGTTCGCATATTGTCCATATGCTTTGTAGACTCACTTATTTATTTTCAAAAAAGCGAGTCGAAAGTTAATTGTTACAAAAATAGAATAACGAAAATCGAATTATAAAAATCGATTGATATTAAGCTTGCTAAACATATTTCTTGGCCTCAGTGAACCTTTTTATTAAACGCATTTATTATTATTTATTTTAAATGTGATAAAAAACGACCACAGAAATAGTCAAAAAGAAATTAATAACTATGGCTTTCCATCTAAGGATACCTCCAACAATTCAAATATTCGATTAATCGAAATAATTAACTTTTCTAATATATTTTTTCAATGACTGAAACATCAAACTTTTTCAACTTCTATGAAATAGGTTGAATTTATTTCACACGTTTTGCGAGAAAACATTGCCATTGGTGTTTTGTTATCCATAAAATATTTTCCAGTCGGCAGTTATCCGGATTATAATTTTGGATAATAAAGAAATAAATGTTAAAGAAACAGAAAATTATCACTTTGGCACACATGTTATTTAAACAATTTTCAGGATAAAAAATGTGATCGAACGATGTAAATGCTAAAAAAATATCTTATTAGTAAAGGGTTTTTCAATTAGAGCGCTACAAAAGTTTTTTTTTAATTAAAACAAAATCGGTTTTGGATATCAATGAAATTCTTTAATCCTGTGAAAGAACGTTCGATGCCATTATGTATGGAACTCGATTTCTTTTGCATGTCCACCACGGGTACGCGTCCAGACGCTGAACCCATTTTTCGACGGTTTTCAAGCATAAATCGGCCGATACTGCTGCAATTTTACGTTCGATATTCGTACGAAGTTCATCAATCTTCGCTGGCTTGTTGGCATAGACCATAGACTTGACGTAGCCCCACAGGAAATAGTCTAACGCACGACCGAGGCGGCAAAGTGACTGAACCATTTCGTGAGATAACACGTTCTCCAAACTTGTTTTCCAATAAATTGATTGTGGCATTCGCTGTGTGGCTTGTGGCGCCGTCCTGTTGGACACACATGTCCTCCAAGTCCATACCATCCAATTGGGGCCAAAAATATTCGGTTATCATTAAACGGTAGCGATTCCCATTCACAGTAACGTGCCGGTCTTGATCATCACGGAATAAGTACGGCCCCAATGAGGCCGCCGGCCCATAAACCACACCAAACCGTAATTTTTTCGGGATGCAATGATGACTCATGGAGTACGTGTGGATTGCTGCCTGACCAATACCGCATATTTCGTTTATTGACGAAGCCATTCAGCCAGAAATGAGCCTCATCGCTGATGATTTTTCGATGAAAATCCGAATCATTTTCAAGTTGTTTCTCAGCCCAATTCACGAACATACGACGCTTCTGGTGGTCAAGCGGCTTCAGTTCTTGTGTCAATTTAATTTTGTAAGGATGTAGGCCAAGATTTTCTCGCGAAATTCGCCACAACGACGTCACAGAGATGCCCAACGCTTGAGAACGACGTGTGAGAGACACATTTGGGCTTTCTTCAACTGAAGCCTCAGCGGCAGCAATATTCTCGACACTACGGGCCAGTGAGACACACGGGAACATTTTGTACTGTGCCTGTGGACTAAATTTTTCCACTAGACGCTCAATTGTTGATCTGCTAGGACGATTATGACGACCATAAATTGGACGTAGCTCTCTTAACGTTGAGGCCACTGACTCCGAATTTCGGTTGTAAATTTTAATAATTTCGACTCCTTGTTGGATCGTATATCTTTCCGTCATGTCAAAAGAGCGTCGTTTGCTGTCCCTGTCGCTCAACTTTTGTAGCGTCCCTGTTGAAAAACCCGATAGGTGCGGTAATTATTCCTGGGAAGAACAAAAAAAAAACATTGTTTTAGAAGCCAAAATGCTTAAATAGAAAGATCGACAGGTGATGTGTGCTTTCACTAAGGCACCTGTTCCTTTTCCCAGGAGGCAGCGGATAAGTTCCCAATATGGTGTTAATAGACGGGCTCAGTGGCGAATTTAATTTTTTGCACCCAACCTTAATCAAAACCATACCTTTTGAGAAATAAAAAGAATATGGTTTTCTAGTTTCAATTTATTATCCATACGCATAAACGTTTTTATATTTGTGTAGGAAGGGAGCATGATCTTACAAATGAGAACGGGTAGCAAGCCCTCTCGTTACACATTGGTACAGAATTTGTTTCAATGCGTTCTTCCTGGTGAGTTCGGTATTCGGTATGAGTTCGGGATGGTATTAGAACAAAGTATCGGTACAAACAATCAGTAATCAACCGGTACGTATCGCATGTGTCATGTCATCTGCAAAAAGTTATATTAATGAAAACTTTTTCGAAGTTAAAGAATATATGTATACCGAAAAGTAAGGTAACACAGGTGGTATCGGTATTTTCTCTATAAGGTAAGACATTCAGAGAGCGGCCAACTGTCCATTAATAATTACACAAGCCATTTGAATTTATTTGCTAATGCAAACGCAGCTCTTTTTTTCAAATAGCCTTACCCCTCCTACCCATTATTGTTTGCAGTTCAAAATTAAAAATGTCTCAATATAAAAATAGGCATATACTTGCGTACAACAAGTGGATTTAAGGGTGCGTTAACGAAAATCAAAAATATCTCTCAAGTTTACATTCAACCCCACAGCATTCATATATATCCTATATCAAAATAAATAAAAAAAAATAAAAAAAGTAACCGGTTCTGTCTTTTTTGTTCGCTCACATTGACACAAATTCCTGAGATACCCAGAAAGCCTCGTTGTACTGGCAACTCCACATTCAATACATTTTACCGATAAACCAAATACATAAGAGAAGAGTAAATATTTCCATGCTTACCCTGTAGCTCACTCTCTCGCAAGAGATATCTACTGCTGGTGTCCCCGTGGTTAACGTTGTTGTTATTATATTTATGATGTTGTTGTTATTGTTGGTATTGTTACGTATCCTGAATTTTTAATTTGACCACATACAAGTAAGTTTTCCTTCTGATTGTTCACTTTTCTACATAGCGAGTTACGTTACCCAAAACAGAAAGGGCCAGTTACAACGAACCAAAAAGCAGCAACTTTTACGCAAATACAAACTATTTTCGTATCAAGTAACAACCCCACGATAAGATTGTATCTCACTCTCTCTCACTCTCAGCACAACGATTCTTTCATTTTATTTAATTTATTTTTTATCAATATAGGTACTCTCCGATAGTAAATAAATGTTTACACCCGAAGAAGGTTTTTCCTTCAACAAAAAAAAATGACAATTCGAAATTAATTTTTCGAATATCCAGACCAAACGACGTTTTCTATACGCGCGAACTTGAAAACGACGATGTTTTCAATTTTTTTTTTGTTTTAACCGCGAACAAGTCACATAATTTTTTTCTATCTCACTGGCCAGCATCTAATAAAAATAACAAACAAACAAATCAAAGCGAATTTAATTTATTATAATTGACCATCCGACAGTAGAGCGAAAAAAAAACGGTTTCTTTTATCCACAAATACACTTTAACAGCCGAAGAAGAAAGCGATATATCGGCAACGATGAGTATCAGTAATATAATTTCTTTTTAAGATACTCGCTTATACACACATGTATGAACATATAATTTGTTTTTATATTTAACAGGAACAGAACAAAATTAGTGTATTTTTAAGATAGATGATGACAATTTTTAACGATTATGAGTGTGACGCGTGTTATTCATTTTGCATACCCGTAATGTGTGATTGACAAATTTGTGTGAAAATTTCAAAAAAAAAAAGCGAAACAGTCAAAAACTTACAACTCAATGAGTTGTTCAGCAGAGCTCCTCATGAGTTTGGTAATTAATTATTCGACACGTTCGTTCAAACACTAAAGGCTCGTCAAAATAATTAAAATGTTTATTTTTAAACTTTTTTTTTGTTGGTAAATATAATTTATTTATGTTTCAGTCTCTGCGTTGCAGACAAAACGGTGGAAATAGTGATTATAGATTTTTTTTTTTTTAAATGACTTGAAAACTTTTTTCCCAAACGTATGTACCCGTCCGACAGTTATAGTAGTAGTTACGGAAAACTATATACTAACAACAAAACTAATTGGGAAAAGAAAAAAAAAGTATTCACAACATAGAGCGACGAGAATGATAACAAAAATTTATCTTTTACAATACTGGGGCACACACGAAGTAGCGATGATGATGATGACGTGCTCGGCGCGCGGCGATGTTGCCCCCCCGACGTTCGAGATACATTTCAGCGGCGGTCTGTCCGTTGAATTATACCAAACGGGAACGCATTGATTGTGTATGGTTACGAACGGACAGTGCTCTCGCGAGACTTTTCGAGTTCATTTAGGGGTGGGTGGTGGAAATCGTGCTGAAAAAGCACAATTCTCTTTGGCCGGTGAGGTGGTGTGCGTTTAGTTAGAGCAAGAGCATTCTAATGGTTATGCTCGTTCTAAGTCCACTCCACTTACACCGAATAATTTTGGTAGGGGAAAAAAAATCTCCGAATTAAGAGATTCGTTCATTCACTTTGTTGACAGTTTTATAGTTGACGAATGAAAATAGAAGAGCAACAATATGTGGTCTCTTTTTCTGGATGAATTTCCGGTATTGGTTCTATTGCATGGGAAAGTTGTATAAAGTTTTTAATTACATTTTGGTTTTTTCCGGATAATATTCACTACAACTAGATATGTTTATATTGGGTACCTAGCGTAAGGTGGAAATTATTCAATTTGGTGTCGTTGTTTATTTCTCATTAGGATGAGATACACTGACTGCATTGTCAGAGAAGTTTAAATTAACAATATTATGTATATAATGTGCTTATGGGGTGTATAAAACGTCAATCAAATAGTTTGTTAATTTAGCAGATTACGGAAAACTAAGGAAACTTTTTTTTGTTTTTGCTTTTGTTTAAGCCGTTTACGATGAATAATATTCATTTGCGTTAGGTGAAGAACTATAGTAGAAGCTGTCAATAGTCGAGAGAACAGTTGGTACCCACCGTGTCGCAATCGTAAAAAAGATATATGTAGCCCCGAAACCCAAATAATCGTCTTGCGGACGTACACATTATTGATGATCTTAACTTATTGGTTTTGGATTTGTTTCTGGAAAACCAGACAAACAACTACATGTAAGAAATAAAACGTTGGTAGCTTCCAACTTTGTGTCGCCAGCTGCCAATATGTACTTATTCTGAAAAACTAGGAAATAAATGAGAATTAGGCATTGCCGGCCAATAACTGGCCTGGAACAAAGTTATATTTTGGACAGTCAAAGTGGGAATTCACCAAATTGGTGTGATAATTTCGAAAAAAAAACCGAAACAATCAAAAACTTACAACTCAAAGTGTTGAATTTCAGCAGAACTCCTAATGAGTTTGGTAATTAATTATTCGATGCGTTATTTGAAACACTAAGGCTCGTCAAAATAATTAAAATGTAAACGACCGAAACTTGTGCTTTTGGGGTAACGAGGGCTTAATTATCGAGGACACTTTGGAAAAAATGTATACTCTGACTACTTAACTTACTTACTAACATAAGTGGCGCTACAGTCCGGAATGAACCTGGGCATCAACCAACATGCCTCTCCATTTAGCCCGGTTGTTAGCTTACTGCCTTAAGTTGCGCACTCTAAGTTGGTTGTGATCGGTTTCTACCTGTGCGCGCCACTTAAGGCGAGGTTTTCCTCTTCTGCGTCCGACGTCTGGCTGGGAATCGAAGACTCTGCGAGCCGAAGTATTGGTGTCCATTCGTTCTACATGTCATAGCCATCTTAAACGTCCAATGCGCAGTTATTTCACATGATCAGGGGCATGTCGCTATACAGCTGATATAGTTCTTGGTTAAATCTTCGTCTCCATAGCCCGTCAACGCAAACGGGACCGAAGATTTTTCGAAGAATTTTCCTCTCAAATCGACCGGGGTTTCTTCGTCCGCTTTTGAGACGGTCAATGCTTCAGCGCCGTAGAGCAGGACTCATCCCAGGGTCTTATATAAGATCTCCTTAGTAGTTCGAGTGATTGCTTTACTACTGAATTGCCTTCTTAGCCCGAAGAAACAGCGGTTGGCAAGAGTAATTCTTCGTTTAATTTCTTACGAGATGCTGTTGTCAGAGTTAATAGCGAAGCCGAGATAGACAAAGTCCAGTACTACCTCAAAGTTATATCTGTCAATGGTGACGTTTTTCCCAATTCGTCTTCGTCGATGTTGTATGTCCTTTCGTGTTGACAGCATATACTTCGTCTTGCACTCATTTACTGCTAAACCCATTTTTTTCCGCTTTCTTTCCTATACTAGCAAACGTGGCTATGACATCACGTTGAGTCCTACCAACGATGTCAATATCTTCGGCATATGCTAGTAGTTGTACCGATTTTTGGAAAACTGTGCCTCTGGTGTTGGCTCAGGAGTTTTGCGCAATCCTCTCAAGACAGCGCATAGCCTTGCCTAAATCCATTTTTGGTTTCGAATGTGTCGGTGAGGTCGTTTCGGACCCTGATGGAGCAGTGCGAATTCTTCATCGTCATCCTATATAAACGGATGAGTTTGGGCGGTATACCAAAACTAGGCATGGCTCTGTATAGTTCGTCTCTAAAAATGCTATCGTATGCGGCTTTGATGTATAAGTGGTGGGTATCGATTTTTCCAGGATCTGCCAAAGTATGAAAATTTGATCGGTTGTGGACTTTCCTGGCCTAAAACCACACAAGGGCCGATCAAATTGTTGGTAAATGTTCACTTATTACAGCAGATAGGATCTTGTAGGCGATGTTGAGGCGACTTATGCCTCTGTAGTTGGCGCAGTTTAGAGGGTCTCCTTTTTTGTGGATCGGGCAAACGATGCTGAAGTTCCATTCTTAAGGCATACTTTCTTCCGACCAGATTTGGCTTATGAGTTGGTGGATGTTACTTACCAAGTCCACTCCGACGGCTTTATAAAGATCGGCAAGAAGGCCGTCATTTCCGGCAGCCTTATTAAGCTTCAGTTAGATATAGCTATCCTCACTTCACTCAAGTCGGGTTGGCAGGTTTCGCTGTCGTTGCCAATATTGAATGGTTCGTTCTGCCTGACAGCGGAATGTTGTTCGTCATCGCCGATTAACAGTCTGCAGAAGTGGTTCTTCCATATCCTCAGTATCGACTATGTCGCATCTACGATATTTCCTTGTTCATCTCGACAGGATTCTGTTCGAATCTTGTATCTCTAACTTTGACGTTTTACACTTTGGTTAAACTTACGAACATCGTTCCTGGAGTGGCACCTCTCTATATTCTCGATCGCGCGCTTTTCTTGCTCTTTTTTCTTCTTTCAGAAAAGCCGGTGTCCTTTCCTTCTTCTCTGCCTATAGAGCTCACAGCAGCTCTCGTGTTCACCTGCAGCTTAGACTTGTAGGCCTCGTTCTTGGCTGCGAGCATCTGTCGACATTTCTCATCAAACCAAGGGTTTCTTGCTGGTGGGCGAGAGTCGATTTTAGCTCCTCGCAATGTGATAAATTTAGTTGACCGTTCGTTGATATGGAGACCGCCATGTCCCCTTATGGATATCGAGGTGAGGAAACCATGTGCTGGCTATAGTGGCATTTCGTTCCATAGCGAAGTCAATTAGCCTAAGTCCGTTACCAGACGTGTTGTCGTGTAGGCAATACTGCTAAAGATGTCTTCTTTTCCTACCTTTGCGTTAAAATCACCCAGCACGATTTTAACATCGTATTTCGGTAGTCGCTCATAGATTTTGTCGAGGAGCTCATAGAAGCAATCTTTAGCTATATCATCTTTTTCCTCCGTTGGGGCGTAAGGGCATATAAGGCTTATGTTGGCGAATTTGGCCTTGAAGCGAATTGTTACAATGCGTTTGCTAATGCCTTGGGAACATAAGCCTTCCTGCCTAAGTCTTGCACTTATAACAAATCCGCATCCGAATAGTCGCTGTTTCTGCTCACTATAACACGGTCCGTAGTAGATGTCACAGTTTTTCATCCTCTTTTTGCCCGGCCCATCCCATCGTATTTCCTGGATGGCAGTGATGTCTGCTTTGTAGCAGTATAGTGCTTCTACTAGTTGTTCGCTTGCGCCTCTCCTGTTTAATGTTCTCACATTCCAGGGGTATATACGAACGTCGTTGTCCTTTTTGCTTCAACAATAAAATCAGTCCTTTCCGAGGCTATAGGTTGCTGCATAACAATTTATTTCTTCCATGGTTGAGTAGTTACCCCAAAGCACAACCCCCAACCTTGAGGGCTAGTTTCAATTTATAAGATACCCCTAGGACAGGGGGCCATCTGTATCCTCTACGGGATTGAGAGCTACCGTTGGTCTTTCGGTGCATACGCCACCATCTCTGTTAAAGGGGCTTGACTAACCAATAAAATTCCTAGACAACCTGTTGTCCGAATTTGTAGAAACAGCTTGTCAAGGTTCACCTTGGGACAGCAGGCCGGGTATTCATTCCGTGCCATTCTGACCTGGCTGTTTATAGTGTTGCTGTTTTTCGTCGTGTTATCAACACTCGCGCTTATCGCTAAGCAAGTCAAATCCGGTTGGATGAGACCAGTACCCAAAGGTTACCACTTGGTGGTAAAAAATAAGCACTCGATGTGTAGTCAATTACATGCAAAAAAAATTGACACTGCCGAAATGGAATACATACATTACACTACAAGTCCTGCATTCAAATGCATTTTTTTTTAATCGATGCTCGTATATCAACATCAACTTATACTTATTCGTCTTCTTTATTATGCGCCACCAGCTGAAATTCAACTGAAAACTCTCAAGAGAATGATTTACGAAATTGAATAAATTTCAATATTCAATGCACAACCTATCTTTACTTAAATTGCACTTATAAAATCATCTGTTCAAATAGTCCATTAGATGCTTCACTTCGATATTGTACATGAAATGTAGATAGCGACTACATAAAGGACACAATATGCAAAGCTGATTTATTAAGTGCAGTGAGCTTGTAGATGAGATAAATGGCTTAACACTTGGAAAGAAAATAAGAATTTCACACCATTTTCAAATACACAGGTTCATGCGAATACACTATATATCCCCAAATACTGTTACGTGCGTTAACACTGACAAACAAAGAAAACTGAAAGTCATTAGTAAACATTGGAAGATTAACATTTTAGGTACCGAGAAGCAGAGCAACATAAATTTGGAGATTTATTTAGCAGAATCATTAAACATGGAATAATAAATAGTTATACGGCTTTGGTGAAATATTTATTAAAGTAAGAAACACTAAATGCTACATGAACATGAAAAAAGGCAAATATTTTGTTCTCATGAGTGAAGGTCGATGGAGGAGTTGATGTTTTAGAGCTCCACAATTTGTAAATTTTATTGGCTACCATGTTTTCTTTAAACATAATGGAAGTGTGAGGATTTGTGAAAAATCAATAAGATAGATATTGTAACCGTATTAGCTAAAATGCACAGTCACGTGATGTACGCAGTACTGGAAGTTGTTAACCTATTGGTACTACGATCACGTTTTTTACGTAACGAGGTCCTGACCAGTTAAGGGCTTTCGCCTGAAACGAGGAAACTCCATCCTCTTTGATATTGGGCACGTTGCCTGCAGTCATTAAGTCCAAGCACCTGCATCCTCGATCGCTTAATTCTCTTGCTTAGAGGAATAATTTTCAATGCAACCGAGTAAATGTAGTCGATGTATTTCTCCATTTTGTCCTTTATTCGGATCCTGCTATAGCTCATAAAGGTCGTGATTGTGTCATATTCTTTATAAGACTTTCTCTCATACAGGACTTATAATTCGATAAATAATTTTTTATGCAAAACAAAGTATGGCTAGTAGGATTTCGTTCTACTATGGTAAGCATTTATACTTTCGGGTAAGAAGTTTTGATACCTTTTATTTGGCTAAACCAAAGGAGCATCAGTCGTATCTCCAACTCCACTAAAGCGTAATTCGCTGACTTTGATGTAGATGAACATGTCAACTATTTCAAAGTTGTTTGCTATCAACAGTGTAATTCTGATCAACTGTCTGAGTCGACAATACTTTGTTTTTTAATAGCATATGCTCTGTCTTGTTCTCGTTAGCTATAACCGACCGAGCTATGATGTTCAAGAAACTGGGTCAACAATACTTTGTTTGTTAATAGCATACACTTTGTCTTGTCCTCGTTAACTACAACCGAGTGACCAATGATGAAGTATGGGTGTCCCACTAGCTGGATACATAGATTTGTTAAAGAAAGTGCCTTTCATATTTGCACTTGCCCCGCTGTCAGCACGAGATTAAATAATTCGCAATGTAGTGCATCTTTGTGAAATAAGCTGCTTTCAAACTCAGCGTTGCAGCTGTATCAATTTTTGTGGAATCCTGAATTCCACAGTCTGTAATATTAGATCGTATAAGAATATACTGCGGTAATTGACGCAAGACATGGAATTGATTTTCCTGTTGATTAACAGGTATGCCTTCATCCATCCCGGCATAGCTTTTGGTGCAAGCACACTCGCATGGCATGAACTCCATTTTTAAAGGTGCTAAATTACAGTACAGATTTAATTTAAATCAATTATCTGATGTTCTTCTCGGGCTCAGTAACGCGATGGTAATTGCGATGAACTGCCGCGCAGAATGTATGGGTTCGATTGTCAGCCGTAGCACCACCTAATTGAATTTTTACTGGCCCTCCTCTCGTCATGATCTTACAAATCATCCGAGTAGTATCAATTGTCAAGAAATCCTAAACGTATATCGAATTCGCCATTCGGACGCACATATACACGCACACATGAATGGTTGTGAGAAAGCTCCGCCCTGGGTCCTAACAAGCCTGTTGCGTCAAAAATTTGTGTTTTTTTTTGTATCGGATGTACTTTGAGCAAGTCATTCTGAATCCAAATTATGGTTCTGCTTATTCCTCTTAACTGGGTGCACTGGTCTCATCCAACCGGATTTGACTTGCAAAACGATAAGTGCGAATGTTGATAACAAGACGAAAAATAGCAACATTATAAAAAGCCTGGTCCGAATGGTACGGAATGAATACGAAAAGTGCGCGATCGAGGATATAGAGAGGCGCCACTCCAGGAACGATGTGCCCAAGTATTACCAAAGTGTATGGATAAAAGGCTCAAAAAAATTCTGTCGAAATCAACAAGGAAATATAGTAGTTGAGACACAGTCGACGCTGAGGATATGGAAAAAACACTTCTGCAGACTGTTAAACGGCAATGACGAACAATATTCCGCTGTCAGGCAGAAGGACGCATTAAAAATTGCCAACAACAGCGAAAACTGCCAACCACCTAACCTAAGTAAAGTGAGAATAACAATTTATAAACTCTAGCTCTATAAGGCTGTCGGAAATGACGGCCTTCCCGCCGAGCTTTATAAAGCCGGCGGAGATGACTTGGTAAGTAACATCCACCAACTAATAAACAAAATCTGGTCGGATGAAATTATGCTTGAAGAATGTAACCTTAGCATCGTTTGCCCGATTCACAAAAAGGATACCCTCCAAACTGCACCAACTACAGAGGCATTAGTCTCCTCAACAACGTCTACAAGATCCTATATGCCGTAATATTTAAACGCCTGAAACCGTTTACCAACAACGTTAGTGTGGTCAGGAAAGTCCACAACAAATAAAATTTCAACTATTCGGCAGATCCTGGAAAAAAAACCATGAAGTCCAAAACGATAACCATTATCTTTGCAGTGATTTCAAAGTCGCATACGACAGCATATATAGAGACGGACTATACAGAGCCATGTATAGTTTTGGTATACCGCCCAAACTCGTCCGATTGTGTAGGAGGACGGTGGAGAATTCTCGTTGCTCCATCAGTGTCGAAAACGAGATTTTCGAAAAATCTTCTGTCCCGTTTGGACAGAATACTCCGGCTCGCAGAGTCCCAGCCAGACGTCGGAACGCAGTAGAGTAAGACCTCGCCTTAAGTGGCGCGCACAAGTAGAAACCGATCTCAAACAACTTGGAGTGCACAACTGGAGGCAGTTAGCTAAGGACCGGGCTTATTGAAGAGGCATGTTGGTTTAGGCCCAGGTTTATTCCGGACTGTAGCGCCACTTAAGTAAGTTAGTTTATTCCTCTTCACAAATTTATTTAAAGCATATAAGACGGAGTTGGGTCAAGGATTTAGCCCAGCTATCTAGACGTCAGCCACTGCTTCAATCTGCCTAGCCACTTCAGTGTTTTTTTAAGCCTGAGTCACAGCCGATGTATATAACATCGATGCGATCAGATGCCTAGTTTTAAGAAACTGTTTAGTGCAACAGGTTTGTCCCGCCAGTTACAAGAAGTTACGTGTCTAAATCTTGCATCAGAGCAGGACCTACAATGTTAGATTATCGTGAATATTTATTGAGATTCAAATGATTTATCATATCATTAGGAGGAAAAACAATAAGAACAGATTATCACAAATCTTTAAACTAACAGCTAAACGCATGGACGGGTTCAGGTTCGTCAAGACGAGTTCTGATGTTCCTAAAGTATTATTTGTTTAAAACTTGCGTTACTTCCCGTATAATGTTTTAGAGAAAATCAAAAATTTAATCGCAACTCAACCAGCTCAGTTGCAGCTCCCGCCACCGTGATAGAATTATGGTTATGAGATGAATGCTAGATCCCAAGGACTATTACTTTGCAATCGCGATACTAGGATGATTTCGCACAAAAACAACCCGGTTTAATCAAAAATATTATATTCAGTGTTGCCATAGTTATGTCCTCAAATCTGCTGTTCAGAATCAACATTATAGCGTAAGTCAATTTCGTTTTACCAATAAGTCAACTTCGCACAAAGAAGCGATTTGAGTAGGTAGTTTTCAGAGCGTGTGTTGATTTAATTCTAGTATGTGACCTTAAAGGTCTTCTTTAGAATTTTTTTGGAATTTGATTACTTGAGAAACCCCATGATACAAATATAAAGAAGAATTAAGTTTGTTTTCGTTATCAGAATGAATCAAAAACGTTGAAGGATAATAAAAAAGAACCTCAAGCCAAACAACAACTGTATATATGTTTATACTACATACCCAACAGGAGGTACACATTTAAAAAAAAAATAAACAACTAAAGACAGCCCATCGATGTACACTCAGAAGGTGAGTCCAAAGCTACGAATATATGTGTGTGTAAATGTATATTTTGATTATGTGTGAACTGTTTATGTTTTCGGATCCTCATCAAACCGCAAAACATACAGATTGTTCCACCTGCTGAAATGTTTCGACATAAATATGGTAATTTCATACACAGTGTACTTACAATGTTGTGGTTCCCCAGTAGGCGTCAAAGTGAAATCAGCTCATTTTTGTCAAATAAGCGGTTTTTACGCTGTTTCCTGAGAAATTTTCAGCATCAAAGAGGCTGAGCATGCATTTTATTTTTATGTTCCTCACACAGATTTAAGGATTTTCAACACAATTACGTTGGTGAAATAAGAATGGGAATTTACTATTCCTAAGGTCCTTTAACATCTCTCGATTTTAATTCAGATTTTAGTTGTGCTTATGACATTATGTAGGGCTTTTTGGGAACAGGGACATGCCATTGAAATCAACTCGAAATAAGTGGGACATTTTAACAGAGATTTAAAGCAAGGTTTAAAGAACAAATATATTTGGTTCGTTTTCGAGGGTCTAAAAGGGATTTATTGACCTCTAAGAATCAGTCATTAATGTTGAGGATTGCAACATGTCCGTGGTTGACGGTACGATTACACGTACCGTCATGACATCCGGAAATATTGAAGAAGGCAGGCCATTCCATATTCGTATTATATGATTAACACGCGATCGTCTGCGTTTTACTATACGCCCAAAAATAAGCTTTATGTGTGTGCAGGCAAAGCAGCACGAATATTTGTATCAAATAGACGAAACAGCGGGATACAGCTTTATTTGTTTTCGAAACATTTATATGGACGTATCGAAACAAAGCGGGTGTACGAGCAAATGTATTTTTTTAATAATATTTCTTAGTTGAGGCAAACATATTACGCTCTAGGAGCGCCAGAGATGATGGTTGCAGATGTTTATTGACACTGCTCTTGAGCTGTCGTAAATTTTTTGTTGGTGGTAACACGCCTTCTGGAAGTAAATAAAAAATGGTGTATAAGGTGGATTGTACGTCTTTGGATTGAGTCCAGTAAGTTCAATGTATGTTTCGGTGACAAACTCCAAACATGATAACAGTTTTCAAGACCTGGTCTTCCCTGGGCTTTATATGGAAGAAGAAGCTGGGCTGGCGTACAAAAAAATATATCTTAGCTCTGAAAAGGTAACTCTGCTGATTTGGTATTGTTGCCTAGCAATTGTGAATTGTGATGCCTAGCAGATGCATGGATTTTTTTGAATTTTTTTGATTTGACGACTGTATTCTCTATTGCGATTTGCGGAACTGTTCTTTCATTAATATGTTGTATTTGAGAAAGGCCATATGCTGTTATGTTTGCTAGTAAATGTCTTTACCAAGCTCGATCTAAAACCTTGGGAATATTCAGGACAACAGCTTTTGATTCTCCATGATTTTCCATTGCAGATGTCACTAGATGTGTAACATAACTCAGCAGGTCTCTAGTTGGCGTGTAATTTCGAAACCCATGTTGCCGGTCGCTAATCAAACAATTCATTTCTACATGGTGGGCAAAAAGAAGTCATCCTATGTTGTTTGGTCTTCAGAATATCGGTTGTGGCTAGCGCAGTGTGTGCCGTTGCTTCGTCATGTTGGAACCACATGTCCTCCAGTCCTAATTCGCCCAATTGAGGCAAAAAGAAACTCGGTTAACAAAGCTCTATAGCGCGCACCGGCTGTCGTTTGACCAGCGGCGTTCTCGAAAAAAATGACTCCTCCAGCGTAAACAGCGCACCATGCAGTAACAGAGCGGTCGTAATGGCTAGTCATGCAATGCTCGTGGGTTTTCGGTGCCACAGAAGCGATAGTTTTGCTTGTTCATGTAACCGCAGAGGTGGAAATGAGCCTTATCACAAGTTATGATTTTGATCGAAAAACCGTCCACTTCGATTATTCCGCTCTTTGGGGAGTGTATCGCTCCATAGTTTGTTCACTTGTATTCTACATCTGTCTAATCTACAAATGTCAAAACAGATTATACATTGGCAGCCATTTGCAAAAATAAGAACATTTCCCATAGGGTGATCTCTTTTGGCCCACCTTATTTTCAATCTCAGTGTTAATTGTTTTTCCCATTACATTTGAAAGTGTGAATAGCAACCAATGGGTCCGCAGTTTTTGGACATTTGGGATCGATTGAGCTTGTTGCAATTTTCCAGCAACTGGAAGAAAACTGTTAATAAGATGACAAAGAAAATTATCTATAAAGAACCGGTGCAAGTTTTGGTGTAAATCGTTTAAGGACAATAGGTGGAATTCCACTGATCCAGTGGCTTTTTATAGTCAAAAATGTTAGCATGCGTTTTATTTTTCGATGTTGAAATTGTACTTCAATCACCCTTGAGGATATGTGCTCTATCGTTGGAGGTACCGCTTGTTCATTGCAATCCTCAATGTTTACTGCAATATTTAAATATTTGACTGATTCAAGTAATAATTTATAAAAATAGAACAGATGAGTTGTTTTGTTGGAACAGTGAGCGTGCGTTTGCCTTCCGGAATTTCTTCTATGTAACCACGTTGGGCGATGTCTTCATAAACCAGAAAACAAACAGTTGCTTGGGTCACTATTTTTAGATATATCATTCAGGCCCATCAGAGCCTAAACACATTAAGGCAACAAGCTTTTTTAATTTTGTAATCTCCACGCACTCTGTGCTCAAAATGAAAACTTCCAAAGGAGTAACATTTTTTGTTTCAATTTTGTAGGCTTTTTAGATAAATCATTCAGGCCCATCAGAGCCTAAACACATTAAGGCAACAAGCTTTTTTAATTTTGTAATCTCCACGCACTCTGTGCTCAAAATGCTTCTATTCCATTAAACAGTCATGAATATTCTTTTCAAAAGGCGACTTTGAGTCTCGGAGAATCACAAAAGAGGCGCTTCATCAAAACTTCCAAAGGAGTAACATTTTTTGTTTCAATTTTGTAGGCTTTAAGTGGATTCTCGCAACCAGTTGGGATTGTTGGTCCTTTTTTGAAGAAAATTCGATCATAGGGAAAGTGAATTCAGATCGGTATGTGAACATGTTGGCCTTAGTTGACAATTGATTTCAACAGGTCGAAACAATAGCTCACACTTAAAGGGCTCTGATGGTTGTTTAAGAGAACAAAGAACTTTCTGAAATTGCATCAGAAGTCTGCCAAATTTGTATGCTTAATTTTGCTGAAATAAGTTCGCCTTTGTACCACGCCAGAGGACATACATATTGTTAAAGACCCAATAACCAATTAATAACGAATAAATTATAAAAACATTTTTAATTTTTAAGTTATTGAAAAACAACATCGACCTGAAACATAAAACTCACAGCATCGAATGTTGATGAACAATGGGAATGAAGCCACCAAGCCATTAATTAGATCGCGCCCATCACCCTTGATTTGGATGGAATGCGGACAGATGCTTGCAACCCAGAGGCCTACAAGGCTAAGATGCAGTTGAAGACAAGGGCAAAGAAGAAAGGAAAAAGAAGGGCTTATCGGAAAGAAGAAAAAAGAGCTAGAAAAGCTCACAATCTAGGATATAGATAGATTCTACTTCATGAACGGTGTTTACAAGTTTAACCAAAGTGTACAACGTTATAATTTTGAAACGAAACCTGTCGAGATGAACGAGGAAATGTCGTAGTGTAGACACATTCGATTCTGAGGATATTGAAAAACCACTTTGTAGACTGTTTAACCGCGATGACGAACAACATCCCGCTGTCAGGACGAACCATTGAATACTGGCGACTACAGCGAAAACTACTAACCACCCAACCTAAATGAAGTGAGGATGGCAATATGTACCTAAACTTTAACTTAACAAGGCTTCCGGAAATAAAGCCCTTCTCACCGTTAGTTACATCCACCAACTCATAAGCCAAATCTGGTCGAATGAAAGTATGCCTGAACAATGGAAACTCAGAATCGCTTGCACGATTTACAAAAAAAAGACCCTCTCTGCGCCAACTACAGAAGCATTAGTCTCCTTAACATTGCCTACAATAACCTATGTCCTATCCGAACTCCTGAAACTGTTTAACAACAACCTGATTGGCTCTTATCTGTGTGGTTTAATGTCAGGAAATCCGCAACTGATAAAATCTTCACACTTCGGCCGATCTGGGAAAAAACCGAAGAATTCGAACGCAATCCTCATTTCAACTAAGGGGATCCTATTTAAAACCAAGGGGACGAAGTTTCAAACAACAACTATACAAGCGGTACAGCTACATGCCCCTAGTCTAAAAAAAAAATCCGTATTGGACGTTTAAGATGGACACAAGTGGACATCAATACTCCAGCTCGCAGAGTCTTCGACTCCCAGAGAGAAATCGCACGCAGTAAAGGAAGACCTCGCATCAAGTAGCGCTCACAAGAAGAAAACTACCTCAACCAACTTGGAGTGCGCAACTGGAGACAGTTAGCTAAGAGCCGTGCTAATGATAGAGCCATGTTGGTTGAGACCAAGGTTCATTCGGGAGAATGAGACATACAAAATGTAAAATAACAAATAATTATTTTCACAAAAGCACAACAAGGGAGAGCACAAACTGTTGATATTTAGGTTAATTGGCGAACCCATTAAAATCAATTGAATTGCAAAAAAAATACAGAATTCGATTGATCTGTTTTTCAATTACATCTGTGAAGTGAAGCGTTAATTTTTTTATTCAACCCACGCCCCTACAATATATGTACTCAACTCAATTGTCAATTGTATACAAATAGAATATGTGGCAAGCTTACATCGCATATGAAGCACACAATTCACTTCATGGAGATTCCAAAATAGTTTTTATACTAAATTTTTCCTATTTTTGATTATCTATTGGATTTGGTCAATTATGGAATTTCCTAAATTAGAATCGGATTGATGGAATTGCTGATAGGTGAAAAGATGAGGAGTTTCGAAACCAATTCCTGGCCTGTTTACCCCAGTTTTGGGTCCATAAGACTGCCAAATCATCAAACCTTAAAAACGAAAGAGACTGTACCATCTATGAAGGTAAAAGTTTAACAGAATCGGCAGGTCTCTATATCTGACAGAATATCTTAGGAAAACAGTCGAAGATAGACGACGCATTAAAAACAAGATTTTTTTTCGACAGACATAAACAAGAAATCTGGAGTACCTCCCAGCGAATAAAATCAAACGTTTATCATAATGGGTAATGAATCCAGGGTATACGATAAAAAGGATAAGAACTGGATCAGTGGTGGGTACCCGACTGTGTTCTACGTACCTACCTACCTTCTGATTGCGGGCTCGAATTGAAGTTATGATAAGAAGGGCTTCTAATTCTGAATTTGAAAGAAATCAATGGTATACATAAGGTAGAAAATTGTGATTTTTCGTCATGGCCAAAACGGAAAATTTAGTTTAGAGTTTAGGGAATCGGCTAAAGACGATTTTAAGTCATTTTCAGAAATGAAGCATTGGTTTACAATTTTATTTAGCTCACGAGAAATTGATAATTTGTTTTCAAATTTAGCCTTAATACAAAAATGTGTAAGTCGAGTTTTAAGGAAAAACAGTGTACATACCTAACCAGTTTTTTTTAAGTAAAATAAAAACACATTGTTTCGTCAATATTGGCGATAAGTCTAATCAAAAACGTATGAGAAGGCTACAATCCACTGTGTGCATCGTTTTATACCCTATCCATTCCTTAAAGTGAACATCACTAAAATATAGGCTTTATGGCAAAAAAAAAACGCCTCCAAAAAGTGAACGTTGGTTTAAATGATGTATGAACGAACTATTTTTTTTTGTCAAACCAAATTATTTTGTATCCAAAGTTTTTTTTTCGAATATGTAGATACATATTTTAAAATTTTACCGAAAAATGTTTTCAACTAAAAACGCCCTCAAAAAGTGGGCGTGGCACAATATAGATATTGAAAACATATGTTCACTTTACTTTTTCAAAATTCCCAAGCGTTTAGCCAAAAATACAATTTTTCTAAAAAGTGGGCAGATTTTGAAAATGTTTACACTTGTGTCAACAGCGCGTACACGGATCAAATGTATCAAATTTCATTATACTAGCTCAAAATTTAAGGCCTAAAAAGCAGTGACCTACAGACAAACGGACGGACAGACAGACATGTCTTAATCGACTCAGTTATATACTTTAAGCTATAACTAGCTGAATTATTTGTCTATGTTACAAACTATGTATCAAAACCAATATGCCCCTATCGAATAGGGTATTATCATTAGAGCCGTTTCTGCAAAATGTTTATACCAAACCGTTAAATGCTAGTAATTGGATTAATAATCACATTTACAAAAACCTCTGTGTGTATTGAGATTGACCGAAGAAACCGGAATGTATTTACATACATAATATCAATTTCGATGTAAATCTATCCATCTGCAATAATGGATCGACAGATGGACAGAATTGCCGGGCCCACTATAATCTCGATTTGGAGCGTGTAAAAAATGCGAAATTTTAATAGTTGTCATCAAACGATAATCTGCGCTAGCGATGTATCCGTCGGAGCGAACAATTCGGCAACGCATACTTCTTTGGAGGTTCAAATTCCATTCGAAGTAGGTGTATGTATATGTCATCGGAAAAAAATCACTTCACTGCAATTATATATTCCGCGGCGAGGAAATTGGAAAACAAATTGGAGTAAGTTGTCAAACATTGCACAAAAATGCACCTAAACACAATTTGCCGGGATGGTTTACAAAATGTCGCAGAATTATTCCGAACAGTTTTTCGGAAGAACAACTCGAAGTTTAAATCCTCCAAAGAAACCTCGCTAACCGCAACCCGATAGGGCTGAATAATATGATACAATTTTTTTTTTTTGTGAATGTATATTTTGTTTATAAGTTTAATATTTGTAGGTACATTATATCTGCCGACCAGCACCAGACTGTGAAACTTCCGGAAAAAATATTATAAGTATAACCCCCTTGATATAAATCAGGCCTATCGTGAATAAATTTTCTCGAGAAACTTTTCCCATTCAGCAATCTGATTAACATTAAACACCCTGAAAACAAGCTGATATAATCAGAGCCTATAAAGCTGCGCATCTAACTCTAACCCCTACTGACGTGAACACTTATTGGAACTTATGGGGAAGAAAACACCCACAGCCCAGAGCAGCAATTTTTGTTATTGGAAGTAACCTCAATCCTAACCCTAGTTCATTTATTTCACTTGCACGTGGGCACATGATTCAGAATAAAACAATGTAATAAGATTTTGTGTAAAAACTTACAATAATTATACATTATTTGTTTACTACTGCGATGGATTGCGTCACCAAATACTGCATGCAAGGACCGTTATGTAGCTCCTTTCCTGAACCACGCGTATTTTTGCAAATTATTGCCCACAAAAACGAAAAATCATTTGATCAAGAAATTACATATTCATATTCCAACTTCCTGTCACAAAACGCAACAAATAATATATCAAATATCACTAAAAAGAAATTACGCGCACTCTAATAAAATTTCACTTGATTCGACTTTCAATTAGCTGTGGCTGCCATAAAATGGGGATATACAATATACAAACTTTTTGTCGAAAATTTGTTTTCGCACTTTTTGGACCGAATACACGGACCAAATTTAGCCTTAATACAAAAATGTGTAAGTCGAGTTTTAAGGAAAAACAGTGTACATACCTAACCAGTTTTTTTTAAGTAAAATAAAAACACATTGTTTCGTCAATATTGGCGATAAGTCTAATCAAAAACGTATGAGAAGGCTACAATCCACTGTGTGCATCGTTTTATACCCTATCCATTCCTTAAAGTGAAAATCACTAAAATATAGGCTTTATGGCAAAAAAAAAACGCCTCCAAAAAGTGAACGTTGGTTTAAATGATGTATGAACGAACTATTTTTTTTGTCAAACCAAATTATTTTGTATCCAAAGTTTTTTTTTCGAATATGTAGATACATATTTTAAAATTTTACCGAAAAATGTTTTCAACTAAAAACGCCCTCAAAAAGTGGGCGTGGCACAATATAGATATTGAAAACATATGTTCACTTTACTTTTTCAAAATTCCCAAGCGTTTAGCCAAAAATACAATTTTTCTAAAAAGTGGGCAGATTTTGAAAATGTTTACACTTGTTCCAACAGCGCGTACACGGATCAAATGTATCAAATTTCATTATACTAGCTCAAAATTTAAGGCCTAAAAAGCAGTGACCTACAGACAAACGGACGGACAGACAGACATGTCTTAATCGACTCAGTTATATACTTTAAGCTATAACTAGCTGAATTATTTGTCTATGTTACAAACTATGTATCAAAACCAATATGCCCCTATCGAATAGGGTATTATCATTAGAGCCGTTTCTGCAAAATGTTTATACCAAACCGTTAAATGCTAGTAATTGGATTAATAATCACATTTACAAAAACCTCTGTGTGTATTGAGATTGACCGAAGAAACCGGAATGTATTCATACATAATATCAATTTCGATGTAAATCTATCCATCTGCAATAATGGATCGACAGATGGACAGAATTGCCGGGCCCACTATAATCTCGATTTGGAGCGTGTAAAAAATGCGAAATTTTAATAGTTGTCATCAAACGATAATCTGCGCTAGCGATGTATCCGTCGGAGCGAACAATTCGGCAACGCATACTTCTTTGGAGGTTCAAATTCCATTCGAAGTAGGTGTATGTATATGTCATCGGAAAAAAATCACTTCACTGCAATTATATATTCCGCGGCGAGGAAATTGGAAAACAAATTGGAGTAAGTTGTTAAACATTGCACAAAAATGCACCTAAACACAATTTGCCGGGATGGTTTACAAAATGTCGCAGAATTATTCCGAACAGTTTTTCGGAAGAACAACTCGAAGTTTAAATCCTCCAAAGAAACCTCGCTAACCGCAACCCGATAGGGCTGAATAATATGATACAATTTTTTTTTTTTGTGAATGTATATTTTGTTTATAAGTTTAATATTTGTAGGTACATTATATCTGCCGACCAGCACCAGACTGTGAAACTTCCGGAAAAAATATTATAAGTATAACCCCCTTGATATAAATCAGGCCTATCGTGAATAAATTTTCTCGAGAAACTTTTCCCATTCAGCAATCTGATTAACATTAAACACCCTGAAAACAAGCTGATATAATCAGAGCCTATAAAGCTGCGCATCTAACTCTAACCCCTACTGACGTGAACACTTATTGGAACTTATGGGGAAGAAAACACCCACAGCCCAGAGCAGCAATTTTTGTTATTGGAAGTAACCTCAATCCTAACCCTAGTTCATTTATTTCACTTGCACGTGGGCACATGATTCAGAATAAAACAATGTAATAAGATTTTGTGTAAAAACTTACAATAATTATACATTATTTGTTTACTACTGCGATGGATTGCGTCACCAAATACTGCATGCAAGGACCGTTATGTAGCTCCTTTCCTGAACCACGCGTATTTTTGCAAATTATTGCCCACAAAAACGAAAAATCATTTGATCAAGAAATTACATATTCATATTCCAACTTCCTGTCACAAAACGCAACAAATAATATATCAAATATCACTAAAAAGAAATTACGCGCACTCTAATAAAATTTCACTTGATTCGACTTTCAATTAGCTGTGGCTGCCATAAAATGGGGATATACAATATACAAACTTTTTGTCGAAAATTTGTTTTCGCACTTTTTGGACCGAATACACGGAGGAATACTTACGAAATGTAATCAAAATGGAGCAAAAACTTTATCCGACCGAAAGTAACCGTACTCAAGTAATAATTCGCTATAATTATTTCTTTAAAAATATTAACTTTAGAAACAAAATTAATCCGCGCTCACACGACCTGTTGAACTTGCGTTGCCAACATGTTTTATTTTCAAATTTGGAGAAATAAAATAATATTTTCTTGGCCGTGTGTCAATTGCGTTAAAATGGGGTTTAGATTTTATCCACTGGCAATTTTTTGACATTTCTGAAGGGTTAGACAAAAAATTGCTTTTTGCGGTGTCAATTGGATTAAACGGGATATTTTTTTAATTGTATTTTCAATAATTTACCAAAAGAATTGGAACAAAATTCCTTTCTTTATAATTTCTGGTAATAAAAAAATACCGGACATTTTTCAGAAAGATCATCAAAATCCCTTTGTTATTGTCAGTAAAAGAAATATAGTTGTATAATATGTGCTCAAGATTAAGATATCCGCCCTAGTTTGTTTATGTTATAAATATTTCATAGACCAGCGCTTATTTAATAATCAGAGAAATTGTGAGAAGTTCTATTCAAATCGCTTGAACTAGACTTTTAAAACTAACACAAGGCTAACCAAACCTAAGGTAATTTTATTGTAAATTAATTGAAACCAGAGTTTCGTGATATTAAAAGCTAGTTCCTAGCTTGCTTCGAAGTAAAATGCCACTCTCTAAAAATCCGCAGGGAATTATTACAAAATGTCAAAAAGTGGTAAACAAAAACTCCATCCTCTACTTAGTGAAGAGGTAGCTGACTTCAGACTAGAAAAAGAGGTAAAGGTATTAAAAAAGTCCAATAACAAATTTATGTTTTCTGATGCGTTGGGATTAGGATTTACGAATCGCAGTATGTATTAGAAAAGGACACCTCAATAAAAACCATATCGCAAGTCACCTTGACTAAAATTTATCAGTCTTATGTTTTGCTGAAACAATGAAAATAAAAATTTTTTTTTTTGTCATTTATACAGGATTTGGTGAAAAACGCTTACCGTTGGCGGTTCGTTGAACCAACGTTACCAACACTTTTTTTATAAATTAGAGAAATAAATTAACAATTCCCCACCACCAGAGTTAAGAATGATTGTTTAATAAAAATGTAAATTGACTAATAACGTTTGTTTTACATTAATGAAGTTACAAAATAATTTGATATTTCGCTTAATCGGAGATTTAACGGGCAAAGCAAAAGTAAATTTGGAAAGTATCGCTTTTTTTATTTAGAAAATGCTTGCTTAACATAAAAATTTAACTTTATAATTTAAAATAGCAATAAGCAACCACATAAGCAACGACGGAGGCAACAGTAAATTTATAACAATTTCTAACGTCAACGTCAATGTATATTCACAGCAACATATACATATCAGTGTATTTCAGATTCAGATATCATAATTTCATTTCAAACATAGTTGTATAATAAAACTGATGCAGAATTACTAAAAGAGAAAACTACCATGGATTCATTTGCTCAGCTTAAACTTCGCACCTTGTCATACAACTAAGATGAGAAGTTTTTCAGGAGTTCGAATTATGCTCCTGAAAGGGATTTTTCGTTTCCCACTCTACTAGTATTTTCCAGGCTTTTCAGCATGATGTAAGTACTCATAGGTCTACAGCTAATGCTATTCTTAGTTTGCAACATATCTTTCATACGTTGGTATAAACAAGATACATAATTTGTTTTTATTCAGAAGTCCGCTTAAAACAACGGTAAGCCCTATAGTAACTCAAGTGCTGCCATTCAATTGGAAACATGATAAGAACAATAAATATTCTACTTTCATAAACCTGGAGATAAGCAGTTTAATTAAATATGTAGTACACGGTTAATCGATTTCATATCTGTTACTTCTTGTTGTTTTCTTTTTGTAAAAAAAAGTTATGATCATTTTTTTTGTATTAATCATCGGAAAAGAACATCTCTAAAAGATCCGCCTTTTCTAACTGATCACCTTCGAGTCGCTGTGGGCTCTTCCACCGGATCAGTGTGGGAATAACGCTGATATGTATATCCTTATCTGTCCTAAATGGATTTTTTATATTTTTCCAGCTAAAAATGAAAATATAATAGAGCTACAGAGAACGATTTCTTAAATATATTTAACTTACAATGTCCTATCACCCACGTCAACGTAAATAAAGACAGATTCTTTGTCGGCGAATTGTTCTACCCCAGACAGTACATGGGGTTCCGCTAAAAAAAATAGCAAATTAAATAAATTTTCATTTGTAGGTGGCTGTAATCATTTGAATTATTACCAACAACACAGTCTGGGCACCAGCTAACTCCTTTCTCGTTTTTACTACCGGTGAAATACACATTTATCTGCTTTTCCGTTGGAATTTTAGCTACTGCAGGCTTTAAGTCCTCGTAACCATTTATATTAATTCTCTCTGCCATGGCCTTCCGTTTGCTATCAATCACAATTCCCAACTACTATCAATTTGTTAACTAAAAATAATTTGATTGCAATTGCAAATGATAATGAGTTGTTTTTGATTCTTAGATTCGTAGACATATCTGATGTCATTTGACGTATGTCGTGAGTGAAATTGTTCGGTATGTTCGATGATAAAATGCAGAGCAAGGTAATTCCAGAGTACAATAGGTCTGTTCCCGTAAAACATTAGGCCTGTTCCACTTAGGGATCCATCAAAGAATTTTCCCCGCTGGCTCACATGAATTATTAGGTGCAAATAGGTCTTAACTTTTTTAACTTTTAAGCTAGAAAGACAAAATTTGGTATACACTCTCTGTCCGACGAATCAGATCAAGTGTATACATTTTTAAAATCCATGTATACACGGAAAAGAATTTTGAAAATGTGTCTTAATAACATATTTAGACAATCTACATATATATATATATGTATATATATATGGTCTATGCAAAGTTTTGGGGCGTTTTCAGTAAAAAAAAAAAAAAAGTTGGTATTATTAAAAGAAACATTTCATCTACAGATCATTTTAATCCACGCCCACTCTTTGGAAAAATTTCTGTTTTGCATAGATATACGTCCATACCCCATAGCATATGTAATAGAAAAACCGTCTCAATAATGCGTTATGGCTGTGCCATGTTCTATGTATATTTCTAGATTTCTCTATTTATATGAGTCATCGATTTTATAACAATTTTTTAAGAAATCTTTAATCTAAGATCAAAATTTAAAAACCCCAATCGAAACGTATAGATGTGGGTAAAAAAGGGGTAATAACATGCATGATAGATAACCAGTAGTAAACAGGAGACGAAAAAAAGTTGGTCTGAGCCTATTGCAAGTAAGGAGTTGTGTCCGACTTACGGAGATATCGGAAGGAAACGTATGTTGACCACACCTAATGTAATTATGATTAAAAATTCTTCGAAAATTTGTTCGCTTTTCTCTACTTTTCTTTTCTGAATAATATGACAGGAGGGATTTTTTTTCCTTTCCACTTTCCTCCTATTCTAAAAAGGAAAGGAAAAAATGATGAATCAAAAACGTCAAAAGAAATAGCGGGAAACGGTCGCATTTCCCAACTTTTGTTCTCGGCAAGAGTATGATAACTTAAGGGCCGACCAGAATGCGTAACTGTAGCTGGCGCTTGTAGCTGATTCAAAAGTAAAAAACAAGGCAAGCGGTAAGCGCTTAAACAATGTGAATCTGTAGCTTGATGTTGAATGAATGGCAGCTTCATGCAAGAATGTTTCTCTCTTTTGACAGCGATGCAACAATACGCCAAGACGCCAAGAAATAATAACATTTTTTTAGAACGATTTTTTAACTATAGTAGCGATTTCTTAAAAAATTTAAAAATGGAATATAATATTTAAAAATAACGGTAATACTCACAATTAAGTATTATTTGATTGATGAAATTGAAAATAACAAAAACTACTTTTTTATGGGATATTAGTTTTTTTTGCTTGCTTACGCATTACGGCGTTTAAGCAAAAACTAGAAAACATGAATTCATCTAGTTTTTAGTTTTTGACTTAGAATTAATTAGAGCAACGAAAGAAAAAAATAATATATAATTTTACAGTTTTGAAATTACACTTTAAACTTTTGTTTCCCCAAATATTCACTTTAAAACTAGTATTTTCAAAAACTATGCATAAATTTCATTTTATTTTCTGTAATTGAGTCGAGAACGGGAAAATGTTTGGCTTAGTTTGCTATTCAAAGTTTTTTGTGAGTACTTAAAAAGTTCATATGAAATTATGAAATTGCCCCTACCGCCCAAATGGGAGGAGATAGACACCACCGGTCCACTATTTGGTTAAAAAATTGCTAGTATTGAACTGAACTTGTTATCAATTTTTGGCACCTAAGTTATCGTACTCTCCCTTTTTTTCCAACAATGCAACAACAATCACTGCTCAAATGGTCACTAATTTAAGCAGTGAAACTGAATTCATTTGAAATTTTAAGATCAAAAACTTTCAATAACGTCAGAAAGTAGCAAAAAAAACAATTTTTTACTCTGAAAATGATTTGCATGGAAAGCATTTGCTTGTGAAATGAAACTATGAGCGCATAAGTACTGCTTCCAATAGATTGGAGCCATACCTTAAATTCCTCCTTACTTTTCGACGGTTTTGGTGTTCAATAGCTACTATTTCCGCCGCCATAATTCTGCAGCACCAATTGTCCAATGAAGAACAATCACAAATCAACTATATTAAATAAGTTATAGTTCATTTATGAAAACTACTGTTTCTACTACAGATATCGGAATATCACATGTAATTCTTCATTGCAGTGTTCCTACTTTCAGATCACATCTGAAAAATATGATAAGCTGATATGGAACGCAAACTGAATGGGAAGGTTAATGTCAAACATTGCCAATACTGATTTGCCATATGTATACGTTTTTATTCAGCCCGATTCTAAATATTTCCGGGAAAAGACCTCCCCGGGACTAAAATTCTCTAATTCCAAATACCCCAGGATAACATTTTCCCTTCGAAAGCGGAATGCGAATTCTGAATGTTTGACTAACTGTTACGAATCATTTGACATATTGCAGATGGTATTGTTGAACAAGAATTACGATGACACTCAATGGATATTCCTCTGTATTCAAGATGAGTGCCAAAGTTGGATAAGTGTTTTGATGAATGAACAGGCGGGACTTGTTACCATATGATCCATAAAGCCTAAATATACCAAATAAGAGGTCTGTTTCGTTACAAATATTTTTAACTGATATTTATGCAAAATTTTTCCCTTCCAAAAATTCGATATGCAAATCAATTTTTGTAGTATAAATCAGTAAACAAAATTTTGTACGGGATCAAACCTAAGGTGAAACAGAAATGCTTCCTCATATGCCATTGACCATACTTTTTTTAATGCAATGAACTTATCCCTCATATAATATCTATATTGCACTCAAACCTAGCATTACATTTGTAAATACATAGTACGTTTGTTTGTTGTTGTTTTGTTTGGTTACTTTTGCAGGCTTATTACAAGCTAAACACATTGTCAAGTGCACTTGGCTCAGCACAGTAAAATGCAAGGGCAACAGAAAGCAGAAATGTCTTCATTTGTGGGTACTTCTTGCAATTCAGCGAAAAGTACTTCTGACATAATAATTAACAATTCTGTGCTTTTGCTGGCATCATATAGATTTATTTAAAAGCCCTACAAACTCTGTAGACCACAGTTATTCAGCAACTTGTATCAACACTTCATCATGGGTAAGATTGCATCTCGCATATCCCTGTAACGTAGTTCACATTCTTCTCCTTTTCTTCATTTCTTAGTATTCTTCAAAACATTTATTGTATTGGTGGTGATTATTGCCCTAGTAGACTGTGCAGCTGTTACAAAAAGTAAAACCGATTCAAAGCAAAGCAAGGAAAAAGCGGTTACTAAATCCAAGGAAACAGACTCCTCAACGAGCAAAGACAAGGTGGTCCCGACAGAAGTTAAAGCAAACGTAACAGTGCCCTGTACATGTGGCGTTTTCCTTACAGGACAGTTCGTCAAGGGTTCTGATGAACAGCCAAAAGGTGATCCAGCTTTAATTCAAGAAGTTAACAAAGTATTCCCGTGTAACTTGATCGGACAAAAGCAATGTCAAACCAAGTGTCTAGAGGCAGTGAGGAGTTTTTCCGACTTGAAAATTATTAGATAAATATTGCTTCTTCTTTTTTAGATTGTTGGTCATCTTCCTAACTCTGCAAATGTATTGTGCGCGACATTGGATCGCGATTGCCACAAAGAACGAGCCTTTCTTTTCATAAAGAACTGCAAGAATTCATGGATTAATACGAACTTGGCAGCCGGAAAGGAATACTGCTGCAAGGATGGACAATCTTATTCATGCCCTTTGGTTTAAATATCTTACGGACGTTTAATATACTGCGCGATTTTGTTTTATGTTGATTAAGTATTTATTTTAGATAATTAATAAATTATTAAACATTTTGATTGTTAAAAAGAATTCTTTACTTGGCGTGAATGTATTGTCATAACATGATATCGTTTTTAAGATGGGCACAGAATTCGAAAAAACCCAAAGATTTCGTAAAGGTCTGCGCACAATCAATGCTATTAGGTTTCAAATATCAAGAGCCAATAAATCTAGTTTCGAGGCTGGCACTATTAGCGTTGAGATTCATGCCGAGAAAACAAAACGAATAGGATCAGAATGACAAATGACTTTTGTCTATAAAATGAGCTAGAACTATGGATAAATTGAAAAATGGGAGAGGTGAACTATCAACCGACAAAAGGTTTCTCACGCCATGGCGGTTTAGTCTGACATTTTTGCAGACTAAAACTAATTCCACCGATCAAATTTTCACACTTCGGCAGATCCTAAAATAAAACCCCAAGAAGCCCAAATCGATACCCACCACCTATTCAACGATTTCAAAGCCGCATACGACAGCATTTATAGAGACGAACTATACAGAGCCATGCCTACTTTTGATATACCGCCCAAACTTGTCCGTTTGTGTAGGATGAAGATGGAGAATTCTCGCTGCTTCATCAGAGTCGGAAACGACCTCACCGGAACATTCGATACCGAAAAATGACTTAGGCACGGCGATGAGCTGTGACTTCTTCAATTTGATTCTTGAGAGGATTGTGCAAAACTCCCAAGCCAACACCAGAAGCAAAAGTTTCCAAAAATCCACAAGCATACGCCGACGATATTGACCCAACGTGATGTCATAGCCACGTTTGCTAATACAGAGAAGGAAGCGGCAAAAATGGGTTTAGCAGTAAATTAATGCAAGACGAAGAATATGCTGTCAACACGAAAGGACACACAACATCGACGAATTGTACAGAACGTCACCATTGACAGATATAACTTTGAGGTAGTACGGGACTTTGTCTATCTCGGCTCCGCTATTAACTCTGACAACAACGTCTCGTCAGAAATTTAACGAAGAATTACTTTTGCCAACCTCTATTTCTCCGGGTTAAAAGGCAATTCAATAGTAAAGCCCTCACTCGAACTACTAAGGAGATGCTATATAAGACCCTGATCATCCCAGTCCTGCTCTACGGCGCTGAAGCATAGACCGTCTCATAACGCATAACAGAAAACGTGCAGTCAAACAACTACCGGAAGTCCAAAGCAGCTGCAGTTTCAGCAACTCATCAGACTTTTATGTGCTGTGTTTTGCGAAAGCATAGCAGCAATCCGCTTCAAGGCCAAATTTGACAACATAAACCTTAAATGCACTTAAAAAAAAATAATTAGAGTTATCGGAAATTTTGTTTCCCATTCAGCAATGTAAATTGATTGCTGAATAGAAAAAATTCCGTGGGAAAAAGAATTCCCGATAACCCTAAATGATTCGAATAGCAAATACCGGTGCAAAAATGTCGGAAAACACAGACTACACGACATCATAAGCATAAGGTTTCTTCACCTTTATGTCCATACGGGGACATGCCGGACTACCGATCAACAAACGGACAATTGGATAGAAAATGCTAAAGACAAGATGTAACCATCCATTCTTTTGAATGCCCACAGATTTCGAAGGGCTAACATCGACTCGAGATACCTTGCCGCAGCTAGGGTTAGGTTGCGGATATCTACCACGATTTACCAAACGCGAAATACTGTGAAACAAATTAATAACGAAAGACTGCGATCACACCCGGACTATTGCAGATCACGTGTCCTTTCATCTCGGCCCTGAAAATCCAAAATTAATCAAATAGGCAATTAATCAAAACTTCGGCAGATCATGAAAAAAAACCCAAGATGTCCAAATCGATACCCACCACCTATTCATCGATTTTATAATTTTTATAGTTATATATAGAATTTTTATATAGAAGTTTTATATAGAATTTGACCTTGCTGCGGATTGCTGCAATACGTTCGCTTATGTCTTGGAAACATTAGACTTCTTGCCTAAGTCTGTCACTTATAACAAATCCGCTTCCGAATAATCGCTGCTTCTGCTCACTATAACACGGTCAGTAGTAGATGTCACAGTTTTTCATCCTCTTTTTGCCCGGCCCATCCCATCGTATTTCCTGGATGGCAGTGATGTCTGCTTTGTAGCAGGTTAGTGCTTCCGCTAATTGTTCGCTTGCACCTCTCCTGAAGTAGATACGAACGTCGTTGTCCTTTTTGCTTTTAGCAGGGTCGGCAACAATAAAATCAGTCTTTTCCGAGGCTATTGGTTGCTTTGTAACAATTAATTTGTCCATGGTTGGGTAGTTAACCCAAAGCACAACCCCCAACCTGGAGGGCCAGCTCCAATTTATTAGATATCCCTAGGACACAGGGCCATCAGTAGCCACTACGGGATTGAGCGCTGTCGTTGGCCTTTCGATTCATTCTCCGTTAAAGGGGCCTGACCTACCCTTGAATTTCCTAGACAACCTGTTGTCCGAATATGTCGAAGTTCTAGGTTCGCCTGGGACAGCAGGCTGGGTATTCATTCCGTGTCACCCTGACACGAATAGTGTTGCTGTTTTTCGTCGTGTTATCAACACTCGCGCTTATCGTTTAGCAAGCCAAATCCGGTTGGATGAGACCAGTTCCCGATGGTTACCATTTGGAGGTTAAAAACAAGCACTTGATGTGTAGTCAGAGTTACAACCACCGGGCATTGCCAAGTTAAAGTCTACCCTCGTTATACAACACCCAATCATCTTCTATCTCCAGCCAGGCGTAGCAAAAGCCGACCTCAACTAACTTGAAGTTCGAAACTACAGTAAAAAGCTAAGCAAGGCTGATAGGAGCAACAATTACAATTCTGGCAGCTCAATACCAAAATCTGGGGTATCCATGCATATTTAATTTTAGCAAGGCAAACAATCTAGCAGATTTGTAGATTATATCAAACCTAGTTGGCCTAAAGGCTGATCAACAAAGCAATATGTGAAACCACCCCTGATTAATACCAAACCAGTCAGAACTCCAATGACGATGTATTCACTGGTACTGCAAAAATATTGGCTTAATGGATTGAATTTTAAGGGTGACTCACCTGTATAGTTAAATTCGGTGTGCCCTGATTTATATTCGAATGATGAATGAGGAATATATTTTGAGTAAAAATTGTAAAAGCAGAACTAAACTCGAATTGTTGTTGAAAAACGCCATCACATTAACACAGTTTGCGTCACAGAAAACCACACAATGAGCAAGGCGTTTTGATGGTATTTTAGAATTATTGGTGTGGATTCGTCCTTGTGACTACTTTTTGTTTGTTTTTATAATGAAATTATGTGTACAATATTATTTAAAATTTATTTTCTTGCACATTTGAGACAATGTTTTCTTTTTTCACCTTTTACGCTAGAGTTTAGTTAAAAAATTTCTTCTTTGCCGAAGGAACGTTGAAGGACAGTTCAGAAAATCTAGAAATAGAGTATGAAACAGTCATCTTGATGTAATGTACATTTGTTTGTTTTCTTACCGAGGATGCTTTGGAGTTTCACATATACTTTCCGTGGGTTTACTTAGTGTTACTGTCTCATTGGCGAAATCCGTAGACCCCGATGCTAAGTTCTCCTTTTCTTCATTTATACTATCGTCGGAAGCATTGTCTTTGCCATTAGAACACTCCTTACATCTACAGCTCGACGAACAGCTTTGGTTGTGCTGTTTGCATCCGCAACGTTTTGTAGAACAACCACTTCGACAATAACACTTGATGGTGCCTTTAGATGTTCGTTTTACACCATTACTGGGCTTAAGAGTGGAGCTGTCTTCCGATCCTGATAGATCTTGTGAGATCGTTTTTTCCTTCTGCATACAGATTGATCGTAGTAATCGATTAATTAATATTCATTATGCTAAACTTACACTAAAACGTATTGTACGCCTGAAGCGTGGAGTTTTCTTCCAGTCTGGATCATACATAGAATTGTCTCCGCTATCATTATCTTCCGATGATGTTATAGACTCTTCCAAGAATTCGACTTCCTGTTAATGAAATTACTTTAAATTGAAATAAAATTCTTGTTGCGTTTTCTTACGTCTTGCCTCTGAGGAGACTTAGGTTTCATTTTCTTGGGTTTGTTTTGCAGTTCGGCGCAGCGGTCTTTGTAGAACTCCAATTCCTCTCGGACAGCATCCAACTTGTTGAGGGTTTCTTCTTGGATCTTCAAGCGTTCTTGTAGTTCTGGGGTGGGTGCACCGCTAGTTACTTGTGCAGCGCTGTGTAGCTCGCGCAGTAGAATGGCTATCTTCTCTTCGTATAGTTTCTCGGAATTTGCGATTTTATCCTGATACTCCTTGACGGATTGTTTCATTTGCTTTTCATTCAACTCGAGTTTCTCTTCGGCAGATTCGCGTGCTGTTTTTTGTTCTTGAAACTTGGACGCGAATTCTCTACGTATTTCGATTAGGGTAGTTAATAAACGTTTGAGAGCCGTTCGGGCTTCTGGCATACTCTGTATCCCCTCACACATTCCTTTAATGCGTGTCTCAATATCAGTGGAGACTACCTTTTGTTGCAGATCAGAAATTTGCGCGTTGCGCAGTTCGAGTACCTCTTGTAAGTCAGCTAGTTCATCGTTATTGTTTGGGTCATTGTCATCGTTCAGGGTGTGTATACGGCTAGTAATAATGCTGCGATCTTCCATTAATTGTTCGAGAGATTGTTCAGCATCAATTAGTGAAACAATTATATCCAGTTCTTCGTCAACCCAGGCGGAAATTTGCTCTAATTTACTCGAACTGCCGCTGGCTTTGTTTTTATTTCGTTGGGATTGCGCAGCTCTTTGACGTTCGATGGCATCCTTAAGTCTAGAATTATTGAAAATTATAGAAAATGGATTATACATTAGCTGAAAAGGTTTTGGAGCATTTTATTCTTACCTCTTATTGATTGCCAGAGCCTCTTCACATTTCCGTTTTAATACATTTTGTTGTTTGTTGTGTAGCGTTTCTTTCTTCGCCATTTCGTTTTGCATTTTGCGATCTTTGTTCTTGAGTTGCATTACTTCCTTCTCGCGGCTAAGCTTAAATCGGCGGAAGTTCTCACTCTCGGAGCGCATTGCTCGTATTAGCTTCACCTTGCTCTCTTTCATTGCTTGGATATCGTTCTGGAGGTTCTTTACCTTTTCCGCTTCCTTTTCGCGCACCTTCAGTAGTTTAGCTTGTTGCACATTTTTCCGTTTCATATCCGTGATCTCCTGTTCCAATGCTTGCAATCGCTTTCGACGCTCTTCGGCTAATTTGGCCGAAACATTATCCTTGACGTGCTTTAGCTTTTCGAGAAGTTCTGATTTTTCCGCTTCCAGAGCTTCGATCTTGCTTTCGCATTCTTTGTACTTCTCTTTGACATTATCGTCTAAAGTACAGAATTTTGATAGATTTACAGCTACTCGTTGGTGGAGCTCTTCTTTGATGTTCAGCTCGCGATTGATTTGGCGTAGCTGATCGTTGAGATCGATTTGTTTGGACGTAAATGCATCTGCATGCTTTTGCATTGCTTCACTATTATCACTGCAATCGAGATCGGCTTCAGTATCAATTGGTGCAATTGAGCGATGCTTTTTATGTTCGATAATTTCATCCTCGGACTTTTGAAACTCGATGCCGAGATCTTCCACGAGCTTTCGGATGCTTCCCAGCTTCTGTACATGCTCGATTATGTCGGGCGAGCAATTTTTCTCGTTCAGGTTGTTGCACAAATCTATTACTAGTTCGTTTATTTCTTCAGACTTTATCTTGAGCTTTTCATAAGCAGCTTCTGCAATGTGGGCCCGCATTTCATTATCGGCTACATCATGTAAAGTGCTCTGGAATTGAATCTGCAGGAGACGGTATTTTTCCTGCAGCTCATTGTAGGATATTGCGTTGGGGTCACGTTTTATTCCTTCGAAACTGGTTCCTTCCATAGAAGTGGTCATAACACCACAAGTTTTATTGAGAAGTTCCATGCGGAGTTTTTGAATGACACCCTTGAGATGATTAATTTCGGCTGCATGTGGATCCTGGTTAACAATTGGTTTATTTTTTATTTTCCTCGCCCGATCCGCGTATCGTAGTGTGCTGAGGGTTTCACCGACGTTATAGTCAGCCGGACTGACACATGCAATCATTAAAGTTACAGAGTTACCACCCAATGAGTCCTGCAACAGTCGGGTCAGTTTCGAATCTCTGTAGCCAACATATCCCGAACCTTGGTTTGCTGTAAAATAATGAACATATCAAGTCTAATACCTCAAAAGGAACGTGAAACTTACTTCCAAGTGCCGATATAACATTTCCCAATGCCAAAAGTCCCTGATTGATTTTAACGCCCTCCTTAAAGCGATCACCCGTTGCCTTGGTTTTCTTTGAACGCTCAGAACCCGCTAAGTCGACCAAATGGAATTTTGATGTTGTAACATTTTTCCTTTAATAAATGAGATATTTGTAGAGTATTTGAATGTTTAAAGTTTGGGAGAACAACTTACACGCCATTCTTGCTGCTTGACTGTATAGTTAGCGTGAAGATAGCATGTGAACGACTTGACTGTTCGTTCATAGCGGTAGATGCTACAGCCCGGCCTGATGAACCCTTCACTAAACAGTCTGTAGTTTCTTTAGCACATGAAACACTCTGCTCTGTTAATCCTGGCATAATGATACCATTGCGATCTTCACGCATATCAACCACTGACTGCTCTCTGGAAGCTGTTGACAGTAAATCAAAAAGCTGTTCCTGGTAGAGCTCCATAAAGGAACAGGTTACTTTAAAATCATATTCTTTAGACTTTTGCTCAATTCGATGGAATATGTCAGTCATGGCCCGTGGAATCACGCCCATATTTTCGTTGGGATTGCCATCAAACGTGGTTCCCATCGTGTACGTCTTTCCAGATCCAGTTTGACCATAAGCTAATATTGTTACATTGTAGCCTAAATATAATATGTAAAGAACGATTTGTTTAACATTTGCAAATAGTCACTTCTGTGAATATGGAGAACACTAACAGGTTTGTTTCCAGTTTTTAGAAAAATTGAGCAATGATTACACACTCAATTAACTTACCTTTGAATAACTTTTCGATCATTTCGTATACGGAATCTTTGTACAATACATCCTGTGAATCGTTTGGATCAAAAACATAATTAAATGTAAATCCATCAGATTTATTAACAGTTAATTGAGGTTGTCCAGAGATTCTTTCAATTGTTGATTGGCAACCGCGCTCAATTTCAGATTTAACAAGCGGCCGAATGCGTATTGCTACCCGTACACAATCCTCCGACATGGTATCAACAAAATTACTTTAGTTTAATAGCAAAAAAAAATCAAACAGAATTTGCAATTTAAGAAAATAAATAAAATAGCAATGAAATAACGTGGCTTTATATTTAAAACTAATTAAAATACCAACAAAAAATATAACAATTATATGATTGAAACAATAACAAAACTATAGAAAACGCGAACTTCTGCTGTTCAGCTGTTGGTCAGCGAATTTTTGTAATTTCAAATTTTAAATGAATGCATTTTCGAAAGTCGAAGTGAGTGTGATTGTGAATGCGAATTGCGAAAGAAAAATTTTTTGTTTGACATTTAAAATGAAAGCATTCAGGACTACATAACTGGGGGCAATCACTTATTGTAATAGAATATTCCTATGCACTTGGTAAATCTCATGGTAATATGTCTATTATCCATATAGATGATCAAATTAAATAGATTAACACAACTACAAATGATCTAGAAAGCAATTTATTATTATATTTAGAATCGCAAGTACCATGAGTTGAAAAGCCAAGTTTCACGTTTACTACATACCGAAAGATGTATCAAATAAAGTTGCTTTTTATTAAAACAAACAATAGGGGTATTCATGCAACGTCGGAAAGTCGACGTATAAGTTGTAACCGTAACAATATTACGACGTGATAAATGAACCACCAAAATTTATATGGGAAATCTTATCTAACATCGGAATCTTCTCACAGCAATTTTCTCACAGGACTTGGGTGCGTAAGCTGAGATGATAAAGGTTGTATACCTTACTTATATTTACTATACTGAAATGCTATTTTGACATTTAAACAGTCACTTTCACACATCAAAGGTATTCCTTAAACCCAAAAAAATTATGTAGAACGGAAAAAGAACAATAGGAACAAAATCCGAACAATAAATAAATTATTAAATTGAAATAAAATTCAGTGGGTTACCGCATTATTTAGTGGTACAGTTTAAAGGTCGTTCATGAAACGACGCTGCAAGAATACCCTTATTGACGTTACTCTGCAGAAAGACCCACGCAGTTACTCCCGTATTAGTAAGAAAGTCCTATATCATATCTAATAAGCCACCTTAATAATTAGAATTCACTAAAACACATCTCAAAGTTTAACCCCCATTTTAACGCAATTGACGCACGGCCTTTAATAACATTTTGTTGGCGGATGTTGACTCACTAGCATAACTTATATTGTTGAGTCTGTAGGTAAAGAACAATTACCATTTTAATAAACTAAACCGTGAAACACAACTGCTGAAATACAAAAATGCACTTAAATTTTTTTTTCAACTAACAATTGAACCTTTGGTAGTCCTGATGCTCAGTTGCTTGTGTATACACAAATAAAAAAATAAATAAAATGCTTTTACATAGGCACTATTCAATGCGTTTAGGACGCGTTCAGGATATGCACCCTCTATTCAAACTTGTATCAGTTTTATGAATAAAGTTTTTGCGTTCAGAGGCATTTACGAGTACATAACTTTATATACTGCTTATAATGAGTTTATGAATAAGGCTGAAGATGTTACGGGAATAATCTGAAAAATTAGAATACAAGTGGGAACCCTGCTCCAAATTTCTTTCTATGTATTTGTTGCCTATTGTTCTTTTTTTTTCATGTCAAAAAGTGATTATTAATGGGAATAAATTCGCTATTCCGATTGAGATAAAGCTTCTTTTCCATTTTTGTTTTGTTTTTTATATTTTTTTGTCTTGGTGTCCATGAGTTTTCCAGTGGATTTAAAAATAGAGACAACTTGAAGAACTACAACGCTTGTATATTTTACGTGTTTTCACTCCCATATTGGCAATTGTGTGTTCTTCATTTTCTGTAAGAAGAATTTCGCTCATTAAAGTTCTGAAATTTTTTCCACACAAATTTTGACAGTTGATTTATTATGTCGTAAGTTTGAAATGTTTTGCATAATAACGTCAATATCATACAGAATTTATTTGATAATCGAGTGAGGCCGCCCAGAATGCATATCTGTAGTTGACGCTTGTAGCTGAGTCAGATGTTAAAAACAAGGCAAGCTGTAAGCGCTTACACAATGTGAAGTTGAATGAATGGCAAATCCATGCAAGAAATGTATCTTTGGACAGCGATACAAGATACCAGCCACAGATATGTATTCTGGGCAGCTTTTAATAATTTTGAATCAACTTAATCTGTATTTTTTATTATATATGCAATAATAATAATAATAAAATAAAATATTGTTTCTAAATAAATTAATTTTTTATTAAAAATGGCATCGCTAACAAAAATAATTAAAAATTTTGCTGAATACTTCCTCTGATCCTCAATTTGAAATTATCCTTTGAACTTACCTTTTGTTAACTTATTTGGTGTGTGATTGTATTCATTTCGAAAAACTTTAAGTTCAGCTGTTTGGCTGGTTTGGTTCTGTTCTTAGTGATGTTTGTGAATGGTGATAAAAACAATGAAATTTTACACATTGCAAATGAATATTAACCAAAGAAAATTAAAATCAGAGTGTTTTTGAATTATATTTTTAACTAATAATTTTACACCTAAAGCAATATATGCAGCGTCTTTTCGGCTGAACTCGTCTCTCACCTGACGCTTACATAGATTGACAAACAAACAGTGAAAACATCCTGATTGCTGATTTGTTTTTACATTGTGCAATTTATTTATTCTATATATTTTGGAAATACATTTGTATCTGCATAACGCATTTAGTAAGTATGTATTGTTATTTATTAAGAAAAGAAGATTAAATTGAATTAGGTTCCATTGTATTTATATATCTTCTCGGTAGTATGCTTGAAATATTAAGTTGTATCATTTCTTGTTTTCCAAGTAAAGGACAACATTGAGTTGCAGGCTAATACTTAAATACATGACCATTTTTGTAATCGATGTTGGCAGAACTTAATGGTACAGATGGTGAACACAAATATGAATTCCAAGTGTATAGACATTTATAACTTGCATTGAATCACCTCGAATCACTTTTGTTATCAATAGATAATCTAAAGATTATTGGTTTCTAGTCATGTCCGACTTAACAAGAATAAGCTCCGAAATGTTACAGAAAAAATAATTATTTTTGTGATCAGCGTGAGATCATATTACTTAAGTCATCGGAGTTGTAGAGAAGTCTGAATTCAACTTAAAATTTTGTGCCAACTAGGTACTGCTAGTTGCTCGGAAGGTCTGAGAAAAATGTTTTTCACAGTTCCTTTAATTGTCAATAAACCTTTTTCTGAACTCAGCTGTTCATATCTAGCCTAAACCCAGTGAAAACAAAACCTAGGCCCTAATAATTCTAATGAAGCAAACATTCTTTTTCTTTTAATTGACTGTAGTACACCTACATATCAATCAATATCTTATAATAGTCAATCCTAATATCATGTTTAATATCTATTCTATGCTACCAATCCAATTCTATGTATCGGAATGCGTAATAGTCTCTCTTGTTCACTCGCAAAACCAACCAATTCTTGTCGTAAAGACAGTCAGTAGAAGGTGTTTTTAAAATCCCTTCATATGCGTGGATTGCTAAACGATGCTTGCTAAACGTTCTCGATTTTTAATTGCCTACAACATTGTGTTTTTCTGTGCAGGCAAAAAAAAACCGTTCGGGAAGTTCAGAACAATCTGTTTTTATACTGACGACCCTAACGCGAACGAAGGAGTGTAAGCAAATAAGGCTTTCACCAACATGTCTCTCCAACAAGCCCAGTCTTTAGCTAACTGCCTAAAATTCTTCTTTGAAGTCGGTATTTACTTATGCCTCCTTATGAAGGCGAGATCTTCCTCTACTGCGTCTGCCATAAGACTGATAATCGAAGATTTTAATGCCAGGATTATTGGTTTAAATTTGCTATGCATCTTAGAGACATGTAAAACTCCCATCGTGATAGCGTTACAAAACAGTTAATGTTCTTATCTGAATGTTTATTATTATTATTATTATAATTTATTAAAAAAAGTAAATTAATTACAGAGTTAATATAAGCTTAAACTAGATTTAGCTGCCAGGGCTTTCTACTAGTGTGGTGAATAGAGGTAGTTATACAAATTGTATTTGTAAGATTCATGTTTTAAAAATTTTTAAATACAGTTTTCGAGTTTTAGAGCGGTCATAATATTATATACGTAATTTATGTTATCAACGTTGACATTCTTTAGTAGATGGAATATGTTATTGTTGCACATTGTTTTGCAGGTTGAGGATACTTTCTTACATGAAAGTAGATGAGCCATTGTGAGAATGCTGTTGTCATCACAAAGATGACATGTAGCAGGTGATTCCTTGTTGAATAGATGTTTGTGAGTTATATATGAGTGGCCAAGTCTGAGTCGGATGTATACCTTGAGTTTTTTTTGTGATATGTTGTTCGGGTAGATAGTTTTAATGCCGTTTGGGTTGATGTTTTTGTATGAGTGGTTATAGTTTGTCCATAAGACTTTACATTTATATTTCCAGTTTTGGAGGAGCAGATTTGTAATGTCTTTTTTGTTGTATTGGTAAAAAAAAGTTAGGGGTTCTTTTATAGCTGATTTAGCTTCCGCATCTGCCGCCTCGTTTCCACTGATACCGACGTGGCCGGGAATCCAAACGATTTTCAAAGTTTCAGAATTATTTATAAGTTGATTGCGAATTGCTACAACGATCTCATTAGATTTTGAGATGTTTTGTAGAGCAGTTATGGTTGAGAGGCTGTCAGAGAATACTACAGTTTTCTTTTTATTGGAAAGTCTTATCGCTTTGTATATTGCAAATGCTTCCGCAGTGAAGATTGATGAAAAGGCTGGCATTAGCCCTTTAGAAAGGACGGACCCATTCTCTTCAACAACCGCAAAAGAGGTGTAGGTATCTCCTTTGGAAGCGTCGGTAAATAGTAGCTTCCAACCGAGAGATTCATAATTATCTGAGATGTCTCGGAACAAGGTCTTGTAAATTTTATCAGTAGTTGCTGATTTAGAGTGTTTGCAAAGTTCAGTATTTATAGTGTAGCTAGGTAAATTCCATGGGGGTTGGCTGTTCTTTGAGTTATTTTTAGTACGTATTGGAATGTTTAAATCTTTGGCGAACGCAAGTGCTTTACAAAGGGTTGATTGCATTCTCTGATACCTCTTCCGGTTCAGAGCTTTCTTGACATCAGTGTGGATGGGTGATTGATGCGGTGAGTTGATTTTTAAAATGACTCTTGATGTGACGTATATGATTCTGTCTGATAGTTGGGGAAGACCTGCTTCGGTTAGTATGTTGATGATGGGGGTTGAGCGAAGGGCCCTCACGCTGGTTCTGATGGCAGTATGGTAAGGAGTTGTGACAAGTTGTAATGAGGAATTGGAGCATTTCCCGTAGATTGATAAGCCATAGTCAATTTTTGATAGTACAATACATTTTGTTAAATTTATAAGAGTATTTACATTTGAGCAGCTATTTTTAGAGGAAAGATATTTAATTGCGTTGACCCTGGCAGTTAAACTTTTTCTTAAATATGTACAATGATTCTTAAAAGTAAATTTGGAGTCAAATATAATGCCTAGAATTTTAATTAGATTAACATTTTTAATATTACTATTGTTTAAGTTAACTTTAATAGATTTAGTACAATTATGTTTTTTACATATGTGCAACAGTTCAGATTTTGAAAATGATATGATAGAGCCCGAGTACTTGCTCCAACTGAGCAGAGAATCTATAATGCTAGAAAAAATATTTCCTAATTCATGGAGGTCTTTTATTTTCGAAAAAATGATTAAATCATCTGCGTAGAGTGTATATCCTACTTTATGGAAATTGTCTATTGTTTGTCCGATTTCATTGAAAGCTATGATAAATAAAGCTACAGATAATGGTGACCCTTGAGGTATACCATTTTTTAACTTATGTACGTTTGAGTAAATGTTGCTATACTTAATTCGAAAACTTCTGTTAGAAAGAAATGATTTTATGTATTTAAATATTTTAGGTCCAATTTTCCATTTCAAAAGTTGGTTTAGGACAACATGTGGCCCGATTCTGTCGAAGGCTTTGTCAAAGTCGAGGCTGAGAATGGTGGCATGGTTACGCTCAGACAATGTTGACGAGACAAAATGATCAATATGGAGAAGGGCGCCTAGAGTAGAATTTCCCTTTTTGAAGGCGACTTGCCGACTGTCAATTAGCTTGTCTTTTACAAGGAACCAAAATAATCGTTTGGCAATTATTTTTTCTAAAATTTTTCCTGTGCAAGGAAGAAGAGAGATAGGACGGTACCCATTGATTAGGGTAGGATCTTTATTTGGTTTTGAGAGTGGAATGATGCTTGCCAATTTCCAGGCGTGCGGAATTATTCCGGTGTCTAAAATATTGTTGTACAATGTTAGGAGCCGAGTTTTTAAAGAGGAAGGGGCATTTTTAAGCATAGAGTAGGAAATACGGTCAAAGCCTGGTGTTTTGCCTTTTACTGTATGCAAAGAGGAAATGAGTTCTGGCATGTTTATTTGGGATTCAATAGAAAGAGCTGAAGGACTAGGGTTGAAAGATAAATTTGAGTTGTTAAAAATGTTTAATTTTTCGTTAATGAAAGTTGAGTTGAATTGGGAGTCATCCGCCAATTGTTCCCAGGTCAGTGCGAAATGTTGAACAATTTCTTTTGGACAGGTCAATGTTGAAGTATTTGTTATTATTGTTTTAATTGTGTTTGGAGTATAGTTGCCTGTTAAAGTTCTTATATCAGCCCAAAGTTTTTGGGAAGTTGAGTTTGGATTTAAATTAGCAGTGAATTTTTCGAAACACGACTTTTTTTCGACCTTGACTGTCTTACGAAATTTGGCATTCAGCTTCCGGTATAGGATGAAATTGGTGTTAGTCGGTGATTTTTTAAAATTATACCACGCTTTTTGTTTTTGCATGCGAAGGCAACTTATGTCATTATTCCACCAAGGTACTGTTTTTTTGTAAATTTTGTTGCTTGTTTGGGGAATGGCGAGATTTGCTGCAGTGCGGATGGATTTATGAATTAGGGCGGATTCTCTATTGATGTTATGGCAATATGGCCTAGAGAGTAATTCACATGAAATAGTTGTTCGGAATAGATCCCAGTTTGCTTTGTCAAGTAAGAATTTTTTGGAAAGTTTTAATTGCTGATTGTAGGTGCCAAATGTAAGTGTGGTAAGAATGGGGAAATGATCGCTGCCAGAGAGGTTATCGGAAATATTCCAGGTAGTTTTGGGGAGGAGGGATGGTGAAATTAGAGAGAGATCAACGTGTGTAAACGTTCTATGTGTAGAAAAATGTGTTGGTCGACCGTCATTAAGGATCGCTAACCCGGAGTTAGCGATAAAATTTTCGACTGTTTTGCCACGTTTATTTGTTTTCGCAGAGCCCCAAGAAGGACTCCATGAGTTGAAGTCACCAGTTATTAATATGGGATTGTTAATTCCGTTGATAACAGCTTCAAGGTCTTGTATTGAAAAATTCTGATCGGGGGGAATATATAGGGAAATTATTGTAAGTGGTATATTAAGATTAACTTGAACTGCTATTGCTGAAATATTTGAATTAATATTTAATGGGGTGTGGGGAATGGATTTATGAACAAGGAGGCAAACACCTTGTTTGGAAGTAGACACGAAGTCAAAATTGTGAAAGTATGAAGAATATTGTTTAGGTGGAAAAGGTATGGTACCGGAAAGCAGGTGGGTTTCTTGTAGGGAAATAATTTGTGGTTGTATGTCTTTTATTAGTAGTTGCAATTCGTGTAAGTTATTAAAATATCCATTAAGGTTCCACTGTAGGACAGTGAAAAGTTGGTTTTTAAAAGGCGAAGAGATCTTGTCAACGCAAAATAAATTGCGTTGCGTGGTGGTGTTATTATTTGGGTGTTTGTTTTGACTCCGCGGCAAGGGAACTGGTGCGGCCGGGCTCATTGGGGGGCCCGGACGATTCAGTTCTCCTGTCGCGGAGTCTTTGTTTTGGTCAAATTTTATTTTTTTAGTTAGATTCATCATCATCAATATTATCGGTTAAGTAGTAACTGTTTTGTGAGAGAAGTGTGTTTGTTAAATTTGTTAAAGGAGATGGAAGGTTCGATGGTGTATTAGATTGTGTATTATCAGGTGAGAGTGAAAGAGATGGGGAGTTAGTAGTTAAGGAGTTGTCATCGTTAGTGGTTGATGCAGATTTATTGTTTTTGTTTTGAGGAAAAATAACTGATTTAACGTTTTTTGGGTCTTTGGCGAGAATAGGTGGTGGTGGAGGGGCATTTAGTTTTGGAGTTTCACTGAATTTTTGTTTGGTTGTGTTGTAATTTTCATTACAATTATTTGATTGGGGTAGATTATTTTTGGTGATAGAATGATTATATGTAGTCTGAATGGTTGTATTTGTATTATTATTTGTGGTTAGGATTGTAGGTTGGTTGGGGACAGGAGGGGCGTTGGAGGATTGGGTAAGAGGGGTGATTGGGTCTAGTGTACTCGTGGGAAGGGTTTTCTTATTTGAAGTGGATGCGCCGAGCGCTACTGCTGAGTATGTTGATGAAAGCAAGGGAGCAGCGTTTCTTTCTTTGAAAAGTGTTTTTGCATCAGCCATAGAGCATTTTTGTATTGTTTTTATTTTAAGAATTTCTTTTGCTTTAAGGTATTGTTTGCAGGATTTAGAAGATGATGGATGTTCTTCGGAGCAATTGGCACATGAAATGCGCGTGCATTTTTCTGGAAGGTGTGGTGCAAGATTACAGGTTTCACAAGCTGCTGAGAGTGAACATCTCTTGGTGGTATGGCCAAGGAGCTGGCAATTTCGGCAGCGCATTGGAGTGGGGAAATATTCTTCAACTTTTACATTATACCAACCGATATCGACAGTGCTCGGAGGTCGGAAGCGATCAAATGTAAATAGAACAAGACCGGTGGCTCGAAGATTGTTGTCTGTAGTTGTTTTTTTGAATTTAAAGACCTCAGTAACACCCTGAGATTTCATTTCATTTATTATCTCCTCCTCAGAAACGTTTATTAGGCAAGGGGCGTATGCTGTTCCTTTGCAAGAATTTAGGTTGGGGTGAAGTTTAACGGAAATAGGACAGAGATTAGCGAGATTTTTTTTTGTAAGGAATAAATTAGCAGTTTTTTGGGATTTTGTTAGGAGAAGCAGGCTCCCGTCGCGTAATTCCGTTATATTTTCATATGCGGTACTGATACCATCGATAGCTTTTTTTAAAAGGAATACACTAAAGGAAGATAAAGGTTTTTTTTCGTCCGAAGAGGAAATAACTATGAACTTAGGGTCGGAAAGGGTGTTATTTGTCTGGAGCATTGTGTTGAGGTCAATATTAGAATAGCTTGATTTTTTTCTTCGTTTCACATTGGGCACATATTGTGGCTCTATATCGAGCGCACTAAATCTGTTGCCCGAAAGAACTGGTGGCCCAGGGGCCATGATTTAATTGTTTATTCAGCACTAAACAAATTTATTTTATTCCGATATGAAGCAAGAGAGAAAAAAAAAAATAGTAAAACAAAAGAGAAAAAAATAACGGATAATGCAAAATTTGCGGTATTTATCCAAATAGAGCGAACAAAACTTGAATTGAAGTTGTCGGCTTGAAGGTCAGACGATGACTGTATCTGAATGTTATTTCCTTCGTTTCCATAGCGTGAACAGTTCCGAAGATTATCTGTTCTTCATCCACTTTTGACATGGTCAGGATCTTATATAGTAGTTCGAGTTTAAGTATGAAAGCTTTAGTATGAAATTGCACTCTTAGCCCAATGAAGAAGTTGTTCAAGAATAATTCCTCAAATTATTTCTAACAAGATGTTTTCCTACCTGAAAGTTCTGTCTGTCAATGGAGAAGTTTTGTCCAATTTCTTGATGTTGTGTGTGCTTTAGTGTTGACAGCAAATACTTCAAATAGCAAACGTTTAATTTAATAAGTAGATGTGTCTTTTTTATTTTTACTCTTTATCTTAATAATTATTTTGGTTTTCAATACTTCTGTGTAATAATAGTAATTGATATGCTTTTCTTTAGCCATTAAAAGTTTATTAATGCGATTTTTGCATAGAGTCCGCTAGATTTTCTAGATTTTCTGCAACCCAAACGATTCTTAATTGTTTGCCATTGCCAAAGAATTCCAAAAAGATCCTCAAACAGGTTTAAGTCTGGAATTATCGCTGGCCACTCTAGAACTGGTATATTATTTGATGAAAGAAATTCTTTTGTGGCAAGCTAGGTGTGGATTGGAGCGTTGTCCTGCTGAAAAGTCCAATTATCGGCGTATCTTTGGCAAAATAGTTAATTCTTTTTGCAGCCACTAGGAACCTATACTTCTCGGAATTCGTTTTTGTTGGATTAAAACAAATGCGAGAATTTTCTGCATATTGAAAAGCAGCCCAAACCATCAGTGATCCGCCGCCAAAATTCCTTTTGTGTCGTGTTTCTCGGGGGTGTCTTAAATCACGCCAATACTTATGACACCCATCAGGACCATCCATATTCCACTTTTCCTCATCCGAAAATATAACAGTGTCATCGGAAAAAAATCACTGCACTACAATTCGTAAATACATTCCACGAAGATTTTGTGACGGAGAAAATCGGAAAAATGTTGGGGTGTTATCATAAAAGTCTGCCTAACTAAGATCTTTGTTAGACGTGTTCATAAAGTCAGATTTTTGATCTAACAAACCCTGATGATTTGCAGAAGATTTGTTCATAAACGTCATAAGTCTGAACAGCATCTGGCAGATTGTGCATCCATATTTTGTTGACTGCAGAGAGCGCAGGAGATAAAGGAATCAGATTTTAAGTGCGAAAATTAAAGTTTTATTGGCAATTTTTTAATAAATTGTGTGTTTATAATAAAAATATTTTTATTTTTTGTATTTTTAAGGAAGAAAAAGCTGCACTGTGGAATATGTCAAAAACTAAGATATTAATTCATAAGAGAATTCTGATGGAAAAAGCTGTCATTTTTAATTTTTGTCTGACGTTTATAAACATTCAGTAACTACTTAAAATTGTACTTAAGCAGACCTACACTCTTTCTGCTGAATAATTCAACAAGGCAGAAAGACGATTGTACAAGCGCAGACTTACGACGTTTTTGAAAACACCCTTGCACTTAGCTGTCAAAAAAATGCACTCAAACGCACTTCAACGTAGGATAAATATTCCGAACAAGCTTTTCGGAAGAACACCTCGAAGCAAAAATCCTACGAATCGTACAAAATCGGAGAATTTTCGCTCCGACGGATACCTCGCTAGGGCTGAATATAGAAGTGACAACAAACATACACATATGATGCTTATTTCCCTGAGAGTAGTAGCTGCAGCTATTTACGGAAGATTGTGGCAAGTCGTTGGCGACACTGATGATGAAATGGAATTCTTTATCTTCGTACGAAGAGCTTGGGAGATATCGTCCATTTAAATGCTGTCTTACGCTGCTTTGAAATCGATCAATAGGTGGTGAGTTTTGGATTTCTAATTTTCAGGATTTTCCGAAGTGTGAAAATTTGATCGGTTATGGACTTTCCTGCCCTCAAACCACAACGATCATGTTGTCGTTTTCAAGCGCTCAAATTTTGAGGCAGATAGGATCTTTAGGAGACGCCTCTGTATTTGGTGCATTTCAAAGGTTTTGTTTTGTAGATCTGCATCTTTATAAAGCTCGACGGAAAGCCACCATTTCCGGCAGTCATGTTAAGCTGAACTTTAGATTGGTTGGTTATTAGTTTAAGCTGTCGCTGTCAATATTGAAATGTTCGTTCTGTGATCGTTTAGCAATCTAAAAAAGGGATTTTTTGATATCCTCAGAATCGAATGTTTCTCAACTAGCATATTTCCTTGTTTACCTCGACGGGATTATTTTTGCGCTTTGTATCCTGGCTTTGGCATTTTACACCTTGGTAGAACCTACGAACATCATATCTGGAGTGGTACCTCACTATGTCTCCAATTACCCACTTTTATTGCTCTTTTTTCTTTTTTCTGAAAACCTGCTGTTCTTCACTTCTTCTTTGCCTACAAAGCTAAATGGCAGCTCTCGTCTGCATATGTAGTTTTGCCTTGTAGGCCTCGTTTTTTGGCTTTGAGCATCTGTCGGCATTAAACAAGGTGTGTCTTGCGGGAAACCTATCACAGTAATCTAAATGTATATTCAGTTTAAAACAGAAGTAATAATCCAACCGTTCGAATCTATTTTTAAAAAAAGAGTATCACTCGGTAGACCATATATTTGATGAATAATATATTTTTTTATTTATATAAACGGACGCCCTTTACGGTTCTTGCTAGCTTACATTCTCTATTTAAAGTTTTGATATTGTGTGAATTATCGTCATGTATTTCACAGCATTAGGTACTTAAGCTAGCAATAAATAAAACAAAGTATCATACAACATGTGATGTGTATTTTTTATATTTTATTTACATATACTAATTCTAAGAATTTTGTATTAATTTACTTAATATTACTTCAGAAGTTGCCTTGATTTAAAACCTGAATTTATTTTTTTTATTTCCCCTCAGTATCATATAACGTTGTATTACTTGGCTCCACTGGTACTGCTTTGATTATAAAACGCCTTCGGTCGAACACTGTTGTCGTTGAATTACTCCCAATTAGCTAAAAAATATCAAAAGAAACAAAAAAGGAAACACATGGATCAAACAACCGGCTCAGCAAAAGGTATTTTGTGTGCATTTTTAATTTAATTTTATTGTTAATATTAACTTCTATTTACAAGTACCAAGCGCATTATTAGTAACATTTCCCCATTCAAGCGTAACATTGACTTTAATTTGTTTAAACAAAATGAATTACAACGACAAAACGCATACTCACACAAATAAAAAAAACAGTTTTTTTTAACTCAATCCTACAGTTTTACACACTAAATGGTTTTCGTTTTTATTTTTATTTAAATATTTCAAGTTAGGCTGATGTTATTTGAGTGGTTTTAGATGGGCGTGTGTGTGTATGTTGACTGATTAAAAAAGATCAAAATTGTCTATCTATAAGAATAAAAACACAAAAACATAAAACAGACAAACAAATAATAAATGAAAATAATGAGACCTACTGTGATCTATAGATACTCAGTTAATTTTCATCTAAATAGAAGTTAATAATTAAGTGCGGTGGTTAATGTGTGGTTAATTTACCTCGGTGCATTTGCAAAGATGATCATCAAAGTATGTACCTGTTGTACATTGTTGATTATCCCTGCATCGACATTTGCAGTTTTCATAATCCCAGATTTTATCTTCCTCCTGTAATTATATAAATACGTTAATTATTGTCATTGAAGGCAGCAAGACATTTGTAATTTCCTACCGCCAAGCACTTGTCTCTCGCATTATAATTTGTGCAGTTGCACTTACATTGTGACGCATCATATACTTGATATGAATTGCAATCCTGAAACGAAAATAGAAAAATATATAAACACAGTTTGATTTGAATTGTCGTATTTTTATAAATTATTAAAATACACAGCCAAATGTAGAGCTTTTCTGTGAGGTATTATTGAAGAAAATCAAGAACAAAGCATTCAAAAAATATAAACTGACCGGAATGTCAGAAGTCTTTTAAATTTTTTCTCGTTTTTGTAAGGAATACGAGTTTCTGAATAAATGTTTGTATAAAAATTATATATATTCAGTGGAATCGAGAATTAACAACAACAGCAAAGCGTTTTAGGTTTTCATTAATTCTAAACGAAAAACTACGGAAATTCTTATTGGTATTAAATATGAAGGAGTTAGCTCAAATAATGTTTGCCTCAAACAGTTTATTTTGATGACGTTTTTACTTCTCTGGTTTACCAATACGATGATATTTCTCCTATCACCGACTTGGGAATGCTTTCCTTAACAGAAGATGAAGTATTGACATCATCTCAAAAACTTGAAGCCAAATTAAGTCCGGGATTTGATGGTATACCATCTATATGAATTTTAAAATGTAGTTCAACTCTTTCGGTTACACTAACATTCATTTTTAATTTATCCCTTTCGACAGGCATTTTCCTAAATTGTGGGAAATATTCATTTGTCACTCCCATTCATAAGTCCGGTGGTAAGAATTTGGTAACAAACGATCGTCCAATTTGGAAGATGTCAACGTTTCCGAAATTGTTTGAAAGTTTAAATAAATAAATTTATGGCGCAACAGGCTCGTTAGTACCCAGGGCCTAGCTTTTTTCTCACAACCATTCATGTGTGCGTGTGTACTTCTTTGCACGATGACGGGACCTCCTGTTTTATGCCGAATCCGAACGGCTAAGTTGAGATAAGCTATTCATGACAACTTATACTACTCGGATGATTTGTCAGATCATCACGAGAGGAGGGCCAGTGAAAAATTTTAAGTTTGCTGAAAAAAAATATATACATACTTTTTTTATAAAGGAATCTTTATCCACCAATCAGCATGAATTTATTAATGGCAGATCCACAGTTACTAATTTAACTGCATTTAGTAATTTTGCCTTAACGCCAATTGAAGAAGGTTCACAGGTTGATGTAATATATACAGATTTCGCTAAGACTTTTGATCGGGTAGACCATGAATTGCTTTAAAGCACTTGGCATCCATTCAATGGATTGCATCCTACCTAAGTAACAGGAAGCAGTTAAATAGAATAGGATAGTCTAGGTTCATCAGGGAAGTCACTGAGCACCTTTGTTGTTTGCATTATTTGTGAACGATATAGATTCAAGGGTGTCTTTCTGCAAGCGTCTGGGGTTTGTAGATGACTGGAAGTTTTTTTGTAGAGTCAATTCTGTAGCTGATAACCATAACCTACAGATTGATATAGACGAAATTACAGATTGGTGTAATTGCAATAATTTGCAACTGAAATTAGGGAAATGTAAGGTTTTGTCATTTTTCATTTTTCAAGATGGAAGAATTTTTATAAATGCTCATTGGTTTTTTTTTACTTTTGCTTAGAATAACTTACGAATGTAATTTTTAAAAGTAAAAGTGATAGGCAGATAAATCCAAATCTTGTGAATATTATAAGCAGATACATGGTCAAATGCAACTCCTTGGCGGCGGTGATGGAATGTCTGACAAGCTCTCTTATGCTTACGCTCTTGCATGTTGAGGTTCGTCCGAGCTTGCTTTTGAATTTATTGCAGAGTGCTCTCTCAAGCTCCCGCTCCGCTATTTTTTACTGAAACAAGTTTTTGCTTGTTGTTTGCCTGCCGATGTCCCACCACGCTAGCCTTCCCCTGCCCGTGGCTTTTGATGTCTAAATTTCGTTTCATGTTTGTTTGGGTTTACCCCGACGAGCCTAAATATGTTTCACTTCAAAAATAATCTCGCATATTATGAAAATAAAGCCTCATAAGTAGATATCACGGAAAGTTAATAATGAACAGTTTTTTTTCTAGATAGTCTTCTTTAACTGTCATTTAACATTTTGAAGAAGCAAGCAAACGTTCAAAAGTATAGAACTGTCATAAGAAGCTTTTCAAATTGGTCTTTCAGAGTCAAAAAAATGATTTTGCTTGACAAATAAGTGGGGAAGCTAGGTTTTAGGAACTGTTTGGGACGTTCTTTTTGTTTAATTTATTCTAAGCTACGTACAAAGTTTTATGAAGTAAGTCTTTCGAAAATATATATCAAAATTAATATGAAAACCTATTATGTTAATTGTGTGCGAAGTTATCTCCTTGCCACAAATAAGAGGACCTCCTGTTTAACTGCGACTCCGAACGGAAAATTTGATTTTTGTAGTCAAAAAAATCCAGAACGCGACAGCATGACGCAATACCAAGCGAATGAGCAATAATGGCCCAGTAAAAAGGATCTTCGAATCAGTCAGTCTTGAATGTTAGAGCATTTCTAAATAGAATACTCCAAACAGCTTTTTACATTCAGGCCCTCAGGATTGAAAATTTGGGTATTTTTCTACATAACCGCCTCATACGAAGTCTTCAATTCTACAGGCGGAAGCGTTGATGCATTCGACCATTTCTCATTTTTTAACAAGCTCATTGCTTAACATTCTCCTCCAAAAGTCCGTCAACGAAGTTGTTTAACGACAAGGAAGGAAAAAAATATTCTCAATGATTCTGACGTTTTAACAAACCTCACAAGCGATGCATGGCTTTAGCTGAAACCGCTGTCACCATATAATATATCCAAGCAAAAACAAGAAAATTTAAAAATCGAGATGGATTATGGTATCCCTCCCACTTTATTCAAACGCCGAGGGGATGATTACGTGACATCACCATGCCGGATACGATCGATGGATAATAAATTTAACAATATTTTATATGTCACTTGGGATGTGACAGCTTATGATGCCCTTTTGTTTACTATTTTTTCATTAATAGTGAGATCATGAACATTTCTGTGACATTAATATCGAACAAACGACGCAGTCAGCATTACAAACTAGATGATGAAGAAGCAGTAGGCATATCGCATAAACGATATGCATATTAAGGCATTTGCGTTCCACTTTTTATCATTACAGTTTTTTTGTACTTAAATGAATTAATTATTACCAGTTGTAGTGGCATTGATATATATCTAAGAATCTACAAACTCATTAAGGCAAAATGGTATGGTTTTAACTCACCTCTTTTTTTACACGACAATCACATTTACATCTTTTGTGTTGCTCCACTAAAACGTGTTCTTGTCCCTTCAGTGAACTTTTACTTTTGCCAATTGTATATTGCAGTTTGTATACCTATTAAATAAATAAATTATCAGAATTTGCATGGTATAATATAATACGTAAGTTTGTTTGTAAGAATCAGGACAATGGGTATGTAATAAATAATTTATATTTGAAGTTGGGAGAGGAGGGAAGCTGTCCAAAAATATTATTTTACACCAACTACAATCTTTTTCTATCTTTATCTCTTCTTCTCCCAATCTATAAAAAAATAGATCGTAGACTGCTACGACGTTTCCCAAATAACAAGTCCTTCCTCAAAAAGAATAAACTAACTTAAGTAGTGATGGATACCTCACAAATGTCGCATACACCGATCTGAAATGTCCCATCACCTAAAAGCAAGAAAATGTATTGCTTCACACATCACTCCTCATCAAAAGCAGCAGATGGTGCAAAAAACATATTTCGTCTCCACTAACCAAGAACTTTATCTTCAGAGAGCTCTCTTATGCTTACGCTTTCGCATGTTGTTGTTCGTCCGCGCTTGCCCAATTACCCATTCAATTTTCTGATGTTCATGCTTTGGATTCATTGCAGAGTGCTCTCACATGCGTACGCTCTCTTTTGCCGAAACAAGTTATTGCCTGTTGTTTGCCTGCCGGTGTCCCACCACGCTAGCCTTCACCTACCCGTGACTTTTGTTGTCTAAATTTCGTTTCATGTTTGTTCGGATCTACCCCGACGAGCCCAAAGAAGTTTCACTTCAAAACGATCTCGCATATTCGGTCCTAGCGAGGTATCCGTCGGAGCGGAAAAATTTCCGACTTTGTACGATTCGGAGAATTTTAGCTTAGAGGTATTCTTCCGAAAAGCTGTTCGAAATATTTCTCCGACATTTTGTAACGCATCCTGGCGAATTGCGTTGAAGTGCGTTCAGGTGCATTTTTTCTGCAATTTTTGACAGCTAAGTGGAATTCTGTTAATAATGAACAATTTTATAGATAGTCTTCTTTAACTGAAATATAATGCAATGATGAAGGGGATATGGAGAGCTGAAGTTCGCACAGTCTCAATTTATTAGTCTCAAACCATTCTAGCTATCAATGACATCAAGGTCGAGCTTTTTTAAGAGTTCCAAATAGGTTTTCCCTTAGTTATTTAGTAGAGTCAAGCTCAGCTTTAATGAAGGCATACAGATTCTATTAATATTCCCAGAATACTAGTTTGAAGTCTCAGTGTTTGTTGTCTCCTATGAGAGCGATGATCTTAGTTATATTTTCCTGTTGCAATGTATGTTGCATTTTTTACCATGAAGTTCCTTACCGTAAAGTCAAGTGTCTCTACTTCAACGGGTTGACATGACAACGTTGGTGATGGACAGCATCCACTGCAACGCTTAACTCGCGTGCACTTAGGAAAGTAAAATATTGACGGATCCTTTGAGGCGTTAAGTGGCTCCAAATTTACGACTGTACTGTCGGGTATACAACCTGCTGGTTGGGCTCTTGTTCCAGCGGCTGTAGAGACCATAAAAAAAATATAAACCTTGACCAATATTTAATGTCATCTCTTACCTCTTTCCACATTGCCATCGCCAGCATTTTCTGAAATCAAAAGTATATTTTCATATAAACATTATATAGTTTAATAATGCAAATATTTATATAGCATATTAACGTTTTTTTTTATAATTCAAATAGGTCCTGTGAATGCCGAGTGTGAATATGTGTTGGGCAAATATTTGGAACTTTTCAATTCAAATGGTCAGATGTTCAAATATTTTATAGCAAAAAATGTTGTCCTTCAGTGGTTTGGGCGAACTGTCAAAGGACAAACAAAAGTTCATGACTTTTTGAGGTATGTTTATGACAGTATGAAGATAAATAACATAAGCAACAACATGGAAAGTCGTCTATTTTATAACAAAAACATTAATTTAATAATAGATATGAAGTATCCTCCCAGTATGACCATTTATTTTTTGAGACTGCTAAGATATCTGAACCCATCGAATGTAAACCATCACATTTTGAAACGTAAGTATTATAAATTGACTCCCCTCGTTCAATATTAGATGCCAGCAACATTTCTCTTTTATAGGAAAAAGTTTCCAACCGAGCAGAATGTCATAAAACACATTCATTCACCAGACATTCCGCTTGCTAGCAACTTAACGGACAGCCCTACAAGAACCTCAACCACCATCTTTGACGAGGAAATTAATATAATAAAAGGACGCCGTGCCTCAATGACACCACCACTAGCAAAACGATTTAAGCATGATGAAGAGCATGATCTCAATCGAAGTGTCCAGCCGCTGCTAAACATAGATGACTACTTCGATAGAAAGGACATAAAATCTGTTCATTCTATATCTCATTCGTTATTTTCAACTCCTAAAACGACAACAGTACAAACCAACCCCGAAGGCAGCTCTGACTACAGTGAATTGAGGTATTTGGATACAATCGGTATTTTACGCTCCTGCACACAACCTAAACACAGAGGCTTCCGAAACTCAAGTGCAGTGAATGTTAATGATACTTGGGATCGTGAAGCTAGAATAAGAGTGTCCTACCGAATTCGACTACAGGATAATGATATACAATTCGCTTTAATTATCTATCAAAATCCCCATCCATATAGTGTGGTTTCAAAGCGAAATCTTATGACTGAATTCAATGAGGTAGCTACACCCGGAAGAGTAGCTATGAATCCGAATAGTAACCCTAGACCTTTACCTACTCCCCAGCAGGTAAAACGAAAGATCGGGCGACGGTTAAAGCTTCTTTAGAAAAATCTCCTTATTATTTTATTTATTAAATGTAGTTTGTACCGCAGAATAGCGGTATGAAGCTAATTTTTTACCGAAATAAAAAAATAAACACTTGTTATAAGTTCCCTGCATTTTTTTTAAGTGTGCGATGAAAAATCAAAAATAAAATCATAAGAAAAATTATGAAATTATGTTAACATATAACATATATATAACTCGAGATAGTTAAACAATCATGCTGCAGACACGTACTAATTCAATGACAAAAGTGATGTGCGTCAGAGATTTAGATATGTGTTCCTTCAACTGCCTTAAGGTATGTATTTTTGTTTTTATTACTATGTTGGTTTCAATTGTAGAACATTTATCTATACCCTCGGGTTGGCTATGGGAGATTTCTTACTTCAACCCTTACATTTCGATTATGAAGGTGGCGAAATGTACCTCTGCCTGGATGTCTTAATGTGATCACATCTGGAGGCTATACGACTTAAAGCCTCAACCAACAGGCCTCTACAATTAAACCGGTCCTTTGCTAACTGCTTCCACTCCAAGTTGGTTGAGGTCGGATTCTACTTGAGCGTGCCACTTAAGGCGAGGTCTTCCTATATTGCGTCCGATGTCTGGCTGGGATTCGATGACTCTGCGAGCTGGAGTATTGGTGACCATTCGTTCTACATGTCCTAGCCATCTTAAACGTTTAATGCGGATTTTTTTTTTGACCACGGCATATCGCTGTACAGCGATATATATATCTTCGTCTCCATAGCCCTTCAACGCGAACGGGACCGAAGATTTTTTTTAAGAATTTTCCTCTCAAATCGACCAAGTATTTCTTCATCCGCTTTTGAGACGGTCCATGCTCAGCGCCGTAGAGCAGGACTGAGATGATCAGGGTCCTATATAGGATCTCCTTAGTAGTTCGTTCGAGTGACGGATTTACTACTAAATTGCCTTCTTTGCCCTAAGAAACAGCGGTTGGCAAGAGTAATTCTTCGTTAATTTCTGACGAGATGTTGTCAGAGTTAATAGCGGAGCCGAGATAGACAAAGTCCCGTCATACCTCAAAGTTATATCTGTCAATGGTGACGTTCTTTCCAATTCGTCGATGTTGTGTGTCCTTTCGTGTTGACAGCATATACTTCGTCTTTCCCTCATTTTTGGAAAATTGTGCCTCTGGTGTTGGCTCGTTAGTTTTGCACAATCCTCTCAAGAATCAAATTGAAGAAGTCACATGACAGCGCATCGCCTCGCCGAAATCCTTTTTTGGTATCGAATGTGTCGGTGAGGTTGTTTCCGACCCTGATGGAGCAGCGAGAATTCTCCATCGTCATCCTACACAAACGGACGAGTTTGGGCGGTATACCAAAACTAGAAATTGCTCTGTATAGTTCGTCTCTATAAATGCTGTCGTATGCGGCTTTGAAATCGATGAATAGGTGGTGGGTATTGATTTGGACATCTTGGGTTTTTTCCAGGATCTGCCGAAGTGGGAAATTTGATCGGTTGTGGACTTTCCTGGCCTAAAACCACACTGATAAGGGCCGATCAGGTTGCTGGTAAACGGTTGTCGTTTCCAGTATTGAAAGGCTATACTACTGATGTTTTTAAATCATAAATGACAACAATTTACCACTTTAATGGCTTCAGACTGAAATTAAAAAAATCAGTACCCCCTAGGATGCCAGAGGATGTAAAGTTTAAACCATGCTTTCTGTATATCAATAGGAAACACACTCCTGAAATAAAGTTAGTTTGGTAGGCATTGATCACACTAACTAGACTTACAATTTTTTGACAAGGCAAAATACTTACTAACTTAAGGAAAATGTAAGAAATCCGCAGCAAAACCAGATTTGCCAACATAAGCTTTATATGCGCTCACGCTGCGACGCGACGGAGTAAAAATATGACATTACGAAACGAGTTCCTGGACGAAAGCAACTAGCTAAGTACTTAGGCTAATTGACTATAGCCTCCGAACATTCTGAGGAGCTAACATCAACTCGAAACACTACCTTCTTAAAACAAAGGCAATAATGCGGATATCCACCAAGGTACAACAAATTCTTGTCGAAAGACTGCAATCTCAAGAGACCGCCAACTCTTTTGCAGAACGCGTATTCCTACATTTCTCGATTAACATCATTCTACCAGCATCTATGTCTATGAATAGTGGCGGCAATATCAACAAGCCGCGACTGATGTGCTACGAATTGTCATGTTACTTATTTTGCAAGACTCCACGTTTAATATGACTAAAACATGTATAGCGAGTGGACACTGGTACTCTGCCTTCCGGACTTTAGTGCCACTTAAGTAAGTAAGTCGGATGTCCTAATTGACGCGCACAGGCAGAAACAACTTAAAGTTCGGAGCTATAGGCAATTAGCTAAGAACCGGGATAATTGCAGAAGCATGTTGGTTAAGGCGCAGGTTCATTATGGATTGTGGTGCCACTAAAGCAAGTATGTAAGTTATGTTTTTGTAAAACCTTTTTGTTTACAAACAGTTTTTTATCCAAATATAAAAAAAAAATGTTAATCGTTTTTTTTTTTAATTATACTTACGTTGTATGCCGTATTTTGGATCTATGCTTTCTGGTTCCACAAATTTGTCAATAAATTCGCTTATATCTGTCACATCATCCATTTGCTTTAAGAAGTCAAGTGGTATCTGCAAATCAAAAATAATAAAGTTTAGATATTTGTTTAATCAACTGGATATAGTCGAGTCATAGCTGCTGAACCCAAATTTATCTTTGTGATACCTTCATAATGCAAACATTGAATTTATGAGGAATATTTATGACTCGGCAGAAACCTCAATCGTAATTTTCTATATTGTTTTCAAAATATACATTTAATCTAATCTTTTAGTTTTGCTAGCCGCTACCTTATTATCTAGCAACAATCAATAAAAGGTTTAATTTTGTAATATGTAAGCCGAATTACCAATCTATATCAAAACATATATTAATGTAAGATAAAGGAACATATTCTGATCATTACACACAAAGGTAGATACGGAAATTCCTAACGCCTTCTAATAATGCTAATAATCCCAAAGCGTTGATTCGTCTGGGTGACGATACGTGTGAACGTGACATTATGCTTAATTATCGGTAGTGAATTAAATTTCATATGCCATCAAGAGAGGGCTGTGAACGTCACTGCAGTGCGTCCATGAGCGCTTTTTGTAACAGTCGGCTATTGTGGTAAATCACTGGTATGATCACACGCACCCAACGACCATAGCGATCACGAGTGTCGAAAACAAAAAAGCTGTGCGAATCTTTTAATACCGTATCCCTTCCCACCCTAATATTAATAGGTATCTAATTTCAGTATATTGCATTTGCCCACATTTTGTGGGCGTTTTATTCTTATACCCTAAAATGTTGAGCTGGGGAAATGAAATTTAGTAAAGGGTGGTTACATTTTAAGGACCGACGTTGAATGTGAACCAACCACACCTAAACGTCAAGTTTTTTTCTGCATTTCATTTGACATTCCTCAATCTCAGACTAACTCAATTTGAACCAATGAAAGATACACAATCGAGCAACTCCTTAAAGAAATTCAGGCTTATTATAAAAATGGGCGTTCAAATCAAAATGCATATCGTGCACTTCGTGATTTTTTCGGTCAATTCGCCCATATGTGCGTACAATCGGAAAAATTGTGCAAAAATTTAAGCAAACCGGGTATGTAGGAGATGTGAAAAAACCAGTGCATGCTCGTACAGCTCGTACTGCAGAAAATATTGCTACTGTTTGCGATAGTGTGCCTGAAGAGCGGTCCACCTCAACTTGTCGTCGTGCCCCACAATTGCACCTCTCACGCTCGTCGTTGATAAACACTTGCATTTACACCCTTACAAGGTGCAATTGACTCAAGAACTAAAGCCTCTTGACCAATTCATTCGTCGTCAATGATCAGAATGGTGGCAAGAAATGGCAGTGGATGATCAATTTACGAAGAAAATCATCTTCAGTGATGAGGTATATTTTGACCTCAGTAAATTCGTAAATAAGCAGAATTGCCGCATTTGGGCGAATGATAATCCAAGAGTGACTGTCGAAAACAAATGCACCCACGAAGATCGTGAGATGATAACGAACTTTTTATGGCCCGAATTTAGAGAACAGGACGGTGCCACTGCCACACAGCTAACGAAACAATGTCTCTTTTGCGCGAAAAATTCAATGGCCGTGTTATCTCACGTGGTCGCGATGTCAATTGGCCGCCAAGATCATGTGATTTGACACCGTTGGACTTCTTTCTTTGGGATTATTTGAAAGCGAAGGTATATAGCGATAACCTAGCAATAATTCAAGAGCTAAAGGATGAGAAAATTTGTCGCATTAACGGCATAGAAAATAAATTATGATTGAACCATACCAATAATATCATAATAAAATGAAATGACAATAATTTTCTAAAAAAATTGTGTTTTGTACAAAATCAACATCGGCCCTTTAAATTTAACCACCCTTTATATGTATAAGCTCCAGTACAAGTTTTAACAGTTTTCAAAGTTTCCTTTTTTTGTCAAACCGTAAAGAATTTTTAAAAAGTCCCTGTACAAAATATTTCAGCATAGTCATTTTCTATATTTCATTCGTATAGAGTTTTTAGCCATGCCCACTTTTGAAATATTTTAAAACACATCCACTTCTTGGGAAATTTAATTTTTAGGATGGAATGGGATAGGGTATTAAACTTCTCATATGTTTTTTTTTTAAATTAGTAAACTCGAAATAATGTTGTTTTTGATTCTGAAAATACTGTTTAGCTTTTCAGGATGAACTTTTTAAAGTTAAACTGGTAAAACTTCTTTTTATACCCTATCCCATAGGGGTATATTAGTTTTGCATAGTTACATAGTGAATTAATTTCGCTAGATATACCTCAAATTATATGGATCGACTCAGAATCTGAGTCGATTTAGCCATTGTCTGTCCGCCCGTCCTTCCGTCTGCGTGTCACCGAATTTTGGGCCTTGATTTTTGAGCTAGAGTTTTCAAATTTTGTATACAGACTCTCTATTCGACGAAGCAGAACAAGTGCACAAATTTTTGAAATCCGCCCATGAGGAGTTTTCATACGAAACCCATTTCTATTGACTACCTCATAGCATAACAAGGCGAAAAATGATTTATGTCGAACCATAAATGATATTGATAAACTGTATGGACAATATGTTCTGACAATGACATTTTCTTTATTTTATCACCAAAAAGCCGACATTTTGAAGATATTTGTTTTAAGGATGTGATGGGATATTGTTTTTAAATGGATTTGTTCTACCAAGAAACGATTCAAAGAAATCAGTAGCACATATTGTTACTAATAATACAGGGTGTCCGTCGGGAAGATATATCTACTACTTAGTTTTGCCGTCATTTTGGTAAATATAAGTCTTGACATAATATTCGATTGGTTTATCGAATATTTTTCCATAATAAATTTGCCACGTGTCTACTTCACGACTGCCAAATATGTTTTAATCTTTAAAACATTTTATCAAAATCAATGACATGAAAAAGTTACGTGAAATTGTTGGGAGAAACAACGTGCCAACAAACCGCACTATTTATCGTATAGTGAATGATTTCAAAGAAAGAGGGTCTGTAGGTGATAGGCTCAAGCATGAACCACAACGTACTGCAAGATCGGCTGAAAACATTACTGCTGCTCAAGGAAGTGTTTAAAACAATCAATCAACCTCAATTCGACGGCGTGCTGCTCAGGAGCTTGGTCTTCAAAGAACAACTTTGGGCACAATTTTGCACAAGGATTTGCATTTGTTTCCATTTAAGATTCGGTTGACACAAGAGCTGCTTCCACAAGACCATTTACGCCGCCGCGCCATACATATGCCAGTAGGATGTTACAACCAGCCCATGACAACCCCGATTTTCATATAAAGATCATAATGAGGACGAGGCACATTTTCATTTGAATGGATATGGATATGAATATAATGGATAATAAACAGAACATTCTGTTCTGGGAAATGGAAAACCCTCTAAATGTGCATCTGTAACCTTTGCATCTATTAAAAAATACAGTCTGGTGTGGTCAGGAGGAATCATTAAACCTTCCTTTTTCAAAATGAAAACAGCGTAACGGTAACTATGAATAGGGAGCGATTTTTTTTGTGGGGATATCTGAAAAGCAAGGTTTATGCAAACAAATCAGAAACGCTTGAGCAACTCAAACAAAATATTCGTGATGAAATTAATAAAATACCGCGTGAATTGTGTGAGAATGTAATGAAAAATGTGCTCAAAAAGGCTCGCATTTTTGAGACTAACAGAGGTGGACGTTTACCTGATATTGTATTCCATACACAATTGCTGACATTAAATAACACTTTTATCAATATAAGATCCATTCTCTTTCATTTAATCAAAAATTTAAAACAAACAAAGTAGTATACCTTCCCGGCGGACACCATGTATATTTTTTTTAAATCCTTAAAATGTTTGCCACTCGATGAAAAATAATATAGGTACATTCTTATAGGCATGCATTAGTAAGAAAAAAAATAATAATAAAGTACTGTAGAACTTGTTTACAGAAAGTAATAAATAAAAGACAAAATTAATTTAAATAAACCTGAATAAAAACCCAAATTTGCAAATTTTGTTTGTTTATTCGTTATAATTCTCAAAAAATGAGCATAAGCGTTAACTGCCGGTAGTTTTTTTATTTTTACATGCATTTTACTTGGGCAGATAAAAGTAGGAATGATTCATCAAGTAAAATATGTACCTATATTTTTTTACATAGCAGTCAGACATTTAAGATTTTTGGCAAAAACCTACATTATTTTCTTCCCTAGAATTTCCTTACCGAGGAAATACTGGGACCCGTCACTTGCTAGCGTTCTATGAATGTCAATGTAAGCGGTACCTGTCAAGCTCTTTGTATATTTCATTTTTCCGATTCTGTTCATAAGGTTTTTGAATGGTTTCATTAACTTTGAGGAAGATAGTGGGTAAAGTTAACGTACTTACTTTTCCGATCCCCAATACAACTTTTTTTTAACCCTTTTAAAAATAAATCCAACTGCGTTAGGTCGCATGAGCGAGGTGGACACTCGAACCGGTATTACACGATTACCAAACTTCCCCTTCAATCTATCAATTATTGGACATGCTGTGTTGCACCATCTCGTTGGAATGGCATATTACTCATATCAAATCCTGCATAATCTGGTCTATTGACCGTAACATGGCAATAATTGTCATCGACAAAGAATACTGTCCAATGCACTATGAAGCACGTAGGAGTTTGTTGCTAATCAATTAAGAATATTTTGTTTATTCACAAAGATCAAAATTGGTCTATATGATGATGATTTCTTTGGTGATATTTAGGCCTAGTTTTATTTTCAGTTAATTTGATATTGTAAGGGTATGTGAACCATTCTCCAGCAATACACACGATCATAATGTCTTTTCAAAACCATAAAACAATTTTTGTTGATATGTACAATTTATTCGATAACCTTGTTTCATGGATCGAAATAAGTGAGGTGCGACTCAGAAGCAAAAGGCAAAATGGAGCAATGTAAGTCATGCGGCAAAAGCCATATTGGCAAGTTATTGGTATTAATTTCTGCGATTTATGATTAACTAATTATGCGATTCGTGGATATTATTTGTTATATTTCTAATATAAATGGATTTGTCTTATTTATTTAGTTGCATCCCTTCCCCATTAATGTAACATTTTTTTCGACTATGAATACGAAAATAATATACACACCTACATCATATCAATTTTTGTTACAAAAAATCTGAAGGTTATTTGTTAGAAATCCATTATCAAAATGTGTACAGAATTTTAATCATTTATCAGTGGCTGAAAAATAAACAATAAAATCGCATACTTTTGTCTCTTTAATTGATGCAATGAATGAGTAACTTTTGTTGACATTATACACCAATAATTTTGTTTTACCTTTTTCATTTGTCAATTACGGTATTTCCTTAATTGTACAGATGAGTGAATCATTTTTTTATAGAATAAATGAAGATTACCAAAAGCTTATGATATAAGATATGAAATGCCTTTACTTATCAAGTGAAGTTATCACTGTGGAGTGATCAAGCATTTATAGGATGATAAGAATATAAATCAGGTGAATTTTTTAACCGACCTGGATTTTTTTTGTATTGAAACTACAAGGTCGTACAATGACCTACTCACAGAATATAGGTAGATATGTTGGTTTGGACATGTCTACAAAAATAAATTTGGTTTCAATTGAACCAAGGTCGTTTTTATCTGGGATTTTTAAAACATGTCAGTCAAAGGTGTTAGCTACAAAAAGTCCGCTTGAAAAAAATAATAATGCATTTGAAGTTTTTGACGATATGTATCTATCCATACATAGTATAAAATAAAATCCCAAAACGTGTATGAATGCGCTTATCTCGAGAACTGCTGAATGGATTTCGATGTGGTTTTCACTGTTATGATCTGCATTTCCCTGGGAATACTATAGTGTATTCAAAATTGCTCTATCACTTGCAGGAGCTGAGCAATGCCGCAGTAGTAAAGGAGTTACCCTATTTCGGAGTAAACATAGACTCCACGAATGGCACTCTAGTGGAGAACCGGCGAATAATTACCCTGGGAAACCATTGCTACTTCCGTTTGGCGAAACAACTGGTTTCAAAACGCCTAACTCGGACGAAATATGTGCTCTAAAATACCCTTATGCTGCCAGTTCTGCTTTATGGTGCCGAGTGCTGGACGATAGCAAGAAATGAGAGCTGACACTGGGCTCCTTCGAGAGAAAAATACTTCGCCGGATTTTTGGTCCTTTGTGCGAGGAGGTCGAATGGAGAAAAAGATACAACCGCGAACTCTATTAGCTGTACCAAGATGTGGACAAGATGTGGATGTAGTCAAAAAAGCCAAAACACGTCGACTAGATTGGCTCGGCCACATCGAGCGAATGGACAACAATGCTCCAGCTAAGAGGATCTTCGAGAAGGCAAGGAAGACCGAACCTCCGTTTCAAAGACCCAATCATCGCGGATGCCAGAGCGGTTGGTCTTGACAACTGGAAGCAGGGGGCCCGGGATCGTAGAGGATTGAAGGCTGCAGTGTGTCAGGCAAAGATTCTTCACGGGTCTAGAGCCCGATAAGTAAGTAGTAATTATTTTTATCCTCAAAATGTTGGTATGGCTCAAAAAGTTCTAATGACGAAATATATCTACATAGCAGTATTGTCTAAAGGTTTTTTTTTAACTTTTTCGGTTTTCTTGAAACTTTTAAAGTTGTTTTATTTTTTAAGATAACACAACTAAAAACTAGACTGGGCTAAAAAGTTTAAGTTGAAATTCAGACGATGACATTATTATAATATATTTCTCAGATACTTGTTGAAAATTCTTTATTGTTTGACTACAAACGAACTTCTTTTAAAACAATGGATCTAAAAAGCTCACGCCAAAAGGATTCAACTTGCCTATTAACAACGCATCCAATATCACTTTAGAATTTGATTTTTGTAGATTGCAACGAATAATTAAAAACATATGAACTTGGCCAAACTAAAATTGCAGGTCATTCATCTCAGTCAGCAAAAGTGTCGTTGTTTTTACTAATGGTCAGACAAATGATGGTAAATGGTAAAGTAATCGATTTCTCATCCAACCTTTAAAAAAGTGCATTATACCAGTTTATGAATCAGATATAAAACACGTGTGACTCCCGTACAGTGTCATGTCTATACATTTAAATAAAACACAAAAGAGTATCTCAATCTCATTGTAGTAGTGTAATTACTTTTATGTTGTATTTGTTATAAAGATTAATTACCAAAAAGCTTTTAAAACCTGGTGCATTAATTTTGGGTGAATGCATTCTACCGGGGAAGTCCAAGCCACCTGCTGCAATTGTGTTTCTAAATACTAGTTGTTGTAAAATTGTTTCGTTGTTTGTATTTATTGAGCCTTAATACGAGATATTCAGTGTTGAAGGCGTCTCTGGTTTAACAATCTAGATAATAGAAGTAGATGCGTAATACCTAAGTTTGAGTTATTTAAAAGAGCTTTTCTTTGTAAACAGATGTAAAGTTTTAGTTGGTAAATTTTTTGATCGGATACTCTTATGTTTGGGAGTCTGCAAATTCGATTAGCATCAATACATATATAACGGGTGATTTTTAAGAGTTAAGTTTTCCAGGTTGGCAGCACTGGTTAGTAATGGCGTCGAAATGTCATCATTCAAAGTGAAAAGTTTTCAGTGTACTCTGTCATATAATGAAGGAATGACTTACCAACGAGCAACGATTGCAAATTATTTAAATTTATTATCAAAATTCGTGCTCTGTGAAAAATGCGAACCATTTGTTACGACCATATTATGGGGACCAGCGATGAGGCTTATTTCTGCCTCAACTGATACGTTAATAAGCAAAACTGTCGCCTCTGGAGCCACAGAATTTGGTGTAGTTTATGGGCAGGTGGCGTCATCGGTCCATCTTTCTTCAAAGACGACCATGGAGAAACGTTACCGTCAACGGCGAACGATATCGAGCCATGTTACGCGACTTCTTTTTTTGCCACAGTTGGCTGAATTGAACTTGGTTTACATGTGGTCCCATCAAGACATGCCACAAAGCTCTTGAAACAATGGAAATGTTGAAGGATGAACTTGGTGAGCAGCTTATCTCTCGAAATGGCCCTGTGAGTTGACCGCCGGGTTATGAAAAGTCGTTAGTCTATGTGGACACGGGATAACGGGATAACATAACACGCGTAATTCGTCGAACACAGACCGAAATGCTCAAAAAAGTGATGCAAAATTGGACCTTCCGAATGTACCATTTGAAACGGAGCTTCGGACAACATTTACACGTCTTTAAAACGTATATGTCAAAGGCCTATTTATCGATTACAATAAAAATTTTGAATATTTGATGCAAATTTGAGTGTTTTATTCCATTTTTAAAGAGACTAAGCTTAAAAAATCTCGTTACAAAACAACGTGAACTATTTTTTCATATTTAGATGTCTAACTTTTACAACCCAGTTATTCGAGTCAAGTAAATCCATACAGTAGTTTATGGTCCATCCAATTCTGATAACAGAACAAATTTTACAGAAGATTCGATATTGGCTCGGTACTTAGAGATGCAATTTAAGTTTATAATTTCGTAGCTTCTCTGTACTATGAATACAAGATTGTGATTTACACCTCCATATGTTATTACTTATTGTTATATTATATATTTCAATTAGCCATCACATTTTTGACGAGCTCTTTTAACCTACCACGCACATTTTTTTGAATCGCGTTACTTCCTGTAATGTAAACTAAAAAAAATCGGTTAAGCCACCCTAGTACTAAATAGTAATCATATACGAGTGCACCAAGACTTGTTATGTGTTGTTTGTGGATTTTGTTTTGTTGCCACAACTACACACCAACATGTTCGAATAAATAACGTTCGCTTTCAATTCAAAATGCTAATGCAATTGCAATGGGCGACTGCAGGATATGTAAATACCATGGCCATTGACTTGGCGCGGTGAAAATCAATGATGTTTTTAACATTCTTTAATACGAAGGCAAGCGATTATGATCGCCCTGAAATGTGTAAAGCTATATTATTTATTCAATTTTGAATTTTTGGTTTTGTTTATACCAGTAGGTATGTACATGTAAAAAAGATACAGGGTGCCGTCAGAAAGATTTTCTACATTAGCTTTGTTTAATGAAGATGTATTTAGAACTGACAACGTAAAATAATCTTAATCAATAATCTAAAAATCCTTATCAAAAAAATAATCAATCCTAAATAATATTGACCTATTTTTCAATAGGCACAGTTTGTGATTTGCATACCGTTTTTTTTTTAAATATAATAACAGCATTAAAAGTGTTTTGTAATGTTACTATTTCCCTGGTAGAGACTTCTTCTCCCAAAACTCTTAAATACTAAGCATTTTAATAATAACCCGATTGACGGCAAAACTTGACAAGTAAACATTGACATTTATTTTATTATTATCAAAAGTGGGTGCAGAAAAACATATTCTAGATTGTCCATCTCATGCTCAGCGTAATTTCTCATTGAACACAAAATGCAGTAAATACTTTAGTGTAATTTTTTGTACAGCTCAGGTCATTTAACAGACCTATTTTCTGATTCTTATTTTAATATTTGATTTTTCAGATCATATTTGCCAATAGTGTCGTACACGTGTAGTACAATTTGCTAAGGTGGACACAAATAAATTTGTTAGAAAAAAAATTGAATAAAAAAAAGTAAACTGATTATCTTTTTACTAAACCATCAAAATAAATACCTGTACCCACCTGCTTTTGTTTAAAATCATTTACGAAATTCTGCTGTAAGGTGCTAAGGTGCACTAAATCATTTGAGAGGATGTATCTCACACCAATGACGCCATTCAATAAATACAAACTAAGTCATAAGGTCTGTTTCGTACAATAGGTGTGTTTTTTGCTAACCCATACAGTCTTAAAAATCAATTTGCGTGCAAAATACAAGAACACAATAAGTCTGGATTGTCTTCAAAACACAACATTGAAGAAGAAATCCCGACACGTTTTGTCTCCAATCCTCCATCCTACACATGAAAAGACCAATTGTGGATTTTGAGTTCCATAAATAATGAATAACGACTTATTGTATTTTTTGACCGACTGAAAAATTGTTTTAAATTTCAGCAAACCTTTGTTCTACTTAAGTACATATAGCTACTTTGTGCTAATAAACACCTACGCAACACTCCGTATCTTTATGTTTAATGTTTTGCGATCCATTCATGCGTATATAGTTGGACACTATTTAAACATTAGACTAAATATACAATAACTCAGAGACAGTGAGCAAATATCCTTAGAAACCAAACAACATCCAGACATCTGTATGTTCAGGGTTCAGGCTTTCAGGAAGCCGTGTTTAAACAAATAGAGGCATTGAAGCGAGAGTTCGCTTTTCGCTACTTCCCTTTGAAGGAAAACCACAATCAACTCACAGATAGAACATCGTAAAGATGTGATGTAAAGGAAAACAAATGCTAGTACTTGTGCGTAGAAGCTGTTAAAAAAAAAACTTTAAAAAAAAAGTTTCAAACGTGAGGAGTGAGTTATCGTACTGACATTGCAAGCAGTTTTGAAAATATATTTACCACCTTTATAAATAGTTGCCAACTACGTGACGTTTATGTTATAAACTGTCGATAACTATCGATATCTACTGGGACTTAAACCGATTCACTGACACTTTTACATGACCCCAAAAAAGCTATCAATATACTTAACAAAGTGCATTCCACTCATGCGTGACTGGCCACAGGTAGGGGATTTAAGAAAAGCAAAATCACAATAATCTCTAAAAATAAAAATAAATACAAAAAAACTAATTGACACAATGAAAATGACTCAGTGCGTAACAAGTATGCTGTAGTATAGGTATTGTTCATTTTACAATAATTGCAAGAATTTCCCTTTTCATGTTTGTAAAGCTCATCCTGCATACACGTTCCTGTACACTATTGCCGGCATTGTTGGAATTAATTTATTTGTTGGAAATATCTGTTGACATTATCTAATCAACAATTGTTTTCCGTGGCATTGATTGCAACCGGGTTCTGTGTACTCGCAAGTATATGAGTCAGCCTATGCCAATGTTAAACTTGTGCAAGAAATGCGCTTCTTTAATGCGAATAACTTGACATCAAATAATTAAACTAGAATGTCACATACCTGTGAGGTGAATTAATGTAACTCTTTTTTGGTCATTATTGGAGGAGTTTCTTTTCTAAACGTGACAAAGCAGGAATTCTAACACACGATGAGCAATTTAAAAGATATTCTGTCGTCAGTAAGGTAAAGAAATTCTTGATTTCTGGAATTCCATCTACACACAATAAGTAGCGTAAGTAATGTGGTTGCACAAAACCGCAAAGACGCCATTGGACACATAACACCGGTCAGAGTAGGTACTTATAAGAGTACACTTTAGTTCGCCCACACATGATCGAATCTGTCTGACAACTCGACTATTATGTAGCTATCCGAATACTTCGGTAAATGTTTTCTGTTGTATAAAATGTGTTTAATGTAAAAGCGTCAAGTCCCATTTTGAAAATTTGTTGACATTTTTTTCTTCACTGAAAATGAAAATAAGCCTCATCAGTCATCACTGAACAAAATTTTGCGATGAAAATCAGCATCGAGATCAATCTCATTTTCGGCCCATACACGAAAATCACGACGCATTGCATTGTCTCGCGGCTTTAATTCTTGCACAAGCTGGATCTTGTAAGGTCGTAAGCCAAGATCTTTGCGCAAAATCTTCCATAAAATTGATGGAAAAAGCTCCGGTGGCGAAACGATTCATTCGGGTCCTCTTCAATACTTTGCTTTACTGCGGCAATTGTTTTTTCGGTGCGCACTGTTCGACGTCCCTGCGGATGCTTATCATCACATAGAGTAAACGCAGTGCGAAAACAATACATGGTTAACCGAATTAATTGCTCTGATGGACGACTATGTCGACCATAAAATGGATGAAGCTTACGGTAAACTTCGTGAATTTAACCATTTTTTCGACATAAATTTGCACAATTTGCAAGTGTTGTTCATTTGTCAACCTGTTCATGTTGAAATCGCAAACCAAACTGAACATAAATGGCATTAGAGTGGCCCGATTTGACCACAAAATGTCAGTTTTATCTTTATTCCAAAAACCAACCTCTAAAAATATGGTAAAATGCTTAATGGTCGGTAGTTCGGAAAATCGTGTTTATTTGTTTCAAATGGTAAAATTTTTGTTATTTTCCACATACTAGGAAATACGGATTTAGTTAAGCATTCGCTATAAATGTGTCTTACATTTGGGATAGTTGCAGGAAGTATTAATTTAATAAAATTGGGTGATATGTTGTCTAGAGCAATTGCATTTGACTGTATAGAGCTAAGAGAAAAAAAGCATTCGTCATCGTAACGCAACTAAATGAGAAATAACCATTTGTGTTATTAAATGAATCTGCACATACAAACATATTTGCATTTGAAAAAACAGAAATATCTATTCATACTGTTCAAAAATTGGCCTTTTTTATGGCCTTAAAGACCTTATTTCTGCACGTTTTATAACGATCCAAGTTACATAAATTCCTATTGGTTTTGTAAACATTATATAAAAAATTTCATTCACTAATTAGATCCGTTATGCTTTAATTATCCATGGACATTTGTTTTGAGAGATATAACTCCGTAAATGGATATACTTATCAAATAAATATTTAATCATATTGTTTAAACAATCCACTTTAAAAATCAATTGAAGTATGTCCATATTAGACAGTTCACTAAAAAGATGAAGAGAATATATATTTTTAAAATACCGATAGAAACAAAAATTCTCTTTGCTTACACAAGCAACTGTTACGATTGTCCGCAATCGTATGCGTTTGATTAAAAAAAAAAGGTTTTAAATAATCTAAAGGTGAAATACTTAAAATAATTTTGTATTAGTCCATATAAACTGTTTAGAAATAGCGCGCCGAAATTATAGTTGTCGTGTGTTAGCAATACCTAATTTATGATCATATGATCATATTAACTTGTTAAGATGACTTCAACTAGTATACTTTTCTTAGCGTACCCGGAATAAATTTCAATCAAATAAAACCCGAAATGTAAATTTTATTATAAGTCGTTACTAAGAGATAATAATGACTTTGGTAGTTCTTTGCTTGGTACGCGTGATCAAAATTAAGTGGATATTATAATGACTGTAATTACCAATTCAACTAATTGTAACTTCATTAGGTAGTAAAATCAATTAAATGTGCACTTTTTCTCACTTTAATTTTTGACAGAGAATTTTGTATAAATACTGACAGACATGACTAGATCGTAGAATAATTAAAATTCTCAGAACTGTTTAAATCAACATTTGCAAAAATAAACAATAGTGTGAACTGTAGAACTTTATTTCTGAGCATGCCATTATATAAGTTTATTCGTTTTACATTATATGTATTGCACTCAAATTACGTTCACTAAAAGTTAAGTTCAATAACAAATAAAAGAATTCAAATGTGCTACTATTGTGTAATGATTACATAATTCAAAATATTTATATGTATCTCATAAAATGTTTACTGTTTATTTGTACATTAGTTGATATGCAAAATAACTAACGAATTGTTCTTCTTGCAGCTCAAGGCCAAGAATTGACATTGTTGTCAAAATTTTATGAAGTTCAACTTATAAGTTTTCACTGAATAAACATTAAACCACACAAGTAGTAATTGTAAGAATTATCAATGTCGAACGGTGACACATAACGAGTCCGAATATGTCAACATCAACTATTGTGATCACTCGTTTCGAATCGAAAGTTTGGTCAGAATAGAAACAGTAGTCAAATCGACTGTATATCCACACAACTTCTACTCAAATATTCTTGTTTAGTCATCAAAAATAGGTTCATATGCTACATAGCATAACTTCAGTAAATATTTAAAAAGTACCCAAATGAGATCCTCGTTCCTCACTTGTCAATTTTAATGATATGATAAGCGGCAGACAGAGTTACTCTGTGTATATTGATATTGCATATCCATACAAAAAAAAAGATACCATGAACAAACAAAACTAATATTAAATTCAGTTCAACTTCTAAAACTACTTACCGAATTATTTTCCTCGAGTAATTTTACATTAGTATCGACATCTTCTCCCAGACTTGGTGAAACTCCTTCATGATTTTGTTCATCATTGTTTGTACTTCCGTCACGATTATTATAAAAGAATCTGGATCCAAATTGTCCATTTACCAAGCTGATTGTGATTGTCGTTATGATTAAAACGGTGCCCAACAGTGATTTCATTTTTTGTTCGTCTGTATTCACGTGTATTTGCTCAGCAAATACCTACTTTTAGATGTTTAAAGAAAGGCAGTTATGAATAACTTTTTTTTTACTGCTGTGTATTTATTTGAGTAGGATTTAAATGATATGTCAGTCACTCGGGTAAGATTAAAATTTGAATTTCAATGGCAAATGGCAAATTTGAACTCTATTACGAGTTAGAGAATGTTTAAAATGTTGGGTGGTTATGAAATTTAAATACAAATAGCCCTAAATTGAAATATGTTACAAAAATATTTACACAAAAAATGTGTGAAAATAAAATGTAAATAAAAAACTAAGACATTTTCCTGATATAACTTAGAAACATATTTTCACTGCTTCTTAACGAACACGGTATTTAAAACTAATTCCCTTTCGTCAATATGTACACAAATGTTGATGAAGATCATCCCCATGTGAGAAGCTTTACTCCGTTTTTGCAAAGATGCATACGTAATTAGCACTACAATTCGAAAAGGCATCTCTGTATCTACATCTTCTTGGAATAACACAGCGTTTCATTACTCACTCAGTTTAATTTAATGTTAATAACCTTACTGGTATCAAATGTTAATATTTATTATATTATTATTTATCACAAGATTTAATGCTCAAGTATTAAAAACTCACTTCAGTAGTTAAAAGCAGAAATACAATTATAATTTTAATCCAAAAAAACATAACGAAAGAAAGCTCATTGGTATGTCTACTTATATCTCTTGCCTGTACCTTAAAATTTTTGTTTTATTTACTTATTTACCTGCTGCGCTCATATTATAATGTCACATTTTGTTTGTTTTAAAATTGATAAACAAGTTTTAGATGCGTGTTTCTGATGTCTGATGAGAAGCAGTGAAAATAAAATCTTAGTTTGTTACCCTACATACATACCTATTATATCTTCTCAGACGTAGACCAAAAAGAAATATTCAAACAAACAACTATCTACATAGAACTTCACTCTTGTAAAACTTTTATCAGCAGGAATATAAAAAAAACTGTTCATTGAATTTTATTTAAAAATTCTACCTAACAAGTGTCTATTGCAAATTGCATTCTAATTAATCTGAACAACACGGGACGATTTGCATTTCTGTGGTTCACCTGCGACATTATACTAAAGGCATTGAACGCGTCTAATAATTTAGTGCTAATAGGTTTGAGTAATTGTTGTTTTAATCTAATGTACCTACGCATTAATTTGCAACGAATTCGAAATTGGGTTTGGCGTTTAGCCATTTAATGTAGAGAGTGTAGAATGCGTCATGAAATCGGACAACTCCTTAGAGTCAAATGAAATAAATCCGTGACATATCTTCATTATTGTTTACTTTAAATAAATCAACGAAGTAGGTAACTTGGAAAACGTTCGGATTAAAACAAATTCTTCTACTCATTTTCGGAGTGAGTTCGTTTGCTGCAATTTTAGAGTTTTGAATATCTAAATCATTTCAGTATATCTCAAATTGAATTCAAGCGTTATCTAGGTTGGGCACTTAAAGTAGAATCTAAGATCTAAGTGGGTTTTGAAAAGAAACTGTAAAACGAAGTGTTTAAAAAAGCTAGAGGTTAGGGATATCTATTTTAAAATGCATATGGATGCCATTAGCGTTGGCATTTTAAAGCCCTAAATCAAAGATAAATTAATGAATATAAATACATCGAAAAGAATGCATTAATTCCTGCTGATTAAACTATGAAACACACAAACAGCATGTACCTACGTTTTATAGTCTTCTTCTTCTTCTTTTCGGCGTATTGATATTGATGCTAGTAAAATCATACCGCTCTTATTTCGAAAAACCCATAGCTTTAGGTTACTAAATGTTACGTTAGTCTTTATTAAATTTTTATAGGATTTTCTCCTAGTATATAAACTATACAAATACAAATTTTTGGAAATAATTTACTATTAGAAACAATTAACCGGAGAGCTCTAGTTAAGGCTTTAAATACTAGGTCTGTTCCAAACTTTTGCAGTAAAAACTAATAAATTATCAAATGTCATAGAATGGGTGTAATATTTCTTTGGAACAGAAAAACTTTTGGCAAAAGTACGGGAACGCCTTTAAGTAAAAAACAGAAAAATTATATATCTGTTTTTAAGAACAAATTACAAAAACATATGTCAAAACAAAGGGCTTTTCACTTTTAGATACATACCAACAGTAAAACAAAATATTGTACGGGAACAGGGCTACCAATTATACACAATATATAAAATGCAGCTTTTCTAAAATCTGCGAAACAAAATCTAAAATTTATTTTTAAATTTTCGAGAACTTTCTCACCGAATGATTTGTCTATTCGATATATTTGAGATCAGGGTAAGGCAAATTACAAAATCGAGCAACACACCTCTCCAACTACCCTAGTCTCTAGCTAACTGCCTTCATTTTGTTAGGCTAGGTCTTTTTTCTGCATTCAATGTCTCGCTGTGAATCGAAAACTCTGGACCTATAGATTGGAGTTCATATGACGTAGCCATCTTAACTGTCCAGCTTGATTTGTCGAAAAATGGAGATAACATTATAGAAATAGTCCGGTTTGTTTATTCTCGATTGCCTTTACCCAATCGTTATTAAAATTTTAATGAAACTAGAACAGCAAAGGTTAACCTATAGTGAACAAACTGTAAATATATGTTTTTTGGGAGAAGCAAAAAATGTAAAACCCAATTTCCATTATCCATTTTTCATGGATATTAGACAACCAAATTGAAATAGCGCAACAAATATTGAAGAAAACATATGAAGATGATTGATTGATTCGGCGCCATTCTGGACGATATGCATATGCAACAACTTGGTGTAGTTTACATAGGATCTTGATTAAAAAGCATATACCGAGTGTTTTTTTAGAGGTTGGTTTTTTCAATAGTGATAAAACTTACATTTTGTGGTCAAATCGTGCAACTCTATAATGTCATTTATATTCAGTTTCATTTGCCATTTCATCATGAACAGGTTGACGAATGAACAACGCTTGCAAACCATGCAAATTTATTTCGAAAATAATGGTTCACTTCGCGAAGTTTACCGCAAGCTCCATCCATTTTATGGTCGACATAATCGTCCGTCAGAGCAATTAATTCGGTTAACCACGAATCATTTTCGCACTACGTTTACTCTATGCGATGGTAAGCATCCGCAGAGACGTCGAACAGTGCGCACCGAAGAAACAATTGCCGCTGTAAAGCAAAGTATTGAAGAGGACCCGAGTGAATCGATTCGCCACCGTGCACAGCATTTGGAGCTTGTCCATCAACTTTATGGAAGATTTTGCGCAAAAATCTTGGCTTATGACCTTACAAGATCCAGCTTGTGCAAGAATTAAAGCCCCGAGACCATGCAATGCGTCGTGATTTTGGTGTATGGGCCGAAAATGAGATTGATCTCGATGCTGATTTTCATCGCAAAATGCTCTATGGGCTGGTGGAATCATTGGGCCATACTTCTTCCGAAATGATGCTGGTGAGTCAACTACCGTTAATGGAGACCGGTATAGAGCCATGGTAACCGACTATTTTGTTCCCGAAATGGATTGCATGAATGTGGATGAGATGTGGTTCCAACAAGACGGCTCCACATGCCACACAGCGCACGTCACAATCCACTTATTGAAGGAAACATTCGATGAGCGCATAATTTCGCGGAATGCACCTGTCAATTGGCCACAAAGATCTTGTATTTTGACAACATTGGATTATTTTCCTTGGGGATATGTGAAGTCACTCGTCTACGGCAATAAACCAGAAACGTAAGGGGACTTGGAAGCCAACATTCGTGACGTTATTGCTGACATACAGCCCCAAATGCTCGAAAAAGTGATTGAAAATTGGACCTCTAGACTTGGCATTATTGGAACAAGCTGCGGTGGCCGCATGCCCGAAATTGGTGGACATTTAAACGATTTTCTTGTATTTTATTTCAGTTCGAAGTCTATACCTCTAAAAAAAACACCCTTTTCAACTGAACTCATGCAAGAATTGGACAAGTCTTACTTTTCGAATCATATCATCAAGGTCGAAACGGTGATAATATGATTCGAAAAGTAAGACGTGTCCAATTCTTCCATGAGTTCAGTTGTAAAGGAGATCCACAGCTTTCGAATAAATGTTTGTACAGAAATAAGGACCACTTCTGGCGGCGGAGACGCAGGGGTGACACAGAATTATAGCTTAATGTTTTTCATCAAATAAATATAACATGAGGGGATGTTCACTAAAATGTTTGTTTTTATAATGCAAATAAGGAATATTTTTGTTTGCAGAGTCCTGGTTGTTAGAGCCTTGGACTGTTAACAGTGGGGTCCCACACTGAAATTCTGAAGGTGCCAACACTTAAAAATTCTCTTGTTATTGAAACCACCATTCTAAAAAAAGATCTTCATACAAATACTAGCAAACTAAGCCCAACATCACATGTATGAAAAACAAGCCATGAAGATGTTAATTTGTTCTTTCATGATTAAACAAAAGGTTGTAAGTTATTAACTTCCGATTGAATCGAATTAAATATTTAATGTTTTTTTTTCAAATGTCGTATACTTTTATATTTTTAATTTTATTTCTTGAATGAACTTATTTATACAAACATTTATCGTTATAGTTACAAACTGATTAGCACTCCCATTTTGTAATTTAATTTTTCCACTTCTAATCACTTGTCCGTTAACAATATTCAATAGGAACGTATATTAGTAAACCCACATGTTCTCCATAAATTCATTGTAAACTTTAGCGCAAATTTATCGCTAGTAATATGAAGTGTAATTTGTTTTTTTTTCAAATTCGAACAGGAAGTAAATAGAAACGAAAGAATACTAATGGGAAACAAAAAAAACTTAACTTTGCTTCACTGCGTTTCGCGTATTATTATATTCGTTTATCGAAGTATGATAGTAGAACAAAAAAAATGTATAAACACTTATTCAAATGAACCAGTTTCCAAATGCACATATATTACAAATTTATCTTTGTATATTATATTATATTATATTATATTATGAAAAAGCACGCATAATAAAAAAAATATATATATAACACTTTGGAGGGCAAATAAATACATACACATTTATTTAAATATATTTAAATAACAAAAAAGAACAGAACTGGTATTCACTTATTAATTATCAACGTTGAGGAGTTATTCTCGCACCGAAGTGATGATTTAATTAAACAGCGTGGATAATTTTTAAAAATAATGAATATCGTTTTTTTACGTTACCCACGAAGAGGTATCAACTACGCGCAATGAGATATCGAATGAAACTGATATTGCAAACTTGTATCTGACACTCTTTAAACGTTGATTAGTTATTCTGTTGCATTTGCTCGACTCGTGTACCTACGCTCAACAGGTATTTTCATTAAGACACGTACAATCTACAGGTGCTTTTGTGATATCGGTGATGCCCCTTTTCACTTTTGGATCATCTACTACTGTTACTCTGAATTAAAAAAAGACCTTCTCCACCATATATCGAACTCAGTTATTTACCATAAAATTATCTTATTGTAAAAATCGTCGGAATTTATGAAAAAAATATGTAGACACAATACCATTACACTTTAGTGTTATCAAAAAGTAATAAATTTAATAATATATATTTTTTATGTCTCAGGGGGGCAGCACTGGCTAAGTGCTTTTACCTATACTACTCTGAACTGAGTTCTCTCTGTGGGTTTTTTTATTATCAGCTCTCAAAGGGTAACTTCGTAGCACATTATACTCTCTTAATAACAAAATGCATTTTAAAAAAAAGTGTATGGGATATGAATAAGAGAAAAAAGAGTGAATTGGGAGACTAAACCAGTTTAAAAGTATTACGTTGTAATGTTAGTAATCATAAAATTGTTGTTCATTTTTATCAGATAGCAACGAAACCTCTTAGTTGAGACTCTCACTAAGGTCTGCAAAGCATTCGACATTGACGTCTGCGTATGAGTAATCGATCGAATTTCGACATTGGTTGTATTAATTAAACGAATTATTTTAAATGACGGTTAATCAGAGCTATTCCAAAACCAATGTGAAGGCGCCTGGAGTTCGTTATTTCGTTGAATTTCTTGGAATTGGGTTTGTTTTGTTTTTTTAATTCTAATGATTCATTTAACAAAATATATAAATTGTCGCGGAATTCCAAACACCAGGTATTTTATGACAAAAGTTATTTTAGGTCGATTGAGATGACTTGATCTTTTGACTGGGAAAAGTTATGAATTTTTACTTAGCGTAGTTGAAACCTGATCTGAAATGTTCTTATTGGCGATCAATGACTTTGGTTGAAAGTAATTTTAAATATTAAAAAAAATAATAATAATACAAATTTGATTCATAAAATTAATTTGCGAAATTTCGGATTCAAGTTAGATTTTCGAAACCCTTCAAATGAAAGAGATTTTGTATATTTGCAGATAAATAATGCCAGCAGTAAAATTTTTTTAAATCAGTAAAGAGAAGATAATCCGGATGTGCTCTGGTCTTATGATTATGTAATTTTTTTTGATAAACGATTGGAAAAGTTTGTCTTCGGTCTTTTGGCTATCTTTAAACTGAACCACTCACCAAAACACCTGTTCTGTACCTGTTAGTTTTGCATTTTTAAAAGAAGAAGGGAGTTGCGTTATTTATCTATTCACTAACTTCTTTTAAATTAAAAATTCAACATTTTCCAAACTATTAAAAGTACATATATAGTGAGCTTGTCGGTTTGTCCGCAAAAAAGTGATCCTTCAATCATCAATAAGGAGAAGCTGAGCTTAGTGCAGAAAAGTGTCCCTTCGTTGTTCAAGACATCCCTTCGTTGTTCAAGCGAAAATATAAAGTTCGCCATGTCGCCAGTCTCCTATAAATCTTATCGCATATTTCAGAGTCCTATACTATAGATGTACTGATTTTGCCAGCACCTGAATAGTTTTGGGGCGTATACACGCTTAATATATTGACAGCTCGGAAGGGTGAACTATTTTTTTGCATCGATTTCATATTTATTCTAACGAATATCGTTACTAACACACATACCAACCATGGCTTCGAAAAAGCACGTGCTTTAACGGATAAATGGCTGTAAATGTTTGTTTCGCTTAATAACTATTTATTGCAATGCCTGTTACACCCGCTGCTGAATCTTGAAAGCGTGGTATATTTGTAGCTTTTTAGAGGAATATGTAGAGCTTGTCTTGATAAGACAATAAATTAACAACATTCTGGCAGATTGCATTTAATGCGAGCAAATTCATGTGTATTTTTCGTATAAACAATTTTTCTTTGTTTCTAAATAAGGTTCGATTCCAGTTTGCAAATGAAGCGAAATATCTCCGTGCTTAATTAATCTGGGTATTCCCGTGGTTAAAGATGAATCAACAATAATTTTGCACGAAAACATAAAAAAAAACTTTTATTAGGGCACGTTAACAAAACGGTCCTCCAAATTCTTAATGAAATAAATTTATTGTGGCGTCTTCAAAGAACTAAGCCCTTAGATTTAATCACAAACTGCGCTATAAATTGCGGAAAAAGCTGTAACTCTTTTAGGGAAGTTACCTGCGAAATATTTATATATATAATGTAAATGTACTTAATAAGCGATTCTTTGAAAGCATACTATATAATCACCCTTATTCCACATGTCGTTTTTATTAAACGACAGATGGCGTTTTTTGAAATCGGTATTACATCTGGCAAGTCTTAAGGGGTTTTATGTCGTTTAACGTTACGTGGTGTTTGAATAGTGTGGAACGTATGTTTTTAAAGCGTCATAGCAGTTATTCGCATTCTAACAGTAGTTTAAGTTGAATAAAACGACAGGTAAAACGCCAATTGACGATTGGAAAAGTTAAAAAAAGCGACACCTAGTGACAAAAAAAATGTATACAATTTGACAGCTACTGCTATTTGTAAAGAACTTCCATAAGAAGTGCGATAATTTGTAAATTATTATTAATAAAGGTAACTAATTGCATAAAAAATAAATCAAATTTGTTTGAATTTAATTTAAATTATGATCCGATTGTTCGACATATGTGTTTAAACAAATTGTTTGACATGTAAAACAAACAAAAAATAAACAGTTTCTTTATGTAGTACGTATTCAATGCTCACAAAAACAGCTGAAAGATACATTTTTTGCGCTTTTTTTACCCATTCGTATAACGATCGCTTAATTAATCATTCTTCAGTAAATAATTTTAAAATTAGGAGCAACATTTTTAATAATTACTTTAACAATTTTCGAAGACTTACTACTTTGTATTTATACATTGTTTGTACAATCGTCAAATGAATACATCTTTCATCCACTCAATTATTATTATTTCTTATTATTAGTTCCTTATTCACATGATTTCCCATACAAAAATGCGCTAGTTTTCAAAATGTATAGCACTTTGTCGATACGAAAATTTGTCACCAGGTGTTTGCTTTCAGTCTTCAATAATTGTCGAATAGGAATTCGAATTTTAATTAAAATGTGAGTTTCAAAAAACAACCCCAGAGCAAATGAAACGTTTGATTAAGTTAATGGAACAAAATGTTTCGCTGGCAAGAAATTTCAATAGTGGTATTCCCCAGACCGACGATATCAAAAACGGATGGGAGTCGGTAGCTGCGATACTAAATTATTTAGGACCACCCGCAAGAACTCGAAAAGAGTGGCAGAAGCTTAGCATGTAAAATCATTGACATTGACATCACAGTACATACTTCTCACATCAATGCAACGAACTACAGCCAGGTAACAGCACTGGCGACTGCGGCCATCGGCTGGAGTAAAATCAAAATTGAAGTGTAATACTAAACTTATATTTAACTGGTTTGGTTCGATGCGAAATTTAAAGGAGATACTGTTCTACAAGCAGAAATATTTGAATGAGTTAGATGCATTAATTGTACAACATCTCGATCTCAATAGTGGTTTCCTTGAGGATTTTACTAAACGTTGGAAATGTTATCGGAACTACATAGGTATTATTACTTCGAAACATTTTTGTCTTATATCTACTTACTTTTAGTCTGGTAAATCCAAAGGATCGGATTTTGAACTGATTCTTCTTCTTATGTTTTTCAGCTCTTTTTTAGCAAATTAATTAATTTTAAATAGTAAAACAAATGTTCATTTGAAATTTCAAACTGCAAAACATAAACGCCTATCTGTCATTATTGTATCAGCTGTTGCTGAGGAACTCATGTGGAATGTAAACAAAATGAGAGCAGAGGAGTTCAGGAAATAGAATACCGATACAAACGCCACTAAAGCGACTCGACTCAAAAAACGCCGTCTGTCGTTTATTAAAAACAACATATGGAATAAGGGTGAATATGAGAAATATCTGTAGCAATTGCGTGAGAAATTGAATTTCAACTTAAAAATAAAATATGAAAACAACCCATTTTAAGAGATCTAATAGTAAACCCGTCCATTCTCCGACGATTTTATTAAAGAAAAAAAGTCTTATAATAAATATATGTTTGTTTTTTGTTTGTTTGTATATACAGCCATTTAAATTGAATGTGAGACGAAAATAGAAAACAATTGACGTGAATAAAATATCATTTAATTCTTTTTAGAAAGAATGCCCTTAACTGTTTGCACAAGGGGGAATTTCGAATTGTTTGCTATAACTCTGCCTCGTATATTTGGTTGCGTGTTTGTAACACAAAATCCACCGTAATCATCAGTGTTAAGAGAAAATATCATAGCACCCCCCAAATCATTTTCGACTATGTACTTTGTCTTGCAAGCGATACTCCTTTTGTCTTCAAAGGATATCCACTCCGTTCCACCATAAATGTATGGAGAACACGACGCATTGTCGAACACTGTAGTTAAGAACATATTATTCTGCTTGAACCAACATAGCTCGGAATAGGAAGAGAATCCCATGCTGCCAACACCGCCGATGCCGCTAGCTGGGCTGCCAATACCATTATTAAATGGATTAACTAATCTGGAAGCATGAAAAAATACAATTAGTTTGATAGCTGACATTCTTTTATAACGGATACGTACGTAAATGAATGCCCATATGTAGGAATGCCAACGACTAGTTTATGTCTGTCAATGCCACTTCGAAGCCAAAAATTAACGGCCGAATTAATGTTCAAGGTACTCATTATGGAGTGTTCATTTGGTCTAGCGTACAGTGGTGCATTCAAGCCTGTAAAGACATTAATATGAGTTGGGTTATATTCAATTGAGTGCTACCAATATACATGTACTACACGTTTTGACCCAAAAATATAATTTATTTAAATACCTACCAGTAAAAGGTGAGCTCCTTGCATAGAAATGATAATCATATGTCATTATGTTGGCAAAATCGACGTACAAGTTAATTTCCCTGGCATCATATGCAAATAGCGCTATACCTTCAGATGCTGCAACAGCAACAGTTAGCATATAGTTCTTTTTTTCTCGTATATACTCTTGACGAATTTCATATAATAGCTGGGAGAAGTGCTGTCTCTCCCTATTGTAAGCGGTTGGAAATTCCCAATCCAAATCAACACCATCCAAGTAATATTTACTAAGAATAACTTTGAGCGAATGAATGAACTGTTTGCGATTGGCATGATTCCGCACCATCTCAACAAATCCATTGGAATCAGCTCCACCCACCCACAGCAAAATTTTGATAGTAGGATTTTTATTCCTTAAGCTTTGAGTGTCATTTAAAGCAGCATACAAATCATCAGTGATTGTGATGGTGTTATTTTCCACACTGGCTATGCCAACATTTATGTGGGTACAAAGAAACCCATCGACATCAGTTAAACGAAGAGCATCAAATTGCTTTAAAGGCGTAGGTACGGTGTAATAGCAAACGAGTCGTTTCATTGGTAAATCCTCTTTTCCATGTTGAACAGCATCAATAAAATCCGCGTCCTTAACATCATAATGCACGGAATTTCCTTCAACATTTTTGGACTGATTCTTAAAGTTATTCAGTTGAAAAATACGAAAATCATGTGATATTTTATCCGTGTCATGAATATTGTTGGCGTAATAAAATGCTCGCTTATACCACCACTCAGGGACATCTAAAAGATTAGAATTGTTTATAGGAAACGCACATTCATTACTTTGTTGTCTTTAAGTACCTGATAAGTTTGGCGGATACACCAATTGATGTGTGTATATTGAATTCCAATATGCAAATACTGCAATTGTTGTTAAAATATATAATGCCACTAATATAAATACACGTAATCTGCAATAAGTATAACTGCAAAAAGAAATGGCGAAGTAAAATGTTTTACAATGTCGATTTATTTGTAATATACAAACTCACCGATAGCCATTTGTTTCGTCAAACAATTGATACTCAGCCATTGTCACTGCGAATTGGTCCACAAATCAAATAATGTTGGTTTTATATTTTCGTATTTTTTACACCAAACATAACGATAGCATTTTTTTTTCAATTTTCTACTCAAATTTCTTGATATGAGATCGAGTATATTATGTATCACTGTAGACGTAAATATTTGATTTGATAGTTAAAAAAGAATAAGTGTCAAAACACAATTTGACGTTAAAGAATTTTAGTGAATGTGTTCAGAGCTTAATAATTTTTATTGCAGATGCAAGTTGAATATATATATTGAATCTTATTATATCAGTTTTACATGTTATATCTGTTGCAACAAGGAAAAACCGCTAAAGTCAATTTTGATGATTTTTCAGGAGAGCATATTAAAGATTTGCTAAAAAGTTTAAAATTACAAATGGTTCTAGACTATCTATTATAAGTCGGATCTTTCTGAAAATAATACGAGAACAAAGGAAATTGTTATTTCTTTTGTTCTAGCGATACAAAATGCAGTTATTGTTTTTGTTTTGGACGTGGCAAGCCAAATCAACATTTAAGGCTTTATGGCCTAACAGTATCTGAAAGCAAAAAAATCCTATGTCGAGTTAAGCTGTTATTCCTCGTTGAAGAACAATATTATATGGGAACAAAGTTGACTTAAGCTGATATTACTTGAACTTAAGAGAACATTTTTAATACTAATCTTGACTTAAGCTGTTATGTGAAGAACCTATTGAAGCCTTAAGTTGAAAATTACCGACTTTAGATAGATATTTTCCTAGTAAAAAACAATATTAATGCTTTGGAAAGCATAAAAAACAACCATAAAGTAAGTTTGTGATTTTTTAATATATATTTTCTAATTATTAAAAAAAAATTTGTTTGAGTGAATAAAAAATTTAATTTCATGCAAATTATTTGAATTAAAGAATTTTTTTTTAATTAAGACAATTCATTAAAACACTAAACATAACACTATTGATATTGATTTAAAAAAAAATTTTTGAAGTTAAAATAGTTATTATATTGAGTGCATAATATAACAAAATATTAAAGTCTACTTTAACTCTTAAAAAAGTTGAAAAAAAAATAATTTAATGTTTACTAATACTGTTAAGAATGGTTAAAATATTTCAGAACTTTTGAAACAGTAGGTATGTAGAAATAGGAAAAAAAAAACAATCATTTTAAATTTCATCATTTTCGCTGTCCAAATCAGGATGTGTGTTTAATTCATTTGAACCTATACAAAGCCGCTTATAGAATCCATGAAAATCTGGATGTATATACTGCAATAGGTCCATAAGATCTTTCTTTTTTTCGGCTGATATATTTGGTAATTCTTCGATAGTCTTAAGACCCTCTGTTGAAAATGAAGCTCCTCTTTAGGATTCAATGAAGTTTTATACAAAATCTGTTGAAAATTGCTAGTATAACGAATCCATCTTACAGAATTCCATGCAAATTTTTCGCCTTCAATGTTAGATCGTTTCCAATTCAAATTTGTTTTCGAAAGTTCGCAAAATTTGAAAAAATCAGAATGTTCCATTTCAAAAACTTTTAATTTAGAATTAATTCCATCAATGAATTGATACCAATCTCTAGGTACACTTATTTCAACATTTGACATTTTCTTCTTTCTTTCGATAAGTGCATGATCAGTGTCGCACTCCATATGGGTATGTCCGGGCTCTAAAAACTTATGATCAATGTATTCGATTGTCGAATTGTCTTTTAAGAAAATCAGAAACATTGCAGCCACGTGTGAATTTTTATTTTGACCCGTACATGAGTCACTGTAAAATGTTATTTTACTTGCTGTTGGTGGTAATGATTTCAGATGCTTATAAAGACATGATGCAATTTCGTTGCCACCACGCCGCGCAATACATTCGTGCCACATAAAGCAACCAGATAAATTTGTTTCAAGGTCATGTATCGTAAGATTAAAGGTCCAAAGCTGTCTTTTATAGAAACTAACAGAGTTCCTTAGGAACGGAGTAGGTAGGCACTGTTGTAAATCAAATGCAAACGCTTTCATGTTTTCATTTTCCTTCGCGTTTTTCTTGTCGTTTCTCTTCTGTTCAAAACCAAAATCACCTTTATCTGTATGAGCAGTTTTCTTATCGATCCACATTTTTCTTTCGTCTTCGTTTTGAGCTATATTAATTTTTGATAAGAAAGTGTCACAAGTTGAACAGGTATCTAGCTTTGGAGCCTTAAACTTAAGGTTCATGGTATGGAATATTTCGGAATATTTTGTTATACCGACAGGCTTCACCACTTCATCTTTATACATTCGGTGCATCATTGCAAGATTTAAGCTCCCGTGTAGAAATTTTTTAGATGTGTCCCGCCGACTGTAGTGGCTTTCATATGCAGGGAATCTGTTAATATGTTGCCTTACTTCTTCCTCTACGTGCAAACTTATTTTATTGACAGAATTTTTTTTTTCCGCGGCAGTCTTTAAATGGCAAAATTGGACATTTAATCTTCTTTGATATGACACTTTTTATAAAACTCTCAGTTTCAGAAAAACATTGCGTGAAATGTTTTCGACAGACATTAATTCGTTTGCCATCGTATTCCAAAAAATATTTCACAGTATTTTCACGGTTTCGTTTACGATCACTTGAATTTACTAAGGTATTGCATTTCTTCTCATTGATAATTAAAAGACTGCCAATATACAAAAGTCTTTGATCATAAGATCCCAGAGACCAATAGTGTTTAAACAAAGACTGGATTATTTCGAAGGGAACCTTTGTGTGACATTTATTTCGGCATATACTAAACTGTTCAACAGACCTCGCTTTTTTCATTTTTCCAGAAACGGTTTCATAAAATTCTCCTCTATTTCTTGACATTTGACGATCTTTTTTCCTGTTTTTATTTTTTGGTGTCAATAAAGCCTTTTCCAATTGAGCACCAAAAGTTGCCATTTCTTCTTCTGAACATGATTGTGATTCTGAATCAATAGGAGCATTATGATAATCAGGGTCTTTTACCGAATCATCAGAATTTTCCCATTCTGGGAAATCATGGCAAATACTTTCGAATAAACTGAGATCAAAATCAAATCCATTCGCTGACGATTTGGTCTCATTAGAAATTGGTTGTAGAAAACTAACGATATCATCAGTGTTTCTTTCATTTATATTTGAATACTCATAGTGTGAAAGTTTTTGTGGCCATTGAAATAGTGGTGTTTTTTTATTATGCAATTCCAGAGATATACTCGAAAGCGAATACGAGCATGATTCATTATTATTGTTGATATTATCTACAAGTACATAGGTTATCATTCATTAATGTAGTTAAGTTAAGTAAAAAAAGAATGCAGCCACTTTTACCCCTTTTCGTATTTTCATCTTGTGTTAAATTTCTGGTCATTATATTTTTTTTTGAATTAGTAGACTTTTCTGGAAAATAAATGAAATCTAGTTTCAAGGAATATTCACAACATGATTATTATGATCTTAAAAATTGTGTAATTGTGGGTGTGAATTCTTCAATTGAATGAAGTAGGTAGTAAACAATTTTAAATAAGGTTAAAGTTGCGGTTTAAGAGATACTATTTAACTATAATTTTAAAATTATTGTTTAGTATTAATAGGTACTCCTAGAAATTAAGAAGAAATTTCCAACACATCTAAAATGTATATATATATCTGTAAAGTCCATTTACATGAAACCGATCAAAAGATAAAAAAGTATTCTAAACGATTTCCAAAAAAAAAATTTATATATAATTATGTACACCAACCATTTTCGCCAAAAAAAAGCCAATTAACTTTACGTATTGGTCGTTGGTCGCTCTCATGTGAATGGACCTTAAAAAGCAGGCATATAGGCAGATTAAGTTGACAAAAAGACAAACATTAAATTTTAACTATGGCTTACCTTCTTTTTCAGCTTGTTCCTTTAAGCTCCTTGCTAATTCCAAAAGCCTTTGTGCCCGTGACATGATATTAACACACTTTTCACAACACTCAAAAACTTGATAATACAGTTTCGTAAAATTTTGCGCACTAAAGTCGACTTATGACTACACTTTATTATAGCATGTACATGTCACTATCATGGAAAAACAACTTAAGTTCACTTAGTCAAAAAAAAATTCAAAAATAGTTTGGGAATAACGACTTAGCTCGAGATAGGATTTCTACAATCTCATTCACTGACACGAAAAAATGACTAAATTTGAGTTAAGTCTTCTTCTGAACACATATTACATTTGGAAAAAAAACTTAACTCAATTTAGGATAAAAAAAATGTATTTTTCGCTCATGGAATAACGACTAAACTCAAGTTTGGTCTTTACTCTCCAACTAATAATAAGCAAAAGATAAATAATATCACCGTGGAAAAACAACCAAACTGGACTTTAGCGCTTTTTCCTTAACCATCAAGTCAAAAATGTATTGAATATCAGACGGAAAAACAACCAAACTCAACTTAAGCTTTTAAGTCTAGTGACAAAATAAATACTGATTTTCTTAAGTCGACTTAAGATAATCAAGTTAAATATTTCTATGATTTAAGTCGTTTTGGTAAAATGAGGATGTAAAAATTTGACTTTAGTTATTTTGTTTTCGGAACATTGTAGCTCCAATTTTAAAGATAAAAATCTGAAAAAAATTTACAAAATAGATTTGAGTACGCTGAATCTAATGGCATCAAAATCTCAATTTCGTCTAAAGTCGACTTTATCGGTTATGGCTTGTGGCAACAGATATATTCAAATGTGTTGTTTGATACTACAGCGGCTGTCCAGTATTGCCTGCTTTTTAGTTAGGTTATTGTTTGCCACATGGCTTACTATTGGAATGATGTTTGACTGTTCTTGCTCACAAGCGAGGTGGGTTTACAAAGAATATTTGTCTAAAATAAATATCTTAATCTAACTTAAATCTACAAGAGTGAGAGAGATGCGGGTATACACAGTATACATTGTAAATCTCTTCACTTGATAAACGATTGCGCTAGTGTGCGTTACATTTTTTTTAGATACAATCTTATTGCGAGTGTGGTATATAACTTTGGAGAATGCATAAACTTTAATAATTATGACTTTTTTGAAAAAAAGAATAACTACATATCACAGAGTTGAAAGAGATTCTTTTCAGCGAATACGTTCGAATTCATTGTATTTCAGACTAATATCACAGACTATCACTTAAAATCTAAATTTTTTTAAACACAGGGTTGAACAAAATGTAATTTTGTTTAGTTTAAAATTTTGTTATTCCATTAGTTTAAAGATACAGATACAGGAGGAAAGTAGAAAGATGGGGCGAGTACTGCCCAACTATCATAAATGACTGTTGTTGTTTAATGTTGATGTTTTCTTTTCTTTTTTTTTTCTTTTAGACTCTTTTGGCTAGTTCTGGTAATAAATAGCAGACCGAGGCATAGAAAGCAAACAATAATACTCTAGCCGATTCTATGTCAATTAGAGAGACCCCGACCGGAGAGGGGTAAGCTTGATTGTCCCAAGAGGAGCCGATCTGAGAGGGAATGATTTCTTTTTTAAGAGTTAAGTTTGGAGATCCATTTTTTCATGATTGCAAGAGCGTATCTCGTAAACGGAATGATGTTGCAGTTGCAAGTTCAAATAAATGTATTTGACAGCTAAATTTTGACATTTCTGCAGGAGTAAAAAAAAACTGCGTTTTTCTGTGTCATTTGGATTAAATGGGATTTTATTTTAATACTATTTTCAATAATTTCCCAAAAAGATTGACACAAAATTCATTTCTTTATAATTTCCTGTAATGAAAAAAATACGAAATAGATTTCAGAAAGAACATCAAAAATTCCTTAGTTATTATTTATTCTCACCAAAAGAAATATTGTTGTACAATTTGTGCTCATGATTAAAGACATTCGACCTACTTTGTTCATGTTAAACATATTTCACATACAGCGAAACTTATATTATTCAGAGTTTAAACGCATAATTAGAAACTAACTTACTTAAGTGGCGCTACAGTCCGGAATGAACCTGGACCTCAACCAAAATGCCTCTCCAATTAGCCCGGTAGTTAGCTAACTGCCTTCAGTTGCGCACTTCGAGTTGGTTTCTACTTGTGCGCGCCACTTAAGGCGAGTTCTTCCTCTACTGCGTCCGACGTCGTCAACGCAAACGGGACCGAAGATTTTTAGATGAATTTTCCTCTCAAATCGACCAAGACTTTCTTCCTCCGCTTTTGAGACGGTCCATGCTTCAGCGCCGTATAGCAGGACTGGGATGATCAGGGTCTTATATAATATCTCCTTAATAGTTCGAGTGAAGGCTTTACTACTGAATTGCCTTCTTAGCCCGAAGTGGTTGGCAAGAGTAATTCTTCGTTTAATTCCTGACGAGATGTTGTTGTCAGAGTTAATAGCGGAGCCGAGATAGATAAAGTCCCGTACTACCTCAAAGTTGTATCTGTCAATGGTGACATTCTGTTCAATTCGTCGATGTTGTATGTCCTTTCGTGTTGACAGCATATACTTCGTCGTGCCCTCATTTACTGCTTACCCCATTTTTGCCACTTCCTTCTCTATTCTATGCTAGTAGTTGTACAGTTTTTTTGGAAAATTGTGCCTCTGGTGTTAGCTCGTGAGTTGTGCACAATACTTTCAAGAATTTGAGTGAAGGAGGCACATGACAGCACATCGGCTTGCCTAAATCCTTTTTTGGTATCGAATGTGTCGGTGAGGTCGTTTCCGACTCTGATGGAGCAGCGAGAATTCTCCATCTTCATCCTACACAAACGGACGAGTTTGGGCGGTCTACCAAAACTAGACATGGCTCTATATAGTTCGTCTCTATAAAATATGCTGTCGTATGCAGCTTTGAAATCGATGAATAGGTGCTGGGCATCGATTTGGACTTCTTGGGTTTTTTCCAGGATCTGCCGAAGTGTGAAAATTTGATCGATTGTGTACTTTCCTGGCCTAAAACCACACTGATAAGGGCCGATCAGTTTGGTGGTAAACGGTTTCAGGCGTTCACATATTACGGCAGATCATACAAAACAGCGTTATGCTTCTTTTCAATAGAAATTAAATTCTGTTCTTATTTTCAACAGAAACAAAATTATTACATTTTTGAAACTTTATATTTTTTTAAACATCCAATTTTATTACATTTTCTGATATAAAATACATGCCCTTTGTTTTTATATTTGATAATCTGAATGATTTACTATTTTCCCGCCTCATGAAAACATTGGTAACGAGGAATAATCTATGACCGTGCCTTCCATCTTTGTCACTCCTCAGTAGGTATACAAAATGTTAGAAATTAGCCACTGGAAATTTTAGCGAGTTGTTGAGCAGGTTAAAATTTTGAATTCTCTATTAACCATACTAATGCCAACAATTATCCACTGGCTAAAACTTTAACGTAATCGACACACGGCCTAAGAAAAGATTAAGCAGCAAACAAAAAGCGAAATAAACAAAACAAAAGAATCGGTTGAAGAGATAAATAATTTGTAAATCAATTGCAATTATAAAAGCACTATTATCTAGTATAAACGTTAATTATAAGTAATAACAAAATAATTTTGAAAAAAAATTCACTGTATTGGTTTTTAATTTTTTTTTTCATGTTGAAAAAGTATTTGGGCCCATATTTTATAAAACGAATTTCATTGAAATCAATTCGTTCTCGTCGAAACGTTAAATCAGTCACTTCAACACAGAAAGCTAAACTGAAAAAAAAATTATCGAGAACCTAAAGAAACGAGTGTTGGGTGTACGACTGGGTCGTACGGAAATTTCTTTTTCACAGCGAGTTAATTTGACGTTTTTAACAATTTGGCCAAAATACACAATAATATTTATTTTTATTAATGATGCTTAAAATGACATAAAAATGTCGAAATGTGATTATAAGAACGTTTATTCCGTAATTGAAAGTAATCAGTGTCCATTCGAATAATGATGATTTTCCATTAGGGCCAAAACTGAAAATTCGTGTACGGACAGACGGACTGACGAACCAACGGACGGAATTTGGAAAACCACTTTTTTGAGTTCCACTATCATCGTAATGTTAGAAATAATCAAAATCTCGAGGTCGAAAATTTTCACGAAAGCAATATTTTTCTCTTTGTAAGAGAAAGTTAAAAATGAAATTAATCAAAAAATTACCAAATGAGATTGAATTCAGTTTGATTGACCACATTATTTAGCGGTGCAGTTAATTGGCGTTCATGTGACGTCGTCTTAAAATTACAATTTTTCGCACATTGTAAACTATCAGCTTTGCATAAATACAGAGTAAATAAACGCAAGTATTGGAACTACATGTTTAAATTTTATCACTATCAACTTTGGAGCTCGAAACACAGCCATACAAACAAATTAAAAAATGCATCAAACTTCACTTGTATTGATGTTGGTCTCCGTTTAGAATTTAATAGCAAGATTTTTAATTTGCCAGATGGATTCAATAATTCTAATTGGAGTATACAAATATTTATAATAAATAACTCATTGCTTAACGATATTCCAATAAAACATATAAAATAGTTATTCTTTTAAGTTTAATGTTACTGTTCAAAATATTGTACATATCATCATAACATTTGTCATCTGAAATAAAAACCGCTAAGAAAACTGCTATCCGTGAAGAGCGCGGTAAATAAGCCTTGGCAACCCCGTCTAATTAGAAATCGCAGTTGTCAAGTAGATGTGTCTTAAATTTGTTTGTACGAATAATTTATATTTTATTTCGATATTAATACAAATAGACTAATAAATAATGGGTGAAAGTTCAAGTGCCTCGACCAAAGAAGATGACTTCGAATTGGTGGAATTTCGAAATCTTTTGTGGGGTCAAAACATACGGGTCGATGTGTTTCGCCGATGGTCGCAAGGTTTGTGTGCTCTGCCCTTTTTTTGGAATTTGTTTTGGAGCAAAAAAAGCCAACTGAAATACGAGACTTGTCTGTACACATGTGCATAACATCGTCCACTTTTTGCAGTGCTGCAGCACTTGGTTGCATTTACAATATGCAAATTCCAAGTGACTCAGATGTGTACCAAAAAAAATCATTACATTTTGTAGTCGTATAAATGACATAATTGAATATGAATATTGGAGAAAAACACTTTCTTTGCAGGCTTTGAGTTCAGTGAAGTGGAACCATCTGCTCTTGTGCAGCGACAGGGAGGCCCCTGCGCTGTAATAGCTCCAGTGCAGGCTTATTTATTGAAAATTCTTATGGATACTCCCAATCACTGTCTGAAAGATGTAATCAAATCCATAGGTATTGTATTTCGTTTAGAAACGTAATTGTTTTTTTTATAATTTTTATAGCTGACTCATGACAAATGCAAGCAACTGCTTATTCAAGCTCTTTGCAATATTCTCGTTAAGTGCAAAGTTACGCATTTTCGAATTGTCACCTTGCACGATGAAGGTGTGGAGGCAATGGAAGCCACAACGGCTGATGTCGAGGGAAATGTCAACACCTCGGCAGAAACTGTTAAAGCGTCTGAAACTGTAAATAAAAGAAATTATTTGGAAACAAACTCACATTATATATTGCCGGTGTCTTTTCTAGGAAGCGGGAAAATTACCAGAATACTTCCATAATCGGCTGTCCGTGATAAACATAGATAATGTAGAGAATGTGTCAACGTATTTTTCTGAGCATTTTTGTTCCTTAACGGACAATTATGGTGTTTTGTTGTTCATGTATAGTGTTCTTCTGACAAAGGTAATTCAGCTTTCGATTATATTGAATTCCAAAAATCCACAGTATTATTGATAGGGCTTCGAAAATGTAACTTCAGAGCTTTCCGACACATCTGAACCGCTTATACACAACACATACGGTTACGGATCGCAAGGTCTAATCAATCTCATGCTAACTGGGCAGGCTGTCGCCCACGTTTGGGATAACGAACAAGATGTAGGCGGACTCAGTATGTACAACAATATTCCTTGAATGATATGTTAACAATCTGTTTTTGTGTCTGTGTGCGTATGTCTGTAATTAAATAGAACTTCGAGGTATTAGTGAGCAGAGTGAAATTGGTTTCATTACACTTATGGAGCAGATGCGGTATTGCACAGTTGGCTCTTTCTATAAAAATCCAAAAAATCCCGTCTGGGTGATGGGCTCAGAAACGCATCTTACTGGTTGGTGTAATTTTAATACACATTTGCATTTACAGAACTAATTTCTTCTATTTTCTATCTAAAGTGCTCTTCAGCCACGAAAAGAGATTAGTTTCGCCAGAAACGCCTTCAGAGATAGCTCGAAGAGTCTTCAAGTCATACGATCCCGAGGGAAATAATTTTATACCGACGCCAGTTCTTCAGGATGTTTTGGCGTCATTGGGTCTAGTCAGTGAAACGGAATAGTAATACATTTAACGGACAATTGACATATTTAAAAACAATTTAAATTCTAGTGTGGAAATAATGCAGAAAAAACTAGACGCGGAGAATTTAGGTATTATACTTCTGAATGCATTTATGGATGAATTCTTCCCACTTGAGAAGCGTTCCACACCAGATACATTTGATTTATTGCATTATAACGGTATCCCCGGATCAAACGAAGGGAGTAAAGTAAGTGTGAACAATTTTATAAATTTTCTTATATCATATGTTAAACAATTTTACGTATATCCAGGTACGTTACAATAGAGGCTCAGCCGTTATGTTGGAATGTGATTTAAAAGCGGTTTGCATATCGAATCCAATGCTAACGTGTCTTCAGACGAAATGGCCAAACATTGATGTGAATTGGGGTGCTTTAAAAGTACCATCATTAAATTAATAATTAACACAATTTATTAGATTCTCAAATAGGAATTAATAAGATAAAACAAACAATAACTAAGAGCAAAAAAAAAGTAATAAAAACAACACATTCACCTTTTCATAACAAGATTGGCAAAATAATTTGATTACCTTATATCTACTCAAATAGTTGAATGCATCTTTTTTCTTTCATATTTAAGCAAAACTAATATTTTTAGCAGAATGCCAAATAAAACAAACAAAAAATAGTGTTTCAATTTATAAAGCAATTAATGTGATGCGATTTTTTGTTTTGGTAATAAAAAGCGAATGTTACAATGCATGTGAATAATAATTTCTAAGCATTATTAAACTGATTTCGTAGTTAGTCCTGTTTGAGCTCTGAATTGTATACACATTCAATTTGAGGAAGCTAGGTGTATGCAGGACACAGTTCAGAGTAGTAATTATGGATTGGATCGAAACCCATAAAATTCTATTTTATCCGACCAAATTTTACTGATGACTTTGTGTGTCCCGTGTTATTTCAATTGGCAAGATCGAATAGCCATTTTGTTGATCTGTGTTATTTTATTAATAAATACCTGTTTTTTTTTCAGGATACTAGGACCCTATTGTGAGTCCCGAATAAGAATCGACTTAAGTATTATGTCGATTGATTGTGCTTTTTGGTATTTTGTAACCCGATCGACACTAGCTGATTATTGTAAATTGCTTTGGCAGGTGATGTTTAGATGTTTTTTTCTCAATTTTCTGCATCATTTTCATATTTATTTGGCGATGCAAAAGTATAAATCAGTTAAACAGCAAACCAGTGTTTGACCCAGTGTCCGCTGTCAACACGAAATGAAACACAAAATCGACGTATTGGACAGTAGGTCACCATTGACAGAAACAACATTGAAGTAGTAAGCGACTCTGTCTATCTCTGCTCCGCTGTAAACTCTGACAACGACATCTCCTCAAAAATAAAACGAAGAATTACTCTTGTCAACCACTGCTTCTTTCAGGAGATAAATTGGTATTAAATCCATTACTTGAACTACAGAAGAAATCCTATATAAGACTGATAGATTCAGTCCTACTTAACGGCGCAAAATCAGAGGCCGTATCAAAAGCTGATAAAGATTTCTGTACAGCGAAGTAGATCCAAAGCGAATAGATACCAATACTCCGGCAAGCAGAATCCTAGACTCCCAGGCAGACAGCGGATGCATTGAAGTTGGGCTAATTGGAAAGGCAAGTTGGTTGCAAATAAGCAAGAACGTACAACTAAGGCAAATAGTAAAAAATACATTTTTGTCCAACGGCGGACTTTTTTTTTATATTCTCCGCTCAAGTGTATTTGAATTTGTTCCGCATTGCCAATTAGACAGTACTTAACCGCTTATACTGTATTTTATGCAGCTCGAAGGATTTTCTTTCGTGTTAATCAGGAAAACTAAGCTGAGATTCCATTATTTAGACATATTTAATCAGACCACATATTATATTGATACTTTTTCTAAAAGTTCATCCTGTTCGGTCCTGAACACCAAAAGAATTCCGTTAATTTCGAACGCTTAATTGAAAATGCCTTAGTATTATAAATGTTAAGAAACGTTTGGCCCCGCAGATAGACAATGTTATTGAGGATTGGAAAAGTTTTTCAGCGGTCTCTGTTTTTAATCTTTGTACTTAACGATTTAATAAATATGTAACTGAATGTTTCGTTTAAGAATTATAAAATTCACAAACTTTTTTAAATTAAACATTCTTAATTTTGTCAGCTTTAAACATTATAAAGGTGTTCCCATTCTTCGTTTGGCCACAAAAGTCAGTTATATGGTAAGATATTTGAATAGCGACCCTGGCCATCGCACGATAAATGAGCTTTCAATTTGATATTAAAGCCATCTGATAGGCTGCAGTTCTTAAGTTTTTCACTAGCGGATCCCTTGAACTCCCTTTATGATATATACAACATACTCTTGTACTTTAGTATAAAGTGTATGGAGACAAATCTAGCAAAATGTCCGCAAAACGTGAGGAAATCGTGTTCCACTTATGGTTGATACAGGAGGGACCCGTAAAGGGAAAACGCCTAATGTGTTTTACCAATACACTGATCGCCCCCGTCGAGCATAACAATCGAGGAGCTACACTGCACTTGAACTACCGTTACCACTGACTTGTTATATACTGTATGTTCCAAAAAAGCACAGGCTCTGTTGTTCCACTGCGGATTAGCAAAGAAACACATGCCACCGATAAGCTTAAATTTCCATAGTACAAGCCAAAAAAAATAGCGACTCCTTGTGCCAAGAGATTCATTTCCACAGCGACATGTAGCGCCATCTATTCAAATGATGGAAAACTACAAAGCGTGACTTCGAATAAATTCTGCAATAACAATACATTTCTTTACTTGTTGACCCATTAACTGAAAAAGTTTTGTAAATTAATTTCTTACTAACGTTTTATGATCATTTACATCAGTAGCGTGTATGTAGTTTTGGAAGATAAGTGAAGTTGACTACTCGCAGTCCATATATAATAAGTCAATGACCGGCTACTCTGTGTTTTGTCAGTTCACTGTTAATCCAAGTCAAAAAGTGATTGGGTCCTTTCGGATTTCAGTTTTAAGAAGTCGGTGCACAGCTCTCATTGGTTAATCGAACATTTTAGTCATGTAAAATTTGAGGGGAAATGACCGACGAACGAGTTGAAGATTAACGCATGGGACTTCAGATATGAGTGAAAGAGCTGATTTTTCTTCTTTCTTGTTTTTGATTCCAGTAGAATTAACCGATAATATAGGTTTATTTAATGGCGTTTTCTATTTGTAAAAAAATCAACTTTTTTTTAACCTAGATCTGTCAAAAGACCGATTTAGACAGTAATGTTGTTATCTCAGATCAATTTTGCAGATCTGGATTTTTAGGCAGATTTATCCCTCCTTGCACTAACACTAATACTAATAATAGCTGCCAGTTTGACTAAAGTGATTTTCGTTTTGATATAAGGTAATTTCGGTTGTAAAAAACTATTTTTAACCATTATAAAGCAGTCCGATGTGAAATAACTATAAGTTAAATCAAAAACATATGACAAGGCTACAATCCACTGTGTGGATCGTTTTATACCCTCTCGGCCTCTCCCATCCCATCATATAAATATGTATCGCCAAAATGTCGGGTTTATAGCGATGAAGTATAGAAAATGTCATTGTCAGAACATATTATTCAGACAGTTTATCAAAATCGATTTTCGCCTGGTTATGCTATGAGATAGTGTATAAAAATGGTTTTTGTATTAAAACAACTCCAAAAAGTGGGCGTGGGTTGAAATGATATATGGAAGAAATGTTTATATTACCATATCCAATGATTTTGCATCAAATGTTTAAAGTTTTGCCGAAAAACGTTTTTTTACTCAGAAGGCCCCCAAAAAGTGGGCGTGGCAAAAAAACTTTGTAAGAGCAAAATATAGACATTAGGATTATGATGTTGAGACACTTTTTGAAAATCTCTAACGGTTTGGCCTAAAACTACGTTTATCTAAAGAAGGGGCGTGGCAGTGGGCGGATTTCAAAAATCTTTACACTTCTTCTGCTGGGAGCAACAACAACACGTGTACCAAATTTCATCAATCTAGCTCAAAATTTAAGGCCCAAAAACTGGTGACGTATGGACGGACCGACGGACAGACATGGCTTAATCGACTCAGCTATCGGTTCTGAGTCTATCCATATACTTTAAGCTATATCTGGCTAAATTATTTCACTATGTTACAAACTATGTACCTATCAAAACTAAACAACCTGTGTTACTGGAAACATGACAGTTACACCGACACCAACTTCACAGACTAAAATTACAACATTACGACCTCAGAAAAAAATGAATCTGATCTCGTGTTCCATTTGTAACAAAAACTAAGATGGAAAACGTTATAAGTTGTTTTTTACTTTTCTGATAAAGAATAATTATTCTAAATAGAAAAAAGTAAATAGAAATCTATATATGTATATGGAAATATTAAATTACAAAATAAGGGTTGGAATTGGAATAGTTTGACGTTTAGTAAGATTTTTCGTTCCACTTTACCTCACCTCATTTTTCAGTTGTAAACTGAAATACCGAACAAATATATAATGTATAATAGAACACTACTCCGCGAATACATTTTCTTCATTAATAGGGGGATAGAGTTTGATATGAAAATCCACCCAAAAAGCACTAAAATAATCTACATCCCTCTGATGTGCATTAAAAATGGGTTCATCTATGTTTGACAGTTCATCCTTCGGAATCATTCGGAACTGTCAAAAGCGATGTATATAAGTTCAATGTTTGGTAGGTTTGTATCTTTGTCTTCCATTCAGAATATGCAAGTATTTAACTGCTGTGGCCTGTGCTGATATGTGAAGATCTACCGCTTCATTAATGCAATAATCGGTTCTATATATAATATTACAATATCGATCAATTCATACAAATTCTGACTAAGCCGTAGCAACACAAGATTTTCTAATCGATAATTTCAAACATCTCCTAAATGTACTAGATCAAATAAAATGTCAATCGAATAAACAACTGTTCCCACCACGATGGCAATGACAAAGCCGGCCTTCTATTTCATTACATTTTTCTTCAGAGACAAAAGCAAATGGCGAGTAAATGTCAATTTAAAGTATAAATGATAAGAAGTCAAAAAATCTTTTTCGTAATAAAAATGACAATTTTCGGTGAAACGCACTAAATAAACGCAATAAATCCCAGCTCGTTTTTACAAAAAGAATTACTAAAAGGGAATACAAATTGTGCTAAACCGCGATGCGGACAAATCGTAACAATTTAATTTCTCGGAATCAAAATAAATCGCACTGAAAATGGCTTCTAGCTGGCGCATAGGAAAAAGGAAGTTTCGTGCCAAAGGTAAACACAAATTGTAAATGTGTTCCCCTACTTGGGAATGAGTAGAGAAATGATTGCAAGCCGAATAATAATAAAAATAATAATAAGTTCCTTAAAATAGTAAAAACTAAGTGCGTAGGATGAGCCGAGTGATGGTGTGATATGATGGAGGACGCGCAGGGTGTAAACATTCATTTTTTTTTCTTGGTTGTTTTTATTTCCGATCTTTACAATACAACCCGTGATTTGTATTATAAATGATGGTATTTATAGATTAATAGACTAAAATAGAATATAGTTTTGGGGGAAAAGCAACCAAACTGTGAAATTTCTGCGTAAATTAGAGAGAGCTACCTTGTCATCGGTTAGTGAGTCGTGAAGCGTATCGCATCTTGGTGAATGATTGAGTTGATGTACGTAGCTAGTTACGCATGGCAAAGTTATTTACCTTTTACTGACTTTAAAACGATTTTTTTTGACAGTGTGGTCATGTTATAGAATGACTCACGCTATGTTTTATCCTTAGTTCTGAAAACAAGTGAAGGTGTCACATAAAGTTCTCAAGCAAATTAGGGCAAGAAAAAAACAAATTCTATACAAGACAGGTTGGGGAAATGGATAGTAATGAGATTAGAATTATCAAACTATTAAAAGTGGGTTTCTTGAGTTATTGATTCTACAAGAGAAAAACAAATCAATAAAAAAAGAAAAACAATCGGAGATAATGGTGTTTGGCCTATTTTACAGGTGTGTTTACATCATTTGCTTGACTAAAGCTAAGTAGGTGAGTGAATATGAAGCATTCCTTTAGCTTTACAAACATAATTGAGTTTTTACATAAACGCCTAAAAACTGATCGAGCAAATCAGTCAAACAATAATCTGGTAAATAATAACCAAAATATTTCCAATAAGCTCTATTTTTTACTAAGTGCCGAAACGCGCTTAATGCGCTGGGATGATTTATATCTTTTATAGAACTAAATAAAGTCGCATCAAAGCTAAACATTTTGTAGCCGTTTCTTAAGCGGGCGATAAATGCGAAGGGGAAATTTCGTAGGTCGTATGCGTCGGGAAGGCTGCTGTTTGATGCTGGGTAGCAATGTGAACACATCATTATCAGTACCCCCTATAGAAAATATTCGTATGAGATGCGCACTCTATGTGGTTCTATACTCTTTGTTCAATGTTATATCTTTGCATCAGAATTTCTGCTTGATTCGATGTTGTGTGTCCCTGTAATAGCAAATAGTTCATCTTTCCCTCATTTAAAGTCAAACCATTTATTCCCTTCATTTCCTATGTTAAAAAAAAAACACGTCGGTAACATATCGTAAGTCAGATCAATGATGTCAATCTTCGGTTTATACAAATAATTGCAACGATTCACTAAATATTGTGCGCCCCTGCAATAAACTTATATTGAAAAAATCTCATGACAAGGCAAGGCATTAGTTGAGTTGCTCTCATTCGTGTTATTATATAAAATCCAAGTGTTGATTTTAATGACATCGCTACTGAATAGGCACCTTTATCTTTGATCAATCGTTGTTAAAAATCCTTGGATCACTAAGGATTATCGGAATCCCAATCTGATTGCCGTTCCTACAGTAAAAAGTAATTAGGTTTCGTAAAAAACCCATCGTCACGCCAACTTATTTAGTTAATTTGCATATGTGGTTCAAGTTGTTTTGGTAATTTATTTTCAATCAAATGTTTTTTTTTATAGTTTCTACGGAACCAGAAGATTATTTCCGCTTAGATCTTCAGAAAACTCCAGCTGAGAATGCATTTGTCATTTACGAATCGTTATGTGACAAGGAAACGAGGGACGCAAAACGTTTGTTTCTCCTTAATGCTCTCGCCACACTTTTTCAGGAGAACAAGATATCGCAATTAGGCTTTACAACAGAGGAATTTTTATATTGGTAACTTTGAGAATACTTCAAAGAACCACAGTGTTAATGGTTATCTTTTCACTTTTTACAGTTTAAGTGTCTCACTAATACACTCATTTACACAAGTGAGAGCAGCTGGACTGCGAGCTATTCGATATGTATTATTAACGCCAAAGGACATTAAACTCTTTAATTCTTTGCAACTGCCGTTTCTGGTTTGCCGCAGTATTGATGTACTTTTGAAGAACGACGATGAGCGAGTACAAGGCTTGAAATTGGTAATGCGAACTTTCAAACTATAATGCAGTACAACCTAATTAATTTCTTTCATTTTCAGACTCGTAAAATTCTCGCTATTTCACCCGAGGATGTGAGTCCAGTACTGGTACGGTGTTTGGTGTCACTAGCCAATAGTGGTATTGAGGATAGTGATAATATGCTGCGAGCCTGTCTTGCAACGTTATGCGAATTTGGTGTTTTAAATCCCACATTGATGATTGTGTGCGGAGGTGTTGGTGCACTAACCAGAAATGTTCTAGAATGTCACAACCCGCGAATAGCAGAGAGTTTGTGTGGTGTTTTGCTGCATTTGCTGGAATGGCCACACACAAGAAATATCTCAGGTATAAGGTTGGATTGCTTGGCAGCTCCGTATTGCGATTTTACGTACCGCCTAGGAATAATGGATAAAAATAAGTAAGTCATTTTTAGCTATAGATACTTTTACTACAAACAAAGTTGGATTTTCTTAATAGGGATGCTCGTGAATTAAGATACACAAGCAGTCGGCTGGCGTTACTTTCAGTTTTGCGTAGTTGGGCTGGAACTATCGAGTTTTGTAATCCCAGCCAACCATCGGGTTTGAAGGCAATAGTTGACGTATTGTACTTGAATCAGTTGGAAGTTAGGGTAACTATAAGAAAATAGCTAACATTTCGATGAGAAATCATATAATCACATATATTTTGCAGAAAGCAATACTGGATTTGTTGTATGAATTGTTAGGGCTTCCGCAACCTATTTGGACAGACGAATATTCGGTTGCTCTTTCGACTGTGGATCCATCTGATTTTCAGGTAAAATATTACACACAACAAGTGCGTTTGCTAGAAATATAATTTTGCTATTTCGTTAACTAGGACACTTGGTTGTTAAGCAATGGATTTGTGGCTATGGAGGGACGTTGTATTCTGCCGAGTCTTGCAAGCCGTGCAGCTAACATCTGTGAGCAGCATTTGGCATTACTGTTATATTGTTTTTTGGAGACAGGATTGCTTAACGCTCTCGTCGAAGTTATAGTGTCGAGTGATACCTTTATTTCGGTTCGTGCAACTGTTTTAATTGGTAAGATTGAATGTTTGTCATTTTTTCAACGAAATTTAAATAAATACATTTCAATAGGAAAAATTCTTCATCTGATGCATACTCATTTACCTGCTGACATATGTAGTACATATCCAGCGTTACCAACACTAGTAACACATGCAACACAGGGAAATCATCAAGCTATTGCAGCAATATCAGCTCTGCAAAATTACCATCAGATGCTACGTAATCGACCGGTGTCATGCAGTTTGTTTCTGGATAGTATTATCCAGGGCGGAGGTGAGCTCCTACAAAATCTAATGACGTTATAAATATTAATTTCCTTAAATTTGCAGCCCTTATCAATACTCGGCTGTTCAAAAGAGACCTCAACAACTACGAGGTGAACAGCAGTAGTACCGGGCATGCCACACTTGCCCATGATAACTCGGAAAGACGACGATTGGATTCCGTATCGTCAAGTATTAGTGGTGGGGCAACTGACGAATCTCATTCGCTTCCATCATCAGCCATGAGGCGGTCCAGTTTTCGATTAAAAAAAAAAAAATTCACACAATTTTTTGAAAATATGCGCGAGTTTAATCGACTGGCTAAGGATTCCAATGTACTTATGCTCGCCGATGGCAATTCGTGGGATTGGGAAATCGTCACTACTATTTTAAGGGTAAGCACAATGAATTGAGTTTTTTTGTAATTATTTTGTTTTTATTACGTTTTGTTCAGACGGACACTATTGGAAAATTGGACGACACAAAAGTAAGGTTCCTCAAGAGAATCGTGCACTATTTCAAACCAAGTAGCAATCGATTTTCGCATCAAGACCTTGCGCACGGTAGACAAGTTCCGGCATATGTGACAGCAGGCCTCGATTTGATTGATTGGCTACTTGGCAGTATTGAGGTTAGTATATCATTTTTTTTCCATTCACATAAACTGTTAACACTCTTTAGTAACATTTGGTATGAACCAAATTACTTAAATAGCGCAGCGGTCCTGGGTGAACCCGACCTTAACCAACATATATCTCTTATTAACCCGTTGCCTAGCTAACAACTGTTGCGCACTTCAAGTTGGTTGAGGTCGTTTTCTGCTTGTGCGCGCAACTTAAGGCAAGGTTTTCCTTTTCTGCGTCTAACGTCTGGATGGGAATCGAAGACTCATTGGCGAAGCATTGATGTTCGTAAAGTTTGTGGTTGAAACTTTGTCTATCAACGCAAACTTCCATTAAAACCCGGAGATCCCAGTTTATTTCCTTAACAGTTCGAGGAAGCGTTTTATTACTAAATTACCTTCTTAGCGCGAAGAAACAGCGATAGTCAAAAGTAATTGTAGTTATCATAGTTGATAGCGGGGCCGAGTTAGAACACGTAGTTGTCGATTGTGACTTCCAATGCATCGGAAAGTTCACAACCGATCAAATTTTCAATAGGAATAGGTTTTTTCCGGCAGACCCTGGAAAAAACCTATTCATCGATTTAAAAGCCGCATTCGACAGCATTTATAGAGACGAACTATACAGAGCCATGTCTAGTTTCGGTATACCGCCAAAACTCTTCCGTTCGTGTAGGATGACGATGGAGAATTCCCGCTGCTCCATCAGGGTCGGAAACGACCTCACCGACACATTCGATACCAAAAAAGGAGTTATGCAAGGCGACGCGCTGTTATGTGACTTCTTCAATCTGATTCTTGAGAGGATTGTGCAAAACTCACGAGCCAACATTTTCCAAAAATCGGTACAACTACTTGCATTAAAAAATGTGATGGCGCAACAGGCTCGTTAGTACCCAGGGTCTAACTTTTTTTCTCACAACCATTCATGTGTGCGTGTTTTACTTCTTTACCTCCTGTTTTCTGCCGAATCCGAACGGCTAAGTTGAGATAAGCTATTCATGACAATTGATACTACTCGAATGATTTGTCAGATCATCACGAGAGGAGGGCTAGTGAAAAATCATTTAGTTGTTGCTACGGCTGGGAATCGAACCCACCCTTCTGCGCGGCAGTTCAACGCACTAACCATCGCGCCACTGAGCATACGCCGACGATAATAACATCATTGGTCATAGCCACGTTTGCTAGTATAGAGAAGGAAGCGGCAATAACGGGTTTAGGAGGAAATGAGGGCAAGACGAAGTATATGCTGTCAACACGAAAGGAAGCACAACATCGACGAATTGGACAGAACGTCATCATTGACAGATATAACTTTGAGGTAGTACGGGACTTTGTCTTTGACTTATTACTCTGACAACAACATCTCGTCAGAAATTAAACGAAGAATTACTCTTGCCAACTACTGTTTCTTCGGAATAAGAAGGCAAAACAGTAATAAAGCCCTTACTCGAACTACTAACACCCTATATAAGACCCTGATCATCCCAGTCCTGCCATACGGCGCTGAAGCGATTCGAGAGGAAAATTCTTCGAAAAATCATCGGTCCCGTTTGCGTTGACGGGATATAGAGATGAAGACTCAACCAAGAACAAAAAACTCCGCATTGGACGATTAAGATGGCTAGGACATGTTGAACGAATGGACACCAATACTCCAGCTCGCAGAGTCTTCGATTCACAGCCAGACGTCGGGCGCAGTAGAGAAAGACCTCACCTTAAGTGGCGCGCACAAGTAGAAACCGACCTCAACCAACTTGGAGGGCGCAACTGGAGGCAGTTAGCTAAGGACTGGGCTAATTGGAGAGGCATGTTGGTTGAGGCCCAGGTTCATTTAGGACTGTAGCGCCACTTAAGTAAGTAAGTAAGTAAGAATCTGTGTACATGGTTGATCTTGTTTACTGCCTGAAAGAAGAGTGCAAATGGAAACAATGTTGTGCTATAGGCCACCAATAATTTAAAAACAAGTTTTGTTATAGAAAAAAAAAACATGTTGTGCTCTTGTATAAATAGACTTTTACATTTCAGATGGAGAGTATGCGCATGATAACAGACTTATTCTCGGATATAAGCCAGCACCTACTAGCCATCAGTACATCAAACAGAGCTCACGATTGCCTCTTTAGCCCTCAGCATATGAATAATACTATGTGCCAACAGTATTTCCTATTTATCGGTCGAATGTGCCGCCAGGAAAAGGGAATCAGTATTTTAACAAATACAGCCGTGTTTGAACAGTAACTTTCAAAAACTTCTTAAACACAATTCGACACCAATAGCTTTTTATTATTTCCCTAGATTAATGAATTTGGTTTCGAGTACAGACCTAGTATGTTATGTCAAACTCATTGTATCCGGCTTAGACTATGCTCTCGAATCGTATACACGAAAGATTCTCGAGAAAGCTCTAACGTCAGCTAAAACTCGCGGCCGTTTGTATTCAACGCAATTTCTTCTAGTCTTGCTGAGAGCTAGGATTCCAAATTTTGAAGTATGGGGCATACCACTTTTAATTAATCAAACTAAAGACTCGGAACGCAGTATTGTTATAGCAGCAATGGACGCTCTTGATGAAGCCTGCTACGAAAAGGTTACCACATAATTGGCTCAATTATATGAAATGTTTTTTTACTTTACATTTTTTTTTTGTTAGAACTATTTGGAGGAACTCGTAAGCATTTGGCCGAATTTCAAGCCACTGGGTGATGTAGGCCGACTGCTAATGTCGCGCTATTATTCTATTTATCGTGGCCTCAATCACCGAAAGGCAAAGATCAAAGAAGAGGTCGAATTTTGGAAGAACGGCTACAATAAAAGGTTTGACACGCACACACACATGTTCAATTGGGAATTTCCATGATTTTTTTATTCCCCTTCCTTAGATATGTGCTGCTTGTTGAAGCAGATACGCATTCCAGTTTAACCTTGCATATAAAAAATGAAGACGGATATTATAGCCGACGGAATTGTTCGACGCGTCCAATTGTAATTCCTCCTTACATACAACCACATTTGTATGGGCAGCTAGCGCAGACTTGTCAAGGTACTGTTGCTTTACTGAATTTTGGTGATTTACATAGTTTGGTGGACTGTGTTAATAAGGGAAAGATGAACGATGATAACGATTGTCTGGAACTGAAGGCAGCTTTGTGGGCTATAGGTCACGCATCTACACACTCCAATGGTATTGAATTATTTTTAGACGCTTTCCCTAGGTATGATGACACAGAATTAAACTTTCAAATAGAGCTGTTGATACAAGTTTAATTTGCAGGATTTATGAAAAAATAATATTCTTTGCAATGAAAGCGGATGTTTACTCTATACGAGCAACAGCATTTAGTGTTCTCGGTTTGGTGGGATGCACTACTGCCGGTGCTAATTGTTTGTTCAAATTAAGTATGTTAAACTATTCTCATTTTACTTGATGTGAATTTTAAGAATTTGACCAACATTTCAGATTGGCTGTGTGTACGTCACGATCGCAATACCATTTGGCCAGTTTATCAGCCAGAAGACTGGATATCAAATAACTTCACACCTGTACGACATCCATGCGAGGAGGTTCCGTCATATAATTACCCAAGTATAGATGATCAAATCGAGGGATCCTACTACACAAGAAGTGACTGGAATTTGATGCTCGCCGATGATACCACCGGCGAAAGCAAGGGAGATAGCAAAGACGAGGCTTGTCAAATAATTTTTTAAAGGCGTATCAATTGCTATAACATTTTCTTTCTAATATTCTAGATTGTAGGCAGTGTTACGCAATCTAAAACAATGACAGAACCCATATATACTCGCCCTGGGAAGCATACTAGATCCCTTTCTGAATCCAAGACTACGGATGTTATCAGTCTCATCGCTGGAACGCATCCTCACCATCATCGGATTCGCCGAAATTCCTGTACTGACTCGAATACATCCGGCGTTAGTAGCTGTGAATCGGTTCCGGCCCGCACAACTGTGGGGTGAGTTTTGAAATAATTAATTTAATGGAATCATTGTAATGCGTGCTCTTATTGTAGGGATTTTCAACAAATCCAACTGAGCCCGATTCCATCTATGTCCAACCTAGCTGACATCCCGTCCAGACGTGTCTACCCCCTTCAACGAAGAACCTCTCTAATTGGCACCTCATACTTACAAACTCCAATTAGCCATTTAGATTTTGAGGGGTACGCCAAGCTACGAACCCTACGTCGCCATTGCAGGCCGGTTTTGTCAGAGTCGGCAGCCGATGAAATAGCTGAAATCATCGATCGAAGTGAGATCTATGCAACAATTAGGCAAAGAAAATCATCAATCAGTGACTTGCATCGTAAGATGAAGGTGCGAAGTCTGGATCGACAAATGTCTCTTAATGTGTATGCGTAAGTTGTTCTGAAACGATTTCAAATGTACTATTACTTGTAATATGTGCTTTTAGGCAACTTACTCCGGAAGACCTCCAAGTTCCTTTACCAACATTGGCAGCACCAAAGTTCCTCTTGCAAAACGACTCAAAAGGCCCCTGCTATTCGGGTAAGAGTATAAATATTGACCGAAAACTATATTTCAACTGTGATTTTTGTTTGCTTTAGGTATTTGCCTTCCCAAACACTTGTTGGATCTTTTCCCCATGCGAAACATGACTAGCACATACGTTTCACGTGACATACAAGATCAAGACTTAGTAGATGCTAACCTTTTGAACGCCAAACAGCAATTCTTCAACGATTCGATGAATGAATGCGACGAGAGTTCCGTAATCAGCAATTTCTCAGACGTTTCCTCTGTGAGCAAACGTTCCAAATGGATCAGTAAACACAATCGCAACAGTTGCTTGCGATGCTCCCGCTCGGCCAACAATCGACCGAACAAATGCAGCGATGCGTGTGTATATAACAAAAAACTAAAATCCTATGTAAGCTCAACAGTACCGCTCTCTGAGATTTCATACAACTCACCGGAGAGCATACTTAGCGACGACAGTCTACCCGACCACCTGACGACGGTTATTCTATACAATGTTCTAAGACTAGCGAACCCAGTTAGCAGCAAACAATCCAAGTTCGCACTACTAGAGCTGAAACAGAAGCAACCGGACGCTTTTCAGGACATTTGTCTCTACACGGAAGTGTGCAAATTCCTCGGTCGCAGTACTTACCGCATGAACGCACGGCGATTTTTACAAGAACTCTTTTTGGATTTGAATTTTGAAAGTTTTAATATCGAGCCGAATGAGATTCTAGCACGGAAGGCTAAAGAAATAAGCCTCAAGCCGTTGCAAACCAATGTAGAGGCTCCCGAAGTAAGTTCTTCCCCATCAGCATCTTCCAATCAAGTGGTAACAACAACTGCCCCACAACAACAAACTTCAAGCGTAATACCCACCACCGCGCAGTCACCATCAGCTATCACCATTGCTGGTTGGTTTCCAGCGTACAAGTCGAACATAAAATCACCGCCACTCGAGAGCGTCTACGAGACAAGCTGCGAGAATCTTATCGAATCAATTTGTTCAAAACTCTCACCTGCAGAAGCAATTCAAAATAAATCATCTACAATCATCACATCCAAACCTAACTCCAATTGCACCACTACAGACACATTACCGATTAAAAATGATCACCATAAAAACGGCAAAGCAAATAACATAGAACGCCGCCTGCTGATTTCAAATACAACCAAACACGAGTATTTAGAAAGCATCAACGCTGTCCGCAATAATAGCAACAACGATGTCACGAATTGCAGCTGCATCCTACCCAAGCCACCTGCAGTCATAATCGAAAACGAGAATACAAAATACCCTCGAGGGCGTTTCTACACCCTTGAGCTCGATCTAAGCTGTACAAAAAATAAGTTTCCTATAACCGACCGAAGAAAAAATGACTTCCAACCATCGTCATTTTCGAATTCGGTGCTCGAATCACAAAGCAGTACCACAGTGCCGACGGAAAACCATCCATCATCGAACACAACCACCCCCACATCAGCGTTGAGTCAACTTACGTTCACCAAAAGTCTATCCGCATCACTGTCCAAGCCGATCGGCAGCTTGTTCTGTGAGAAGCGAATGCAATCGTCCAAATCAGAGGCTGTCCTTTCCAAGGCTAAGCAAACCTAGACGAAAAAGATTTCTATCGAATATGACGTATGTGTGCTGCACGCGTGTTTTCTGCAAATAGTTTGATATATCTCAACAAAACACTACCGCCTCCGATTCCCCTTCTCCCTTAATGCATATGTATATAAATATGTATGAATATTATTATAAATTATTTTGTTATCCCTCCCCCTCCCTCTCAATTTTTTTCTGTATATTTAACTATACCACCGCAAGAGTTTATTGCAGTTTTAAATTCACACATGAACAATTCCATTTCATAAGCAACAAAACGTCGTCGTAGTTTACAAACAAATATAAAACAAAAATAAAAGTAATAATTACATTTAAGTGAAGAAAGAGAATTTTAAATTAAATAAATAGAATAGAAAAGGCAAAAACAAACAAAACTAATATAAATAATTCCATTAATTGTAGCAACATTAAATTTATATTTATAAATGCATTATTATATTATTTGCAAATAGAAACGAAAAAAAAAGATTTATTTTTGTTTTCAGTAAATCAGTCCATTACATATTTATAGTGCACTTCAATTGATCTGGTCTTGTTTACAGGTGTGTACACATTTGTCTGTATATGTTCATAAATGTGGCCAATTCAGTTGGAACAACGTTCATATTATACTAAAAACAGGAATAATTTTGTACTTCATACATCCTATCAATATCATTTAGCGAACAAATGCTCATTGTATCTTTATTTAAAGTTTTCTAGTTACAGTGTTTACACTTTTTTGAGCTGTTCAATAATTGTATATTAAAATTTGTTTGTTAGATAATAAAGAAAAAAAAAACGTAAGTGAAAATGTTGAAAATAATTGTATTCATTTGAGGCTTTGAGATATGGAGCTTAGAGTGGAGGGAAATGTTTATCCTCTTTTATCCCACACATCGGTTAATAATGGATGGATAATTTGCTACCTATATTCCATTTGATTATACATTTTTCTCTGGTAATGTTAACCTTTAACTCCAAAGCAAAGTTTGTGAACTCTGCTTTTAAATTGCGGAATACTATATATTGGTGCAAATGTATCAAGTAGTACCACATACTCAAAACAAATCGTAAATTGGCGATGACTACTGTTGTAACAGTGATAAATCTATCCAATGACGAGCACACACCAATGACATCAACAACCTTATCGCCTCTAGTTAGGAATAAATCTTCCTGCCGAAACAACGGGGAAATACTGTCGAAGGGCTTCAATCTTCAAAAAATCCCTGCAATCCATATATTGCTTAATATTTAGGCCTATCGCGAATAATTTTTCGAGGAAATTTTTCCATTTTCAGCAATGTAAATCAGATTGCTGAATGGGATCAGTTTTCCGAAAAAAAATTATTTTCTATAGGCCTGATAATATAACAGAAATAAATTCAGGATATCATTGGCGATACTGTCAATTAATCAAAATAACGACCACAATCACAGCCAAAAATGTGTCCTGCAAAGAATCGGTGCAGGAGAAGGCTAAAGTGGAAGTTAAAAATGCCAGCAAGAAAGAAGTAGATAAGACTAGAGAAGTGCGGCTGTTTACCTATCATTGAAAATGTCAAAGCCAGCGATATGAAGCCCAAACAGACGAACAAGGTTGGTTGGTGCAGAGAATATGCTGCAGATTGGTTGTCGGCGATTGCGACCAAAATACTGTTGTTGGGGTAAAATAACTATTAACAAACTAATTTGTTATTTTATTTAAATAATTTGATTGAATGAAAGTAAGTATACATGATGGAATCTCAGAATCATTTTGCCCATCCATATCCCTTTTAACAGATGCGTTGCCTTAAAAAGCTTGCGATTTGTAAATCAAATCAAATCTTCCCACTTTGGCAGGTACTGAAAAAAATACTCAACAACTATTTTAAGAAAGTAACTATTTTACTACTTTAGGGCCGCCCTAAATGCGTATCTGTAGCTGACGCTTGTAGCTGATTCAAAAGTTAAAAACAAGACAAGCCGTAAGCGCTTACACAATGTGAATCTGTAGCTTGAAGTTGAATGAATGGCAACTTCATGCAAGGAATGTGTCTCTCTTTTGACAAAGGTAAAAGATACCAGCATTCTGGTCGCCCCTTTACTCATCGATATTGAGTATTGGCATCTATGTTTAATCTGGTCGGAATTTCCCGCCTGATGGATGACGCAGTAGAAGGCCTTAGGTTAAGTTGCGCGCACAAGTGTACAAATTGTTAAATAAACTTCCAAACAATATAAGAAATAAAACAGTACAAACAAGGAATGTATATCTCTTTTGATAGCAATATAAGATACCAGCTACGATACAAATTCTGTTCGGCCCTTTACTCATCGATCCTGCAGGCACCTATGTTTAATCTGGTTAGCGCAAGTATACAAATTGTTTAATAAACTTCCAAGCAATATAAAAAATAAAACCTTTTTTCAAGCATTTAATGTTCATCTAATCATTTTTTATAATAATAATAGCAAGTCGACCGGGGACTTCGCCCTGGTACAATTTATATGATGAAAACTTTCTGCCACTTAGACCTCGAATGCTTCTTGAATGCTCAGCTCTTGTATGTGATTGAGAGAGTTTGAGTGAGAGTATATAACACTCACTTAATTTAAAAACGTATGGAATTTTTTTTAAATTTGCAATAAAAAAATATTGACGGCCACTTATCGAGGTAAAAACCATCCTATCTAAGATTGGACCAAACAATACACATTTACGAAAATTCATCGAAATTAATTCAGCAAATTCAAAGATTAGCTTAAACGAATTTCTTAGCACGAGATTTTTATATATAAAGATACGCTCAACCTTATTTTATATTATTTTTCAAACTGTTATTTATTACATAAAAAACTTAAGGCTTAATGGCATATATGGTTCCAACAATCTCCTTCTAACCTAGTTTAGGCGATCTCGAGGTTTAAAAATGTTTTTTCTTATACGATTTATTTTACAAAAAAACAATTTTTTTGGCGCAACAGGCTTGTTACTATCCATGGCCGAGCTTTCATGTGTGCGTGTGTACTTCTTGCACGAAGGCGGAACCTCCTGTTTTATGCCGGCTCTGAACACTGGATGATTTGTCAGATCATCACGAGGAGGGCCATTTAAAAATCATTTTAGATGATTTCTACGACTACCCAGACTTTCTGCGGGGCAATTCATCGCACTAACTATCGCTCCACTGATGATCATAAAATTTCCTTCCGATGGATGTGCGTTGTTTTTTCATAGTTTTATGTGTTCCATGCTTTTACGAACGTTACTTTGATACTGTGCTTCTGTCGGATAGCATAGCTATGTTTGATATTTATTAAATAATTTCTTAAATGATTTAAAAACGTTATAACCATTATCCTTGAAGAAACGTGTACAAATAAATTATATTTCTTAGGTTACATCAATAATTAAGATCTTGCACAATACCAAAATTAATCCCCCATAGATGAAACTTGGGATGAAAGTTAGAAAGGCTACTTTCGTAAAGTTTCTCTCCTCCTTAGGTTGGCGTCAGGTTCAAACAAATCAATCTTGCAGCAACATAAATAATTTATCAAGTGGACAAACCAGCATGCAATTCCACAAATTCCACAAAATACAAAAAAATTTGTTTCAATAGTTTTGTTCGAAATGTTAACATGAATTTCGAAGTGTGCTAAAAATAATTCCAGCGCTATTTCTTTGAAAAGATTCAGGTTTCAAAATTCCAATTCCAAAAGTGACGAAATTTATTATGTCTCATTTCACGTTATCATTTTTTTTTTAGATTTACTTAATGCTTTTCAGCTTGAAGCGTATAGGTGTCAGTACGATCGTATATTTAACATTGGAGTGCACGTTTGATTTTAATGAAATAGCGTTACAACAATACAATTAATATTCCAATAAACTTGTAATACCTTCGCATTTATTGTCGTTATTGGTTTTATTTACATTAATTAGGTGCGTTTTATTTACATTTGTGTATTAATCATATTAACACTTATTTTAAGTACACTAAGGTCAAAGTAGGTATGAGAACATAAGAACACATTGTATGGAATGATTCAATAGCCTCGATTAGAATACATATGCATTTATTATGCACCCATATTAGTATGTCATAGTATTTTACTAATTGTTAACATTTGTTAAAATGAATAACCACCCTGTAAACAAAGTTTTCTCACAATTCATCCCTTAACCACATTTGTGACAGTTGAAAACCTAATAGCAACCAATCTGTAACCGAATTCTAAAAGTACAACCTATCGCGCAGGTACAAACAAACACATTGTAAATGATTTTATGAATGAAATTAATAAAATTCTATCAAAGTCCTGAAATATATATATGCAGTGTGCTCAAATACTTTTTTTACACATTGAAAAGTCGATTTTTTTTACATTGTTTTTACATAAGCATATCAACGAAGTATTAACATTATTTTTTATCAAGAATGTAATCAACTGGCGGATGAAAAACATTTGTAATAGTGTAGATGTATTCCCTTCACCGTTATTCCTTTGCTGTTGGTTTTAAGAAGAAAAGAAAATGATGTTTGCAAATTGGTATTCCAATCTAAGTAACCGCACTATTGGGGTTATATTTCTTGTGTGCATATCGGTTCTATACGTGTCCTATACATTTAACTCATGCCTGATGTCCCGGATAAATCGCTCCTTCAAAAAGGTATTTATTTTCGAATCGTTGCAAAATCAAATTATTGACCCAAATAAACTTGCAGCAAACTTTTCCGAATTCTGTCGGCAGCGTTATGTCGCCGATTGTACTGACAGAACCACCAGAAATTAAAATTCTTGGATCTATTGTACGGATAGTGCCACTAATGTACAACTATACAGAGATGGACGGCTCGCCGAAATATAGATTTCTTCGACAACAAGGACTTCGACCATCGCGGCATTTACCTGATACCCTTATTATTGGGGTGAAGAAGAGCGGCACACGAGCACTATTGGAATTTATTCGCTTACATCCGGACGTTCGAGCGGCTGGATGTGAAGTCCATTTTTTTGATAGACATTATAATCGAGGACTGCATTGGTACCGACATCATATGCCGTATACTATAGAAGGACAAATCACCATGGAAAAGTCACCCAGCTATTTTGTGACAAAGGAGGTCCCTCAGCGTGTTCATCACATGAATCCGAGCACAAAGTAAGGCAGTTAATTGTTAATAAAATTTCATTATAAATGAACCACTTGTTATGATGTTTTGCACAAAGTAACATAACTTGACTTTCATTTCATTGAAGGAGGCTTTTATTGTGTGAACAATAACTGGTGGCAAGTGTACTGTAGATTAAATAAAAAAGTGGGAAATACACAAATATGTTTCGCGTTTGATACACATGCTCTTTATTTAACGTTTAAAACATATTTAAATCTATAAAAGTTAAATCAGAATTCGACATGAGGTATTTCGTTAATTGTTTCTGCATTTGCAGTGAAATTGTCAGTGGTATGACAACAGAATGCAGACTGGTTTCTAGATGTTTAATAAGCTCGATATCAAAACATGCTAGAAATCTAGTATATATTTAAACAAATATAAAAAAGTTTTACATAGTCCACTACATATTTCAATTGGCGTTTAGGGTCTTTCAACGAACCGCATGGTGGAATGACCCAAAATGCACACAGATATATTTAGGGTTATCGGGATTTAATTTTCCCAAGGAATTTTTCCCATTCAGCAAACAAATTAATAATTTTACATAGCTGAATGGGAAAAATAGTTCCCGATAACCTTAATTAAGAATGCATTGACAAAATAGCGAATAATTAGCTTTATTTTACATAACCAAAACAAAAATTACACATACGACACAGTAGCCATACGACACAGAATCTTGATAAATCTAATTTAAGAAAAATCGATTATTTCCATAATAATTTTTAATAACAAAAATACGTTGTTGTAAGCCAAGCTACTGCTTGAAATGATGTAATAAATGTCAGCCATGATAAAGCAATTCATTTTTATTTAATGCTAAAAAATTGCAGTTGTACCGTTTACGTTGCACTTGGGCTTGGGTTTTTCTAAACCTCCCAAATAGTTAAGGTCGATAACATGAAAACTAAGTGTCAAAGAGATTCCCAGCAGTTTGGCAGTTTATGTTCGCATGTTGAGTGGAAGGCTGTGCGTTCAATTAAAGCCGAAATCCACGAAAGATGAAGAAGATGAAGGGTTTAAGTGTCATTTGCAAATTCGACAACTGCAATAAATGTTAGAAACAGATATTTTGAATCAAACAAAACTAAAGTGTTTTATAAAGTTAGTAACATTTTTTTATTAAAAATGCAGGATATGCGAGATATTTGCCGTATGTGCAGGCAAATTAAAAAAAAGTAGCTTAGGCCCTTCATCTTCTAAGCGCTTCATTTCAAAGAAATATAAAAACAAATTCCATTTTTGAATTACACATCCCCAAAAAGTGGGCGTTGCTTGAAACTTTATGGGTATGGTACATAAAAAAAGACATTGTCACAATATATTGCTCAGACTGTTTTATTAAAATCTTTTAATAAAACTTTACTGCATATGATAAGGAGTAGGGTATACAAATGTGTTTTTTTGATAGTTAAACGCCCCCAAAAAGTGGGCTTGCGTTAAAATGCTGGACGAAATGTTCGTATTAACATAACCAAAGTTTTTGCATTAAAGGTATTTTTCAATTTTTTCAAATTTGACCAAAAATGTTTTTTTCTGTAAAAAAAAAAGCGGACTGAGCAAACAAGTTTATGTAGATCAAATATAGATATTGAGATTGTCTCAAAATAATGTTCATTTAATTTTTTTAAATTCCTGACGGTTGGTCCAAAATCAATGTTTTTCTGAAAAGTGGACGTGGCATGCAGACTTCTTGTCCGTACCACGTCCACATTTCAGAAAAACGTCGATACGGATAGATGGACAGGCAAGGCTAAATCAATTCAACTAACGATTCTGAGTCGATTCATATACTTAAAGGAAGGATATCTATATAAATGATTTCTCTGGTTTACAAAACTATGTATCAAAACTGATATACCCATATGGGATAGGATATACATAGTTTGTTGGTTTGTAACCCATTGGTACATACCTACCAACTTTCGTTTAAAATTCTGTGAATTAGAAACGAACACATAATGGAGTATGTCTCCACTAAATTCAAAATCTGAAACTACTTCCGCACTAAAACATATAGTACGCGCTTTATTTCCATCGATGTTTGTAATGATCTATAATTGTTTATGAGAAGGCTTACTTCGGTATTGTAGAGAATCTGCGTTGCAGATTTTGAGTCACCTGCCTTTAAGCTTTTCTTGTTAACAAGGTGAAAAATATTAATAATCGACACATGTCCAATAAACTGATATTCAAAGGACTGGATCATAATTCATTGAAAAAATTGCTTATTGCACTCAAATCAATAACTCTTCTCAAGTGAAATCATTTAACTTATTCGTACAATAAATTGAATTGATCAATATTTTTATCACGTATTTCAGACTCCTTGTTGTCGTCCGGGATCCTGTCACTCGGGCTATATCAGACTATACACAGGCAGCAAGCAAGAAAACCGATATGAAAAAATTCGAGCAACTAGCTTTTATGAATGGATCATTTGAAGTGGTTGACACATCTTGGAGTCCTGTAAAAATAGGAGTCTACTCAAAACATTTAGAAAAATGGTTACAGTATTTTCCACTGTCCCAATTACTATTCATCAGTGGTGAAAGACTGATAGTTGATCCGGCATTCGAAATTGGTCGTGTTCAAGTAAGTGCCCTAATTCAATTAACGTCACTTTAACTCTTCAAATATTATAAATTAAATAACATTTTTAGGATTTCCTTGGATTAAAAAGAGTTGTTACCGAAAAGCACTTCTACTTCAACTCAACAAAAGGATTTCCCTGCCTTTTCAAGTCGGAGGCAAAGTCTACACCACATTGCTTGGGCAAAACTAAGGGACGAAACCATCCATATATTGATCCAGCTGCAATCGAAAGACTAAGAGAATTCTACAGACCATTTAATAATAAGTTTTATCAAATGACAAATATAAACTTTGGTTGGCCATAGCCAGGATACATTCACTTTATATTATAGCTATTTTTTTGTTGGTTTTCATTATTTTAAATGAAAACCATTTTGGAAAACGTTTCATAATACATCTCACTTCAAACCTAGACATGAGGTAGTAAAACGGATATATGTATTCGTGATAGTTTTATATATTTTAAAAACGACGGAAGCAACAATTCTTTTAAAAATGTGGTCTCATTTCAAGAATTAAAGTCTCTTTCCAAATACAATTGTGAATAGTTTATCTTGATTTTAGGCATAGTAAATTTTAAGTTGAATCTATTTTAAATGATAAATCAGTCTTTGTTAAATATATACCTACTCATATGCATTTTACATAGTAAAATATTGTCCTTTTTAATAAGTCTTAATACATGAAGCTTCTTGCACTAATATACATATACAAAGTAACAAGATGTAAATCTTCCATAATTATAAAAAATCATCTTTAAGTCACTATGCTCAAATGCACAATTTTAAATAAAAAAAAGCAAATACCTAATATGCATTTTTTTTTCGAAATACTATATGTTAATTTTTAAGATACGCATCGATGCCAAGGGAATGAAAATATATCACCGCTGTTGATATCAAGGTGGTCGTAGTAAGCGAAATCATTATAGAGCTGACCCACCATTGTAAGAAGATATGACTCAGAGGATTAGGGTTGAAACTGGTGGACGTCCTTTTAAATAAAGATGATAGAGTTGAGTCCCAGCATAAAATACTTAAGGGTATTGTTAGATCACAGGGTTATCTTCAGAGATCAGCTAAAGCACTAAAGAGTAAGAAAGCTTGCCCGGCGATCGCCGGAATCTCAAATCTAATACCAAATATTTGAGAACTAAGGAAAGTATTGTGATAGAATGGGAAAGACAATAAAATGCAACATCAAATGGACAAAATTTAAATGTCAACATCCAATTAAAAAAATCATGCCTTAAATTGTAAATTGTCTTCGATGTTTTACGAGAATTTTAAATTTCTTTATATAATGACGAACTTTCTAGTTTTTTTAAAGCTTATAATATGTTCTTTCATTGCCTCTAGTCTCTTCGCCAGCAGCATTGAAATTGTAGAACTCATTTTTAGCAGCGTTCAAAGTCGGCAATCATTAAACAGCGGTTTTTCGGTTGAATTTATTTATTATTAATTTGCTGCATTAAACCTTGCAAAATTATTTAATTTGCTCCAATAGCTATTTTAAATAAAACATCTGCGCTTTAAAAAGTTTTTACGATTTTATATAAATATCTACATATATACATACATCTTACATAAAATCGAATATCCAGATTTTCAAAAAAAAAGCAAGTGGAGGGTGCACGACTAAAATGTCCGTTAAGAACCATTTGGGCCAGAAATAATAACTACAAATTGTTACAAATTGTTACAAATGGTACTAGTAACTAAGATATAACATTTTTATTCAGTTTGACCAAATAGTTTGCGAAAAATTGAAAAGTTCCCTTTAATTGCCTTAATCAAAAAATCCGTTATATAGTAGGGTAAAAACAAGTAGCACTATATCTAACCGTTTGGAAGCTTGACAACAACTGTTAATTTAAGGAAATCAGTAAATTGCTTAATATTGCTAAAGGCGCAGCTTTCAAATATTTTATGCAAATAACCAAATTGCTTTTGCTTTTCAAGTTAGGAAATAGTCATATAAAATGGCCTGATTCAACCAAAACAAATAATGGACAATTGATTGCTTCTTCTTAGGCTATATGTGAGTGTGACCATATTCAAAAGTTTGTTGACATATATTTTGTTTGATAGTTGTCATAATGCTTCTGTTTGGGAGCGCAGTTCAATTGAAAGAGCATTCAAGAACGCTTCCAAAAGAGTAATCCAGGAAGGGAATACCTAAGGCGATTCTGCCTATCCACTGAATGGCTTAACGAAAAATACCTACATAACATTAGCTTGTGTTGTTCTTCACAATATTATCATAGAACAGTAGAAGGATCTTGAACCTTTTGCGGCTGTTCATAATAATTTCCTGGTGGCGCCTCTCATATTCCTTAGTTTCCTTTTCTAAAAATGCCATTACATCGTTGTTCGATATTTTAAATTTTTTTACTTTCTTTATAGGATTCTCTTGCACTTCCACCCCATCATTCTCGATTTCACCACTTCCAAAGACCTCTGCCACAAGCTCTTATGGTGGTTTGATGTTATGACGAGTTCCATATACCCGGTCGAATTCTTTAAAATAACCCAATGAAGAGACATCCCTCCCGCTCTGTTTGTTTCGTTTCTTAACCCGCTGGTAGGAAATTTTTAAATTTTGAAATTTCTGGAAAATTTCAATCTTGTCATAAGCAAATAAGGGAGAAATAGTCTTTAGTTATTTCTACATATCTTAGTAGAAAATTAAGTTATTTGCAAAAATGTTATTTATTAATGTTCTCCTACCGTTTCTCTGCAGCTTGGAAACAAAACAATTTTCTTTTATGAACACAGGTAGTGCCAAGCTCCTGCGATGATAATGCAGTACTTTTTCAATAATGAATGCAGGATTTTTCATTTATGAACTTGAGGGTATTCTCTCGAATTCTGACCAAACGAAATGTTGAACTGAAGTTTGAAGGAAATCGATCAAGCCGTTTAGGATTGAGCGACCATTATGGACAGACGAATGGAACTCCAAAACCACTTTGCTGGGTTTGGCTTTCATTTTATGTCATAATCAATCAAAATCTAGGGTCAAACATTTTTACAAAAAAATATCTTTTCCTTTGTAACACAAAGTTGAAAAGTTATTAACATGCTTCTTTAAATCACAAATGGTCAGAGGGATGAAAATTCCATATCATAACATATTTCGATGAAAATACTGAAATTGTTTTATGTGATGACATTTGGCTAAATTGATTTGCAAAGTCTACCATCAAACCATATCTAAGGACCATTTAAAAGCAATACATGGGCTTTAATTAAAATAACTGTAAGATCAATTTCAAACTGTTTAGAACCGGAAAGAAGTAAGATATTGTTTTGAATATTCTATATAAATCTGCTTGCACATCATAGCTTTGCTAATAGCTTCGTCCACTTGCTCACCTGGTGTTTCAGGTTTACACAAGAGCTTCGATATACTAGCGAAAAACACAACAATAAAATCTTGACACTAGAAGTGTTTTGCAAAAAATGCATTACGAACACTTTCAACAACTGAGTCAACATCTTTGCAACTGATTTAATTATCATGCTAATATAATATTTACACGCTAATTCCGCCTTCAAAATCTAGCAAACTAGGTGATGTCTCACTGCCAACTTATATTTTTTGTATGGTAATGTCAATTATAATGCGATGACTTTATAAATGACTCGTTCATTGGCAATAAAAACATTTATCATACAAGCTAAACGTATCTTATAAAAGCAACTTTACCATAGATAACGCACAGCAGACACAGCTGTGCTTACACTTCAACGCTACCCCATGTATCTCAAACCCGATAAAGTGGAAGAAGCTTTTTGTTCAAATGTGAATAACTTGACAACGCTTTCCAACAACAAATCAAGCATGCATAAGTTACTCGAACAAGAGTTACACTGTCTTTCATTCAGAAATGTCCACGGTCAAGTCTACAACTATACCTTTGTCGCATGACTGAGGTTGATTTTTTTTATATATGCTTGTATATATTTATTTATTTTTTAATAAAAATAATAGACACGACAGTGTTTGCGCAACGACCGGGACTGGCGCTCGGAGTAATAGCCATTACACCAGGTCAACATTAGTTGCCGCCGGAATATCACCTGGTTCGGAGCGATACATCGTCGCGCATTATTATTTTGGGTGCGATTTTTGTTCACCATATTCACCGCTTTCAAACAAACGTGCGTTTTGATAGTCGTTGATAGTAATTATTAAAGTTAATAATAAAGTTTTTTGGCTTAATAATAATCGGGCTATGAAGAAAAAGTAATTTTGTTGTTTTCTACATCGGGAAAAGATGTCTTAAGGAAAAATAAATACAAAATAGAGTTTAAAAACTCTATAAAATTGTTGTTTAGTATTACTACTTTATGTGTGTTTAAGTCAAGTCAAGCATAGGGCTAGGCTACTACAACAAGAGTGTAGAGTCATAGAGTGTTCAAGGCCGGCTGAAATGATTGCGAACAAAGTGGATTTATTGTATTCCTCTTGTGGCCAAGGGATTTGTGTCCAGGTATTTAATTATTTTATCATTACCGTTATGTGTATAATGTATAAGATTTTTTTTTTAAAGCGATTAATGCTTTGCCCTCAAATAATGATGTCACTTTAATTCAACTTTCGAGTATCACCGTCCTTGTATACTTATATAAAATATCTGCTTACCCCAACTTACAGATGGATTAGTGAGTTTAGCTTTTAGTGGTGAGAGTAATACCTACTTTTTGACGAATTGAGGATAGTTTTGTTTTTGTTTGTGATGTTATCAGATAATATATATCTAGATCGTAGATAACATAAAACGCATACTGCATAACACAGCAAATATGCGGAGTTATAGGTATAACGTAAACAAGCCTTTGTTTACGTTTGCGTAAATAAAAATTGTGTAAACAGAATCAAAGATAGTAGAGTTATAACATATATACCTCACTTTGTGGATTTTGTTATCATTGTGATCAAATATATATGGAAGTGGAGGTAGCTGTTATCTTTTGCATAGAAAATCTAATTCGAAATTTTGGCTCATCATTTTAATACAAAAACCAGATAAAACATTTTCTGAGTTACTTTGTGTCAATCATTCAAATTAATCAAACGAATATACGTATCCAGCAAATCCTATTTATCTACGCAGTAGCCAGAATTTGAAAAGGATTTTTAAAAACCAACATTTAAAAAAATCGTATTTAACTGTTGATTACATATAGCTTTTTGGAACATTGTTACTTTAGCTTCCAATCACTTTTTTCACTTTTTTTTTTTGTTCCACTCACTAAATTAAGCTAAAAATTTAGCAATTTTTTTTTTTGTCGCTCTCAATTAGTTCAAAAGTTATTAAACAATGAAATTTCCAAAAATCCCTATAGAAATCAACCAACTTTTGACAGTTCACACATAGCTGAATGATAAATATGAAAAAAAAAACACTCCAATGGAGCATTGCAAGATAGAAAAAAAAATATTACATATTTCCCAAAACGTAAAGAAATGTAAAAAATGTAAAAAAATTAAAAAAAAATTATTAACAATCATTAATTAATAATAAAAAATGACTAAACAAAATATCTTAAAAAAATGCCGTAACGAAAATTTAGACCCCCTCGAAGAATTTTTTAAATGTGCCGGCAAACTATACAACGGGCAAGAAGCAATTCCAGAACCATGTTCTAATGTTTCTGACGATTCATCATAAATTAGTATAATATAATAAATAAATTAAATCCTAACGCAACAGTTTTTCTGTTAACCGGTACTCTGCGTGGCCCGCTTCGCGGGAACAAAGGATTTCAACTCTCTTTCTGTGGACAGTCCACGCTCACGCAACTTCGTTGCTCCGCTCAGGGTATTTAAAGTCGTCAGGCAGGCGCCTTAGTCAACATTTCTTTTTGTTAAAATATTTTTATTTGGTATGTTTTTTTCAACATGGCAATGCTGCGTACACCGCAGCAGAAAAAAAAATAAATGAAGTGTCAAACTACAAACAATTTGTATGGGATTATAACCCAAAAAGTGCAATTTTATTTTGTTAATAACTTTTAAACTAAACGTGAGCGACAATTTTTTAAAGCATATAAATGATCAGTGCGCAGAGACGAATCGATTAATAAAAAAAAAAGTGCAAAAAGTGAAAGGCAGCTAAAGTATAGTTATGCCAAAAAATTTATTTAAATGTCGAATAATAACAATGAATCTTCAAACAAAATACACAATTAAATTAATTATTTTGTTATATAAGGACATGAACCATGACTTCTTAAGCTTTACTATATAGGTATATCCAAACGATTCAATTGTTGGAATTATGTTACTTTCGGGATTTGACACATTAGCATAACGCACTACCCACATTTATAACTATTAGTTTATTTTTCCTAAAGCTGAGCTAAGAAATAGTAAGGATAATAAGTAAAAAACAATGTTACTTCTCATAACTTTATAAATTTATTTAAATTATGTTCACTGAATTGGTCTGTTTCAGTACAATATTATTTTAACTAATTCTTATATTGATTTTTACTGTTTTTACAGTTTTACAGCGGAACCTAAAGAAGTGGTTTTTGATATTCCGTCTGTCCGTCTTTCCGGAATGGTCTCTCCAGCGAAAATGGCTTGAACGATTCTCTTTGAATTTTGTATCCATTGGTTTTTCCGCTCCTAATTCTAAGCTATTTTTTTTTAACTTTTAGAAATTAAATTAACCTGACATATTAAGATTATACGTAACCATAAATTTATCAAAAAACGGCTTTAACGATTTTGATTTAACATTACATACATACACTATGAGCATATTAGTTCCAAGAAAACTGGATACCCAGTTTGTTAGAGAAAATCCATATAACGGAATTTTTTAATTTGAATTTTTATAGAAAGTTGTCAATTTCTCGAAAAATATTTTGTCAAATTCATTGAAATTTAATTTGTTTTTGATTACATCTCCATCCGATGGTCCAAATTTTCGATGACGTTGAGGCGTAATTTAGGTTTATGCCGTTAGTGTGCCAAATTATCTCATTCTTTAGCTCTTGAATTATTGCTGGGCACCTTTTCTTTCAAATAACCCCATACAAAGAAGTCCAACGGTGTCAAATCACATGATTTTGGCGGCCAATTGATACGCCACCACGTGAGATAACACGGCCATTAAAATTGTCGCGCAAAAGAGTTATTGTTTCGTTAGCTGTGTGGCAAGTGACACCGTCGTGTTGAAACCACATATCGTCCACATCCATATCTTCAGATTCGGGCCATAAAAAGTTCGTTATAATCTCACGATAGCGAACACCGACAATTCTGCTTATTGACGAGTCCACTGAGGTGAAAATGTGCTTCATCACTGAAGATGATTTTCTTCGAAAATTGATCTTCCACTGTTGCCATTTCTTGCCACCATTCTGAATATTGACGACGCTTGAAATGGTCAAGAGGCTTTAGTTCTTGAGTCAATTGCACCTTGTAAGCGTGTAAATGCAAGTATTTATCCATAATGTTTATCAAAGACGAGCCTGAAAATTGCAATTGTTGGGCACGACGACGAGTTGAGGTGGACGGCTCTTCAGCCGCACTATCAGCAATATTTTCTGCAGTACGAGCTGTACGAGCATGCAGTGGTGTTTTCAAATCTCCTACATACCCGGTTTGCTCAAATTTTCCGATTTCCGACCGAAAAATTCACGAGTGCAGGATATGCATTTTCATAATAAGCCTGAATAACTTCAACGCGTTGCTCGATTGTATATCTTTCCATGGTTCAAATTGAGTTAGTCTGAAATTGAGAAACGTCAAATGAAATTTAGGAAAAATTTTGACGTTAAGGTGTGGTTCACATTCAACATCGGTCCTTAAACCCCCCATTTCTATCACTTTTTGCAACAATTCCACATAATTAGTTTTGGCTAAACGGATTTTCAGTTTTGGCCACTATCGGAAAATCATTATTATTTACATAGACACCGATTCCTTCAAATTCCGGAATGAACTTTCGTATTTGTAATCACATTTCGACATTATTTATATAATTTTTAGCATCAATAATCAAAATGAATATTATTGTGCATTTTGGCCAAATTATGAAAATCGTCAAATTCCTCATGCTCGCTGTGAAGAAAAAGTTGAGTACGAGCCAGTCGTGCGCCAAAAACTAGTTCTTTAACATGCTAATCAACGAAGAAAATTTATGCCTTTTTCTTAAGATATGTAAGGATAATTTTGTTTAAAGAAAAATGAGAACAATAAAATCTCCAATATCGAAAAGTATTCACTCAATTTAACAAAAAGTACCAGTATGTTTTCGCAAAGAAAAAATTAGAAAAATAATTTATTGAATAAATCTTTTATAAATGAAATGACAATCAAAAATTATCATTTCACCTTTGATAATGATTTTACGAAAAAATATTAAGATAAGTCTGCAAATCATTTATATTTGGAATTAATCAAACAATTTTTTTTGTATTTTCTGGTAAACTCATGTGCTGTCATTTCTAGAAGGTTTTAATTTTCTCACCAGCCGAAATTCAGCGTGAAGCAAACTGAAAAAAAGTAACGAAACTATTTTTTTTCGATCGTTCTTCTATTTACAACGGTTTTGTGTAGTTTTACTTCCAATTTTACTCTTGCACATTAGTATGCGTACGGACATTAATAGCACAATTTGCCTTTTTCTGACGATAATCATTTTGAGTGTTTACTAATTTTTACTGCAAAAGTACGGCAGAAGACCTGTTATGTATTTTAAGTACTGATTTTAACGTTTGTCTGCATCCATTATCAAGTTCAGATGAAAGCTATTTCCATATCACTTTTCGTATGATTGTCGCAGATTTTATGTCATATTTAGGCATACGTTAGACCCAGTCGATATCAGAATTTTTGACAGATTTGGTTACTTAAAATTTGTATCATAGTGCGTGATATTATATTCTAATCTATACAAAATATAATAACCACCTGTAACTGAACCCATATTTAAATATAGAAAGCATAGAAGCCGTTGGCCTGTTATTGCCAATGCATTTTAGCATTTATGCAAAATATTGCTCAAAATTCATTAAACTATTAAGTCAAATGGACAAGTTAATGTAATTCGGAGATGTAAATTATGAACATTTAATGCATTTAAATACATACTATATCTAATTCATTTGTTAGGGAAAGTAATTTTATAAACAACCCTTAAAAGCTCAATTTTCCAATTGCGTAGACATTATCATATACATACTAATAGATGAAAAGACTTATAGATGAAGGCATTTTGCAAACTCTATATCTACTGCGTCTTACAAAGTGGCGACTTCAAGCTTAAACAAATATGTGCATAGTTTTAAATGTTTCCTTAAATCTTCCCCATGATTGAGCTACATTTTGACATAGATGGGAATTTATTCGTTTTATGATTTATTCATTTATTCCAAGTGTTTTTCTACAACAATCGTTACATCACAGAAATACATGATTTCTTCTTGCCACGTGTGTTTCTTGAATTATTCATGACGTTTGTATGCATTTTGCAAAAGTGAAGCAATTAGTTAACAGTGCTGCATTAAATTGATTCTAATCGACTGTACGTTTTATGTTGGTGGCTTCATTTGACCTTAAACTTTTAAAGGGTTAACTTCTGTATACCTAACCTATGTATATTCGGTGCTTCATGCTTATGCACCGACATGAGCAATGTCGAAGCGGTGGATCATTTGTTTACCACGATTAATCAGAACAAACAAAAACATCTTGATTAGGTAGTAGTAGGTTCATGATTTTGTTGATTATTATTTTTAGTTAAGAAAACAAAATACCATATCTAATTATGCAAATTTTTTAAACATTTCATTCTGTGATATACTTAAGACATGCCACCGGTATTTGAATTAAATAACTTTAATGGCTCTTTTTTTATTTAATTAATAATATGCTTTTAAAAGAAATAATAATTCTTATACCTACCTGTAAATTACTTTTGATCAGAATTTTATAATTCCTTTAGAAAGAGAAAGTACTTAAGTACAAAGATTTTAGACAATTTTGTCTAATCTTCCAGTAGGAACGTCTGTTTCGAGGTTATTGAACTCCACTTAAATAAGTCTGTCGAGAAGTAAATTAGAGTGAGTATACTTGGTTAATTGACTCTAGACTCCTCAAACCGGTCCGTTGCACACAATTTTGATTTATTTTTAACTTTATAATTTATAACAGGGAAACTTTCTAGACATGATTAAATTGAATTAACCTCAAATGTCACATGATTAAATAAGTTGATTTACCAATGAAAAGAGATATTCGTCTAAGATTCTAAGATACATATATCCGTTTCGGAATGCCGCTATGTTATATGCAGTGTTTGGGGTAGAATCTCTACTCGCATTGGATATCTAACCATCTTATTTATTAATGCGACATTTAAGGGTAAATGTCTTATTTTGTCTACACCTTCCCTGAAAATGTGTTCGCTTGCATTACAAAAAAAACTACATTCAACTTTATTTTACTTTTATTATAAAGAATTGTGTTTGTAAATGATAAAATTTAATATAAACCGACAAATATGGAAAAATTAAATTACAAAAAACGATTTGGAAGAGTTTTGTCTTTACCACCATTAAAGTGAAGATAAATGAAGGGGTCCTTGGTTCAGTTTTTGTTACTACTCTTACTTAAGTGGCGCTACAATCCGGAATGAGCCTGGGCCTCAAACAACATGCCTCTCCAATTAGCCCGGTCCTTAGCTAACTGCCTCCAGTTGCGCACTCCAAGTTGGTTGAGGTCGGTTTCTACTTGTGAGCGCCATTTAAGGCGAGGTCTTCCTCTACTGCGCCCGACGTGTCCATTCGTTCTAATGTCCTAGCCATCTAAAACGTCCAATGTGGAGTTTTTTGACCACAGCATGTCGCTATAAAGCTCGTATAGTTCTTGGTTTAATCTTCGTAGCACGTCAACGCAAACGGGACCGAAGATTTTTCGAAGAGTTTTTCTCTCAAACCGACCATAAATTTCTTCATCCGTTTTTGAGACGGTCCACGCTTCAGCGTCGTAGAACAGTACTGGGATGATCAGGGCCTTATATAGGATCTTCTTAGTAGTTCGAGTGAGGGCTTTACTACTGAATTGCCTTCCTAGCCCGAAGAAACAGCGGTTGGCAAGAGTGATTCTTCGTTTAATATCTGACGTGATGTTGTTGTCAGGATTAAATGCTAAACCCGTTTTTGCCCCTTCCTTCTCTATACTAGCAAACGTGGCTATGACATCACGTTGAGTCCTACCAATGATGTCAATATCGTCGACGTATGCTAGTAGTTGTACTGATTTTTGGAAAATTGTGCCTCTGGTGTTGGTTTGGGAGTTTTGCACAATCCTCTCAATAACAAAATTGAAGAAGTTACATGACAGCGCATCGCCTTGCCTGAATACTTTTTTGGTATCGAATGTGTCTGTGAGGTCGTTTCCGACCCTGCTGGAGCAGCGAGAATTCTCCATCGTCATCCTACACAAACGGACGAGTTTGGGCGGTATACCAAAACTAGAAACGGCTCTGTATAGTTCGTCTTTATAAATGCGTCGTATGCGGCTTTGAAATCAATGAATAGATGGTGGGTATCGATTTCGACTTCTTGGGTTTTCTCCAGAATTTGCCAAAGTGTGAAAAGTTGATCGATTGTGGACTTTCTTGGCCTAAAACCACACTGATAAGGGTCGATCAGATTGTTGGTAAACTGTTTCAGACGTTCACATATTACGGCAGATAGGATCTTAAAGGCGATGTTGAGGAGACTTATGACTCTGTAGTTGGTGCAGTTTAGAGGGTCTCCTTTTTTGTGGATTGGGAAAACGATGCTGAGGTTCCATTCTTCAGTCATACTTTCTTCCGACCAGATTTGATTTATGAGTTGGTGGATGTTACTTACTAAGTCATCTCCGCCGGGCTTATAAAGCTCAGCGGGAAGGGCGTCATTTCCGGCAGCCTTATTAAGATTGAGTTTAGATATTGCTATCTTCACTTCACTTAGGTCGGGTGGTTGGCAGTTTTAGCTGTCCTTGTCAATATTGAAAAGTTCGCTCTGCCTGACAGGGGAATGTTGTACGTCATATCATCAGCTTCGACTATGTCTCAACTACGATATTTCCTTGTTCATCTTGACATGATTCAGTTTGAGGCTTGTATCATTGGCTTTGACGTTTTCCACTTTGGTTAAACTTGCGAAAATCGTTCCTGGAGTGGCACCTCTCTATTTCCTCGATCGCGTGCTTTTCTTGCTCTTTTTTCTTCTTTCTGAAAAGCTGGTGTTCTTCCCTTCTTCTCTGCTTATAGGACTCAACGGCAGCTCTCGTCTTCATCTGCAGCGCAGCCTTGCGGGCCTCGTTCTTGACTGCGAGCATCTGTCGGCATTCTTCATCAATCAGGGGTTGTTCTTCGGCATTGGATGGTGTTAATGGAGAGGCTTAGGGATGCACATTGCGCGAAGGTCTCGGCGGTCTCGGCGGTCTCTTGCGATTGCAGTCTTTCGACGTTAAATTTTTTCACAGTATTTCTGAATTGTTGTGGCGTGTTGAGCGTCCACATTCTTACCTTGGCTGCAACAAGGTAGTAGATCGAGTCGATGCTAGCTCCTCGGAATATTCGGACATCCAAAATACTATATGCGTGCGTCTTGTCTATCGTAATGTGATCAATTTTGTTGACCGTTCGTTGATCTGGAGACCGCCTTGTCCCTTTATGGATATCGAGGTGAGGAAACTGTGTGCTGGCTATAGTGGCATTTCGTTCCGTAGCGTAGTCAATTAGCCTATGTCCGTTACCAAACGTGTTGTCGTGTAGGCTATGTTTTCCGACAATACTGCTAAAGATGTCTTCTCTTCCTACCTTTGCGTTATCTCCCAGCACGATTTTAACATCGTACTTCGTTAGTCACTCATAGGTTTTGTCGAGGAGCTCATAAAAGCAATCCTTAGCTGTATCATATTTTTCCTATATTGGGGCGTGAGCGCATATAAGTCTTATGTTGGCGAATTTGGCCTTGATGCGGATTGTTATAATGCGTTCGCTAATGTCTTTAAATCATAGGACTTCTTGCCTAAATCTGGCACTCATAACAAATCCGCATCCAAATAGCTGTTTCTGCTCACTATAACACGTTCCGAAGTAGATGTCACAGTTTTTCATCCTCTCTTTTCCGGCCCATCCAATCGTATTTCTTGGATGGCAGTCATGTAATCATGCTACATGTTTGTAGCAGTTGAGGGCTTCCGCTAGTTGTTCGCTAGCACCTCTAATGGTTCAGTTCGCGAAGTTTACCGCAAAATCCGTCCATTTTATGGTCGACATAGTCGTCCATCAAAGCAACTAATTAGGTTAAAGATGAATTGTTTTCGCACTACGTTTACTCTATGTGATATTACGCATCCGCAGAGACGTCGAACAGTGCGCACCGAAGAAACAATTGCCGCTATAGAGCAAAGTGTTGAATAGGACCCGAATGAATCGATTCGCCACCGTGCACAGCGATTGGAACTTCGTGTATTAACTTTGCAATGCAATGCATCGTGATTTTGGTGTATAAGCCGAAAATAACATCGATCTCGATTCTAATTTTTATCGCAAAATTTTGTTCAGTGATGAGGCTCATTTTTGGTTGAATGGCTACGTCAACAAGCAAAAATGCCGCATTTGGAGTGAAGAGAATCCACATGAGACCCTTGATACGCCATTACATCCACAAAAACTGAATGTTTGCTATGCTCTATGGGCTGGTGGAGTCATTGGGCCATACTTCTTCCGAAATGATGCTGGAGAGCCAGTTACCATTAATGGAGACCAGTATAGAGCCATGATAACCGACTTTTTTGTTCCCGAATTGGATGGGATGAATGTGGATGAGATGTGGTTCCATCAAGACGGCGCTACATGCCACAAAGCACACGTCACAATCGATTTATTGAAGGAAAAATTCGATGAGGGCATAATTTCGCGGAATGGGCCTGTCAATTGGCCACCAAAATCGTGTGATTTGACACCATTGGATTATTTTCTTTGGCTTTATTCGAACCAGCCGTGGCGGCCACATGCCCGAAATCATATTTAAACATTAATGGCGTAAATGTAAAAATATAAAAATAATCCGTATAGTTATTTTTAAGCATTTATTTAATTTTAATCGACTGATTTCAATTCTAATACATACCTACTTAACCAATAACAACTACTTTGAACAAATTCAGCCCTTATGACCAGCTACAAATAAAACAGAATTGTATACTTACTTTAAAGTTTGTGAGGTTTCCAAATCGAACTATACGATTACATTGACCTAGAAATTCAGATATACGTAGATAGGCACATCAGCGGCGCATTATAGATACATGTAATTAACGATATACTTATACACTGTATACGAACGAACTCCTATCGATTTTTTTAATACTTTTTAAACATTCACATGTAAATTCTTTATCACCATCAACTCCAACACGTGTTAGCACAGGGTGTATAAGATCTGCTATATGTATGTATAACATATATATTCATAATAAGTTTGTAATAATTACCACAGTTCTAAATACGTTTCAAGTGATAATATAATTTGTTATTCATTCATATTAAAGTTTATCCTCATACATATATGACTGCTTTGAGGTCAATCTATTGGAAATTAATATTTTGAACACCCTTTCCATTAACGTATGTGTATATATTTATAACATTTATAACTATGGAGACATCGATTTCAGTCGCAAGTTCCCCGAACAGCAATTCCTAAATGCAACATGTAGGATGTAGGCGTGCTCTTGTTTAAAAGTTTCAATACCATGCGTGCACACTGAAGGCAGGTTTCTGTGCCGCATTTTTCTCACAGTCTCATGGATATTTTATGAAATTAACGTGTAGCTTTCATTGGTTAAAAATGAAATTCGAAAGTTAGTTTAAGTTTATAATTTGTGAAGTATCATTCTTGTTGTTGTCAGTTGAACTTTACTATGCAAGGTGATTTAAATGAAAGCAGTTGAGTTCAGGATAAAAAATATAATATGGGCAGCCATAATTATTAAGATGAGATAATTACATACAATCTAATTGAATTGAATAAAATGTCGCTTCTTTCAATTCATATAGGTACATAGTGCTGATGTGGACATTTAATAGTGAAATGTGTTTTATAAAAAAATTAAATGAGTCACTGTAGGCAAATGTTAAATAAAGGGTCTTTAATTAAGCGCTTACTATATTTAGATATGGAACAAAGTGTTTGTTAGATAACATTGGAGATGTATATTTGTTTGACAGGCTTGTTAATGTCATTATGAATGGAATATAAAATCGTTCAAATGTCCGCCACGGCTTGTCTGTGTGGTGCGCATCCGAAATGTCCAATTTTCCATCACTCTGCCGCATGAATCAAGTTGAATTTTACCATTGGCTTAGGTTATGTTGGCTTTGTGCCTCTATGGATTGTGGCTTTTTCGCATATACCTGCGACTTCAGCAAACCCCACAAGAATAAGCCTAGCCAGGTCAAATCGCACGTGGGCAGTTCACATCACCCCCACCTGAGATGGCCATGCCCTCTAATCGCGCTTGTAGAGTTTTCAATGTGACGTAAGTTCGTAACGCCATTCTATTGAAACCACATATTGTTGGTGTCCATATCGTCCAATGCAGACAAAAATAAGTAAAAGCGCGTCTTTGGTATTGAAAGCCTGTCCAACGTCGCGTCGTTTTCAATGAAATATGGACCGATGACTCCGCCACCCCCAAAATATGTACACAAAAAACTTTTTCAGCATTGAACGCTCTAGGATCTTATGTGGATTGGTATCGTCTCAAATTCGGCAATTTTGTCTGTTTACGTACACATTCATCCAGAAATGGTTCTTATCTCTGAAGATGAATTTTCGAAGAAAACTGGGGTCAGTTTCCAACTGCTCCGGAGCTAATTCAAAACAAAACAATGGTTTGAACAAAAAAAAAACATAACAAAGATTTGCATTCTTGTACAAATATGCTTATTTTGCTTTTCTGATAAAAGTCAGAAAACGAAGTTCCTTCTGAGAATTGTCATAATGTACGTTTTGGCAGTTCTCAAATTCTTCTGATAACATATTATTTTACCAATATAAACTTTCATTATAAATTTGCACATGTTTCTGGTGCATTTTTGTTTTATTATACCCTATCACATGGGGGTATATTAGTTTTGAAACATAGTTTGTAACATAGAGAAATAATTTAGCTAGTTATAGCTTAAAGTACAGCGTGTCCACAGGGAAGGTATACTAATTTGTTTTGCCGCCATTAAATATTAGTCTTGACAGTTCATATATGGCAGTCGTAAAGTAGACACGTGGCAAATTTAGTATGGAAAAATATTTGGTAAACCAACGTGTTTTAATCGTTAAAACATTTTATCAAAATCAATCATCGCTTACTGCGACGATGAGAAAGTTACGTGAACTTTTTGGGAGAAACAACGTCCCAACAAAACGCACTATTTATCGTATAGTGAATGATTTCGATGAAAGAGGGTCTGTAAGTGATAGGCCCAAGCATGGACCACAACGACCTGCAAGATCGGCTGAAAACATTACTGCTGCTCAAGGAAGTGTTCAAAACAATCCATAAACCTTAATTCGACGCCGTGCTCAGGAGCTTGGTCTTCGAAGAACAACTTTGGCCACAATTTTGCACAAGGATTTGCATTTGTTTCCGTTTAAGATTCAGTTAATTCAGTGTAATGGAAAATGTGCTCAAAAGGGCTCGCATTTGTATTCCATACATAATTGCTGACATTAAATAAAACATATATCAATATAAGATCCATTCTCTTTCATTTAATCAAAAATTATAAACCTTCCCGGCGGACACCCTGGATCGACTCTGAAACGATAGCTGAGTCGATTTACGTACGTCACCAGTTTTTGGGCCTTCAATTCTAGAATGATGAAATTTGGTGCACGTGTTCGCTGTTGCTCCCAAATGAACAAGTGTAAACATTTTTGAAATCCGTCCACTGCCACGCCATCTTTTTAGAAAAACGCAGTTTAAGGCTAAATCGTTATAGATTTCGAAAAAGTGTCTGGGCAACATATATAGACAATCCTAATGTCTATATATGGCCTATACAAAGTTTTGGCACTCCCACTTTTCAGTAAAAAAAACTTTTCTCGCTAAAATTTTAAACATTTCGAAAAAAAAATTTGATGCAAAATCATTGGTTATGGTAATAACTATGAAAATTTCTTCCATATATTATTTTTTGAAGGCGTTTTCATACAAAAACCATTTGTATACACTACCGCACAGCAGAACCCGGCAAAGACGTTGTTTTTAGTCGAACCATAAAAAATTTTGATAGACTGTCTGAGCAATGTGTTGTGACAAATACATTATCTTTGTTTCATCGCCATAAAGCCCACATTTTGTGGATATTTATTTAAAGGATGGAATGGGATAGGGTATTAAACGATTCGCCCAGCAGATTGTAGCCTTCTCATATGGTTTTTGTAACTGTAGATTATGCGAAGTGTGTATATGTGGGGTATATGTCAGTCTTAAATGTAAACTAAGCATTCCGGTATGAATATGTACTAAACATTAGGAATGAATTTCAGTTATTTGGAACCTGTTAAAACCTTTTTCTTCCTGCATATGTTATGGTAGGGTAGGATATATAAATGATTTTTGTAGAAAAATACCTCCAAAAAGTGAACGCTCCGCTGGTTAAAATGATCAAAGCACGAATTATTATTTTTATGATACCCTATCCCATAGGGGTATATTAATTTTGATACACAGTTTGTAACATAGAGACATATTTGAGCTAGGTATACCTCAAAGTGTATGGATCGACTCAGAATCGATAGCTGAGTCGATTTAGCCATGTCTGTCCGTCCGTCCGTCGGTACGTCACCAGTTTTTGGTCCTTAAATTTTGAGCTAGGATTATGAGATTTGGTACACGTGTTTATTGTTGCTCTCAGCAGAACAAGTGTAAAAATATTTGAAATTCGCCCACTACCACGCCCCCTTTTTAGAAAAATATAGTTTAAGGTAAAACTGTTAGGGATTTTGAAAAAGTATCTGAACAACATATCTAGACAATCTTGTTATCTATATTTCGTCTATACAAAGTTTTTTGCCACGCACACTTTTTGGGGGCGTTTGTCATAAAAAAACATTTTTCGGTAAACTTTTAAACATTTCGAAGAAAAGTTTGATGCAAAATAATTTGTTTTGGTAACAACAGGTGGCGCAAAAATAACCTTCCGATGTATTTTGGCTGTAATTAAAAAAAAAAAAAAGAAAAACTTTGATTCTTCTTGTGGATTATTTTTATTTGGTCTTTTAATTTTTTTTGCATCAAGTCGAAAGTATGATGTCATGTAAATGGCCGCCGCCACAGTTGATTGTCACTTGAGCCCTTTTTATGGCATTTTCCATCGCTTTGGCCAAAACTTCCGGCGATAGGTCCTCACATTCTTGACGGATATTGTCTTTAAGAGCTGCAAGAGTCAGAGGCTTGTTGACATAAACCCGCGACTTCAAAAAGCTCCACAAAAAGAAGTCTGGAGCGGTCAAATCAGGCGATCTTGCTGGCCAGTGCAAATCGCCAAAACGGGAGATTAGGCGCCCGGGAAATGCATACTTCAGCATATCGGTTGTGGCACGTGCAGTGTGTGCCGTTGCACCGTCCTGTTAGAACCACATGTTTTCCAATCCCAATTCATCAAGTTGCGGCAAAAAGAACTCGTTGATCATTGCTCTGTAGCGCTCACCATTCACAGTAACCGTTTGGCCCGCTACGTCTTCGAAGGAAAAAGGTCCGATGACACCTTCAGCGAAAACAGCACACCATACAGTGACTTTGAGCGGGTGTAATGGCTCTTCGTGGGTTACACGCGGATTTTCAGTGCCCCAGAAGCGTAAATTTTGCTTATTTACGTACCCGCTAAGATGGAAATGGGCCTCATCACTCATGATTATTTTTGATGAAAAATCATATTCCTCTTGGTGGTGATGAAGGATGGCTTGAGCGTATGCTAGACACAATTGGCGGTCAGCAGCTAACAGCTGATGCACGGTCTGGACTTTGTACGGAAACATCTTCAAATCTTGTACCAAAATTCGCTGTAAAGACCGTCGACTGATACCCATTTGCGTGGCACGTCGTCTGGTCGATGTCGACGGCGCTTCCATGACATCTTCGGCTACAGCAGCAATATTCTCTGCAGAACGGCTACTCCGGGCTCTGCCACGCCTGGCAGCATCTCGTGTTGTGCCAGTCTCTTCGAGGCGATCGGCTAAACGTCGCAGTGTTTCACCAGTAGGCATTGGACGGCTAGGAAATCTGCGACGAAATTCACGTTGTGCCAAAGTCACCGACCGATTATTGCTCAAATAAAAAGTCACCAATATTCCGCGTTCTGGAGCAGTGTAGCGTAACATTGCTTATTAACGTGTATTTCGCATGTGTTTACTACACAAGTGTCAAAACATAACTGACATTAGGGGCCAATCGCAAAATTTATAGCATTTTCTGATAGGAGGATTACTTTTGCGTCACCTTGTATAAACATTTTTTCCATATATTATTTATACCTACGCCCACTTTTTGGAGGTGTTTTCTTAGAAAAACATTTGTATACCCTACGCCATACCATATGCAGGAGAAAAACGTTTTTTTTGGTCGAACCATATAAGTTTTTGATATACTTTCTGAACAATATTATGTTGCGACAATTTCAATTTTAATATTTCTTTGTCATAAAACCCACAAAAAAAAATAATTTCTCACAACCATTCATGAGTGCGTGTGTACTTCTTAGCACGATGGCGGACCTCCTGTTTTATGCCGACTCCAAACGGCTAAGTTGAGATAAGCTTTTCATGACAATTGATACTACTCGGATGATCTGCAGATCATCTCGAGAGGAGGGCCAGTGAAAAATCATTTAGGTGTTGCTACGGCTGGAAATCGAACCCAGACCTTCTGTGCGGCAGTTCATCGCACTAACCATCGCGCCACTGAGATCGTCATTTAAGGGATATTGATCTTAAGAATGGGATGGGATAGGGTATAAAACGATCCACACAGTGGACTTATTATTAAAGTGGCATTGAATACTTTAAATACGGCAATTGGATAGATTGGCAATTGAAGCATATAGGCAGTTCAACAAAGAATTAACCAAAAAACGTAATTAGCTTTTTTCGTGGGTTTCTGGTTCAAATCCTGAAAGTAACAAATACCTTAGTGTACTGTCCAATCTCTTACGGATGTACAAGGTGGGCCAAAAGAAGTCATCCGATGTTGTTGGGCCTTAAGAATATCGGTTGTAGCTCGCGCAGTGTGAGCCGTTGCTCCGTTGGAATCACATGTCCTCCAGTCCTAATGGCTCCTCGTGCATTACTCGTGGATTTTCATTGAGAGATGAGTTACAAAACCCAAATTGTCTATTATTTGCTTGCATTGATATTAAGATTCTATTTGTCACGTTTTGTCCAGGACTCTCGAGCTTGTGCTAAAATCCACATTTCCAAAAATGATTGTTTATACATTGTTTAGATACTGGAGAATAAAACTTGATAGTTTCAACGTATCGCTATGATTAGTGTGATGAACTGCCGCGCAGAAGGTCTCTGTTCGATACCCAGCCGTAGCAACATCTAAAAGATGTTTCATTGGATTTCCTCTCGTGATGATCTGAAAAATCATCCGAGTATAATAAATTGTCAAGAAAAGAAGCTTATCTCAAATTCGCCATTCGGAGTAGGTATAACAGGAGGTTCCGCCATCGTGCAAGAAGTACACATGCAAGAAAGCTCGGCCCTGGGTACTAACGATCCTCTTGCTCCAAAAATTTGTATTTTTTGTAGTTGCAACGAATTTAAACGAATTTATGCAACCTCAGATGGGGCTATAACCCCTGTAACATTATTGTATTCCTATTGTTTTATATAGAAATGTTGATTGATAACGCATTTTTTAAATTTCGTAGAATATATCCTCAGAACATGATGATACTAAATGAACAGCGGATGGTTTTTGCCATATCAAATCGCATTGCAACTTCTCTACTTCGAAGAAGTGGCTAAATTACACTTATAAATTACCAAAATGATTGACTGGTATATCTATATATAATATTTCAGTGACACTTATAATTGTTCAAAACACCCAAACAACATGAAAAATCAATGTCATTATAAATGTCAGCAATAAATAACGGAAATAACACATGTTTCCTGTTTATCTGAAATCTAAATAGAAAGGATTAAACCTTTGTAATTACATTTCACAATAAACGTTGATTGGTTTGTTTTGTGATATGGTTGCATGCAATGCAGTTTATGTCATCATTTCATTTCAAAGAATATATAAATAGTTATTTCTAATAGTATATGTACTTCAAATAATTGGAAATTGACATTGTGATACTACACTGGTACACTTCTTCTTGGTACACAATATATTTTAAAATTCGACTAGGTACCTTCACATAATCAATAATTATTTTATCCATTTTTTCCGACAGCTGACATGTTAAAAAAAATAATTTGCAATGGGAAATAATTTTAGTTTTTTTTTAATCTGATCCAAGGAAGTCGTATTCCGCAGCTAAAATCGCAAACAAAACCTTCGACTACACTATGATGTATGCGAACACAGTATCGTCCAATCATGATGATCATAAAATGTGTATGTGTAATGTGTAAAATTTAAAAATATGGCTTCTTTCAGAGATTTATGATTTATTAGATATTACCATAAATTAATATTTCTTAATGAATGTCTTTGGTATGGTTCGAATGAAATATTTTCGTTTTGCTAACTCCCCTATTCAACCAGTTTTTGTTTTAAATAATGAAATGAGTTTGGCTGATATCACAGATGACAGAGTCGATTTTATGAGGTAATCTACCCAAAAGTCTGCAGCACATGTAATGCACAACAAAATGCCAAAAAGAAATTATAACTCGTTTCATTAAATTCTTGATACATTTTTACAAGTAGCTTAACGTCAACAAAATCTTCATATTAACTACCATTGGCCGTGTTCCGGATTCAGAATTAATAAGATATTTAAGATGAAGCTCAGATCTTACTGGTCAATCGACCACTTTAATCACGTGACATTGGAGGAAGTCACGGAATTAAAAAAAAAACACACATTTTTGGGTTTCCCTACCATCGTTATGTTAGAATCACATCAAAATCTCGTGGTCGAAAATTTTCAAACAATATCTTTCTCTATGTAAGACAGAGTTAAAAAGCCTTCGATGTCCAACGTTTTTTCGTAATGCCTATTACCGACACCAAAATATGGAAGTGGGTTACATTTGTTTTAAGACGAAATATAGAGCACTACCTTGTCTAAAATATTGTTCAAACTTTCATCGAATTTCCTTCAATTTGTTTTGCATACTTGTATCTAAGTATGTTATTCCTCTACATGAAGCGTAGTTATGTGTGGTTTCAGTTCAAATGTGATGCATTTCGTCGTACAAATTCATATTCGAAAACTGAAAGGCAATATAATTTTCGCCGCTTAATGAGGACTGCTTTTATTTTACTAAACACAAAAATTATGTTAAATGAAAGATTTTTAGTAAGTGATATAATAGTGGATAAAATGGGAAAGTGAAACCCTAACGATTAAGCAAATTGGAACAACTGGTTTTGTTGGCATTGGGAATGCGATTTTTAAAACAGCTTCGTGAACTAATGCTTTGAATGTTCCGTGGATTTCCTTTTCATAAAAAAAACAAACGAATGAAATTGTCTAAATATTTTGTTAAGATATTTTTTTTTTAAATATTTCTTATAAATTGATCAAAAAATAAATTTTCTGATAGTAGACTCTTTAAGGGTCAAAAACTGATGAGCTCAGTTTTACACGGCCACTGTACTATGTGCAATGTACCAATTACCAGGTTAAAGTTTAGTAGTCAACAATGGCATGCAAAGCACTCGTTATTGGAATGCACTTGAACCTGATGACATATTTTTTTTATTTCATACATATTTTGATTTTGTGATCTGATTAGTGCAACCACCTCCCCTATCTTACCCACGCTTTTCACTACTTCTTCGTACTGAATGAACTCATAAACTTGGCGGCACATATTTTTGCATATCAATCAGTTTTATTTTTTATATTTCATACCCAGTGAATTACTGTTTACATTTAGTGTAGGCATGCAAGAATTCTACACGAAATCTGTACTATTCAATGAAATAGTGTAACATTACGCTCTGAATTACCGCTATATTAAGGCGTATTTATTTTGGTTATCCGTGCAGGGCAAAAATTGTGTGCTAAGTTTGTTTGGGTGGACTTATATTAAATGGTATACATAAGGATGACCCCCATGTTTATGACTGCATAATGGCAATGACCCACTTAGATTTCAGATTCATAATCACAAAAATATAAATTAATTTTGACATGTTTGACAATTTGACAGAACGTCACCCGTGGTTACCATGTTTAATCCATTTATTTTGGCGGCAGAACACTGTAGATTAGATATATGCATATATGTACATCAAAATACAACTTTGACGCATTATGCTTGCAGGCCGATTATTGTGAGAAATTAACCGAATGTTGTTTAATAAAATCGCTACACCCAACGAGTGCCATAGTTTTAAGCATTATTTGGGATGTTTACATTTAACCTTTAATTGGCTACATATAACTAAGGGTAGCTTAAGTGGAAAATAATTGCTTTACTATTCGATGGTAAAGCTTTCATTTTGGTTACATACTAACAGCGCGAATTAGAGTCGATGTATTTGAAGTGATTTAGAATAACGTCATACCAGCCCTAATCTGGACGTCAGCATTTTTATTATTTGATTTTACAAATCCATACAACCCAATATCGAAATCAAAAAAACCATTACTTAAATCAAGTCATTCCTGGGTATACCAAAGTTTATTTAATTGTTGACTTAGAGGAAGCTAATTGTGTACTTACTATTTATAACAAATTTCTAATCTCAAATCAAATCAAATAACACCAAAATATATTGTTATAGTACGGCTATAACGGTATCGTTATTCCCATGTCATTTGCGACGTGGGTGCCATTTGTTCATAGGCGGAATAACACATTTGGACCTTTGTTGACATTTCAAAATGATAGTACTAAATACATGGTCATGTAAATTATAATCTGTATGTTTGTTTTGTAATCTCTTACTTGAACGCCCCTCAAAAGGTCAGATCTTCCTTTTTACTCTACAGGTTCAAGCTATCTTAAACGAACAATGCTTAGTTTTATGGCAATGTGACAAGGTCTGTCGCTGAATAGCTCGTAAAGTTCTCTGCTGAATTTCCATTTCTATAGCTCATCAGGAATACAAGGGCCGGTTGTCATTTGTCAGAATTAATTGAAGCTGTCGATTGCTAAGTTCTGTTTGATTCGTCTATGTTGTATGTCCCTTCTTTTTACAACAACAACAACGCAGAGTTGCCATTTAGTTGAGTCTGACTAATAATGTCAATGTCATTAGAATATGCACAGATTTTTGGATGATTTTTGGTGTTGGCTTGGGAGTCTTAGACATTTCTCTCAAGAATGACATAATGGACTCACATGTCCTGAATGCCTAACGTTAATGCCTACATGTTAACGATGTAATTGACGCAGTTAAAAAGGGCCACTGTTTTTGTGGATTGGTAAGGCAAAGGATACTGAATGTTCGTTCTTCACACAAAATGGTTCATATAAAAGCATTGACAACAAGCGTGTCTAAATTACATGACGTGTTTCTGTTGATTTTCCAATGACGATATAAATACTCATCAGATAAAAACGGTAACCTCAATTCCTTAAAAGGAACTGCATCCTCATGTGATAAGAATTATCTTTACGGACGATTACTTGCCATAAAAATTCTTTCCTTCTGTCAGTGAATGTTCAACTTTCACGTTATTCAACCCCATTTTCAAAAACCATCCTGGCATTGATTACAATTAAGGCGTGTTATTACTTTACTATTTAGGTTGTTGGTAACGCACCCTGCAATGAAATCGTCAACTTTAACTCTGTACATATAGTGAAAGATAAGTTCACTAGATGTTCTGGTTCCCTGAAAATAAACACGTGACTGACGTCTAGCCTAAATCAAAAATAAATTTATATACAATTTTACTAAACGGACAGTGTAATAGCAAAGGCGATATAGGAGCTATAAACTGTAAGAGAACAAACCGCTAAAACTTTAAATATATACATGTATGTGCATCCATTCATATATTTATATACAATACATACGTAAGTATTAATCAAATCGTTTTTTTAAGAAATAATAATCCCTACAAATCATTGATTGCTTAAATTTAGTTTATTCTACGATACTAACTGCCATTTTTATATCCTACTTTAATTTTACAAAATTTAAAATAACGAAAATGTTACGGATGTTACAAAAAATAAATTCATATGACGACTCAACTCCTTCAAATTTTTGAAATATAGCCAAGAGTGTCTCGAAATTGCATTTCTTAATCATCGTTAAACTATAGGCGGCTTCATTCCATGTACGAACCACTTAACATTGAGGTACTAATTCAACAAAAATTTAGCTCTGGTTAATTTTTTTGCCTAAATATCATAGAAAAGCTCACTGAATTTTTCAATGTAAATATGTTATGTCAAATATGGTGTTCTTATCAAGTACAAAACAAAAATAATTACATCTATATGTCGGATACTAACCAAAAAAACATAATTGAAACGTTGACACATGAAATCAAGTTAAAGGGTATATTGAACAAAAAAAACACCTTCAATGTGTGTAATCACATTAAAAATGTATTAACGACTCACAAAAACCCATAAAATTAGGCAAACATTTCCAATTTAGGTTATCAATTCTCATGATTAAATATTCTAATAAACAATTCGTTTACCATATGTGTGGTTTCCTTCTCATTTTTTTTCGTTACAGATGGTCGTGATTCTTTTTTAAAACCTTTCATGGAATACTTAAGGCTAACACATCGAATGTCATCAATCAGCCTAACACGAATGCCTCCACCGCTGAAACCAAGACCTCCGGGAACGTTAAACCAACTTCGACACGCAGAACCGCGAATCATCTAATGACATGAAATCGTCAAAATATCTAATCAAAACAACAAGTGATGGATAACACACTCTTGAACATTTTTTTATATAATATTATAGAAAGTGTCCTAAAAACAAGTGCCTAACTTCTACAATTTTAGTAAATTAATTTAAATTATTTTATAAGTAAAATTAACTACTTAAAATAAATATCTCTTCGTTGGAATATCACAATGCCAGCAGCAAAAACAGCGATGCAAAGTGGTGAGTTTTTAGTCGTTGAGAATGTGTTTGTTGAAAAGAAGGAAATAAAGTGTGCTACCATTTTTATACGCATTACAAGAAAAGTTACATAAACTTCTATTGTGAAATCTATAGTTAGCAGTGATACAAATACCGATTATTTTTTCGTCGAAATACCTGTTTCCATATTCCAAATACATTAGAACTAAAACCTGTGTCCAAACTACATTTTGAAAACATTTCGAAAACATGTGCAAAATCATTGGTTCTGTTAATATAAACATTTCTTATAAATATTATTTTAACCCACGCCCACTTTTTGAAGACGTTTTGATACAAAAACCATTTCTATGCACTACCTCATAGCGAAAAACGATGTTTTTGTGCAACCATAAATGATTTTGATAAACTGTCCGAACAATATGTTCTGACAATGACATTTTCTATATTTCATCGCCAAAAAGCCGACATTTTGAAGATATTTGTTTTAAGGATGGGATGGGATAGGATATAAGACGATACAAACATTGGGTTGTAGCCTCCTCATATTTTTTTATGATTTTACTATCAGATAAAGGATTTTTTTCTCAATCAAACATAGACGAAAATGATTATAATTTTTGTTTCGATATTAACGATATTTGAAAAGATGTTTTTGTAACCTAGTCCGTGGGAGCATATTAGTTATGACATTAAGTTTGTTACATAGTGATATAAATTCCATAGATATACCTACATACTCAGAATCGCCAACTGAGTCGATCTAGCCATGTCTATCTGTCCCTACCGTACGTCCGATTCATTGAACTAGAAAACTGAAATGGTATATAGACTCTCTGTCCGTGGACTTTGGAATCCGCCCACTGCAATGTGCACTTTTTAGAAAAATATCGTTTTTGGCCAAACGGTAGGGAAATTTGAAATGTGTCTGAAGAACATATGAAGACAATCCTAATATCTATATTTCGTCTACATACACTTTTTTGGCACGCCCACTTTTTTGGCGCGTTTCCTACAAAAAACCATTTGTACACCCCACCCCATTTATAATAAATACGTTTTATTTTTTTGTCGAACCATAAATAATTTTGATAAACTGTCTGAACAATATATTGTGATAATTTCATTTTCTATATTTCTTTGCAATAAAGCGGGGATATTAATTTTAAGTCCGCACAGCGGACTGTAGCCTCCTCATAAATGTTTTAATAGTGATTCGCAATCAGCAGAGGGAATATTTTTCTCTCAAAACAATACTTTGCAGATTAAGTGTATGAATAATATATTTCGACAATCCCAATATCCAAGTCTCTAGCTACGCTATCGGGCGTTTTACGTAAAAACGGTTTTGGGTACAGTTTAAAAAAAAAACACGAAAAAAACTTTTTTTTTCAAGAATAATACGAAGAAGATGTATGATTCGCACAGCGGATCATATATTTTTTAACAGAAAGTTGACAGGGACAAATTCATAAAATTGTAACATATTGCAAAAATATGTCCGCTTTGGCATTTGAGGAATCGTGTTTAATGGATTTTTTGAATATATCTAAGGTATACTTTGAATATATCTATGGTATACGTAAAAAAAAACTATTTCCGGTCACAATATTCCCTGATCAATATATTGAGTCCTTTGACTGTTGAGTCACGACCCACATGAGTGCAAAAGAGAAAGAAAGTTCGAAAAGTTGAGAGAGAAAATATTTTTCCCTGTGAATCGTGGGTAAAATTCGAGGTAAATTTTTCCGTCACTCTTTTGACGTTTTCTTTTCTCTTCCTTCTTTTTATCGTTATGTTGCTTCATATAATTTCATTGCTTGGAGAGTCGGTTTCGCTGCGTATGCTTTTGCCCGTAGACTCTTGAGAAAAAAGTCGCAGTGTGTGAAGCAGAATAAAAGAGGAATGTCAAATTTGAGTCAAGACAAAAAGTCGCAGGTGTAAAAGCGCGAGACTCACGAAAGAAACTAACAAAAGTGAACTTCCAAAAAAGTGATGACTCAAGAGTCTACGTGTAAAAGCAGACAAAGCGCGAGTCTTACGAAAGAATATAACAAAAGAGAACTTCGAAAAACGTCATGACTCAAGAGACACGTGTAAAATCAGTACCACGAATCGCTTCGAGAAATATTAGGGTGCGTTAATGACTGTGTTTACGCGCCGCGCAACTTAATGATATTCGCTACTAACGATTAGCAACATGTTAATGTATGAAAGTGTCTATGCTAAAATGATCTCTTGAAAAGCAAATTTATTCACATCTAGTGACTCTAAAACCCTTTGCATTTTTCGTTGTTCATCTATCACTAAAATACATACGTAAAATCTACAAATCGGTCACACTTTTAATCATATTCCAACAACATGGCATCACATCCATGTTGATTGCACATAATTCTAACGCCAATAAATACTGACAGCTGGTCACACCACTTTTTAGCACTATAATTTAACCTTTAACCGATGTGAATTTCCTACTGTGTCATGTAAATAGAGCAATGACGTCACTCTAGGAAATTGACATTCTACGAAACAAAAAAAAAAGTCTTAACAGCTGATATATCCGCTGTACATAATTCACTGTTGTAGTGGGGAAATTGTGCATGACAAGTGCAATGAAGTTTTTTTCGTTCGCTCAGTTCACTCGTACTTTTTCTATTTCCTCGATACAATTTTTCTACTAAGTTCTTCTAGATTGTATCTAATTTGTTGTAAAAACAACCGTCAATTCTGTAATAATATATAAGAAATATCAACGTGCATACCAGTGATTTAAACAATATAAATATGGAATCGGTGTAGTAAATGGGAAAAAAATTCATTTCGCATTCACTCGCTGTGTGTAGTAAATAGTTTGCGAAGGAGAACCAATTGGGACCATTTTTTAGTACTCGTAAAGTTTAGCCTGTCAAGTCCAAACAGTAAATTGCATTAAAAAAAATAATTTGTAAACAAACTAAATTCTGAAGTGAAATTCTATGAATAATTGCGCAAATCAAGCAATTGATTTATTTAAATAAAAGGCATCGTTGAGTTTTCATTTACATTTTCTTATGTAATTTACATATGTGGTCGTATGTTGATTTAAATTTTGTGAAAAATCTAATTGAAATGGAAAGTCTTGCGGATGACGGACATGATGACCCAATCCGCGTACCTATTTGCTCGAAGTGATGTTTTAGTTTCTTTTTTTTTTGTGGCTTGTTCGTTGTTGGTGTGTCACAGAGGAAAACTATTCATAGTGCATGTTTTTTGTTTTTGCAAATCGTATTGGCATCCCAGTGTAAATAATCAAAAAGCTATGCAATGCTATTGGAAAGATTCATTGCAAAATTAATTGGCCAGTTGTAGAGGACTTGCAGAAAATCAATAGACAGTTAAAAATAAACAAAAATAAAAGTACAACAACACACAATCAGGGTAGACGGTCTATTGTAATAGCTTCCATTCATATTTCTTAAAGTCGTTGCGTGCAATTTTCAAACAAAATCCATTCTGCATGCAATGTCGGACAGAGTGTGTCAAGACTATACCCTACCTACTAATGGTTATGGTTTGCCAATGTCAACAAAGAATTGTGACATGTAATGTAATGGCCAAGTCTGTTGTAAACCGAAACTGTTGCTATAGTTTACTATTTGTTGTTGTTGTATGGTAGACCATATTTGCCTTTGTTAAGCATAGTCAGCGCTTTAATTGTATAAACTGCTTTAGCTACATAATGTCGCAAAATTAAAGTGAATTTTAATAGAGAAACTCATAGGGCTTGGTTCTGTAAACTAACTGATGAGTCAGAAGGTATAGGTTAGGTATGTGCTTCTCGGCATCAACAATTGCATTAGAAATATTAATTTTGCGCTTTACAAATTATATTTCGCTTATTTAATTTTCAGTTAGTATAGGTACGTAAATACCAAAACGGAATATTATCTGATGCTTTAAGCAACCAAACCCTTGATTGCATCCACATATTATGATAAGACATTTCAACCAATCAAATAAGCCGCAAGTTACAAGTCAAATTTAACCTAGAGTAGGTACAAGTTAGGAGCTAAAGCTTAATATTTCAACAATGTACTAATTACCAATATCTACCATCTTTGGCTGTCAATTGAATGAATATGGATGACGTTCTTCAATGTAAACCTTTATTTTTGTTTGGTTTGTTTGGTTGACAATTCCTACCCACTGGTCTCCATATGACTTTGGTCCTTTGGTGCTTGAATCTGAGTCAGATGGCAACCCGTTTGCGCTTTCACAATGTGTACCTTCATGAATCTGTAGCTTGAAGTTGAATTTAGTGCAAATTAGAATAATTTTTTAATTCATGTTAGCAAGAGTGTATACTAAGCTTCCCTATAATAACAACAGCGACAAATTATTATTATTTTTTTCGTTTATAGTTGGTTTATAAGGTTAAATATCTATGTCGACCAAGATGACCTTACGTGAATAGAAACTTAAAAATTTCGAACAAAAATGTGCATTTATGAATGAATTAAAGAATGAACCAGTTGCGTATTTGGAGTTGGTTGATGCCGGTTTCTTCCCTACTGCGTCTTTCTATTTAAAGATTTATGGAAGATTGTAATTAAGAATTCACAATGTGTATATATTTTCTGGTATCAAAAGTTTTGGTGAGGTCGCTGAAGACCCTGATGGAGACTTTGAGAAATATTTCACATTGGTCTACATTGTTTATCTTTATATAAGCTGTCTTATGTCGCTTTGAAATCGATTTGTGGGTATCAACTTGGACATATTGTGGATCTTGCAAAGTGTGAAGATTTGGTCAGTTGTGAACTTATCATGGCTTACACAGCACTGATAAGGGTCTATCAGGCTGCTATTGAAAGGTTGTAGACATTCACATATTACCGCAGGGATAGAATGTTGTAGGGTTAATAGCGGAGCCGAGATAGACAAAGTCCCGTACTACCTTAAAGTTATATCTGTCAATGGTGATGTTCTGTCCAATTCGGCGATGTTGTGTGTCCCTTCGTGTTAACAGCGTATACTTTGTCTTGCCCTCATTTACTGCTAACCCCATTTTTTGCCGCTTCCTTCTCTGTACTAGCAAACGTGGCTATGACATCACGTTGGGTCCGACCAATGATGTCAATATCTTCGGCGTATGCTATTAGTTGGCTCGTGAGTTTTGCACAATCCTCTCAAGAATCAAGGTAAAGAAGTCACATGACAGCGCATCGCCTTGCCTAAATCATTCTTTGGTAATGTGTCGATGAGAACGTTTCCGACCCTGATGGAGCAGCGAGAATTCTCCATCGTCATTCTACACAAACGGACGAGTTTGGGCGGTATACCAAAACTAGACATGACTCTGTACAGTTCGTCTCTATAGATGTGCGGCTTTGAAGTCGATGAATAGGTGAAGGGTATCGATTTGGACTTCTTGAGTTTTTACCAGGATCTGCCAAAATGTGAAAATTTGATCGGTTGTGGACTTTCCTGGCCTAAAACCACATTGATAAAGGTCGATCAGGTTGTTTACAGGTCTACAGATTATTTTCCTGAAACCGTTTACGATTTGTTCTTTTTTGTATACGAGATGAGAGAATTCAAAAGTTGGCCACCTATCGAAGCGGAATTAGTGCATAATGGAACCAGCTATACAAATCTTAATTTCTAAATTCCTCCGAAACTGGAAAAAAATCCGAAATCCCTTTAAAATTAATATTGGAATATTTTATTTATATCGAAGGATTGTACATAAGGATTGAATAGGTAAGAGAGTTTTCGATAGGCTTTTCGATAGTTTACGAATGTTTCACATACAGGCACTGTATTTTTTCCATTAAATCTTAGTAGTTATTAAAAGTTGTTCCGTTTAATAGGTAGAATCATGTTTATATTATTCATCTCAATGATTGCATCTAAATAAATATTCTGCTAGACCATAAGAAGTCTTTTTTAGTAGAGCGATAGGCGAACATTTGAGCAATACCATATACGTTCATCGTATATAATTTTAAAAATCTCTTTACAGAAATAATTAAAAAAAATCTTCAAATGACCAATGAAATACATAAAAACTGTGTTTTACTTTGAATATTTTCCGTCCGGTTGTACGATCTTACAAGCTTAGTTCCTCTTAACCAGTGATATGCCTCACAATTGTAGAATTGATTTTGTACGTGTACAGCATTATGTAAAAAACGGCTTTTGTTAATTTAATAATAACAAAACACTTACATGATTCATACTGCATGGATGTATTGAAATTTCCAATAGAATAAACTATAAAATAAGTTTGTCTCAAAAATGCATGTCACATGTACCAGCACGTCTTTAGATGACGACTCATTGACATCTACCGATAGTGCAGCCAAGTTTCTAGATAGGCCAACCGACAGCCACAAAGCAACTGCAACAACAAAGTTGATAAATCGTAAACTGAAAACTAGAAGCCTATATAGCTTGTCAACGCCACACGAGTTTGAAGAAATTCAGTTACATCAAAGATCTGAGTCAAATATACAAGCGCTTACCGATAAAATCTCAAGTCTAAGTGAAAAGAAAGCAGCGATAGCTCATGCCCATAAAATCAATGACATCAAACATCCGTTAAATAGCGGCGACACTCTATACGATGTGCAAAAGTGTACAGTGTTTGAAGATGAGTCGAATCTAGATGAAACTCCACAAGCAGCTACATGTTGTAGCAGTATATCGTTCAAGTCGGTTCTGGGAAAGCTTGGTTTTTGGAAAAGTTCAAATTGTAAATCCTCCCAAAACTCTTTAGGTTTTGAAGCCGAAGACAATCTCATGTCCGATAAAAACATACGTCGATTGTCACAAGTTAGACGGCGACGAAATTCCTATTATTTTTCTGGTAACTTATTGCTTTCGTTTTAAAAATTAAAAATTAATTATGATATTATTTTAATACTTTTATAAATTATTTAATTGGTTATTTTCTTTCTAGAAAACGAACGAAGGATCCGGGCCAATGATAGAGAGTTTAATGCGCAATTTAAATACGCTGTAAGTATTGTAAGATTCGATGCCTTACACTTTTGTGATAAAGATTAGCTAATTCAAAAAACTTTTACCACCTTTGAGTTTCTTCTGATAAGTTAAGAAATGTTATTTTAATACAACTCAACTAATCAATATGAAGATAATTCATGGAATCTATTGTCGTTTTTTATCATGCAAAGCTGAAAAAATACACTTTTCTGTTTGTCACTTTTGCTTTGCATTGTTCAGATTTAGCCTGGTCATGCCAACCAAATCAGCGATGAGCTTAAAGTTTTAATCCAGTTATTCAACACTCTGAACGTACATGCATTCAGATGAGCAAACGTAAGACTTTTCATTTACCACCCACCAACGTCTAGTGAGAATATAAACATCCGGAAGTGGTAGCAGGCTTTAAAACTGGGACGAGCTTTCTCTACTGACTGTTCCAGAGTGATTGTTGATATTTTCCAGCAGCTTGTAAATAATGTCGGGCTTACAGTTAATGAAGGGATAACCCCCTCACAGTATAGAAGAGGTCAATGCAGCTAAATGAAAAACAATAAGTTTGCAGATATTTATGAATTATTTGGTAGTATGTTTGTACCATCATCAGCCGTGTTTGGACGGAGGAAAACATTCCCGATGATTGAGATTTCTTTAATCTCAAAATAAAATAGATACCGCAAAAAAGGAAGTCATCATCCATAAATCTGTCCTTCTGCTAATACTGGGATTTGCGGTGGAGATCGACTGCGTCATAGTGCGTTGTTGAAAAGACATTCAGCAATAGCTAAAACGAGTTTTTCTTGTATTTAAAAAAACATTAATCCACGTTATATAAATTCTGAAAACAAAAAAAATTCTAAAGTGAACATTCATCTCCCTCAGAGACCCCTTGGTGACACCTTGAGTAAAAAAAAAATTGGCATTGATGAAAAAAAGGTTTTTGTTGAATATTTGATATGTAAAAAGGTATGTCGACTGCATTGAATCAGCCACATTGATCGAATCAACAGTAATACCTACTCCAGCTAAGAATACTTTTATATTCCAATATCCAGGTTCCAGAATTGATGAAACAATAAAAAAACTAAACTCAGACAAAAAACAGATATCTTCATGTCTAAATGTCCCAGGAAATGTTCTTGGCAGATCATAGTATTGATGACCGACATGATCTGACTAAAAATCCAATAGTCCAGAACTGTACAAATTTAGTTAAGCTAAAATATATATTGCGGATTCCTAGCTTTTCATCATAGCTTTAGTCTCAACCACTTGTGCAAAAAAAAATATGACTTCGCTGTACATTCGAAAGCTTTTATTTAAAAACATAAAATTTCATCTATGTACTGAATTTTCCAGAAGTTGAGATTGGTGGGATCGTATTCTTACTTTATACTCGGGGCAATTACTGCCTTTAAGCTTTGTCCATGATCGTTACTGATATACCCCTACTGGGAATCCGCAACAGTAAGGAAACAACAAGCTTAGATAATCCGCTATTGGAAAAACTTTCTGAAGCCAAATCTATAAACTCGCTACATGTAGTACCGTTTGCAAATGAGAATAATATCAAAGAGAGGCAGTTGTCAAGAAGTTTTCAAGTTTCTTATTTATACAGGAATGTTACAAATTTTGACCTTTAAAATAAAAACGTAATTTAAGGTCACAGTTGGTATGCGAATAGAAAACGACATTATATTCCGAAGGAGACCACATCAACTGAATAATATATCATACCCATTTAACATAATTTTTATAATTTGTTCTTATTTTTTCAGAACAACTACATAAAAACGTCCAAATATAGCTTAATTACTTTTCTACCACTCAATCTATTAGAACAATTTCAACGTCTTGCCAATTTCTATTTCCTGTGCCTTTTGGTTCTTCAGCTAATTCCGGCCATTTCTTCGCTAACACCAATAACAACAGCGATACCTCTAATAGGAGTATTAACCTTGACAGCCGTTAAAGATGCATACGATGATGTTGTAAGTATAATGTAATATAATATTGTAAAGAAATTATAAATAGCATTTGGCATATAACGGTTTTCTTAAAACGTAAATATCCCCGTAGCCATGCTAACGGTTTTGCTGTTAATAAATAAGTTAGCTTATAGGACGAAAAGTTATAGTAGCCAATATTAATGTAAAAGTACGACTAGCAAATTACAAGAAACTTTGAGAGGAAATACTTACTTACATACTTAAGTGGCGCTACAGTCCGGAATGAACCTTGCCTCCAGTTGCGAACTCAAAGTTGGTTGAGGTCGGTTTCTACTTGTGCGCGCCACTTAAGGCGAGGTCTTCCTCTACTGCGTCCGACGTCTGGCTGGGAATCGAAGACTCTGGTGTCCATTCGTTCTACATGTCCTAGCCATCTTAAATGTCCAATGCGGAGTTCTTTTTGACCAGGGGCTTGTCGCTGTATAGCTCGTATAGTTCTTGGTTCTTCGTCTCCATAGCCAGTCAACGCAAACGGGACCGAAGAATTTTCCAAGAATTTTCCTCTCAAATCGACCAAGGATTTCTTCATCCGCTTTTGAGACGGTTCATGCTGCAGCGCCGTAGAGCAGGACTGGGATGATCAGGGTCTTATATAAGATCTCCTTAGTAGTTCGAGTGAGGGCTTTACTACTAAATTCCCTTCTTAGTCCGAAGAAACAGCGGTTGGCAAGAGTAATTCTTCGTTTGATTTTTGACGAGATGTTGTTGTCGGAGTTAATAGCGGTGCCGAGATAGACAAAGTTGCGTACTGCCTCAAAGTTATAACTGTCAATGGTGACGTTCTGTCCAATTCGTCGATGTTGTGTGTCCTTTCGTGTTGACAGAATATACTTCGTCTTGCCCTCATTTGTTGTTAAACCCATTTTTGCCGCTTCTTTCTCTATACGTGGCTATGACATCACGTTGGGCCCGACCAATGATGTCAATATAGTCATCGTATGCTAGTGGTTGTACCGATTTTTGAAAAATTGTGCCTCTGGTGTTACTCATGAATTTTGCACAATTCTCTCAAGAATCAAATTGAAGAAGTCCAATGATAGCGCATCGCCTTGCCTAAATCCGTTTTTGGTATCGAATGTATCGGTAAGGTCGTTTCCGACCCTGATGGGGCAGCAATAATTCTCCATTCATCCTACACAAACGGACAAGTTTGGGCGGTATACCAAAACTAGACTTGATTCTGTACAGTTCGTCTCTATAGATGTGCTGCTTTGAAATCGATGAATAGGTGGTGGGTATCGATTTGGACTTCTTGAGTTTTACCAGGATCTGCCGAAATGTGAAAATTTGATGGGTTGTGGACTTTTCTGTCCTAAAACCACATTGATAAGGGCCGAACAGGTTGTTGGTAAACGGTTTCAGGCGTTCACATATTACGGCAGATAGGACCTTGTAGGCGATGTTGGGGAGACTTATGCCTCTGTAGTTGGCGCAGTTAAGAGGGTCTCCTTTTTTGTGGATCAGGCAAACGATGCCACCAATTAAAACCACCATTAAAATGATAAAATAAACCCAATTCGCGTTGGAACCATTGTTTTAAGAAAACTACTAATTTTGCCAAACGGCAGTTGTCATTTATCGAAACATTTCGTTTTACTCATACCTTGCGGTATGCGACCTCTATCTATTCGTTGAAGACCTTCATTAATAAATCCTTAAAGTAAACGTTTTCTAGTAATTAGCTTCTATTTTTTGTTAAATATTTTATGATTTCTTTGTATTTTAGCAACGACATCTGTCCGATTCCCATGTAAATAATAGAAAATCAAAGACTCTGCGAAACGGCAAATTAATCGATGAAAAATGGTCAGGTGTTCAGGTAATGTACTATTCACATTTTGAATTAAATATTTTAAATTCTGGTTCCTCAAGTGCATGCGACAGTTTGCAAAGTTAATAAATCAACACAATTGAACCTTATTTTACAATTACATAGGTTGGAGATGTGATCCGTATGGAGAACAATCAATTTGTTGCAGCCGATATATTATTACTATCAACCAGCGAACCAAATGGCCTTTGTTTTATAGAGACCGCTGAGCTGGATGGCGAAACAAATCTCAAGTGCAAGCAGTGTATTACAGAGACGATCGATTTGACCCAACAACATAATCTTCTCTGGGGATTTAATGGTGAAATAATCTGTGAACGGCCAAACAACCATCTTAACAAGTTTGAAGGTAGGTAGACATTTAAATATTTGTTTAGAGAACATTGTAATAAAACACAGCGTATGTCATTTAAAGGCACACTTATCTGGAACAATCAAAGATTTGCTTTAGATAATGAAAAGATTCTGCTTCGTGGATGTGTACTTAGGAATACGCAATGGTGCTATGGTGTGGTCGTATTCGCCGGGAAAGACACAAAGCTGATGCAGAACTCTGGGAAGACGCAGTTTAAGAGCACAGGAGTAGATAGACTTTTGAATTTTATTATAATCGGTGTACGTTGAAGTAAAATGCACCAATGTTACCTGGCTCCTATTGACAAATAATTCTCTTTGTAGATTGTGCTTTTTCTTCTTTCTATATGTGCGTTTTTTACAATTGCTTGTGCAATTTGGGAAGGCCTTATCGGACAACATTTTCAGGTTTGCTCATGTTCATTTAAAGACTCCAATAATCATTTTGTTTGCTTAGTTTGTGTTTATTACAATTACTGTCATTTCAAATCATAATAAAATTATTATTTTGTGTCAGATCAAATTGACTTCATTTAACATCAGGACATATTGTGACAATATACAAATATACCTGGCAACGGATGAAACTTGTATTTTTTACATACAATATAACAAAATAAATTTTATCTAACCCAAGAAAATTGCAATCTTTTTATTTGTTGGTGTCTTTGAATGAACACTCCTTCAAATTAAACTGGTTCCGTGTCCGGGTCGATTTGACTACTGATATAATTAAGTGTCGATATTTTCTAATATTTATTAATACTACCCTGCATAGATATTTACTAACGCTATTGTTTACAGGTTTTCCTACCATGGGAGAGCATTATTCCTAAGGACATTGCTCAGGGTGCCACTATAATTGGCTTACTAGTATTTTTTTCCTATGCAATCGTTCTCAACACTGTTGTGCCAATATCTCTCTACGTTTCAGTAGAGGTAAATCCTTTCTAACATCCATTACACAGTATTCCTATCATCGTCTTATTCAAGGTTATTCGTTTTGCCCAATCATTTTTAATCAATTGGGATGAACAAATGTGCTACGAAAAGACCAACACCCATGCGAAAGCCAGGACAACAACACTCAATGAAGAATTGGGACAAATTCAGTACATATTCTCTGATAAAACGGGAACTCTGACACAAAATATCATGACGTTTAACAAGTGCAGCATCAATGGTAGAGCTTTTGGTGATGTCATCGATCTGAGAACAGGCGAGCCCATAGAAATTTCGGATGTAAGTACAGTTTTCCTTTTTTAAACGTTATCAAAAGATGTGAATCGGTATTGGATATGTGTAGTAAAATGAATCAGTGCACTCATAGTAATACTTCTAAGAAGGGTGTTGTATACAATACCACACAATAGGTAATTTGTATTAGATATTTGTTTCTGTTTCTTGCAAACAGTTAATTACTAGCTTTCAGAACGTGAAAAAGTTCTGGTATAGTTATTTCTATGCTAAACAAATAAACAAGCAAATACCTCAAAGATTATCGTCCTGTCGTCTGTGATGGTAGGATTTTAAAAAGTTTCGAGTATTTCAAAGGATACAACTTGAAGACACTTCTGTATATTTTTAATAAATTCCGAAATCATAAATTTGTCAATTGATTGACTAATAATGAACCATATTAAATATTAACTTAAAACGTTCCTCAAATGACATTTACAGATTTGTACCAACCAAGAGCTGTCCCTTAAGAGTTATAATCGTTTTTGCACTTAACTCACCCGCTTTGCACGGTGACTTTGTTCCTACAATATATTCTCTTCTATATGAATAAACTGGGGAATAAAATCCCAGCATACTGAAGACTGAGGAAAAAATAGGAACAAAGGGCAGACAAAACAACAATAAAATGTGTGTAGAAACAACAAAAATTCTAGTTGTCAGCCTTCTCAGTTCATTCAATTGAGCAAATTGACTCTTCTCGAACGCAAGACCTCAGTTGCCCAAGTGGTAGTAGGCACTTGACTCACTAGTCACGGGGTTACAATTTCAATCACCGGTTAGGGAATAAAAATTGTTTCAAATAATCATACTGAGAATTGAACGTTCAATTAGCGTCACTATTAGAATTAATCTAATAAGGACACTTGCCAATGTCCGAAATAGCTATAATTCTAACCAGAATAGTGTTGTCTGAACACAAGTTTTTAATGTAATTTCAAATTAAGGTATTCGCTTCGTGGAAAAATTGAGCACGAGATGTTAATCAAACATAACATTACTATCATAAAGAAGTCCAAACAAGTCGGTCCGTCTGTGAAGGATATTTTTGTGAAGCGGTAGGTTTTTCCTCTTTCATAGGGTCTCCCTTTTACAAATTGGAAAGGAAAATAGTATGCTCACGTACTTTTGCTATAAAAACTAGTAAATCCCATTTTTTGAGTGGGTGTTAATTTGTTCAGAAAGAGACGAATTTACAAAAAAGTAAGGGAACGCCTTTGAGTAAAATACAATATATTTATTCGTTTTTATGCCGTTAATGTTTGAATATGTTTTCGGGCATGTGGCCGCCGCTTTTTCGAGCATTTGGGCCCGTATATCGGCAAAAACGCCACGAATGTTGGCTTCAAAGTCCTCTTCTAAAGTTTCTGGTTTGTTGGCGTAGACGAGTGACTTCACATATCCCCAAACAAAATAATCCAATGGTGTCAAATCACACGATATTGTTGGCCAATTGACAGGTCCATTCCGCGAAACTATGCGCTTATCGAATGTTTACTTCAATAAATCGATTGTGACGTGCGCTGTGTGGCATGTAGCGCCGTCTTGTAGGAACCACATCTCATCCACATTGATGGCATCCCATTCGGGAATAAAATAGTCGGTCATCATGGCTCTATACCGGTCTCCATTAACGGAAACTGACTATCCAGCATCATTTCGGAAGAACTATGGCCCAATGACTCCACCAGCCCATAGAGCACAAAGTCAGTCAGTTTTTTTTTATGTAATGGCGTCTCCAGGTTCTCATGTGGATCCTCTTCACTCCAAATGCGGCAATTTTGCTTTGCGTAAAATCTTCCATAAAATTGATGGACAAAGCTTCAATTGCTGTGCACGGCGGCGAATCGATTCATACGGGTCCTCTTCGGCAATTTTTTCTTCGGTGCGCACTGTTCGACGTCTCTGTAAATGCGTATTATCACATATAGTAAACGTAGTGCGAAAACGATCCATGTTAACCGAAATAATCACAAAATGTCAGTTTTATCTCTATTCGAAAAACCAACCTCTAAAAAAACACACCTTATAAGGAATGACACGTCCTCCTCGAAATCATTAAGCGCATTTCATAGTTTTAGGGCCTATCTGACCTGTTATCATTCATTATTTTCACCCAAAGAGTTCATTTCATTTACTTCATTTTTGAACTCTTAGAACTCTCTTTTTTGAAAAAGAATTATGTAATTAAAAAAAAAAAAGATCGTAGAAATCATACCCATTTAGAAAAATCTTAATCCCTTTTTACTAGGCTCCAAAATTGGAATGTTAACTTAAATGATCGCTTTTGAAAATAATTACAAAAAAAAAAAAACAACTTACTGTGTTAGTTGTATAGTAACGTCATGTTAAATTGATCAATGAAAGTTCTGAATGTTAAATAAAGTTTAGGTTGGGTTATCAAAACGAAGTCGTTTTTAAAAAAATATTCTTACTCACTAATACCTTATGCGAAAAATTCATATCGTTTTGAACAAATTTTAAATTTTATTTAATTTGATCTCAGTGTAGGTACTTACTCAAAAAACTTTCTTCGCCACATTAACGACGTTCAATTCGAAAAACTTAAACGGTAAAAAATAAGTTTCAAGCTTTGGTTGTTTTTTTTTTTTGTTGAATATTTTTAAAAGCTATTATTTAAGTTAAAATTGTAATTATATATTAGTTCTAATTTTGTAATTAACGATTCCATCGTTTTAACGTTGATTTCCGGCAGATTTGATGATTACCAAATATTAGGTTTTTTTGCACTTAAGCGTTAAAAGTCGGCATTACACACAACCGCCAGCAATATGGTGATTTCTACAGCTATACGAAAAATCCGAACTCTGCAACTCCGAACTCTTTTATGGTAACTTACAATAAATTTTATTGTAACTTACAATAAAATACGGCACTTACATTCAACCGACGATTCGACATAATTCAGCAACATGGTAACGACGGGCTCAGTTGTGCGATAGTTAGTGTAGAAAGATTGGGTTCGATTCCCAGCCCTTGAAACTACTGGCTGGGAATCGAAGACTCTGTGAGCTAGAGTATTGGCGTCCATTCATTCTACATATCCTAGCCATTTTAAAAATCCAATTCGGAGTTTTTTGACCAGGGGCATGGCACTTTATAGCTCGTATAGTTCTTGGTTGAATCTTCGTCTCCATAGCCCATCAACGCAAAACGGGACCGAAGATTTTTCGAAGAATTTTCCTCTCAAATCGACCAAGGATTTCTTCACCTTGTGTTCAAGTGAAGGCTTTACTATTTTGCTTTCTTAGCCCGAAGAAACAGCGGTTTCTTCTTCGTTTAATTTCTGACGAGATGTTGTTGTCAGAGTTAATAGCGGAGCTGAGATAGACAAAGTCCCGTACTACCTCAAAGTTATATCTGTCAATGGTGACGTTCTGTCCAATTCGTCTTGCCTTCATTTACTGCTAAACCAATTTTTGCCGCTTCCTTCTCTATACTAGCAAACGTGGCTATGACATCACGTGGGGTCCTACCAATGATGTCAACATCGTCGGTGTATGTTAGTAGTTGTACCGATTTTTGAAAAATTGTACCTCTGGTGTTAAGTCGTGGGTTTGCACAATCCTCTCAGAAATCACATGACAGCGCAACGCCTTGCCTAAATCCTTTTTTGGTATCGAATGTGTCGGTGAGATCGTTTCCGACCCTGATGGTGCAGCGAGAATTCTCCATCAGTATCCTACACAAACGGACGAATTTGGGCGGTATATAAAAACTAGACATGGCTCTGTATAGCTCGTCGCTAAAAATTTTGTCGTATGCGGCTTTGAAATCGATGAATAGGTGGTGGGTATCGATTTGGACATCTTGAGTTTTTTTCCAGGTTCTGCCGAAGTGTGAAAATGTGATCGGTTGTGGACTTTCCTGGCCTAAAACCACACTGATAAGCGCCGATCAGGTTCTTGTAAACGGTTTCAGGCGTTCACATATTACGACAGATAGGATCCTGTGGGCGATGTTGAGGAGACTTATGCCTCTGTAGTTGGCGCAGTTTACAGGGTCCCCTTTTTTGCGGATCGGGCAAACGATGCTGCGGTTCCATTCTTCATGCATACTTCCTTCCGACCAGATTTGGCATATGATTTGGCTCTGTTCGAGCCTTGTATCCATGGCTTTGACGCTTTCCACTTTGGTAAAACTTGCGAACATCGTTACAGGAGTGGCACTTCTCTATATCCTCGATCGCGTGCTTTTCTTTTTTCTTTTTTCCCTTCTTTCTGAAGTGTTCTTCACTTCATATCTGTCTATATAGCTCAATGGCTGCTCTCGTCTTCATCTGCAGCTTAGCCTTGTAGGCCTCGATCTTGGCTGCGAGAATATGTCGGCATTTCTCATCAAACCAGGGGTTTCTTGCTGGTGGGCGCGAGAAACCTAGAACATCAGTTGCGGCTGATCTAATGGCCTGTTGGCATCGTTGCCATTGTTCTTCGGCATTCGATGCTGGTGATATGGTGTTAATGGAGAGGTTTAGGGATACACGTTGCGCGAAGGTCTTGGCGGTCTCTTGCGATTGCAGTGATTAAATTTTTTCATCGTATTTCTGGTTGTTGTGGCGTGTTTTATATCCGCATTCTTACCTTGGTTGCAACAAGGGAGTGGTCCGAGTCGATGTTAGCTCCTTGGAATGTTCGGACATCCAAAATACCGGATGCGTGCCCCTTGTCTATCGCAATGTGATCAATTTGGTTGATCGTTCGTTGATCTGGAGACCGCCATGTCCCCTTATGGATATCGAGGTGAGAAACCGTGTGCTGGCTATAGTTGCATTTCGTTCCGTAGCGAAGTCAATTAGCCTAAGTCCGTTACAAGACATACAACACGTCTTGTAACGGACTTAGGCTAATTGACTTCGCTACGGAACGAAATGCCTAGGCTATGTTTTCTGACAGTACTGCTGAAGATGCCTTTTCTTCCTACCTTTGCGTTAAAATCTCCCAGCACGATTTGAACATCGTACTACTGTAGTCGCCCACAGGTTTTGTCAAGGAGCTCATTGAAGTAATCCTTAGCTATATCATCCGTTGGGAATTTGGCCTGGATGCGAAAAGTTACAATGCGTTCGCTAATGTCTTGGAAACATAAGACTTCTCGCCTATGTCTGGCACTTAGAACAAATCCGCATCCGAATAGTCGGTGTTTCTACTCACTATAACACGGTCCATCGTAGATTTCACAGTTTTTCATCCTCTTTTTGCCGGTCCACCCCATCGTATTTTCTGGATGGCAGGTTAGTCTGCTTTGTAGCAGTTTAGGGCTTCCGCTAGTTGTTCGCTTGAACCTCTCCTGTTTAATGTTCTTACACTCCAGGTGCAGATACGAACGTCGTTGTCCTTTTTTTTCGATATGCCGGGTCGCCAACAACAAAATTGGTTGCTTTGTTACGAAGCCCTAGCAACACCTAAATGTTTTTCACTGGCTCTCCTCTCGTAATGATCTGACAAATCATCCGAGTAGTATCAATTGTCAAGAAAACTTATCCTTTGTTCGCCGTTTGGCGTCGGCATAAAGCCATCGTGCAAGAAGTACACACGCACACATGAATGCTTTTGAGGAAGCTCGGCCCTTGGTAACAACGTTCCTGTTGCGCCAAAAAATTTTATTTGCCTAGAGAGCCTTACGAAAAAAATAAAATAAATAAAAATAAATGAATTAATAAAAAGAATAAATGTAGTTCATCGATTTGACGAAGAAAGTGCTTCTAGGTTGAAAAGAACCGCCACCTTATTTTCTTTTACAAAACAAAAACTCTTGATTTAAATTCAAAAAATGTTCTCAAAAATTATTTACTTTGATAATTTTTTGATTATTTAAGTCTGTATATTTGTGTCTTTAAAATACATGATCAAGTTTCACAAAATTTTTGGATATGCGCTCCACTGTTAAGTTCAAATCAATTATAATTTATATACACATATATATTAGTACATAACATTTAAACAAATGCACTTTCAGTTTTCATGTGGCACTATTTTGTATTTTCTCCCACTGCTTAATAATCTTTCATAGCAAAACGCTTCAGCAAATGTAAATACATTCATTTGTAGAGTGATTGTGTAAATGATTTTGATTTTTTATTTCTTTCAACTTTCAGGCTATTGCACAAGTTGACTTCTCTGATAACGTCGAGTATGAGCCCGATTTTAAATGGTATGACCAAACACTTTTGGACGCTGTCAAATCCGACCAAGAACATGCGCATACGTTTTTTCGTCTGCTAGCTTTATGCCACACAGTTATGCCAGAATATGTGGAAGGGAGGTATGTATTTTATTCCAAACTTATTTCACTTCAAATTAATGTAAACTAATTACAGGTTAGAATATCAGGCGCAGAGTCCAGATGAATCGGCCCTAGTATCGGCGGCGAGAAATTTTGGTTTTGTTTTTAGGTCCCGCACACCAAACAGTATTACTATAGAAGTCATGGGCCGAAAGGAGGTTTGTAGTGTCCACATGTCTCATTCGGTTTTATTTTACGCATATAATCATTCCGTTTTATTTTACAGGAATATGAACTGTTAGGCATACTGGATTTTAACAACGTTCGCAAGCGAATGTCCGTGATATTACGGAGAAATAACAAGTTAATTTTGTATTGCAAAGGAGCGGATAATGTAATTTACGATAGATTAAGTTCCAGTCAATTCGACATGAAAGCTCGAACACAAGAGCACTTAAATGTAATAGAAATGGTAATGTTCTTAAAAATTGTTTATTTATATTTGTTGTTTTTTTATTCAAAGAAATTTGCTGGTGAGGGTCTTCGAACGTTGGTTCTGGCTGAACGCCATTTGGATGATGATTTCTTCAATTCGTGGCGACTTCGACAACAGGAAGCCGCCCTTTCCCTTAGCGATCGAGATGATAAACTCGATGCTATATATGAAGAAATCGAATGTGATATGCAGCTGGTAGGCGTTACTGCAATCGAAGATAAACTGCAGGATGGTGTGCCACAAGCAATTGCCAATCTACAAATGGCTGGCATAAAAATCTGGGTTCTAACGGGTGATAAGCAAGGTAACGTTATTCAATTCCTAATTTCTGTTATTAAACAACTTAAACGTAGGATTTCCTATTTAAAAACTGTCTGTGACAGATTCAAGTTGTTTCTTATCAAACAGTATTATTTTTAACGTAACTAAAGTTCTGTAGCCGAATATATTAAAGCGTTTTTTAAATGTGCGTTTTATTCTAATTATTGTAGAAACCGCTATAAACATTGGGTACTCATGCCAACTACTTACGGATGATTTCGCCGATGTGTTTGTCGTGGATGGCCTGACATTAGACGAAGTTGAAAAGCAGTTAAAACTTTTTAAAGAATCTATAAAAATTGTAAATAAATTTCACCCCAATCCTCGTAAGTAAGCTGCAATAATATGATAATAACTTATTCTTGAAATATTTTGTATTTTTATATATATTTTTAGCAGTTGTACAAAATTTTACTTCAGAGTTTAACAAAACAAATTATAATGGATCATCTGTAATGAATGATTTTAAGACAACAGTTCCATCACCACCAGCGATTTCTGTCGTAACATTCAGGTATATTATTATGGTCTCGAAATTTAAAATTTTAACTTAACCACTAAGATGTCATTAATGTTTGCAGTGCTGAATGCAACGATATGTTTGATGAAATGGAAAGAAATTCGACGAATCTGAAAGACGAAGGGGAAGAAAGTGCTGGTTTTGCGATAGTAGTAAATGGGCATTCGTTAGTTCATTGTCTCTCACCCGAATTGGAAACTAGGTATGTAACATTAATATTTGTATACCCTATCACATGGGGTGTATTAGTTTTGCCACTAAGTTTCCAACAGAGAAATAATTTCGATAGATGTAACTTATCCTTATAGTGGATCGACTCAGAATCTCCTAGCTGAGTCGATATAGCCATGTCTGTCTGTCCGCCCGAAAATCTGCACATTGCCACGCTACATTTCAGTAAAACGTTGTTTTTGGCCAAATTTTGAAAATGTATTTTTAGACAATCACAATATATAGGTATATAGGTATGCATAAAGTTGTTAGCCACGCCTACTTTTCAAGGGTAATTTCCGTAAAAAAAACTGTACAATTTAACAAAAATTCAAAAAACGTTTGATACAAATATTTAGAAAATAATACAGGGTGTCCGCCGGGAAGGTATACTACTTTGTTTTGCCGCCATTTTGGTAAACATTATTCTTGACAGTTCATATTTGGCAGTCCTGAAGTAGACACATGGCAAATTTATTATGGAAAAATATTGGGTAAACCGACGTGTTTTACTCATTAAAACATTTTATGAATGTTACTTGAAATTTTTAGGAGAAACAACGTGCCAATAAAACGCACTATTTATCGTGTAGTGAATGATTTGGAAGAAAGAGGGTCTGTAGGTGATAGGCCCAAGCATGGAACACAACATACTGCAAGATCGGCTGAAAACATTACTGCTGCTCAAGGAAGGGTTCAAAATAATCCATCAACCTCAATTCAACGCCGTGCTCAGGAGCTTGGTCTTCAAAGAACAACTTTGGCCACAATTTCGCACAAGGATTTGCATTTGTTTCCATTTAAGATTGATTCAGTTTACACAAGAGCTTCTTCCACAAGACCATTTACGCCGCCGAACATATGCCAATAGGATACAGCTAGCCCATGACAACCCCGATTTTCATAAAAAAAAGTCATAATGAGTGTCGAGGCACATTTTCATTTGAATGGAAATGTGAGTAAACAGAATAGTCGGTTTTGGGCAGTTGAAAACCCTCAAATTATTCATCAGTCACCTTTGCATCCATTAAAAGTTACAGTGTGGAATGGTCAGGAGAAATCATTGGTCCTTACTTGAAAATGTAAACGGCGTAGTGGTAACTGTGAATGGGGAGCGATAACTTGATATGATTGAAAACTTTTTAACACCACAACAGCATGCTTTGGGCTGGGTTAACATGTGGTATCAACAAGACGGTGCCACATCGCATACAGACAGGATTTCAATGGAATTACTGCGAGACCTCTTTCCACAACAAGTTATATCAAGAAATGGTGATGTTGATTGACCTCCACGGTCGCCTGATTTGACTGCCCCGGACTTCTTTTTGTGGGGATATCTGAAAATCAAGGTATATGCAAACAAACCAGAAACGCTTGAGCAAATCAAACAAAATATTCGTATTGAAATTAATGAAATACCGCGTGAAATTTGTGAGAATGTAATGAAAAATGTGCTCAAAAGGCTCGCATTTGTGAGACTAACAGAGGCAGACATTAAATAAAACATTTATCAATATAAGATCCATTCTCTTTCATTTAATCGAAAATTATAAACAAACTAAGTAGTATACCTTCCCGGCGGACATCCCGTACTATGAGTATTTAGTTTTAGATCATTTTAACGCCCAGTTTTTGGGGACGTTTCCTAATAAATATCCAATAAAAAACGTATTTTTTGTCGAACCATATGAGATTAAGATGAACTTTCTGAAAGCGATGTGGAGACAATTTCATTTTCTATATTCCATCCCCATTCATTTTTCACCCTCACCCACTTTTTGGGGATGTTTTATTCAAGGATGGAATGAGATAGTTTCTTCAACGATACGCACAGCGGATTGTAGCATTCTCATACATTTTAAAAAGTTTTGCATATTGCATAGTCACCCACTATTAACTGAGAGGCTGCTGTTGTTTAATATATGCTTTGATATTTATAATTTGTATTTAGATATCAAAAAATGTTTTTACTATTCATATTTATAGATTCCTTGACATTGCCGCACAATGCAGATCAGTAATTTGCTGTCGGGTTACCCCTTTACAAAAGGCCTTAGTAGTGGAGTTAATCAAACGTTCAAGGAATGCTGTAACATTAGCAATAGGTGATGGAGCTAATGATGTATCCATGATCAAAGGTCAGTCAAAAACTTATTTGTGTTGAATTTTATTGATGTGTAATATTTTTATTTGAAAAGCTGCGCATATTGGTGTTGGAATATCTGGTCAAGAAGGACTGCAGGCGGTACTCGCCAGTGACTACTCGATTGCGCAATTTAAATACCTCGAACGACTACTTTTAGTGCATGGACGCTGGTCGTACTATAGAATGTGTAAATTTTTGCGATACTTTTTTTACAAAAATTTTGCGTTCACTCTATGTCACTGTTGGTATTCGTTTTTCTGTGGTTTTAGTGCGCAGGTATTATTTTTTTTTAATTATTTTTGCCAAACCCCCTATAACCACATATTTTTTAGACCGTTTTCGATCCGATGTTTATATCAGTATACAATTTATTCTACACATCACTGCCAGTTTTAGCGCTTGGTGTTTTCGAACAAGACGTATCTGATAAACATAGTGTAGAATATCCAAAGCTTTATACACCCGGGTTGAGGAGTTCTCTCTTTAATACCCAAGAGTTCGTGCGTAGCGTACTGCACGGAGTATTTAGTTCGCTAGTCCTATTTTTAATACCATATGGTATGTGTAAATAAAAATATTACTAATTTGAAACGATACCAAATAGGCTGATGATTTTAGGTACATACAAAGATGGAATCTCATCAAATGGTTACATTTTAAGTGACCACATGACTCTGGGCGCGGTGGTTGCCACGATATTAGTAATAGACAACACTACTCAGGTAATTAACGACATATATGATTTATGTATATAAAAATTTATTAAATGCAAATTACAGATCGCCCTTTATACATCCTATTGGACCGTAGTTAATCACATTACGATCTGGGGTAGTCTTATATGGTATTTCGTACTGGACTACTTTTACAATTACGTGGTTGGTGGACCCTACGTTGGTTCATTAACAATAGCCATGAAGGAAGCTACATTTTGGTTTACCACGGTGATAACAGTTATACTTATTACAATGCCCGTATTGGCATTTAAGTTTTACTTAGTCGATGTATTCCCCAGTTTGTCTGATAAGGTAGTAAACATTATATGGATTTAAATGTATTTTATGTATTTATGCCTCTTAATGCTTTTAGATTCGTTATAAACAGCATGCAGCACAATTAAAACTGAGACAAGGAGCTGATGTACAACGTGTATCATCAACTAGAAGAGGTCGACGTTCTCTGCGTTCAGGTTATGCATTTGCTCACCAGGTACGATTTTAAATTAATTTTCTAGTAAAAATATGTTTTTCAAAAAAGTGGTATACTGTTAGTGTAAGAGTTTTTGTGGATACAATTTTAATATATTCTCTTAAGTATCAGATATCTCATACACTCCCGTTCAACTGAATAGGTACAACAATTTTGAGAGCGGTTAACTGTTATTGCTCTTAACTGGATTAGCGAAATAAATTTTTCTAAATGACATTAAAAATGCATCTTATTATAGAAAGAATAACAAGAACACAAGAACACAAATACACTATTACCGTAATTACTCGTTTTATTATTAGTTTTATATTTTCATTCAAAAATAGTGCATCTTTTTTATGTGCATGTGCTGTAATAGCAAAAATATCTGCATAAAAATAAAAAAAGGCAGTTTTGATTTTCATTTTGGTATACTTAATTTATTTAGTAGTGTGTATTTCCACCCTTATTGTTAGTTAATTCATACATTCTATTTGTCATTGAATCGTACAATTGCTTGAGGTAATCTAGTGAAATTTCGCTTCAAGCTGTCTTAACAGCGAGAGTTAAGGTTTTTTTTCTTCGAACTGCCTGCCGGATTCATGCACTTTTCTTTTCACACATTTTCGGTGATATTTACACCAGCTGAGTAAATTGGCCTCTGTGAAAGACCCACATTAAGACGTTCAATCCAATTTCTTACGACCCGCACAGTATAGATTTGAGCGTTATCATGTTGTTAAATTCACTGAATAGGTCCAAACACTTGGAAAATGTAGGAAAAGCTCACTCTGAAATATTTTTGTAAGTGTTTGAATTCATTTTAGTGGAAAGAAAATCAAATTCCAAAGTTCCGCAATAAGAAATCGACCCCCACACCATGACATCTCCGATTCTACTGTGGTTCGGTTTTAAGAAACGCAAATTTTTTCTTGAGGCATTGAAGTAAAAGTTGAATCCATCAGGTCCATCAAAATTTAACTTTTTCTCATCAGAAAAAATGACTTTAAGCCACTGTTCTTCCCAGGTCATATGATGTTTACAAAACTGCAATCGGTTTTCTTTAATTTCCTTGTTAAGGGGTTGTGTCTTTGATTTTTTTGTTTCTTTATAGGATGGAGAACTTTTAATCACACGCCTGACTGTATAAATACTAGCACATACCCTAGCTGGTTTCCGTATTTTAGCAATCGTAGCCGATGAATTAGATGCAATCTTTAAAATTGTTCTTCTACCACTTACCGAAGTAGCACGAATTCCACCCTTTCATATTTACACCATATTTTTTTACATTTTTCAGTTAACTTTAAATAAATAAAGAGCGTCTGTTAATTTTTTCTAAGATTTAATGTCCCGTTAGTCCTTGATCATGAAAACTATCGATTTTTTTATTTCTCAACCGTATTAAGAGCTTTTCCACTACCCATTTTCACTTTTTCACAATTCATTTTTTTTCTAAGTCAGGTCAATTGATAAATGAAAGCCAAACAAAGCTTTTACAGGTCTGAACCCGAAGCAATTCAAAACAGCAGTGACGATATTGGCGAAGTACCTATTCAGTTGAACCAAAAACAGAGGCACCATTTTAACATACAAATATAAAATTAATAATAAAACGAGTAATAACGGTAATACTGTATTTGTGTTCTTGTTATTCTCTCTAAAATTAGATGCATTTTTTAATGACATTTACAAAAATGTAATCCGCTAATCCAGTTAAGAGAAAATGTTGTACCTATTCAGTTGAATCGGTTTTACATAACATCAATTTTCTCAAAAACTGGTTTGATCGATTGTATCGGACGAATTCTTAGCAAAAGAGACCGTTACGTACAACATTGTTCTGCACTTAAGTTTATTTTAAATCCTCTTTTATTCCAAAATCCTCTCATCTTTGGACCTTGGTCTATTGGTCTATTTTTGCACATTTCTCCCTCTCATCTAATTTTTAAACTGCCCTAGAAAATAGCTTTATTTAATTTATAGGTTGTCCGAACCTCTGGTTACCTACGTTACCCATAGTTTTAACTTTCCTCAATATATAATAAATATATGCCAACGTATAGAGTAACCATAAAATATAAGAAACCAAATGTGCTCATATTGGTGCATTCATTGTCCTAACATTGTTAATATATCGAAATAAATAAATTTCAATTTTACAGGAAGGTTTTGGTCGACTTATCACATCTGGGAAAATCATGCGGAAATTGCCTCAGGAATTCGCATTCCCATTGGGATTGGGTAGCAAAAAACAAACTTCCTCGCTAGACAACGGTGATTCAAAACAAAACATTACCACATCACCCGTCCACTCTGCAATTAATCCAGACGATGTAAGTCCACGTGCACCCTGCCAGGATTTGGATACAATCAATCTATAAATCAAAAATTAGTTTAATTTTAAAATAAACAATTTTTTTTTCACTGTGCACCGAACCAAGACAATGTAATAAAATTCTATTTATCAAGCTAGCTACTAAGTTTCTTATAGTTTTGCAATACTTTGCATAGTTCTCTGAATTTACAACCGTCAGATGTGATTGTACATGTGTAAGCTAAATTTAAATTTATTTTTTACCACATTTATTATTCATTTTTTTGAATAGCTTTCTGCTTTAAATCAAACATAGTATTAACTAAGCAAGAGTGAGCTGTACTGCTATGTACTAATTTGAGTTACTTAAATATTTTTAATGCACTTAAATATTAAGGGCGAGCGAAACAAAATTGAAATCTCAAAATTGTATTATTTACTTACGGAGAAAAACAATTGACAAACTAATTCGAATCTCATCTACTACATAAAGTTATATATATTTTTTTATTTATTTATTATCGAATACAAAGCCTATGCAAGCAAACTAATTATAAACTAAAAAAAATGCACACGAAAATGTGGATTTTGTTTTGCCTTACAATGCTGATCAAATTTTTATTCATATTTACTTTAGTTAATTCGAAAGTACATATTAAAATCACCACACCAAGAGCGTGTCTTGTTCTTAGGGGCGTCATAGCATTTTCGCGTTCGCCCTTTATTAAACAAAAATAAGTAACTACTTGTGCTTTAATCATATATTTGATAGGTTGCCTTAAATAAGTTAAGTTATTATTTGGAATTTATTTTGTAACCGATACCAAATTATAATGTGACAAATCTTTTACTGTAAGAAGAAATACAAATTAATGATCGAACTAGTTCCAATTTATGAAATAAAATCGAACAAATATTTTAAAATCATTTTTTTAAAACATTTTTTTATTCAGTGAATTTAGGTACATGATATGTTTATGATGGTACCAACGAATTTAGGGATGTTACGGAGGCGTTTTTACCGGAGTCGGAAGCCTCATAACGACATCCGCGGAGTCGGAGTTGAGTCGCAGGTGGCTGTCGCACGCAAACACAAATTATTAAAATATAAAATTTGAAAAAAATACATATTTATTATTTTTATTAGAAATTTTATTGTCAAATTTACAAACTAATATTCAAATTTGAAAATGGGCAAATTATATTTTATAAACTAAGCTGCTTTGTCGCCATCTAGTCTGTAAATTAAACCAGCTCCACTAAATAGCTGTTCGCTGGGAAAAATTGGCGCGCGATTGGCTACAAAACATGGAACTTTGTATTTACTTTCCACCACACCAAATCTTTTGTCTACTTGAGACGCCTTTCTTTATTGTATTCAATTAAAAGCGATCTCCAAATAAAATGTTTGTTACCCGCAGCAGAATCAGTCTCGGAACTATCCTCCTCTTCATCACTGTTCATAAGAATATTGACCAGACAATAATGGAAACTCACTGACGTGCTTTGAAGCGTTCGAGACTGAGAACTAGTGGAGGGCTCATCCGATTCAATTCTTGTCCTTTTAAGTACAGGAGAATCGCAAATCTTTCCTAATATAATCCGTGTCAGGTTTAGTAGTATCAGTGCAGTCAAACTTATCAAGCAAATCCAATAACTGGGATTCGACCTGCTCTTTAACGACTTCATTAAAACAAATTGTTTATAACGCGGGTCTAAGTATGTAGCAAGTGCAAATAACTTATTAGTGTGTAGTTCACCAAATCTTGCGTTTAAGTAATTAATTTAACTAGTATTTATTATTGCATTCGGTTTAGTTTCGGATACCTGTATTTGAAGGTTTTGTTTGAGCACGTGTAATAAAGAAATTACAGACGAAATGCTGGCCTTGCTGACACTCATATTTCCAGCGACTTCTTCAAATGGCTGTAACACTGCCACTAATCCCTCGAGGTGTAGCCATTCTTTCGGAAAAATTTGTGCAATTTTTTGCTTGCTTGCATGTAAACACATCGAATCCTTAATCTTAATCAAGCGTTCTATCATATGAAAGGTACGATTCCACATAAAAATAAATAAAAGCGGAGTAGATAAGAATAGAATTCTATAGTCAATAATAATTTTGTATAGTACTACCTTGTACTACAATCCTGCATTACACCCAAAGGTTGTTGGTTAAGTTGTTCTTTTTAATTTTTTTTAATTTGGACTGTGCAATAAGTGAGTGGCTGAAATGTGTTGCTATGTTCTTGAATTTAGCTATTAAAATTGTGACATCTTTGTCTTTGCCCAAAGCATTACGAACGCAAAGCTGTATTTGAAGTAAATTATTATTTTTATTTTTTTTGACAAATTATGTTTTGGCTTTAGTTTATCAAGACGGGTACTCCGTTTTATTAATTCGTTGACAGGTCTTTTCGCCGTTGATTTGGTTTAATCGTTTGACCAATCGAATCCAATTCTTTTGCAAAGCTAATCTTTCAAAAAACTAAATAAATAAGTAAAATTGTCATATTATTTAAAAAACCAAACAATAATTTCAAAACGTGGAATCGCAAAATAAAATAAAAAAGAAAAACAACGAAATGAAATGAATGTTAGGAGATATCTTATATTCGGAAAAAAATACTTTATTGACATTCCTTTAGTCAATGTGTTATATAACGGTTATTATCATTTTTATGGTATACTACCGTTAGTACCATATTTCTACCATTCATAACAAATTTAATTGTTAACCTCAGTTATATCATCAATATTAAATTAAAAAAACAAAAGTTTATAGAAATCGTTAAAGCCATTTTCAAAAAAAAAAAACAAAACATTTAGGTAATTTTGTTTTTTGATATGATATTTGTCGCTCAGGAAAACCATTTTTTCATAACAGAAGGAGGGGTTTACATAAACTCAATACCAAGAGATGGGTCATCATTGTATGGCAAAATTCATTAGGCATTTGTTTGCTTCGCCTTAACCGTTAAATATTTCTTTTAATTCGCAACCTTCATTTTCAATTTACGTAAATAAGGCTTTTTAATTTTTTTACACCATCAATAACTCTAACATCTGACGCTTATGAACATTCAGTGACTACTTAAAATTGCAGGCCTGCACCCGTTCTGCACAATTAGTGGGTTCATTAATGCAACAAAGAAGAAAGGCGATTGGACTATCACAGATTTTTGACGTTTATGAAAACTCCCTTACTCTTGCCAATCGCTGTTTCTTCGGGCTACAAAGACAATTTGATAACAGACCCTTACTCGCACAATAAAGGGGATCCCATATAAGGCCCCTATCATCCAAGTCCTGCTCTAGTATTCCCAAGCATCAACCGTATCAAAAAAGATCTCCTTGTTCGTTTTAAGTACTTCTTCCCATTTTGTTGGTTTGTTATCATAACATAAATACATATTTTAAATGGATACGAAATAAAGATTAAAGCATTCAGTTTTTTGTTTTGTTTAAATAAAACTCGTTTAATCTTTGAAACTTAATTAAAAAAAGTCATCTATTATTCATAATTTATAATTAATATATATGTGTATGTATAGTTACAATAATAAATTTGTAAAATTTATGTTTTTTTTTAAATTATATCGAAAATAATATTATAATTCCATATCCCTAGCTTCGTCTTCACTATAATCGGACATGCTAGACTCGCTATCGGAGCTTTCGCGCTCCTGATGTGCACGTAGAGCCTCTTCTGTTGCGTACCGCTGAACGTAATCGGCAACTTTTCTCCGATATTCTTCGGGCTCATGCAAGTACAAAGCAGCTGCGTCACGATTTAATGGATCAACTGGATTTGGATATGTTAAAAGTTGTGGTAAAAATGATTCGAATATATTTGATAGATCGTATAACGCTGTCCATGCTTGATTAATTACGTCTAGGCATACAGTACCCGATGATTCATCGATATTCGGATGGTAGATTTTGTTGACAAAGCCTATACTAGGTGATTTAAATGGATAGTTATCTGGCAAATAGACGCGTACCTTCCAAACGCCACCTTCGTAGGGTGTACCCTGTGGTCCGAAAAATTTCACATGGAACTCATTCAGACCTCCAAGAATTGTTACCTCGTGTTTACTTTCAATTAGTTTAATGACATCGTTGTCCATACGACGTTTACCAGCACTTGGAGATGACATTATTTCCTTTTATCTGAAATAAATAAATTGTTAGTTTGTCATTTTTGATATAATAAAATTTTCTGAATCACATTAGTTATTTTCAATGTGCTAACTGCTAATGTTTAGAAATACAGTTTGAACAAATTGTTTTAAAATGACTAATTGTGGTCTAAGTTGTAGTGTGTACGGAATCTGTTTATATTTATGGGATGGGACCTTATGCAAGTGAATTCTGCAACTAAATTACAAACCAGATTTTTTTATTTTGGTAGTTTCTTTGATTAATATATATATACCCTTTCTGTGGTGACCAAGCATGCATATCACATGTATTCGTATTGATCACAATTACAATATGGGGATTCTACGATTACCAATGTTTAAAAACGGTTTCATATAGACAAACTGTCAACTTAGGAGATCGAAGTTGAAAATCCTTAATATGTAACAAACAATTTACATCTACTGACGATATAATATCTATTTTTGTAATGATGGAGTCCCTGCACGGATACGTCGTCAGTCAGCAACTGCATGTAAGGCAATTTGAACATTTAAATCGACAAACTTTAATGCAGGTGTAAAGAAAAGCACGATCTCCACAGTTCACTGACAACTACCAAACACCCTAAATATATGCAACACTAAACTTTATAGTTATTCCGCGGAAATTTATATACCTTGGTAGGTATCCACAAACCGATACGTGCCGACAATTCTTTTTAAAATAAATTACAAATCAATTAAATGTTTAGCCAAAATACCAGCAATCGGTTGGAGGATTTATAAAAAATAAACTTAATAATTGGCGATCAACCTCAAGTTCAATAAATGCATGTACCTACAACCTAAACGAGATTTTAATGATTTGTTTTAATTAAAGTGCAGGCCTACATGAAAGTAACAAATTCGCAATAGACTAAAATATCTGCGATGAATCAGTCTATATGACAGTAGAGAAAACTCTCCACTCTTCTATTCCGCCTTGGCAAATGTTTATATTTAGTTACCCATGATTGTGTTTACAGCAACACACATATAGTCATATTTTTACATATCAATAAATCTTTGCGTATAATACAACATAATAAGTAGATCAATCATAAACGCTGCGATTTGTTTTAATGCACATGTTTATATTTATTACTAAATTTCACGGTGACCCTCGCCAACTTTAAGATTCATTCCATTCCAAACGAATATATTTTTGTTTTTATCTCCAGCCCATTACAATCGCGCCAAATATTTGACAAAAACATTAAATTTCTATTTTATTTAGAAGCCCATTACTATATTACAAAAGCGAAGAATAGCACATGCGAACAAATTGACAAGTAAACAAAGGAACCAATTAGAAAAAAAACTTTAGGGTTTTCTTTGTGAAAAAATAGATGGAATTAATTTTCTTTCTTTCTTACCACCGTGTACTTTCCGTTTCAGCTTAATGAAATTCCAATAGTTATTTATGCAACGACACTTTTATTCTTCCATCAAGGAACTACACCAGAGTTTCTTGTTTGCTATGGCAAATAATTCTAACCTTGGACAAATCGCAGAATCTTTTTTCCCAGTGACTACAAAGCACCTAGATGTTGGGACAATAACTGCACTTAAACGGTATGAAAAACGTTCTGTTAATCAATGGCTATGGCAGATTTGGGATTCGATTTAAGTGCACTTGCGATTTCAAAGCCAAATTAGTTCACTTTGCAAACGCTTGTTATATATGGAACTTATCGATGACAACCAAGGATGGCAAAACAAATGTATTGTGCAGAAGATTTTTGTGAGATTTCTTTACTCAAATCTGATTGACGAATAAAATCTTATTGAACGACCATTTTTGTTATGGGGAACATAGGTCCGTTCAGGGTCTAAATGAATGTAAACATATGACAGCAGGCGCGTTCGTACATCATCAATAAAAGATTGTTAACTTAACTAAGGGTGGTATTCATATATCATATTGACTTTTGCTCTACAGTTAACTTAAAATAGAACTACAAGGAGGGCCAAAAGAGATCATCATCTTGGAAGATGCTCATATTTTTGCAAATGGCTTTTTTTTTGCCGCAATTGGACGAATCAGGACTTTAGGACATGTGGTTCCAACAGGACAGAGCAACGGCATACACTGCACGAGCCACAACCGATATTCTGAAGGCAAAACAACATCGGATGACTTCTTTTGGCCCACCTTGTACTTCCTAGTGTTCAAGAGAATGCGGAATTAAATCCTAATGCGTATGTTCCTAAAGGGCCGCACAGAAGGCGTATTTTTGCATGAAGTTGCTTCATTTAACTTCAAGCAACAGAATCACAAAGATACACATTGTGCAAAGAGCAGCCCAGAATGCGTATCTGTAGCTGGTTTCTTGTATCTGAGTCAGAAGTTAAAAACAAGGCAACCCGTAAGCACTTCCAGAATGTGTATCTTCGTGAGTCTGTAGCTTTAATTTGAATGGAGGGCAACTCCATGCAAGAAATGTATCTCTCTTTTAACAGCTATACAAGATACCAGCTACAGATACGCATTCTTAGCGGCCCTTAAGCGTTAACGGCTTGCCCTGTTTTTCACTTCTGACTCAGCTACAAGCGTCAGCTACAGATATGCATTCTGGGCGGCTTTAATTAACTGCAAGTAGTCTCTATTAATCCGAATGCACAAAAAACTCGAATGAAAAAAGCAAAGCAAAAACTGTAGCGTACTGCATGTGTTTGTTTAATGGTTACAACAATACAAGCTTCACTGCGTCATGAAACTATTATTTTTTTGCAATAAATTGACAAGTTATAATATGAACTCGTATTTAGAATATTTTATAATGGGGGTTGCTCTTATTATAGTTGCAAATTTACAGAAAATAGTTATGTTCCTATATGTTACGTTTATTGCCGGAATTATACGCCCCTATCGTGGTATCCATTCGGAGACTAATTTTCTATGCAACGCAAATCCAGTGGGAGACTGAATTTACGTCCATAGTAATCGTTTTCAAAAATAGCATCAACGCATTCATTTGACATCAGGTGTCCTCTTGTTTTAATTCCGAGCTACATGGGTTTGTCTGGCATCAACTCAACCATGCGTTAATATTGTTTTTTCATTTCGATTTTACCGAAAACATCAGTTTTTAACAAAAAATCAACAAAAACTATGCAAAAATTATTTCATTGTTTAAATTTTGCGCACTTAAAAACATTTTCGCGACGAACAGATGTTGGAGACCATCGGAGAGACGTGTGGTTGTCAAAAACAGAAGCAAAAAATGCAACTCATCGCAATGAAATATAGACTGTTAATATGCGTTGTCGTAGAATTTTTCTTTGGGAACTTTGGGAAGCGAGGATGGAGACAAAAGTGCAGCGATTTTTAAAATTTCGCTTCTTGTCGCTGTCAGGAGCTGATTTTGTGTAATTGTTTTCGTTCCATTGACAGACAAGAAGTAAAGAGGCGTAATTTTACTTTGTTCCGTGACGAAAAGAAAATAGTCGAGTTAAAATAACAATTATAACAGAAATCCTCCATTTGCTTCATTTTTGTAGTGTCTTAATCGGTAATAAGTAATATTTCGTTGTAAAGGCATTTTAAAATAAAAAAAAAAGTTCGTCATCTTTCAAATTTATAGTAGTGTAGGTAGGTAGACCCACGATTTTTTCAACTGTATACAGGTGGTTAAAATTTAATAAAAAATGTAGTAACATCATATTGCAGAAAATTATATTATTGATAAGTGAGGAAATACACGGAAATCCTGGTACATTATACCAAGTTTTCTATGAAACGTTTCTTGGTGTTAAACAAAAATAAGTAAACATTGAAATTACCACATTAGATAATAGGCCGTAATAAACGCTGTTTAGCTAATTTAAATAAAAATAAATTAAAGAAAAAAACGGTGATCCCTGATGAGTTATCTTCAGGGTTACACGTCTATTATTGCTCCGCTAGGCGAAAATTAGCTCTTAGCCTCCCATGTATGGCCAGCCAAAAACTCATCTAAGGCACTTGCTATCCGAACTCAAGATATAAATATCAACTACATCCAACTTCATAGGCCTTTGTTTTCAATTGTCAAATATATAATAAAAAACAGCAGATAAACAGAAATAATTCCTTAACGGTGTTAACATTAAATAAAATTTTATTCTAATATTAAAGCTATAGGAAGGTTAGCATGTCATTCTATAGTGTTCATATTCCTCAAAAGACAACTCAGGATTCGACTGGTAAGTGCTCAATTTGACTCTTATTCCAAAATGATTATTGCATGATTTTCTTTGCAAATACGCGTGGAATGTCTAATTTTGATTAGATGCTGTTGCTATTAAGTTTTTTTTTCAAACAATACGTGTCCAATAATAATAAAAATCAATAGATTAACTTACTCAAGTTGAACAAATCACTTTGGCATATCTAGCCTGCATTCGATCATTCGGCAACGTATGCGACGCTTTGATATGGTCTGATCTTTCTACAATTGGGTGCATTCCAATAGTTTGTTTTCAAACAAATCAAAATAAATTTACATTTCGATGCGACTTTACAAAGCCATGTGTAAAACAACTAATTAAATGTTGGAAATTCTCTCATTTTGAGGGTAAATGACATTCTTTTTGCAAATGAAAACCTTTCTGCCCTTCTAGTCTAGTGAGAAATGGCAGAAAGCCAATGCCAGATGTATAATTTACATTCCTACGTTCAGGCCACTTAATAAACATTGGTGGGCTAGACTTTTTTTATCTTAATCTGTTTTGGCAACCTGTCAGTTTATTTTTTAAGATATATGCGTGTTATATTTTACAGAACACGAAAATCAACTGGATTGCAACACCTCTTACCAGAGAACAAACGCTTCATGTCTTTTAAATTGAAATATATTCCAAAACATAAGTAAAAAGCAAGATTTCGATTAACTAAATAAGAAATTCCTATACATCACATATACTTAAATTGAATACATATTTTTCTCATGTAATGCGATAGATAGTGCTTCAGTATCAATAAATTAATTCATAGCGATTCCTTCCTCTCTAAAGTCTAATATGGTCTTTTATCCGTTTTTTTTATTTTGTTAATTGTGACGTGGTTGTTAGTTCGTATTTTGTTTGATAATTACTCCGTTCCATTCGTGTCAATCCGCTGTTTTGTATGCACTTGGGTTTACCAAGATTTTGACATTAATTAAAATTCCTACTTCGTTAAGTCATCATTCATTACAAGCAGTATTTTTGGGAGAACTCGCCCGTCACTGCCTGCACAAATATTAGGTTCTAATAGTGACAAACCTCAAAAAAAATCAGGCGAATGATAGATCATTGCTGAATGAAGATTGAATATAGTATCAGTTAAAGGGAAACATGAACCTAGATGCATCATAGTTATATTCTTGTATTGCAATTGTAACACAACTAAAATAATAAAATAAAAATAAAATTTATTAACAGGAAATAATGAACGATCTTTTGTTTTTCGCGAGAAAAACGAAGCTCTCAAGGTACTTAAGCATTTTAAAGACGCCCGATTGAAAGTGTTTACAAATACTGATGATGCCGAAAATTATGCCGAAACCGGATACGAATTATGCCAATCTAAATATTCCGACATTAAATGTAAGACATATGAAATGCTATATTTTAAAAAAATGTTTAAATTTTGATTTTCTCGAGATAGCTGGTGCACCGGCAAATTTGGAAAAGGCCACATTTCGCGCACCAACAAAACAAGAACTAACGGAATTCCGAAAAGTAATCGAATCGGGTGATTACGATAAAGTTAATATAAAAATTTGGGACAATCCACGCTATTTAATCAGTTCAGGAGATACGCCAACATTCTTAAAGGAGGGCTATCGTTACAATGCTATGCACGTTTGTGCTTTAAATAGAAAACCTAAAATCGCTCGATTAATACTTGAAACAGTCAGTGATATTGCATTTATCGAACTACTATATGGAAAGAAGAATCAGAAAGTTTGCGCGGAAGCAAGTGCCATTATGTTGGACTATTTTTTAAATATGCCTGAAAAGGGTAGATGTGAAACGCCATTGCATTTAGCCGCTAAAATAGGTGCCGCTGATGTGGTTGAAGTTTTGACATCATATCGTCAATGCAAAATGACCACAAATAACGAGGGGTTATTGCCAAAAGATGTAAGTAGTCGACGTGTTGTTTTTTTTTTGTTTTCTTATTTCATTAACCTTTTTTTTTAGATAATTTGCACGCGAGATACAGATGCCACTCCAGAGCTGAAAGAGAAGATTGCATCACTCTTGGAGGAACGCTTTTACGTTCCTGTTATACGTTCGGCGAATAATATGGTTCCCCCGATGATAGGGCAACCATTTTCGACAAATAATCCACCTGTATGCTTATTTTTAATAACTTTAGTTGCTTTGACAATTTTAAGTATTACATATTGACATAACATTTTCCTCTTTTAGAATCTCAATTCAGATCCACTTAGCCCAGAAGTAGAAATTCAAGCAGTTGCAGGTCCCATGAGTAAAGAACAAGCGAAGGTATTTTTTAAATTTTTTCTCCAAAATGTGTGTGCCAGCGTTCAAGTCTTTTGGTTTTTATTTAAGAATTTCTGTCGCCGGTGGAAAACTCCTCCACGATTGTCTGCAAATAGTTTGCCTCTAGTGAGCAGTCCATTGGGAAGTCCTTTACAATTACGATCCAGCACTCCAACGAAACTAACGCCAAAAATCAACAATTCCCTATCGTTGACTCCTCATAGAAAGTATTTATTTAGTAATAAGCCATCACTAACCGAAGATGATGTGAGCCTCTTGCATAATACAAGTATAGTTGTTAGTAAAACCAATAAGCTAATAGAAGACAATAACAATGGCAACAACGAAAACGAAATAAACAACATAAATTGTTTGACACCATATCGTAAGCGACATGATTTATTTGGAACTTACCGTGACACAAATGTTGCCTCTCCTATGCCAATAAATTTCAATGATTCAATTACATCAAACCTGCACGTTGGAAACTATGAAAGCCCAGGGTTTAAGGAACGCCATTTGAAGCTAATAGACGCCGAAAAAGGATTTGAAATCATCGGAAGAGAATTAGCCAAGGAACAAAACGTGGAATGGAAAGAGTATTGGGATTTTCTGGGCACATTCATTGACATCGCCTCCGAGCAGGGTCTCAAAAGGTTGGAAACTTTTTTGGCGGCAAAAGACAAACCTGAAACTAAACCGGCTCCACTACCACCTATACCCAACAAAAAAGAAGAACTTATGGATGACCTGTGTAATGCGCTCGATAAGTTAAACTTGCGCAACGAGGCACCTAACACTGTGGATTACGATAATGATCGTCAAATCTACAACAAATCAATAGCTAATAATGCTCCCCAATCTACAATGCCTTACAATTGCGTGGAGAAGTCACTGCAGGTGTTTGCCAAACGGATGACAAAGAACTTGTTACACAACATCGATAGCATCATATCGATTAACGATGCCTTTCTTTCGGAATTAAAAAGACTGAAATCCCTAATAGTTAGCTTTATGGACGATCCACGATTTCTAAATGTTAACTTTACAAAAGTGCACTCCAGATTTGCCTATCTTATTGTTAACTATTTGGATGATGCTCAGCATAATAATAAGACAAACAAAGCCAAGGTAAGTAATATTGTTTCTATTTTTTTTAACAAATAAACTTATTTTAAATTTCAGATTCAAAAATGTTTGCGACATATTACCTCGTCACCGGGAGATCGAAAAGAACATTTGCAATGTGTATGCAATAAGATTTTGATCTACATGGAACAAAATGCCACTCTTGTTCAGCCGGAAAATCTAAAAACCGAGGAGGACTGCATGCAAATTTGGCTTAAGGAGTCGCAATGTGATTGTAAATGGGATAGCGTTTTGAGTAGAAAAGAAAGTCGTCGATCACGCATTGAATCTCGTAAGGTTAGATCGTTAGGAGGAGCAAATGACCATGTAGATGGCGCTATCAAATCCGGAGTAGAATCGGTTGGAAATGCAGTAGATCCGGCAGAAGAAGATGTATTCTGGGTATGTGAAAAACATTTTTTCTACAATTTTTTTACGTTTCCTCATTGTTATTTGTTTAAAGTCAGATGTAGGTTCGGACGATGATGATGCCGATGAGTGCTTTGTCACGCCTCCAGAAAGTCCATCAGCACTGTCATTCAGTAGCCTGGATGCAGAGGAGTATCATTTGTTTCTGTTAGGGTAATTAACTCTGCACCTTGTTATGTTTTAAATTAAAAAAAACCTTAACTTATTTTTAGAAATGAACCTACAAAGCGCGATCTAGACGTATTAAACGCAATATTTCATGTAGACATCAGTTATGATTCTTATCCATATATTTGTAATTGGAAAGCAGCAGTTTTGCGTTACTCAAGCGAAGAAATGGATGAGTAAGTTGAACAATATATTTCTTTTAATATTATGATTTTATTTTATGGTCCAACTCCATTAGATTCCCATCACCATCTCTCATCGTTAAGAAGTCTCTTTCATTCTCAATTGCTGAAAGACTGCCAACTCCTCGAAGTCTGTTCAATTCACCGTCACGTCCATCGTTGCTAAAGAATAAGACCATGGAAAATCTTATATTATATAGGGAAAATCGTAAAGACCATAGTTACACGTTATCAGATTCCAATGAGAATAGCACTTGCAGTGAGCTCGAATGGATGAATGTGTCGACTTGAAGTTTTTTTTATGATTGCCCAAAAGTTATTTCTTTTTGTATTGGCAGATTTATCACTGTGAACAATTTGTTGATATTATGTTTTGCATTTTCGTTGTTCTCTTCGGTAGAGTTATTTTATTATTTTACACAAATATTTTGTGTCCTTCTATTCAATTTATCGATTTAAGTTTTGATTTTTATTCTTAATTTTTGTCTTGCTGCATTTGGAAGGCAATATTTAAATATAATTATGTAATGCAATGTTATTGCGGAAAATAGTATATTTTTGTATTTAAATTATAAAAAATGATATTACCATGAAATTTATTTATTTTTTTTAAAGTCTTGAATATGGTACCAGGCGTACCTTCTTGCTGAAGCTAAAGTAGTATAGTGTCATGAGGTATACAGTTCTGTGTATTTATCAGGTTACTTAAACCATTATAAAACCATTGTTTCATGCGGGCGGGCGAGATCAAAATACATGGCGATAGTATAACCTGTGCTTGAACGAAACTCGCGACAGGGACGTCATTTAGCGTTCGCCAATCATTTGGTATTGTGTATGAAGCTGCTCTGGATAGTTATCGATTTCACAATATGTCGTTGTCGATAGTTTGTTTCTATCGAGGTCACTTGTTTATTTAAAATAATTCCAACGACAATATTTTCCGAATAAAATCTTTTCAGTATGAATTATTAAAAAATATATTGATGTTAGTTAAACAAAAGAAATAAAGGGTGATCCATTTCGAGGTTCCCTACTTTTTTAAAGAAAAAAACACAGAAAATTCAAATTTAATGGAGAATGTTTATTATCATTTGAAAGAACATTCTTTGGCATTTATTTTTTGAAGATTATGTTTATCAAATGTTGGCCGTTGCTACGTCGCAGATGGTCCATCCGTTGAGTCCAATTTTCGATCACTCGTTCGAGCATTTCGACTGGTAACTGGCGAATGACACGCGTGATGTTTTCCTCCAAGGCCTGAATCGAAGCGGGTTTGTCGGCATAAGCTTTTGACTTTACATATCCCCACAGGAAAAAGTCTAACGGTGTGATATCACACGATCTTGGTGGCCAATCGACCGGCCCAAAACGTGAAATTATGTGCTCACCGAAATGTTCTCTCAATAAGTCCATTGATTGATGCGATGTGTGGGAAGTGGCGCCGTCTTGCTGAAACCAAATGTCGCCGAGATCACGAGCTTCAATTTCAGGCATCAAATAGTCGGTTATCATGGCACGATAACGGTCGCCATTGACGGTTACGTTCGCACCGGCATAATTTTTAAAGAAATATGGACCGATGATTCAACCGGCCCACAAACCACACCAAACCGTTGTTTTTTCTGGATGAAGTGGCAGTTATTCAATCTCTTTAGGTTGCTCTTCGTCCCAAATGCGGCAATTTTGTTTGTTTACATACCCATAGAGCCAGAAATGGGCCTCATCGCTAAACAAAATTTGCCTCGAAAACGTCGGATCTTCTTGGAACTTTTCAAGAGCCCATAGAGCGAAGCGATGTCGCTTGGGAAGGTCGAGCGGCTTCAGTTGTTGCACAAGCTGTATTTTGTACGCTTTCAATTTAAGATCTTGACGTTAAATGCGCCAAGTCGTTCCATACGTCAGTCCGAGTTGCTGCGAACGGCGCCGAATCGACTCTCTACGGTCTTCGTGTACACTCTCAGCTACGGCCGCTATATTTTCTTCACAGCGTGCTGGACGTGGTCTATTCGGTCGAATATTATCCAATAATGAATGCTGGGTCTCAAAATGGGTGATGGTGTTGCGAATAGTACGCTCAGTAGGCCGATTATATTGACCATAAGTTGAGCGAAGTGCACGAAACACATTCCTCACAGAACGTGAATTTTCATAATAAAGTTGAACAATTTGTAACCGTTGTTCACGCGTAGGTCTTTTCATTATTAAATGCCAAACAATAAACAAAAATAACATGACACGACTCACACGTGATCTGTCAAAAAGGCTATTGAAAAAAGTATCTCTACTTGGATCACCCGTTATAAGCTAATAGTATAACGTATAGATAAAACCAAAAATCCTACTGGTTTCACAATAAACGATTAACAGTTATGGAAACCTCTGCCGATTGAATCACGCAATACCAAATAAGAATGATCATGTGTGCTCACATTGGGTTCAAAAAAAAACATACATATGTAGCTGAAAAATAGTGTAAACACTCTGAGAGGGCTACAATCCACTGTGTGGATCATTTTATATCCTATCCCATCCCATCCTTAAAATTAATATCCCAAATATTAAAATATAAAGTGTCGCAAAATATTGTTCAGATAGTTTATCAAAATATTGTATGGTTCGACTAAAAACAACGTTTTTCTCCTGTATATGGTATGGCGTAGGTTATACAAATGGTTTTTGTATGAAAACGCCTCAAAAAAGTGGGCGTGGGTAAAAATTATGTATGGAAGAAATGGAAAACATCCCCAAAAAAAAATTTGTATGGACGGAATATAGATACTAAGATTTTCTAGATATGTTGTCCAGACACTTTTTCAAAATCTCTAACGGTTTGGCTTAAAATTACGTTTTTTCTAAAAAGGGGGCGTGGCATTGGGTGGATTTCAAAAATGTTTACGCTTGTTCTGCTGGGAGCAACAACAAACTCGTGTACCAAGTTTCATCATCCTAGCTCAAATTTTAAGTCCCAAAAACTGGTGACGGACGGACAGGCATGGCTAAATCAACTCAGCTATTGATTATGAGTCGATCCATATACTTTGAGGTATACCTAGGTCAATTATTTCTCTATGTTACAAACTATGTATCAAAAATAATATACACCTATGGGATAGGGTCTAAAAATTACAGCATTGCATCAAGTGAGAATATCGGAACTGTAGTAGCAAATATTTGAGTTGAACTTCAAATAAAGATTTGAGCAAAAGCGCGGCGGAAGACTTTAAAGTGGATTTGTATATTTTTATGTTCCGGAAAGCGATTTGCTTTTTATTGAAAAGCGTTTAGGTGAAAGGTTGTTGAAAATGTCCAATAAATAAATTGCTGTGTTGGAAAACAAACATAAGCCCTTTTTTTAAGATAACGGAAAATTTGCAATAAGAATGAAGTGCACTAGACATATGAGGCAAATTAACTAGCGTATCACTGGCATCATGGTGCCAACGATGCAAACAAAATTATAAATAGAAACAACATAGCTAGACAAAATAAAGCAGGCGATCTCATATCGCAAAAAGCATTGATGACGCTTCACTGTACAAATGTTTGACGTTTCTAAACTAACCTTGGTTTTGCATTTAAGCATAATCAAAGACCAAGACGTTCGTATCGAATTTGATATACTCTGCCATGTTGTTAAAAATAAGCTCGTGATGCTTCGGTGATCGAACACAGGATGGATGATGAATATTGCCGCATAAAGAAATTCAAATAACTTTTTTTTCAGTGTATGGAATTCATTTTTCTTCTATTCATGTTAAATCTCAATTTTATTAAATACAGCTTGGTTAGTTTTAGAAATAATGAATTTAAATGATTTAACTAACACAAACCAACTATTCAAGGGCCATATTTTATAAAGCGAATATAGTTGAAATCACTTTGTTCTCGTTGAAATTTGATTACATAAAACGAGTATCATTGTAGGTTTTACGAGATTCGTAATTTCGTACTACTGCCAATTGACGACTGGAGGCAAACACCTGGTGGCAAATTTTCGTATCGACGATTTTAAAAGCTAACGCATATTTGTATGGGAAATCATCAAGTGAATAATTCAAAAAAAGGAAAAAATATTAAATAATAATAACAATTGAATGGATTAAAGCTGAATTCAATAGACGATTGTACAATCAATATATAAATACAAAGTCTTAAGTTTTCGAAAATTGTTTAAAATGATATCCAAATGGTCGCCGGGACCTCGGCGGCGCACCTCCATCCGATGGTCCTAATTTTCGATGAAACTGAGGTATAATTGAGGTTCTATGCCGTTAATGTGCCGAATTATCTCATCCTTTAACTCTTGAATTGTTGCTGGCTTATCGACGTACACCTTTTCTTTTAAATAACAACAGTGTCAAATCACATGATCTTGGCGGCCAATTAACATCGCCACCACATGAAATAACACGGTCATTGAATTTGTCGCGTAAGAGCCATTATTTCGTTAGCTGTGTTGCAAGTGGCACCGTCCTGTTGAAACCACATATCGTCGACATCCATATATTCCAATTCGGGCCATAAGTTCGCCTTCATCTCACGATAGCGAACACCATTCACAGTAACTGCCTGACCGGCCTAATTTTGGAAAAAATACGGCCCCATGATGCAGCCAGCCCATAAACCGCACCAGATAGTAAATTTTTTGTGGGTGCATTTTTTTTTGACAATCACTCTTGGATTATCATTCGCCCAAATGCGGCACTTTTGAAAATGGTGAAAATGTGCCTCCTCATCACTGAATATGATTTTATTCGAAAATTGATCATCCACTGTTGCCATTTCCTGCCACCATTCTGACCTTTGACGACGCTTCTTCAAATTGGGTTAGTCTGAAATTGAGAAATGTGAAATGAAATGCTTGACGTCTAGGTGTGGTTCACATTCAACATCGGCCCTTAAAAGTTACCCACCTGATAGAAGACGTTTTTTTATTAATATCGACAACGCATTTGTATTTTTCGATGATAATCAGGATGCTCGTTTAAGAAATGCTGATATAATGCCAGATTTGTATATATTCCGCAAAAACGGATACAATCCGTCAAATATACCTGTACAAAAACAAAACACAATAACCAGTTTTTCTTTCTTTCACGAGACCGTGCTTTTATTTCCACTTATACATTTTTCTTTTTATTTCATTTAACAATTTTCCTGTATAAAAGATGTGCAAGTAATTTTTAATAATTAGGAATGATTCCGGAAGTATGTATTGCGAATTTATTTATGTAACCTAATAATAAACTATTGTTCTTAGTTAAAGCAAGCAGCATGTATGTTGTTTTTCTTTTCAAAATAAATACAATTATAAAATAAATATGTATGTGTTGTACTCAGTTGGATGGATATTTTTTATTTAAACAAAAGCTATTTCACTTGCACATCCATTCACAATAAAGGTGTTTTCTTCTATTCATTATATATTAATATATTTTCCTATTTTGTATTTTATTTTACTCTCCCGTTTTTTTAATACACCTATTGATGTTTTTCTTTTTTTACAGTTGTTTTGTTAATTGTTTTCAATAAATTTATACAAAAAAAAAGTAACTAAATATATAAGCTTTAACTAATACAATAATTGTTCTGCAAAAAATTAGAAAAACACGACATATGCAATTTATTCTTGATTAACACAGTACTACCTAATATTTATCTTCAATTTATTGACAGCTCATTTTTAATTTTTTTTAAACGATTCCGTGAAAGTACAAATGATAATGAAAAAAAAAAAAAAAAAACAAATATAGAAAAAAATGTTTGTGGTAGATAATATTATTTCGAGCGTTAAAAGTTAAATCGAAGATAAATGTACAAAATTCACAACCTAACGAATATTTTCGGTTCAAATACATATTTAATAATTGTTGTTGTACTAATAAACAAAAAACGAATTGAAAGCAATATTGAGTAAATTTTCAGTGAGTATTATTTTTACATATTTTTAACTTTTTTTTAGGTTTTTAAATTTTTATATTTTTTTGCTTGGCGTTTTTTTTATCTTTTATATATTTTTTTAGGCATTTATCCATTCTTATTTTAATATGTTTTTTAACTCTTTTTTTTATTCTGAAAGCATAAAATTAATACATTACCATTTAACGTTATGACTTGGACCTTATAACAATATTGTACAAACTAACAACCTGAGATACATAAGGACACGACTAAACAAGTAACACAGTTTAATTGTGCGTAATATGTTGGACAGATTAATTTGTAATGCACGCATACATTAAAGTCTCAAAAATCAAACAAATGGTTTCAACAATGAAACGATAAGTATTTAAACCTAGTTTTATATAAACTACTTTTTCGTCTAAAATAAACAACTTTCTTCCGTTTTAAATATGGCTAGTGTTCATGTTGCACAATTTAGTAACTGTGTATATTTATATGAAAAAGCTATTGCATGTTTAATATGACGCACAATTATCGATCAATAACGCTATAAATCACAAAACAGGCAAACCTGTTAAATTTTCGATTAGTCTTGGAACGCCTGCTCAGGTCAAAATAACTGACAACTTTAACATACACACGTTCAGGTGTAACTGCACAGGCGGCCTACACAGGTATACCGGACAGTTAAAAATGCGTGTGTGTGCCCGCCTTCAATGTGGCCTATTTTGCGCGTACGGATTTTCCTTCTGTAGTTGTTACCAGCAGGACGAACTATTATCTTAATGCCCGAAACACGCGTGCAGTGGTTCTGCATGCAGTGCGGCACGCAGTGCAGCAAGCAAGACACACTAGCAGAATTTTTAGTTTGGCATACTAGCAAACGCAATGGCATAACATCATAACATTGGCATTGCCATTGCTGAATATGTGATCAATGATTATATTGCCCAACATTTGGCTGTTGGGGAATATATGCGAATCGTATCACAATCTGTTTTTGTATTGAAAACAACAGCATGGTTCGATCGGTAATTGGTTACCAGAAATTGCGTTTAAAAACATTGAACCTATGTTCTGTTGAAGGATCAAAATCTTTTTGGATCACAAAAGGGCATTGCCAAGCGTTTGTAAATAATTCCCGATGAGAAAGTTCTAAAGAAGTGGAAGTTCATTTGAAAAAGCATGAAGGTGCCAGTTCCAAGACGATATGGACAGCATTTTCACGTTTCGCAAGTTCGATGCGCAGCCAAGATACAACAATTACTTGGGCTAAACAAATTGAAAACCAGTTGGCCATTATGTATCCGCGGTTGGATATAAATGTTACATAGGGATTCAAACAAAGCCGCAGTCAAATTGAATAGCGAAATGCAAGAAACTGCACCACAAACGTGTGTTCTTCTCATGACTGACCTTGGAACGATGACCATCGCATTTGAAATATAATGTGAAACAGTTTTCAAATTTAAGTGGTAGATGTAAAATGATAATTTAGGTCACTTATCTATCTTCGATTGATTCACACTGTGCATGATGGCTTTGCAATGCTTCCGTCGGGGAATGTGCAGAATGATGAATTGCCAGGGCCGGTGAGTATTCGGTCAAAATAATGGATAACCATATGGTCATTTCTCATCACATCCGAAAATGTTGATATTTTTCCAAAATAAGCCCACCCGTTGGAAATACAACTTCGCTCAGTGGTTTGCTACACTTTTAAAAATTGGTGTTGCCTGTCCTGGAATTAGGCCTGGTAATTATGTTTTTTTTAATGTTTTATGAAATCCGGATATAGTGTATCCGATATAATTTTAAGATTTCGCATTATGATTGTGTCTGCCCCTTAGCTGTCGTAATATAAATTTTGTAACAAAGCACCAGACTAACTAGTAGAAATAGATACTACTTGCAGAACTGCAGGGCTTGCATATTTTACATGTGTTCGCTCCCATTGAAAACCGTGTGTTCTAACTTTTCTGCAAGGATAATTCTGCACGTATGTTTCAGCCATAACTCATTTCCAACATGAACAGAGGGAAGCGCGGCTCGCTTTACTCGCACTTAATAGTTTCGGCAGATACTCAGGGCACCACTAAGAGTAATGCATTCCATCAGTTAACAGTATTCTTGTGTTAAGAAGTAGTCTTATTTTTCTATCTGTCCTGGTCGAATTACCACATCAGTTACTGAGAGTGTGAATTGCAATGATCGAGTAACTTCATTGGTATGATACGAATGGTCACGTATCGAATAAAAATTTATTGAACTAGCAAAATTCTGCTACATTCATATTTGATGGCTGACAAATGTCAAATGTAGTGTATTTCTGTAAATGTTTTGAAAATAAAATGGAGTATTTGGCTGTATATTTCATCATCCGAGTCAGAAGATGAAAATTGTGATTCCATTAAACGAAAACGTTTAAGAGGCAAAAACAATCATTTATCATTACAAAACTAATGAAATTTTAATTTTCTTCGAACATATTTTATTCCAAAAATTTTTGACTACAGTTTTATTAAACCGTTCATAGAATAGAAAATAACAAAATAAAAATATATCACATTTTCTACCTCGATACCACAAACCATAATGTATGAAAATGTAATCGATTTCTGATGACGGATTACCAAAATTCGATACTCGATACTCGGAATATTGTATGCGATCATACCAAATTAACATTTTTCAGTCACGTATGATTCGATAACTGATGTGGTAATTTGACCTTGCAACCAGAAGAGGTTTATCAGATGCCAGTACAACGGTTTAGTTTGGTTGATGGGCTGATGTTATCACAATTCCATATTTCTTTATAAATGATGGTGGGCGGAACTCTACTACATTTGGTGTTAACAAGACGGTGAAACTATGGTTTATTTTCGAAAAAAACTTGGGGTATAGTTAATTTAAAGCTTTGTACTGTTGAATTGATAGCCTAGATTATGTAATATAACAACTTTAGACTTTTTGCTTTTAGACTACGTAAAGTAAAATACCAATCAAATGTTCGAACGACGGCTAACCAATATCTGGAACTTTAGAATAAAGCACGGCAAACATTAAAAAATGGTAAAATCAGAGATTTTTTTTTTAATTTTTGAAAAACGAACATCTTAATAAATGCCTCATTATAAAAAAAATGTGTGGGAATTTGTAAACCGTTCGTCCTCCCACTTGTGTATGTTTTACGGCTCTGGGAATCAAAAAACCACAGAGCATGTTGTAAATTCTTCAACTTCTGCAATCTATTACCTTAAAACTTTACGACGTTTACCAGACAAACCATATTCAAGTGCTAGATTCCCGATTTTTGGGGACATTTATATTAACCCAGTAGGCCCTGCCGTTGCCATATGGCAACGCAAGTAGAGTTTTAGAATTAACTTAGCTGCGTACAAACCAATAATCGCAAATCAATTTTTTAACCGGTTCATGATTCATAATAGTTCCAGCATTCAGCGAGTTAACATAAAAAATGCGTGTTTATTTATTATTTCTTTTTATTGCGTCGCAAAAATAAGTGCAAACAAACAACCTGCAAAAAACGGTATCATGGCTGCAAGACAAAAGTAAGTAAAGCTAAAGCTTTCTTAAATCTTGTGCTCCAAAGTGATTTGTTTTGTAATTAAATAGTGGAAAGATCAAACTAAAAACGTGTTTAAAGAAAGTTTAAAAAAATTATTAATTTTAGTGGGATTTTTATGTTTTAAACTTTGTGTTGCCATTAGGCAACGCCAGGGCTGCTAGGGAACTGGTTTTTTATTTGATTTTCTGCGCAATTGTTGAATGATTTTTGTTTTTTATGTCAAATTATAAATGTTTTCACTTTTTTAAGTGTTGCCAATATTTAATTTAATATTATAGGAACTTAACTTTGCAAGATGTATTAGATATTCTTGAGGATTTAGATTTCGATGACGAAAACTATGGTGTAAATGCTGTTTATATACAGCCTCCTGAAGATGAAGGCAACGTTAGCGGGGAAGACGACCTTATCGATGAAGAGGTTTGTGGAATGCCGGGAAATGTTTGCGCCTGACAATTGAAAAGTGGCTGCGAGGTGGTTTTCGCTAACGGGCAGCGCTTGCAGGACCATAGTGAGGAGGATGAAATCCAAGAAATCTTCCATAAAATTGTTGAATCAGCTAAAAACATTGAAGTTGCTGCGTCATCAAAAAGCACAGAAATAATAGGAATTTCAGCACAGTCTGCTGAAATTTCTTCACGTACCAAATTTTCTGTGCAATTATATGACCTGAGCGCAAAATATAAGTGGAAAACCGACAAAACATGTGCAATGGTGCCTATTTTCCCAGAGGCCAACTACGAAGACTGCAAAAATCTAAAACCACATGAGCAGTTTGAAAAGTTTTTCGACGAAAACTTGATTCAGCACATCTGCGAATGCACAAATTTATATGCAGTGAAAAATAATTGAAAAATTGACCCGGTTACTAATTCTGGTAAGAAAAATACTTCGAAGGTTTCTTAAAAATTGTGATAAATTTAAATTTTTCGTTCCTTAAATTAGAGCTTTGAGTTGTCATCGCAATATTGATTGTTACAGGCTACAACGGCCAATTCACGTTCCGAAATATGTGCTCTACCGACTCTGATCTACGAAATGAAATGGTTTTTAACAGCATGCGTCGAAATCGCTTCGAATATATTGTTTGGTGCCTCCATTTTGAAAAGGAATTCGTTGCTCCCAAAGACATAACTGACAAAATGTGGAAGTTGCGGTCCTTAACTGATCGCATCAAAGCCAACATGTTAAAAAAACTTCCACGCAGAGCAAAATCTTTCGTATGATGAGAGCATGATACCCTACTTTAGAAGACATGGATGCAAGCAGTACATCAAAGGCAAGCCGATGCGATTCGGATACAAAATATGGTCCCTTTGTACTACCTCAGGGTATATGATTCATTTTGAAATCTACCAAGGAAAAAATATTCGGGGTGAATACGAAAAACTTGGCAAGTGTGCAGCGTCATTGTTGAGCATGGTAGATGACTTTTCGGAAGAAGTCCAAAAGCTACCGTTTTCATTTTTTTTTCGACAATTTATTCACGGGTATCAATATGCTGATGCATTTAAAAAGTCGTGGATTCAATGGCACTGGTACAACAAGAGACAATCACATCCCCAAATCTTGTCCACTGCCTAAGAAAGATGCAGTAAAAAAACAAAAACGTGGGTATATGGAGTCTAAAAAAATGGATGAAAACGGAATACATATTACAAAGTGGAAGGACAATTCGGCTATAAGTATGGTGTCTACTCTGTATGGGACTCAACCGATTTCAACAGCAATGCGGTATCGCGGAAAAAATGGTGGTTTAGCATCTTCAAATGGACTGTTGACGCTTGTATGCAAAACGCTTGGCAGCTTCATCGTTCACAACATCCTACAATGAAGCAATCTCAGTTCAAAAGAGAAGTAGCTGTGTATTATTGTAAGCACTTTGGTGCCAGTCCTATTGCACATAGCGCTACCATAAGCCGAAAACGTCGTTACAAGGAAGATTCGCTTCAAAATACAATTCGTTATGATCGAATGGACCATCTTGTAGCACCGATAGAGAAAAAAAAGGAAACGTCAAACTAAGAAACGTTTTCATGAATATTTTTCTGTATTAACCGACCTTTGCATTGAATTTTTCTTTTAGTTTATTTCATTTTGATTTCATTAAACTTTTGTACATAACATTTAGTTTTTTTGTTGATAAGCCCTGGGGTTGCCATATGGCAACAGGATACATCTTAAAAACAAGGACATGCCCGAATATCCTTTTCAATTTTTTATGTTACTTATGCATCCATTGAACTATGGTAGAAAAATTTTAAAAATCGGGTCACGGGGGAGCTACAGGGCTTAGAGGGTTAAATATGGTATTGGGTACCTTTCATTCAAATTTTGAAATTTCCAATTCTACATCACGGTGGCCTTGGACTCTCAAAAACACTCTTACTGATCTAATTTAATCCACTAATCTTATTACAGATAATAACTTCGGTTTGTTTGTTTGGTCTAATGGGCCGCCGAGAGTGCGTATTTGTAGCTGACGCTTGTAGCTGAGTCAAAAGTTCAAAACAAGGAAAGCCGTAAGCGCTTATACAATGTGAATCTCTGTGAAAAATGTGCACCGTTTGTAAGGAACATATTATTGTCGTCATAATCCACCTGGTGAATCAACAATTCGTGCGAATATCACCAAATTTACTTTGTTGGACATTAAACCATCGTAGCGTACTGAAGAGAACATCTCATTTCGTAGCGTCCAAAGTTAATGAAGATCGTGAAATGTCAATTCGTCGCGTTCTCACCAATTGGGCATGTGTTACTCAACCACATGGAAAGTTTTACGTTTTGGGTTGGAAAGCCTATAAAATTCAACTTGTACAAGAATTAAAGCCAACTGACCTACCACATCGTCTAATTTTTGGAAAATGGGCCTTACAACAGCTCCATGAAAATCCGCTGTTTTAATGAAAAATTGTGTTCAGCTATGAGGCTAATTTCTGCCTCAACGGATACGTAATTAAGCAAATCTGTCGCTTCTAGAATGATGAACAGCCACATGGAATACAAGAATTACCGATGCATCCCGAATAAACGACAGTTTGGTGTGGTTTATGGGATGGTGGCATCATCGGTCCATTTTTCTTTAAAGACGATCGTAGAATAAGCGTTACGTCAACGGCGAACGATATCAAGCCATGATACGCGACTTTTTTTGCCCCAGTTGCTGAGTTGAACTTGGTTGGCATCTGATTTCATCAAGACGGTGCCACATGCCACACAGCTCGTGAAACAATGGTAATGTTGAAGGATGCATTTGGTGAGCAGCTTTTCTTTTGAAATGGCCCTGTGAGTAGGCCGCCAAGATCATGCGATTAAACGCCTCTTGATTATTTCTTGTGGGGTTATGTGGACAAGTCGAACACTAATGAAGCCAAACAGGATAACATAACACGCGTAATTCCTCGAATACAGGCCAAAAGGCTCGAAAAGGTGACGCAAAATTCGACCTTCCAAATTTGAAACGGTGCCGCGGACGCTATTTACATGAAGTTGTCTTTAAAAACTAGGGTAAGTTCCGTTTTAGTGCAAAATGTAGTTAGTTTTTTTTTAATAGAACTCGCAAAAATTTGGGCAGTTGGGTTTTTCTAATAAGATTGGCTTCTTCTGATGTGATTTATTTCCTAACTATGTATATCAAAGCCTAACCAACCATTGACTAGTGCAGACCTAAAAACTATTTATTTAAATAAACAAGTATAGTTAGCTTTGTTAAACAACGACAACGATTCGATACCCTGCGTCTAAATCTGTCCAAAATAGCACAATCTAATGATTACTTACATACAAAAAATACACAAGTAATTAGTATAAATTGGACTACTTATTTGTTACACAATTAATTCTCAATATTCGATAATAAATAATTTCTATCTAATCAGTCTTTTTTTTTTGATTTTATAGGATATAGCTTAATTAAAAATTATATACAGAGAATAGTTTTAAAAACATCTCTTTACAACGCCTATCTCCTTGGTTTTAGTTTCTTTTCTTTTTTTTTGTAATGAAAATAAATGACTTACTTTATTAATATTGCAATCAACACGTTTGGTGATATCACTAATGATGACTGTAGATTAGTGAAATCGCAATCTCTGGCGTGCAGCAGCTGTGTTGTTTTTCGGTTTTGTTTTTCTTTTCTAATTTGCATGTACTGGTCGTGATGTTGGTGCAGCGGATGTTGGAATTATCGGCGAAAATATGGAGCTTATATCTAGAGTTTCCTGGAGAGCCCTGTACGATGACATAAATACTGACTTTACTCTCTCAAATGTTTCGAAATCATACACAGATCTGGCAGTATTTGTGAGATCAAATGGTTCTGTAAATGAAAAAACATTATTGGTTGGATATATTCACATCTAAAGGCGTGCGTGTGCGAACCTTCTATGCACAACTCTTTCCATTGGTGAATATCATTTTTCAATGATTTCGCCTGGCGACAATATTCAATTGGTATTAACGCTCCAGTACGAATGGATATCGCATATTGAGAGTAACTATAATGAAACAAAATATATTATCGTACAATTTGAATATTAAGGCTTAGGGTTTAAAGCGCAAGATGTCATTGCTAATCATTAAGTCGTCAAGTTAGAAGACCATGCATTTTTATTTAAACACTCTGGCCCAAAACAGAACTTTACTTACTTAAAACTACTGTAGTACTGAAGAAACTGTAGGAACAACTGTCCAATGGGCTGAGCGTTTTGGGACTCATAAGGACCAAGTGTTTCACTCATGTCCACATATCCAAAATCATTCGATCGGAGCTGCGATTATTTATTAATGATTGCTAAATATTTTACATAAATTAAGAGTTTAATTAAACTTACAATGAACTGAAATTTATCAGGATACATTTCATGTAAACATGGCAGTACTGGTGGACTCACTGCACACTGCAAAAAATGGATGACCATCAATACCAGAGAATAACTTGATATAGTCATGTTTTTTGCATTGTTGATGTCATGATATTGAGCCCAAAGTTTAGTCACAAGCACAAGTGGTCGCAGTCTCCAATCCACTATGAAATAATATTAAAAACGTACATTTTTTAGTGTGATAAAAATATATGAAGCATACGACTAAGATAGTAGTAATACTTACATTGAGAGTAGCAGTACAACAAATGCGTATTCTTAATGCCAACACCGTTATTAAAATTCAAATCTACCTCGAGATTGTGGACTCTATCCTTAAATCGTAATATAGGAACTTTAGCTTCAATTAAGTTAAAATTCTCAAATTCTCCTAAAACGAAAATATAAAAAAAATAACACTTTCATTATTAACACACTTGAAAACTTTGAAAAAATAATCTCGGAATAAATGGCAAACATGATAAAATGTCATTCACCCAATATTAAAGGCTCTTATGTGAAGTTAAGATTTACTACAGTAGAATTCGGTTATAACGACCACTCATGGAAGACAAATTTCCCGTCGTTATAAGCAGAAGTCGCTATATCCAAACGAACAATTTTTTTTATCTATATTATGTCATATGTATTTTTAATTCATTTAAATAAAATTAATCCAAGTTTAACATGTACATTATTTATATACACAAAATTCATACATGCACATTTTTTTTTAAATAATAATTTAAGATTCAGTTCTTTTGAAAAAAAACCTGTGATAGATGACTGATATTTTTAAGGTAGAGAAGTTATATTTTTTCTATTTCCCTTACATTATTTGTTAATCCTGGTGTTGTGTTTGAAAAAAAATCCTTAACAATGCCTATTGTATTTAATGCCTCAGCTATTAAAGGACTTGTTTTGATTAAAGTACCGTCATCATCATAAGAGTTCTCAAGAACTGAATTTTCGACAGCAACAGCACTCACTATTTTTTCTATGTTTGGGTCACCTGAAGTTAAAATATTGTCAACAATAGTAACGTACTCCTCCCACGCTGTTCCTGAGACGACGATATTTGAATTGTTCATTAGGGAAATCCATTCAGAAAGGGGCCAATAATCCTCTTCTTCAAACTGTTTTTCTTTTGTTGTTGAAAGACTCCAAAACAGCATGCTTAAAACAGTTAGCAATTGTGCTGCTGTTAACACAATCCCAAGCTGTGGCCACCCGCAACAGGCTCGTTAGTACCCAGGGCCAAGCTTTCCACATCATTCACGTGTGCGTGTGTACTTCTAGCACGATGGCGGAATCTCCGAAAGGCGAATTTGACAATTTTTCTTTGCTTTTCTTGACAATTGATACTACTCGGATGGTTGGTCAGATCAACATCATGACTGGGAATCGAATCCAGACCTTCTGCGCAGCAGTTCAAGGCACCAACCATACCAACGAGCACCAACATTTTCTTTTTGTTTGTCTTTCGGAAGTCATCCAGCCTTTTTTTTTGCAAGCACTTGGTACTTTTGAAACACCTTGGATTTTTTGATTTACCAATAACAAGGTTTTCTGCCGTTCCGTCTATATTTCAACCTGTGCTTTTTTCTCCATTAAATTTCAACGTTTTGTCAGGTCTTAACATGTACAAAATTTCGGCCTCGTCCACTTTAAAAATTTTACAGGGTCGGTAATTTCCTCGAACTATTGGCCATACCTTTTGTAACCACTCATCGCATTGCCCTGGCTGAACGCTGTTAGTTTCTTCCACAATGAGGTTTCGCATTGGAAAACGGTAGATCCAACTTTCAGGACATTGAAAATTCATTCCAAGAAGCTGTCCAATTTCATTGTGCCCTGTAATGGGCACACTATTGCTCCTTTGAATCTTAAAGCATTTCAATAATGTTTCTTTAATGTTCGAATTTTTTGGGATCATTTTCGTTTATGTATTTTGATTTTGGTCATTATATCTGAATTTCATGACGAAAAAAATCCCCTCATAATGGTCGTTATAACCGATATAGTCGTTATATCCGAAGTCGTTAACACCGAATGGTAATTATTCACTATTGAATGTGAAACCTAACTTTAGCTTTAAGTTTCTTCGTTATAACTGAAATGTCGTTATAACCGAAGTCACTGTATGCAAATTTAACTGTATTTTGATTTTGTAATATTTACGAGTTTCTTCCTTAAAACAATTTAAGAAGATTATTAGGTTAATATCATCTACAGCTAAGGCCAAGTACTTATCCAACCGTCGATAGCGCAGAGACAGAAATCAGGAAATCTAACTTGACCAGTTCAGTGAGAAAAGCCTTTTAAATCAGCATAACCGCCTAATAAATTTAATAGATTTATGGTATGGCTTTTTTTGTACGATGTATAATTATCGTTTATATTCAAATAGCTGTTTCATCCATGATGGGAGGCACAAAACATTTAATCGATGAATAAATATTTCAAATACCATGTATGGGTGAAAATGAGCATTTTCACGGTGATTTCATAGAACTGTGCATAGTAGTAGTCAGAGTAGTTAGGTTTAGCTCCGTGTCCTTGGGAGAAAACTCCTAAGATGGATCTCCGCGGCACCCAAATGTGCACTAAGAATAACATAGGTTAACCAGTTAAAATACACCTGCTTTATTTTCATTCTATCTCGCTTGTATTGAGCAAAAAATGTGATTAGAGTATCTAGCTTTTCGCTTGGAAAAACGAAAGAAATAAACATGTTACAATCTAAATCTTACCAGTCTTATTTAAACAGTCCCTCAGTAGAGTAAGATTAAATAGTGCTTCCATTCTTGGCTCAATGGTGGAAATTGCTCGCGAAACAAGGCACATGTCAATATCGGAAGTATCTGAACCGAAACCGGAGATTGTTGAACCAACTAAATACAGACCGAAGCGGGGATATGCATTCTAGAGTGATAAAAAAGAATCGTAATGTTTAAGTTGAACATATTGACTTTGTTATCGCCAATGTCTATAGAATTGAGTTACCTTTATAATAATGTATAAGTATCGCCAAAGACGCATTTTCCGCTTGAAGGTGTCCTCTGTTTGTTGCGAACTAACAAACTTATTCCAAATTGATTGCGACAAGTTATCCCACTTGGAATGAGTCAGCAATGAACGAGGCATTTCTTTGGCTTCAACTAAATGGGATCGGGCAAGGAATCTATCCGGTGGCGTTATATAAAAGTCATTCGTGAAATTAATGGATCGGATATTATTGCCATGAATAAAATTGCGCCCTCTTCCTCTAAAAGAATTACGATGTGTTTGGCTAAAATAATTACATTACAATCACTTAAGTACACGACCATTTGTTCTTTTCTTACCCCTTTTTGACATTTTGATGCATTTGTTGCTGATGCATATCACCTGAATTCTCATTGATTGTATAACTACCGTGAGCACTATACAGAAACTGGGCATGCAGTGCAGGAATCCAATGGGACAAATTCTGCTCCGATCCATAGAAATGCTGCATTGGCAGATCATCCTCAGCATAGGAAGTGGGGAAATTTAAAAGTGATGCTATACTTGGTGGATTTGGGTACGAAACATCCGTTGACGATGTCGAAGACGATGATGACGACGACAGGTGTTTTTTGCTGTTTGTGTCGGCTTTTTTAATATTGCCGCAGCTTGAATTGGATGAATCAGACTCGTAGCCCTCGCTAACTACACCTGTTTGAGTGCCATCGCTTGTGCTTGTCACTGATTCAACTTTTGTGGGATTTTGCGCGGGATATGGACTCTTAGTGTCCGTATCTTGTTTTGGTTTGTTGTTGTTGCGCGTTGGAGGTATATTCTCCGATTTCGGACTAGCCGACTGTGAGCGACTGCTATCCATAAATCTGTTGTTATTTGGATCTGTAGTCACATAAGTGAGATTATGAATGTTTTGGTGGTTTTTAACACGCGGAATCATCGGACCCGATTCCGAATTCGAATTGGGCATGTGCTTGTTCATCATGTTGTTACCATTCTTATTGACATGCACATTCTGGTTACCGTTGTTCCATGATTTTACCTGATTTCTATTGCGATTGTAGGTATTGTTGTTGCCATTCATTACAGAACCATTATCCAACTGCTGATGATTCATGTTTTTACTATCGTTTTGGCACTTTTGGTACGCATAAGACACAGGAATGTAATTGTTACGCTTGTTGTAATTACTTAAAGGCGGGTAGTTGTACTGCGATGAGAAATTATCTGATGTCACGTGTGTGTTTACGCCAGAATGATGCGGATTATTGATCAGAATAGGAATATCATAGCTAGGATATTCGGCATATGATGGCGATGGTAACTTAGTAGCAGGACTATATTTGTTATGCACATGATCGATGAAACCAATTCGCTTTTCCAGTGGCGGCGGGATGTCCTGATAGTTGATTCGCTGCCCCATAGGTTGTTGTGTGTCCGCGATACTTCGAATAGGCGATACAGTAGCACTGCTACTGTAAATGTGATTGGTGCCAGTGGTTGTGGTGGTAGTTTCAGCACCACCTGCCATCTGCATTCTCATAGAGTGTAAAAAATCAAGAGAATACGAATTCGGTGAAACCGGCGCCGAAGATGAAGTTATTGATGCCACTGTGGACACTACGTTAACATTTGTTAATCCAGGCGATGTCAAAACAGCAGACATTTGTTGATGGGAACCGCCGTTGTTTCTGCTGCTGTTTGGGGTAGTGGTTATCACCATAGGGGTAACAGGAGATAGAGACTTTTTATGATTCTTAATATCTACGTCAGTCTGTGGCGGCTTTTTGCGATGAGTTGAAGTTGAACCAAATCGGATGGCTACTCTGCTTTTATTATTAATACTACTGTTGTTTGATGATAATGACGATGACAAAGATGAGGACGATGATACGGATGAGGTATTAACTGATGATGACGATTTTGGGTACGAGGACGTTTTGCTATAGTCACTTGCGCTTTGCTTATTGACAAATGACGAATCACAGTTGTTCTTCGATACACTAGGAGATGCCAAAGTAGACTCACTATATTTGTTATTATTGTGCTTAATTACAATGTTATTACTAACGCTTGTGGGTATATAAATGTTTGGATTTTTTATTGAACTACTGTTGTTGTGGTTGCTGCTATTTTTTAAATTGCAGTTTATATTCAATTGCTGCTGTTGGTTGACCCTTTTACGATTGTTCGATGGGAATGACTGATTGGTGTTGGTGTGATTTTTGCTGTTCTGATTGTTGGTTGTGTTACACGTATTTTGGGTTGGGTTTTTGTGTAATTTCTTTCGATTGTTATTATGGTGTGTAACATTGTTTTGGTATTTCTGCGATAGATTTTGTTGTTTTTGATATTTTATCATTGGCGGAGTGTTATCGTTTTTACAAGTAATGACATCCTTAGAAGATAATGAAATAATCTTTAAATCCGATGCGAACATTTCAAACAAAATAAATCTGTATCTCTTTTGTTTTATTTTTTAGTAATACTTTGGGAGATGTTTTTTTTAATTGTCTAGCTCGTTGTATCTTTTATAAAAATGTAGATTTTTGTATGTATAAGGAGATTTTCAATAACGTTTCATGCTCGTATTGTTTGTGTAGTCATGTGCAGCTCATTTAAGATTACCTCGACACTTGTTCGCATTTCTTGTCTTGTATTGCCTTTTTCTAGTTTTAAGTTAAATGTGAGGGACAGAAACTTTTTCTCGCATTACATATCGCATTAGCATTTATGTTTTCTTTTTGTTTATTTGCCGCTTTTTAAAACGGATATATTTTGAGCTGGATTATTGTCTGAAATTAATAAACGGAGTCAGAAATAGCTTTGAATAGCATTAGACTTCAATAATAATAATAGATATATATTTCTTAATCATACCAGTTAATTTCCGAAATAAGATTACTAAAATATAAATCTAAATAATATATTGATACAATATAACAACGTATAGATATTGTCCATATATGTCAAAATATTTTTGAATCGTGCACCGAATTGGCGAAAACCATCCAAACCTACGAATGTGTAACTGATAAGTGACTGTAAAACCTGCTAATAAAGAAATTCTTTTATTGAACTTAAGATCAAAACCCATCTCTATCAGCAACCAAATGGATATCTAGACCATGAGAAGAAAGGTCGAAAAACCAATGATAAAATACATGGTCTTCACGTTGACAACTGCACAAAAAGACCGATACCAACACTGCAGTCTTTAAATTTAACACAGAACTATATGGTAGATGGGTATAATATTATATTCATTCAAGAAACTTGTGATGCGCAACTGGAATTACTTAGCGGAGTATTGGCCTAGCTGGATGAACGACCATATTAGTTGATCATGAACTAGGTGTTCTTAAAATAAATAAATTAACTAGAAGTCAAACAAAATATAAACTCAAATATGTATAGAACGATGAATTCTTTTAAGCATACAGATAAACAAATTTGTTAAGAATCCTAATGACAAGGACTACATTTACCAGTTCACTTAAGAAGTAACAGTATAAACTTCATGTCTAAAAGTCTGCAATTGAATTAATCACATTTGCATTTAAATAAAATGTTGCGCGCCCAAGGGCGTATACCTTTTTTAATAAAGTAAATAATCTACCATTTTTTGGACATTTAAAATATATTATGTGAATTTAAAAATATGAGCCGGCGTTTACTTTGATTATGGTAAGAGGCTTGCTAACAATGTTCGATTTATATTAATCAGGACAAACAATTTTGATAAATTCATTTATTTTGCATAAGTTTGGTTATAATTTGCTCGAGATTTGCATAATATATTCACACAAATTAAATGGATGACCCAATAAAGGCGGTGTTTCCATTATCGAACCAACATAACAGAAAACAATGCACTTTCAGACGGATGTATTTCCACAAGTTGTAAGCGAATAACGGAACTTTTTTTTACATTTATGGTGGCTTCTGATATTCGATTTTACGGGGGAAAATGTGATTGAGCGGCAATATCACGACTCAGCGACATTGCACAAAATATAATTTCTACACTTAATTACCTCATGGCTTCTGCAACTTTGTTTGTCGAAGTAAATGGATGACTCTTCGAATGCATGTGAATTATGATTAAATTAATGAAGTATTCTCCTTATCGAAAATTATTTGCTGATATAAGTTTCCGGACCTAGTAGCAAAACCTACACAAATTTGCGGCGGTACTACGATTCTGCACAGTTTTTTTTTTTTTTTTTTGACAGCTGTTTTCAATGACAGATGGGATATAGGGTCTGTTCCGTGAAATCGTTTTTTTTTATTAATTTGTTTCTGTAGGCATGCAATTAGAACAGTTGAGTTGTGCGTTTTGTTATTTTGTTAGGTACTTGAAAAGTATTTAGAAGTAGACGTAGTGTATAAAACCGGATCGAATATTTTAGGAAGAAAATATATTGTTAATTAGTATCCGTTATATGTCTTTGCATCTTACGCTGTAAAGAAAAATTGCAAAACTTATTTTTTCTGTACAGTAGGATCTTGGAGCATCAATTATAAGGCGTGTGTCACTCAAAAAGTTTCCGCCGCTGTTTAAGCTGAGATTTTTTTTCAATGGAACAACATTCTCAGGAAGAGGTTACGCTAGTAAGCGCGTGCGCTTAAGCGAACCGTTCACGGTAGTTCAGTCTAGTAAACTTAAATCAAATGAGTTTTGATACACAGAATGACTAGCGCGAACTATCGCGGGCCAGCTTGGACTAGCTCGGACAAGCGCGAATGCGTTGGTCGCAACCGCAGCCTCATAGTAGGCCAGCCGACTACATGATGCTGGAAGGGAAAAAAATAAGGATAAGTTGAATATATAAAGCGAAAGCTTGCACTAGTTGACTTAAGGACCACCCAGAATGCGTATTTGAAGCTAGTATCTTGCATCGCTGTCAAAAGAGAGATATATTTCTTGCATGAAGTTGCCCTTCATTCAACTTCAAGCTATAGATTCATGAAGATACACAATGTGTAAGCGCTTACGGCGTGCATTGTTTTTAACTTTTGACGCATTCTGGGCGACCCTTATGACAGAATGCCCAAGGTTAGTGGGTATATGGTTGGGTGCCCCCGGACAACCCAACGTTAATATCATAATTTTTGATTGGCTACAGGCTACCAAATTAAGGGTCCAGGTATAACTATCATTGAAAAGCCTCATTGAAAATTTGCTTTTACTTCTTGCAACTTTTTTATAAGTTCAATCAATGGCGAGTTGGTGTCAAAACAAAGCTTATGAGTTTTAGAGCATTATTATCATTGATTATCACTTTTTGTTTTTCAATGACCAAGATTTAATGTTATGAACTTAAACAGTGTTTATTAATACGGGCATATACTTTCACATATAAAAATAAGTGCTTGGATATTCATTTTAAATATAATCCCCTCGGAATAATTACGTATCAAATATTTATGGTTTTCAAGATGGCTATTTGAGCATAATATGTGTGCAAAAAATATCGCTTTGTTAATTAAAAGTAGCTTAACATAATTACTTCAATTAACTACTACTATGTTAAAACTACTCTGAGTCGGGATAACTTTAAATCGCCAAAAATACCATCAGATATCTCAACACATTGATTTTTCACTTGCGTAAGTAAAATAAAATGTCCAGTGAGGCTTTTGAATGATGGACCTCTGTGTACGCATGAAAGCATACAAAATAATTAATGAATCATTATTTCAAAAATCATTGAAAACAATAAGTCCGCGGTATTAATGCAACGTTGGAAATTCGTTGTAAACGTTGTAAGTTTGTTAAAATTACGACATGTTAAACTTAACTTAAAATTCAGGAGCTTCGTTGCTAGTTGAAAATTTTATGACCCCAAACTTTTGGGTTGTATTTTAATGATTGCTATAATTGGGAAAGCGGTACTTGATATGTCAATAAATATGTAGAATAAGAAAACAATGTGATTTTAAATTTTTTACATTTTTCCATACGAATATTGCAATTTTGTGACTAGTAGAAAGGAGTGGATAATGTAGAGATATATAAAAATGTTAGCATTATATATAGTGCAAAATGACTATAAAGTTATATTCCAGTAGTGTGAACAGACCTTTTTATACAGATTGAAGTATAACAATTATTCTATAATAACTACATTCGGTATAGAGGGAACACCTTCTAGATCACATCTGTCAACTTTCAAAATTTCATAACCAAAATTTAGATTTTTTCCTATTAAATTTTTTTTTTTAAAGATGTTCGCCCTAACTAGAGGCGGGTTACGGCGGTATATAACCCGAAGTATTGAAAGCAGGAGATTATACGCAGCTCAGACTCTGTTCAAACCTGTCTCTGATGAATATACAGAAAAACCCGTCTATCCGGAGATATTGTCACTTACTCGAGAAGCACGCTTACAGCGTAAAAAACAATCATGGCACGAAGAAATCAAATCGGTACAAACCGTAGAGGAGAAGATAATAAAAATCAACATGCCGAGATATTACGGCTTCAAAACAGTTACGTGGGACTCTAACGAGCACCCATACAATTGCTTGTCAATCACTCAACATTACACACGAACAATTTTCAATAGCTACAAGGAACTGCCTAGTCTGGAGAAAGACAATGCTGGTCAGACTCAAATAAAGTCTTTAGTAAAAAACGTTTCGGAAAACATCAAAGAGGCAATAGAATATTCACACGATTTCTTTAGGTAACGGTAGACATTTTAATGGGTGTCTTATTTTTATAGTGACTTATTTTTTAGGCAAAAGTATGACTCTGACGAGAGTTTATCAGCTCGAGAAAAAGATAAAATCTTGGGTCAAATAATAATTGAAAACATTAATCGAACGCTTTTAAACACCCTTCGTGCCGATATTCCTCATTTGACTGATGTTGAAGTAGATCTTAATCCCAGACATGAAGCATTCTGGGCGGTAGGAGGTGTGAATCCACCAAAAAATGTTGTTCAAAGCAGAAAAGGACGCAAATGGCAGGAGGATACAGCTGATATGAAAGTCGATCGATTGATCCAATACAAGGGTGAACCATACCTTTCTATTCGACACAAAAATCCCTTGGCTCCGATTAAATCACAGGAAGAGAGTACATCCCTTGAAGCAGCGAAAAAAATTCCAATTTTTGAATTTGATCCTCGGACTATTGGTTACAGGACGAACTATTGTCATGCCACGAATATTCCTGGTAAGTCGCGTTTTCAAAGTATCTTCATATAATAATATAAATTATTTTCAGGTTATTGGCCAGGCAGTCCCAACGGATTCGGAGTAATTTCCTTTCATCCCCGCGACCATATGGTCGAGCGCAATCCTAAATATGCAGCGCAAGACTTTGTCGAAGTTCTCCATGCCCAAGCTATTCAGTCCAGCTTTGGTTGGTTATTGGCTCAGGCAAATTATAAAGGCTTCTCCACCTACAACGACCTAACCTACCCGATTACCACACAAACTGTCATTACAAACGGCAAACAGTGGTCGTTTTACCGCTACCAGCTAAACACGACTCTAATTCATTCGGAACATGTGTATGAAAATCCAAAGTCGAACTTCTGTTGGGGATCAAATGAAATGAGCTTGTACCAAGAAGTGGATGAGAGCGGCAAATGTATAGGGTTGAATGAGGAAGTTGTAAAGCATTTGGTTGAACTTTATGTAAATGCACCAGTAGAAGGGCAAATAAATATGCAACCATATTTATCGAGCGAATGTCCAACTATTGCCGATATTCAAGATGAAGATAAGCGAGCGTTTCTTGAAAAGATTTTTAAACATCTTGTTGCGAATATTCCACGTCACCTTGAGATTCCCGAAATCTACCTTTGGGAGAAGATTTACAAAATAGACAACAAAACACGGCCAATGGAAGCAAAGCGGCGCTTCTTCGAGCTCGGAATCAATCCTTGGCGACGCACACTTGATCAGCACGCTTTAGAGTATATTCCACGCGTAGTAAGGCCGCGAGGTCCCAAGAGTAAACCGCGTTTCAAGAAAACTTATTACCCTTAAGAGAAACAATAAATCTTTATTAGTTGTTGAGATCATGTTTGTTTTTGCTCTTCCAGTTTCCATAGCGCTGAATGAGCCGCAAAATGAATTAAGAATTTCCCATATCCACCCAATTCGAATACCCTCATCTATTGTTTTGCGGGATCTCTTGATGTGCTAGTGCAATGCTATGCAAATACGTAGGCATACTAAATGTTCGTTTTCGCAAATTATGACATATAATGGTATCCTTAGTTGCACCAGATGCAAATATTTCTGTATTTGATTCTTCATATTACCGACATCGACAACAACATATATTTTCAGGGAATAACTCTAAAAATATTGTTTGTGGTAGTGCCGATGTGAAATGCAGAACAATGTAATTTGATAGCCGATGCCGTAAGGAGCAGTAGTTTTGCAGTAGGAAACAGGGACAAACAATTTGTGGAAATGCACGGCTCTTCATTTTGTAAATTTTAAAATAATTCAAAAAGCCAGGTGATTTTAAATGTTTTTGTTGTATAGATGCCTATCATTATGAATGCCTTCCTAGTTTTAGGACATAATTCGCTTTCATGTATAGTGAAGGAGAGTCAAATTGCAAATTCGTTCGCTCCCATAACAAGATAAATTGCAACAGATAAATATTTATAGGCTCTCCAATGGATACCAGCACTTATCGAATGGTAATATAATACAATAAAATAAACAAATATACATAGCACTATATTCGAAAATAGTGTAAACAAATATGAATGCTAGGTTTGTAGTTACAGCGGCTCTTAAATATAAGTCAGTTAAAGGTATAAAATTTAAATGAATTTATCTTGGGCACACACTCTATCCATTCTTTCAACCGCACCCAAAGTTTTGGATCCACAGTTGGTGTTAAATTTGACACAAACCTTGAGCATCTAAAATCCCTTCATGATTGAATTAACACTAGATGGCACAAAAATGCAATTACGGTTGCAGTATTGGCTAATGTATTCCCCTTACTGTGTTTATCTGACATCTAGAGTTAAATAGTTAAAACTTACGTTAAACTGTTTCTACTTTGACAGACTAAACTATTCTGTTGTTAGATTTATGCTAACCGATTAATGTTAAAGCAATTAGTGTATAAACATTATAGCATCCACATTATTTGTTGCTTTCTCAATGATGTGATGATACACAATTTGTACGTGTTAAAAATGAATTCGTTGTCTTGTAACTTTCAGTAGAATTCCCTACTTTTTTAAAGAAAAAAACACAGAAAATTCAAATTTAATGGAGAATGTTTATTATCAATTGAAAGAACATTCTTTGGCATTTCTTTTTTGAAGATTTTGTCTATCAAATGTTGGCCGTTGCTACGTCGCAGATGGTCCATCCGTTGAGTCCAATTTTCGATCACTCGTTCGAGCATTTCGACTGGTAACTGGCGAATGACACGCGTGATGTTTTCCTCCAAGGCCTGAAGCTTTTGACTTTACATATCTCCACAGGAAAAAGTCTAACGGTGTGATATCACACGATCTTGGTGGCCAATCGACCGTCCCAAAACGTGAAATTATGTGCTTACCGAAATGTTCTCTCAACAAGTCCATTGATTGATGCGATGTGTGGGAAGTGGCGCCGTCTTGCTGAATGGTGGTATGCCAAAATTAGACATGGCTCTGTATAGTTCGTCTCTATAAATGCTGTCGTAATGGACTGGTTTTTTTCCAGGATCTGCCGAAGTGGGAAAATTTGATCGGTTGTGGACTTTCCTGGCCTAAGACCACATTGATAAAGGCCGATCAGGTTGTTGGTAAACGGTTTCAGGCGCTCACATATTACTGCAGATAGGATCTTATAGGCAAGTTTGAGGAGACATACCTATGCCTCTGTAGTTAGCGCAGCTTAGAGGGTCTCCTTTTTTGTGGATCGGGCAAACGATGCTGAGGTTCCATTCTTCAGGCATACTTTCTTCCGACCAGATTTGGCTTATGAGTTGGTAGATGTTACTTACTTACCAAGTCTTTTCCGGCAGCCTTATTAAGCTTGAGTTTAGATATTGCTACCCTCACTTCACTCAGGTTGGGTGGTTGGCAGTTTTCGCTGTGATTGCCAATATCGAATGGTTCGTTCTGTTGTTCGTCATCGCCGTTTAACAGTCTGCAGAGTGGGTCTTCCATATTCTCAGCATCGACTGTGTCTCAACTACGATATTTCCTTGTTGATCTTGCTCGTGCCTTGTAACCTTGGCTTTGACGTTTTATAGTTTGGTAAAACTTGCGAACATCGTTCCTGGAGTGGCACCTCTCTATATCAACGATCGCGCGCTTTTCTTGCTCTTGTTCCTTCATTCTGAAAAGCCGGTGTTCTTCCCTTCTTCTCTGCCTATAGAGCTCAACGGCAGCTCTCGTCTTCACCTGCAGCTTAGCCTTGTAGTCATCGTTCTTTGCTGCGAGCATCTGTCGGCATTCCTCACCAAACCAGGAGTTTTTTCGATGCTGGTGGCATGGTGTTAATCGAGAGGAAGGTCTTGGCGGTCTCTTGCGATTGCAGTCTTTGACAATAAATGTTTTCACAGTATTTCTGAATTGTTGTAGCGTGGTGGATATCCGCATTCTTACCTTGGCTGCAACAAGGTAGTGGTCCGATTCGGTGTTAGCTTCTCCTCCTGGAGAGCACCATGTCCCCTTATGGATATCGAGGTAAGGAAACCGTGTGCTGGCTATAATAGCATTTCGTTCCGTAGCGAAGTCAATTTGCCTAAGTCCGTTACCAGACGTGTTGTCGTGTAGGCTTTGTTTTCCGAAAATACTGCTAAAGATGTCTTCTCTTCCTACCTTTGCGTTAAATTCTCCCAGCACGATTTTAACATCGTACTGTGGTAGTCGCTTATAGGTTTTGTCAAGGAGCTCATAGAAGCAATCCTTAGCTATATCATCTTTTTCCTCCGTTGGGGCGTGAGCGCATATAAGACTTATGTTGGCGAATTTGGCCTTGATGAGGATTGTTACAGTGCGTTCGCTAATGTCTTGGAAACATAAGACTTCTTGCCTCAGTCTGGCACTTATAACAAATCCGCATCCGTATAGTCGCTGTTTCTGCTCACTATAACACGTTCCGTAGTAGAAGTCACAGTTTTTATCCTCTTTTTGTCCGGCCCATCCCATCATATTTCCTGGATGGCAGTAATTTTTGCTTTTTAGCAGTTTGAGGCTTCAGCTAGTTGTTCGCTTGCACCTGCCCTGTTAATGTTCTCACATCCAGGTGCAGATACGAACGTCGTTGTACTTTTTTCGTTTAGCGGGGTCGTGAACAATAAAATCAGTCCCTTCCGAGGCTATTGGTTGCTTCGTAATATACATATTTTTCCATGGTTGGGTAACCCAAAGCACAACCCCCAACTTGGAGGGCCAGTTCCAATTTATTAGATACCACTAGGACACGGGGCCTTTTGGTTCATCTCCCACCATCTCTGTTCAAGGGGCCTGACTAACCCTTGAAATTCCTAGACAACCTATTGTCCGAATATGTCGAAGCAATCACTTTATAAATTTATTTATATTTAACTTCAGATAAATGTTGTTTTTGGTTTTAGGAATTTGAACATAAGACAGTGATTGCCATTATTGTGTCGTCCAAAACACGGTATGTGTTAAATCTTAATTGGCGTATACCTCGGATAGTTCTGTTCATATTTTGCGTTAAACATAATAAAATAATTTATGTCAAAAATGAAAGTATTAATAAAACTATAATGGCTTGAGAGATACTGATACGGCACTTCATGTGATGATAAATAACGACCGGTAGATAATATACGTCAAATATCTCAAAAGAACGACGATTTGACCGATTTGACATTTAAAAGCATTTAAAAGAAATTCGAAAAAAGCTTTGATGAAAATATATAATTCCAACTTGCGCCATCATTCTGGGAGCGTTTCCAAAAATACGATTTTTATACCATATTGACGGGCTCAGTGGCGCGATAGTTAGTGCGATGAACTGTCGCTCAGAAGGCGCGGGTACGATTCCTAGCCTTAGCAACACGCAAATGATTTTTCACTCGTGATGATCTGACAAATCATCCGAGTAGTATCAGTTGTCAAAAGCTTATTTCAAATTCGCGCTTCGGAGTCGGCATAAAACAGGAGGTCCCACCATAGTGCAAGAAGTGCACGCACATATGAATGGTTATGAGCACAGCCCTGAATACTAACCAGCCTGTTGCGCCAAAAATTAAAAAAAAAATTTTTGACCTATCTTATTTTGTGTCCGAAATTTGTAGCAAGTATATTGAAATGTTAATGCTTCAAATATCTACATTCTACAAGTGTAAATATTTTAAAAAGTCAGCTCACTGCACTTCCTACAGGTACCAACTGGATGTAGGTTGTGGTTCATCCCATAGTATATAGCCACCTAGGCTATAGTGGGATAATTAATTTTTCATGTGAGTAGAAAGATTGTATTAATCTGCACCTTTAAGCGTATATGTTAAGGATTTCTGTTATGAACATTTTAATACTGTATGTTTTGTTAAGTCTAAATGTCAATGCATAAATGTAAACCTTTTAAAAATAGCTAAGGCGATACAGGGCCCAAATCATGATTGAGTTTCTGAGATTTAGATTTATATTTTTGTTCTCTTTCTCCATTTGTATAATAAATATAAAACATGAACATGACTTTTAGAAGCTTATCTATATACATTTGAGATGGTTGATTAAATTAAATTTCTACCATTAGACCCACACTCATTTTTTTCTATTATATAACTAAGCTGGGTGGTAGAAATATTTTATGTTTTAACAGCACTCTGACTTAAGTACACAAGTTTCATTTGATAAAGGGCATTTTAATGTGTATTCCCTAAAATTGCAACATGACCACTTTAAAGTTCAGGGCATAAAGGGTCGGTCCTTATAAAATTTGTAAACCTAATAATAGAAAGTACGTGTTGTTTTGTGATGTGATGTGGCAGAAGTGATTTGTATGTTACCCACGTTTTTTGCATAAAATTGTAGCCTTGCTATCGGTAAAGCATAGGTATCTAGTCTAGGTCAGGTGTTTTTTTTTTGTATGGCACAAATTGGTGTGTCTTGCTTTTGTTATCAGTGATTTATTTAAATGTTCTTATCTTGATGAGTTGAGTATGCAAAAAGCTGCTATCGGATCTAATTTAACATGAAAATGTCTCTGTAGTAGGTACTGATGCAATACCAGGGTAGATTTTCTTTCGAAAATGAGGAACGTTGCGTGTGTGTGTTTTTTTTTATGTTATTAAGGTAACTAAGATAAAGTCCTTAAGTTATAAAATAAATTGTTGTGGTTTCTTGCACTAAGGTTATTTACATTTTGATGCGGAAGAGAGATAAAATAAAACGGGAATTCTGAATCTTTTCCGTGGATCATTAAGCAAAGAAGAAATCCAAAGACAGAAAAAAGTAGCACATAAGAAAAATTACATCAGATGATGTTATTGTGGCAGTAATTGATGTTGCTAAGCGATTGCGGGAAAAATATGTATACGTCATTTTAATTATATGTATTTTGTTATCATTTTATTAATTTGTTTTTCTAGCACATCAGCAATGGAACAGTCGCATTCTGTGGGTCAAAATGATATGATAATTTATTAACTTTTTTGAGCAGCTGGGGTATTTTCACAAAAAATCGCCATCGTGTTGACTTAAATTATTCGCGTTAACAAGTTATTTGACATATTGAGCAGAGCAGAACTTTACTTTTTTCAGGTTATTTGAGTCAACTTAGGATGATATCTACTATCCAATCAGTTTTTGCATAAATTAATTTAGTCGTGCAGGAAATAAATCATTTAAAGGAAATTGTTTTCAGAAACTATTCTCTTCTCCTCTTGTTTTCAGATGGCGAAGATATACTACAGCGAGATTAAAGGTGTAAAGAAAGATGTTGACGTAGTCCAAATGTAAGAACCCATCGACGCATTGGATAATCTTTAACCTAGTCCCCATGTTTGAGGCAATATCGACAGCCAATTCTTTCGTGTGTGTGTTCTTTAATTATTTTCATTTTTCCAGGCTCTTCGCACTTTGTTTTTTGGAACGTCCAATAGTGTAAAATTTGTTCGGCATTTTTTTTGACAATATTGTGTTTAGTTGGAAAATTATGACCACCAAAATGTGGTCAAGGAACTCTATACATAACAATTTTTAACTGAACACAGATTTGGAAATAAGTTTTCACAATTATAAGCGTTGTTCCGGCATAAGTCTATCCTTCAATGAAATTCTAATGCATAATTAACACAAACGTTGACAAATAATGACTGTAATCAACGCTGTTGAAAAAAATACTCTAAAATTACAGCAAAAGTGATTTGATTACGTATTTATGTATTTGAAAAATCTTAAAGTTCTCGCATAATAACGGGTGTTTTTTTATAGGTTGGTTTTTCGAATAGAGAATAAAACTGACGTTTTGTGGTCAAATCGGGCAACTCTAATGGCATTTATGTTCAGTTTGGTTTGGTTTGCTTGCCATTTCATCATGAAGAGGTTGACAAATGTACAACGTTTGCATATCGTGCATATTTATTTCGAAAATAATGGTTCAGTTCGCGAAGTTTACCGCAAGCTCCGTCAATTTTATGAGATGATTCGATTGAATCGATTCGCCACCGTGCACAGCAATTGGAGCTTTTCCATCAACTTCATGGAAGATTTTGCGCAAAGATCTTGGCTTACGACCTTACAAGATCCAGCTTGTGCAAGAATTAAAGGCGCGAGACCAAGCAATGCGTCGTGATTTTGGTATATGGGCCGAAAATGAAATTGATCTCGATGCTGATTTTCATCGCAAAATTTTGTTCATTGATGAGGGTTATTTTTGGTTGAATGGCTACGCCAACAAGCAAAATTGCCGCATTAGGAGTGAAGAGAAGAGAAACTGGTGGAGTCTTTGGGCCATACTTCTTTCGAAATGATACTGGAGAGTCAGTTACCGTTAATGGAGACCGGTATAGAACCATGATAGCCGACTATTTTGTTCCCTAATTGGATGGCATGATTTGACACCATTGGATTATTTTCTTTGGGGATATGTGAAGTCGCTCGTGTACGCCAACAAACTATAAATATTAGGGGACTTGGAAGCCAACATTCCTTGCATTATTGCCGGAATACGGCCCCAAATGCCGAAATTAATACAAATTTTTTTGTGTTTATTATTTTTAGTAAAAAAAAAGTATCTTAACAGATTTTTTTAAACTTTGTCAATAACAAAAAATCATTATTTTCAGTTACAAAGTTTCACAGATTTTCTGTAAATTCAAATAAGTTTTAATAATCATATTTGCAAAGCCCTGTCCTTTTGTTGTTAGTATCATTAACATTTACGATAACCCTAATACAACGGATGTGAAACATACTTACTTAACGGGATCCTGACCCGTTCAGGTCCTCTGCTTGATACAAGGTAACTTCCATCCTCATCGATCCTAGTAACGTTGCTTCAAGTCATTCAGCCCAAGCACCCTGTCCTCCTCGGTAGTCCTTGTCGTCTCAAAGCTGAAAGCTGCGATTCGATGACTCTCTTCGCACTATAGAAATATATATCAAACCTGATGCACATATTTATATGCGCAACCACAAAAATTACAATTTGCATACATAAATTGACTAAGGTTTCACATCTATGATAATCGCAACTTTCATATATAAAATTGTTTAATAATTGATAAATTGAAAGTTGAACGCGCAAGGAGCCTTCTTTTATTAGATTTTTTTTCTAATCTTAAAACTTTACAAAGGTACTTTTAATAGTTAATATATAAGTTGGACCATTGGCTTATAGTTCTTTAATAATTCAAGCTCGTACAATTTCATACAAAATTCCAATCGAACCTAAGTTGCAAAGAACACAGGCAGGGAAAGTTTTGAGTATTTATCATTTATATCAGATTCAAATGAATTACAATAGAAAGGTCCATTGAATAACAATTCAAACTGATAGCTAAGTTGTTCTATTGTCCATTTCCAATCTAGACAATAAATCGAAACAACGGGGCCTTATAAGTAAAGTAGTTTTTACCCTATCATATCTTTATGTATGTTTTGAAATTAACAACAAAAGAACACAAAACGGCAGCTACTGAATAAAAGGATAGTTTTGTAAATAGAGATAAGGCATTATGTATTTCTATGACATTATGTTCCAACTTGATAATGGTACTGAAATGATGAAATGAAAAAAAAAAAACATTAAGATGAAAATATTATCTGAAAACATAGCAGTGGGTGGATTTCATAAATGTTTACACTTATTCTGCTGGGAGCAACAGCAAGCACGTGTACCAAATTTCATCATTATGGGACAGACATGGGTAAATCGACTCAGCCATCGATTCGGAGTCGATCCATATACTTTGAGGTATACCTAGCTCAATTATTTCCTTATGTTACAAACTATGTATCAAAACTATTATAACCCTACGGGACAGGGTATAAAAACAACATATTTTCTCTGACTTGGAACTTCTAACGGTGAATAAGGAAGCTGACGCCAGCTCTTTTTTTCCTTCCTTTATGCGGTTGCAATTGGTCATGGCTCATGCATTACAACATTTGTTTGTAAACTATCAACGAAGTGTATTCCGAAAACGTGTTGAACTCCATCGTTGTGGAATACAACTCCACAGCGCATAATCAAACAAAAATATGTCTCAGTCCCCTCATTAAGGAGACTATTTCTGCAAATCAGAAAAATGTGACTGCTTTTCAAGGACCCAATATCTTTTGAGGTAGTTTCAGTACGTCTATACCAAGTGTAGTTTTGCACACATTCTTAGTTTTTTCCCTTTTGCACTAAAAAACTCTTTACCTGCCCGGTGTAGTCCTAATATTTTGGGTTGGTTTTTACTTTTAACAACAGTTAAGTATACTCCAGATTGGTTGTACTTCATGTTTTTTGTCTTATCAAATATGCAGTCATTAGCTATCAATATCACGTTAGTGTAAAAAAAATATTTTTTTTGTGTGGTGGTCTATTGTATTCCTGTGAGTCTTGTTTGCCTTGGATTTGAAAATGCTCTTTACTCCGAATGTTGGGGCAGTGCACTGCATACAAGCTCTCAACAATGGGGATATCGTTGAAATGCTTTCCCAACAACGATTGGTGAATTCGTTCTACGGGATGTCAATAGTTAGAGTAAATATCCTTTGCATTTTTAGTATAGGACGTTGGCTGGAACGTGTCGGTCGTTGCCGTTATACTTTCTCCTGTTTTCTATCTCCGAAAATACTATTAATCAACAATTTGTTAGTCGCCTCTTTTTTGAATTTATTTATACTTAATTTAAACTTCTAATAAACAAATCCAAATCATCCATCTAATATCAAAATCAAATTATACAAAAAAAACAGCATCACACTTCGAAAACCTACCAACAGCGAAACTGGATTACGAAAACGAAGCGAAAAAATAAATAACACGAAAAACGGATATGATAACGAAAATTTAAATTAGTGCACGAGAATCCTTGTAAAACTAGTGAAATTGTCTCTTCTTAAAGTCCATTAATTTGTTTTTCTCTTTAATATCTTAAATTACAAAGAATGTCGGGTAAAAAAAAGTCTCTCACTCTCCTTAAAGTTTTTTAAAAGTGCTGCAGTAGATTGCCCAAAAAAGAAACGAATCCAAAAAAATGTGCATTGTTATGATTTGTCATTTGCACATGATGAAAGTTATGCTTTCTGGATATTTGTAAATCTGTGCGGCATCACCGAAGGATAACAAGCAAACGTACGTACATATTATGTATTTAGAATGCTGCAGTAATGGTTACACTGCTACCTACTCCGCCCAATGTCATTTGTTGTCCATGCTTTTTGGTTTCGTTTTTTTTGTGACTTCCTTTTTTTGTGGGGGTTGCTTTTGGGACAACCACGACGCACGGGGATGATGATAATTAACATTTGTATTTTTGTTTTTCGTTGATGTTTGGGAAATTACTTGTTTACTAGTGTACCATTGTGTATTTGTGTTTTTGCGGGCTTGGAAATAAATGGGCAGATGATGTTTACCTCTGACTTTTAAGAAAACAATTGCGATGATTATTATTATTCCTTCTTTTGCTTGTTGCTTAAGTGCTTCGGTTATTGTCTATTTTCAAAATGAATTTCCGGTTTGTTTCCGTGTGTAATTACTCTTGGATAAGCATCCTCATGTCCGGTGGGAGAACTTATTTATCGTTGTATGTTTGTGAGTGTGTTGACGTGAGTGGGCTTTGGGGTAAAGTGGGAAAATGATTTAATGGACACAAAAGTTATGTTGTGAATGTGACACGTGACAATTGGATACGTTTATATCACATTAATTAATCGTCAATTAGTTTGTTCTCTGACATAAACATGTGTGACATATAAGTTTAGCTGTTTTTGTCAGAAATTTTTAGAAAAAAGTGTGAATCTTTTTTCATTGAAGAACGATTCCCATGTTTGTTAATTTATACCTCTGAATAGGTAGATATGTGGTCACATAGTGAAAAGTTTTGCTACATTCAAATAACAGAAAATCGCTTGTGTTATTTTCTCAAACTAAACATAGAAAAAAAATTAATTTGTTTTTTTTTTTTAGGAATCTGAAACACAAAAATTGTTAAAAGAAATTATACGTCTGATGCTTTGATAGTACTGCTTCATCTTTAGAACCATAGACGGAAACGTTTAAATATGCAGCCCAGTTAGACTCAAGAAATATAGGGTTGATTTGGGACAAGTGTCAGGCACAATCATTAACAAAGAGTCTTTGTGTAAGACAATTATCACTGCGGCAATAATATATTTGTGACTTTCTTGTGATAGATTTTTAATTAAATAAAACAAATCGTGGCCTTTTTCGTTACTTTTTGAATCAATATTTTTAGAACCTATAAAACACACTACAGTATCTTCAGTTCAAAATTCATGGTTAAAATCATTTTTGTATTAGTGCATTTTTAATCAAGAACTAAGTCTTGTCTTAAAGCTTTTTTTTGGCAAATGACACCACAAAAGTTTCAATTGGAGTGTGGAAATTGAAAATTCAAGCGAAGCAAATTCACACCATATTCATCAGCATTCATCATCAATCAATCATATTCCTACTTATGCCAAAATATTTAACTGATCACAAAAAAATGTTAACATGCTTAAATAATTTACTTAAGCTGTCGTTATAGTACATTTCACTACAATGAAAGTAAACCATTGTTTTGCGATTTAAAACAAAAAACAAAGTTGTGGTATCTGTTTCTAATATAACACGAGTTAGTTTTTACTAGGAACGTAGTTATTAAGATTGATATATTGCGGGTCGTCTGGCACAGCCCGCAATATATTTGGATATCGTTTCTCATGTGTGCACGTGCACACCGCCCGCCCGTACCATGAAGCTCGTGAGCAAAAGTTTCCTTTTTTTTTGTTCTCAATGCGTCATCTGTATGACTTTATAACCTTTGGTGCCTGTCAACTAGTCATTCTTTTTAACATATACAGGCTTTAGTAATTAAAATGCAACGAACGCAGTTTTGATACCCTATCCCATGAAGGTGTATAAGTTTCGACAATTAGTTTTTAAAATCTAGAAATAATTTAGAAAGGCATATTATAAAATATATGTATCGATTTCAGAAAGCTGAATCGTCCGTCACAAGTTGTTGGGCCTTTCACTTTGAGCTAGACTGCCGATATTTGGAATACGATCTCCTAGTTGTTCCCACTAAACAAGAACACTTTTAAAGCTGCATTTTGTTACAGTAATCAGTTGATTAGTTTCATAAGTTGAATTAAAGCGTTCTGTTAAAGAAAAATATTTTTTTATTTATTCTTTATTCTTTATTCGTTTTATTCTTTTTTGGAACATTGAATCAAAGTTAACGCCAATAAAAATAATTAGATACTTTAAAGGCGGATTCATATGAAAAGTGGGTCAGCTGCTATATATATTGCGAATATATTGCTACTATACACTGCGGCCACCCGTTTTTATGCTAGATTTCGATTTCAAAAAGCAACAAAGCAAGAAGTCTAAAACAACACGCCAAACACTGGTCAAATAAGCGGTAACAACAATTCCGGGTTCTTTATTTTTGTGTCGTTCCAATGCTTTTTATCAACCCCATTCTCTATCTGTTTGCAAAATTTTTATGATAATCCCTTTGACCTATCTGGTATACTTAGCATTTTAAAAGTCTAGTTTTCTGAACTACCATAACAAATTTCCTCCGCCCCTAAATAAAAGTAGACATTTTGCAGAGCAACAAAGGATTTTCAAACATTAGACATTTGCTGTTATTTGCTTGAATGCACTATTATTTTCGTTTCTTTAAGCAAAATAACAATTAACTATCGCTATGATATTACATATCTGAGATCAAATTGTTATCAACTTTAGTACTTAAAAATTCGACGCGTCCATAATGGTGCTGGTGAATACATTAAAGTTTCAAGAGCGATAAAACAACAACCAACTATGTTTTAAATACTTCCCCCAACACTGTTCGCCAGTGTGCCCTATTTCAAGTTTTGCAAGGGAAGATGATAGAAGGCATACCGCGTCATCAACGCCTACACGCGCTTCATCCTTCATGCAGTTTGTATTAAACATCCGTTGGTTTTTTTTCCACCACTTTTGTTTCACTGTGCTCCTTTCGCATAAGAAGACGTGATTCCTTCTTGACGTAGTTTTATATGCGCGGTATGTATTTTTATGACGTACTGCTTCCTTCATCGGAGGCGGATTAACGGCTTCTACTGACTGTGGATTTTGTGTTCCGTTTTTTTGTATATTTTTTGCTTTTTTGAATTGTGACTTACTGTCGTTTTCGTTGTCGCAGCCGTGATGCTTATTAATTCTTCGACATGTATGACATATATGAACAGGGAATTTAAGCAAAGCCATGGGGCGGTGTGTTTGAAGTGAGATTTTTGGGATTAGATTGGTATGCGATACGAATAATATTAACCCAATTTATATACATGTATGCGGAAATTTGTGGCGCAGAATTGGGCACGTTATAGCGTGTAAAATGACCTAAACAGGGGATTTAACATTTGTTTGTATGTTACATTTAATAGCATTATGGTAGTCAGAAATATATTTTATCTTGAATTTGCTGAGTAATTATTAAAACATAAACGATATTCCAAAACGCACTTAACAATTCCTTCTGTTAGATATTATTCATAGTACTGTCGATTTAATTTGGCTTAGGCAAGAATTACAAACAAGAGAACGAACAAATTTATTTATCATAACAGTTTATGTAATTAGTAGAATCTTTAAAATGTAGACAATTAGTCAAATTATGAATTAACTTTTAAGTATCAGCAAAACCAACTGAAAAAAAACTTACCAAACTCTGGAATTAAATTACCCATGACTACTAAGAGCTCTGGCATTAAGGACATTTTATTTAGTATGCTTGAGTATGATGCTTTTTATTACTTTATCCACATATTTATTAGACATTTACCAGCTAAAGGTAAGACCATAGTGTGAGGTTCGCATACCATTTGGCCAAATTTAACGAGACACTTTTTCCAGACATATCAAATCCAAATATAATCTATAGTATATAACGAGTGACTTTTTAAGGGTAGTTTTTTTTAAATCGAAGAAAACACTGAAATTTGCATACAATATTAAAAAAAATTATTGTAATTGATAAATAGGCCTTTGCCATTTACGTTTTAAATACAACATAATGTAAAGGTTGACCTCCGTTTTAAAAGATCTATTCGGAAGGTCCAACTTTGCGTAACTTTTTCGAGCATTTCGGCCTGAAATCCACGAACGCGACGCTTCAATAGTCCACTTAGACTTTACATAACCTCACAAGAAATAATCAAGAGGCGTTAAATCGCATGATCTTGGCGGCCAACTTACAGGTCATTTCGAGAGATAAGCTGCTCACCCAATACATCCTTCAACATTTCCATTGTTTCATATCCGTTGTGCCAGAAATGAGCCTCATCGCTGAACAGAATTTTTCGATAAAACAGTGGGGATTTTCACATTTTTTACAGAGCACGAATTTTGATATTAAATTTCAATAGTTTGCAATTGTTGCTCGTTTGTAAGGCTTTCCTTGATTAAATGGCAGATTCACTTTGACAGATTACTTTTGGACGCCATTACAAAAAAAAATTAACACTTAAAAAATCACCCATTATGTATAGTGTATACAAAAATTGAGCTTCGAAATTGTGTTGGTTTGTCGGTTTGTCATTTACCGATTTTAACCAAACATTCACACATCTTTTGTATTGGGGTTTTTGTGAAGTTTGGTTGAAATCGGAAAACGTATGTGGGTGCGTAAAAAGAACACATGAATTTCAGTCCATTTTGGGTTGATATTTTGTGTGTTTATGTATAACTCAGGTAATTTCCAACCAATTTACTTGGTTTTTCTATTAAACTACATATTCAGAAAAACAATGAGAAGGACATAGCCTTATCTTTGTTTTCAAAATCTGCACACTGCCATTCCCACTTTTCAATTAAACATTGTTTTTGGTTAAACTGTAAGAAATTTTGAAGAAGTGGCTGAGCAAGATATTAAGTAATTCTGAATATCTATATTTCTTCAACACGATTTTTTTTGCCAAGCTCAGTTTTTGAAGACGTTTTTCGTAATAAACTGTTTTTCACACGGACAATTATACCGTAGCATGTTCTCGCTTGGGCAAGCTTATTTGTTTTGGCAAAAGACGTACCAAATGTATGTACAATTGCTAAATTGCTATTCGAAACTATTTTTTTTAATTTTTTTTAGCATATCCCATTGGAGAATATTAATTTTGATACATAGTTTGTAACATAGAGAAATATTTTAGGTAGATATACCTTCAAGTATATGAATCGACTCAGAATCGCTAGCTGTATCGAATTAGCTATGTTTGTCTACCCATCCGTCCGTCTGTTTGTCTGTCTGTTCGTCTTCAATTTTTGGACGTTAAATTTTGTGCTAGGATAATGAAATTCGTTATACAGGATTCCTGTCTTTGCCTACAAAACAAATGTAAACATTTTCAAAATGCGCCCACAGCCACGCCCATTTTTAGAAAAACGTTATTTTTGGCCAAACATTTGGTAATTTTGAAAAAGTGTCTAACGACATATTAAGTTCCAATCCTAATATCCTAATATCGTCCATAAAAAGTTTTTTGCCACGGGTTTTTTTGGTGGCCGTTTTTAGTAAGAAACGTCTTTTGATCAAATTTAAAAGAATTTCGAAAAAATGTCGATGCAAATACTTTCATAATGTCAATATAAATATATCGTCTTTAGATCATTTTAACACACCTCCACTTTTTGGAGGCGTTTCTTACAAAAACAACTTATGTACACTACCCCAGCGAACAATTCCTTTATCTGTCATAGATCCATTGGAAGATATCCGTTTGATCTTTATCAAGGAATGGACCGTCATCATACTCGGGCTCGAAATACCATTTTTCAACGACGCGACGCCAAATACGGTCATTCTTGACGTCTATATCAACCTAAAATTTATCCTCAACAGCGAATAAGTTGTGTCCACGGTCACCGTTCTTGAGGTAGCAGCTGCATCCGAAAACAACAGCACAATTTCAATACAATTAAGGTATATGAATATATCTATTTTTTTTTTATTCAGCAACCAAAATATTCACTAGAAATAATCTATATGACAAAACAACGTTTGCCGGGTCAGCTAGTTACATATACATATATAAAAGCTATTATTATTCTTGGTTCAAATTCTTGAGTTGGAAATTCCAATGATTCTCTGCTAATAAGCGAAATGAATTTATGGATTTAAAGCAAATTTAGTGTTTTATAATTAATTTACAAAGAGAAAGGTATTGTTTTATTGTAGGCGAGGTTAAAATATGAAGAGCAATGGGTTAACAGAAAATATTTCACATATATACGCTCCTGTTCCCACTCTAGTTAATGATTTATAGCTGTTCGATTTCTGTTGACATTGATGACCATTTTATTTGTACAGTTCTTGTGTTATCATGCCAAGCAATTATAGATACAACCGCAAAAATATCCAATCCAATTGTTTCTATTTCATTAATTTCAAATCATGTCAAATAACAAGGTATGGTTATCATGGCTGCTATTTTCTTACTTCAAAAGAAAGAACAACGGTTCCACAAATCGCCCCACCAAGAGCATCCCCTCTTTCAGTCTTTGAATAGTAAGAAATAAAGTAAAGATATTACTATTTCAATATACCACAAAATTGAGGGTAATAAAAAATGGCTTTGAACTCTAGACTCAGCATCGCAATGCCATTATTTTCTGTATTTTAGGATACTCGACTGATGAACTAGCAATACTAGTAAAGAAAAGAAAATCTGCAACTTTTAGTTGCACTACAAAGTTGAGTAGTATCAATTGTCAAGAAAAGCTTATCTCAAATTCGCCGTTCGGAGTCGGCATAAAAAAAGAGGTCCCACCATGGTGCAAGAAGTATACACGCACACATGATTGGTTGTGAAGAAGCTCGGCCCTGGGTACTAACGAGCCTGTTACACTATAAATGAAAACTCATATATCCCTTATCAAATGTTTTGGTGGGGGTCCCAGTAAATTTGGTACATTTTCCCATAAACTGATGTAAAATTTCTCTGGATGAAGTTGCAAAATCAAGAATCAATATTGCGAAGCATGTATTAAGTATATGAAAATAGAATTATTAGCTCATTTCTTATTATAAATAAATAAAATGCAAAATGTGATCTTACTCCGAAGCAATTCTTGCATTAAACATAAAGCCATACTGTACTAACGAATCGCTTGCATGCATACAATAAAATAATTCGCACCGAATATTCGCATGAACATAATTGGGGTGCATAATTGAATAAAAGAACACCTGCAATAACAAGGATATTGTTTTCTACCAAAACAGCAGAGTAAACTTGTGTAAATAAAACATATTTACAAATACACGTTTAATAATAGAGATACAAAACGAGGTCAATGCCATGAGTATTTGTTTGTAGCTAACAATTTAAATATGGAATATAAAATAATTTGGCAGGAAGAGTTTAACATCTGCCCCATCGATTTGGCCAAAAAAAGTACATTCTCATTTCGCAAGTGAATCATAAAATGTACAAAATACATCCAAGGCTGTAATGGGTACATACTATATTATATTATAGTCATCTTGTTACATGAATATTGTCATCGAGACAAATTGAATTGATACTGCTATTAGAATTGAATTGGGCTTATGGTATTGAGTACAAAAATATTGGGAGGGAGATTCAATGGAACCAAATTGTAGATGTACAACAAAAATTTAGTATGGCCAACATTGGAAGATTAATTCAAAATAAGAAAATCAATTTATATTCTGTATTGCAAAAAAGGCATACACATACCTTAGATGTACAATGTACATACTTACCGGCCTTCAAAACATCCCTAACCTTACTTAAAACATAATTTACAAAAAAATCATAGGCTTTATGATGAAAGTTCCCCCAAGAAAGTTTGATTAGAATACGAAATCACCAAAACGTGCTACGAATTCCAAAGCCTACATTAACTTAGTGCTTAAAAATCAATAATCGGCACATCATCAGATTTGGGAAGTTCCACTCTACAGCCGTATTTTAAGGTACTAAGTGTTTATAAGATGAATTCTTCGAAAAATTAGTTATCAGAGAAGATTACTTTCAAAGTTATACTTCACTATATAGCCAATATAAATAGACACCCACCCAACATTCACTTTGCACAAGCAAGAACCAACCCCTGACAAACTTCGTCGAGTATTTGTGATTAGACACGTACTTGTACAGAGCATCCTAGATGTACCGTGTACCGTCTTCTTTAATGAGTTTGATTAGTTTATTCGGAAAGTTATTTGGTAAATTTTAAAAGATAATGTAATGCTATAAACTACAGCTAAAGCAATTCCGTAGAAGTATTTTGGAAATTGGTATTTCAAATTGGTATTTTATTTAAATTTTTCTCAAGAGAGAGGTCTACCTATCACACAAGACAATGTGTGTATAGTTCTAAAATTAGAAATACCATTATACGGATGAAGTGACCTTTACACAGGAATAACTCTTCTTGCCTAAAATTTAATTTCAATGGTTTGCTTTGACAGTATATTACATCAAAAGGATATGTCACCTTTTGTGGTTAATTCATAGTTCAGCAAAAGTTTATCTTTTCAACTTCAACAAGTATGCCAACATGGAAGAAATGTGTTACACCCCGCACTAGAAACAACTATTGCAGATTAATGATAAATGCTGACTATGCCAAAATAGGAAATCCAATGTAAAATTTGTTGTTAAGGAAAAATATACTTTTTCCACAAAATCAAATTGAAAATGTAAAAGTGTTTTTTTAAACTTTTAATAAACCAGTTGTTTTTTAACTTTTTCTTCTACTAGATACGAATAGAGTTTTATTTTTTCTGCTGATGCTGGTAAAAGTAATTGTAAGCCAGTTTCATTGTGCATTTAATTTTCATTCTGCAATAAGAAATATACACACACATATACTGTATACATAAAATATGTTTTGTGAAGCATTAAATTTGAGTTTGTGAAACCATGGAAAATAACTTCAATAAAAATGTTGACCTACAAAACAGTCGTGGAACTACTTGATACAAGTCATTTCCAGAAAAAAAAAATGAAATATGTGTAATGTGTAGGACTCATCTGTGCCGGCAATTGTCCTTCTATGTTTGACCTAACCATGATCTAGATTTAAGAAGATAACGTGTTATTAAAGTCGATCATGGGAAATAGATTATTCGAAATATATTTCCAGGGAGATGTCGAGTTTTAGTGAATTGTTGTGTGCAACAACATTTGAAAAATACAAACAGTACACTGTTGTGCTAGTTCTTGCTGGGGATAGAGCTGCAAGGTTTTATTTTTTAGTGGTGGTTGGGATGCATTTAATTTGGCTAATTTAATTTTCCTTGTAAATAAAGAGATGTCAACAACATCTCAACTAACTTGTATATAACACTTGTATATAACACTTGCAATAAATAGTAAACATAGGAGTGTCTATTTCTATTTTGTATTGAATGAAATTAATTTATATAATTGTATCTATGTAATAGTATACCCCTATCAAAAATGTGTACCACAATTTGATGAAAACATTCATTTCACAGATTCCACAAATGGTTTGATTTGTCCTCAATCATTTAATGCATCTAAGAAATTTTCTTTGGATAGTCGGAAATTTTGTAATTTAACTTCATAACATTTACGTTCAGCGCATGTTCTAATAATTCTAATGAATCTCTATAGAATTATAGAACCTGGGTCTGCCCAAGGAAATTCATTTCCTTGCTATTCTTTAATAACAAAAAATGTTACTTATTAACTTATTTTATTTTTGTATTAAAAATAAACACAAATATGAACATCGAAATAACTTTTGAAATGAATAAGTTACCAAAAAATTGAATATTGATAAAACATTTGACAAACTTATGGAGAATTCGGTGAATCTGGTCTTGCATCGTTGCTTATCTGTAAAAATATTCTTACAGTACAAAAACAAAATATACAGGGTATCTGTTTGTTACACATTTAACGTTAGTATGTATAGCTCAAGCCCTATTGTTACGAAAGAACAAATAGCGTAAACAATTTTTTTTAATGAAACACATTGTTTGTATCATCGTGTATATAAATGAATAACAGCTCACCTTACTTACTGGGTGCACAATATTTAATGTCAGAATGTGATTGACAAACATTACAAAAAAAGCTGTATTCCAAATATGGGGTATTTTTATTTAACTTGGTAGTTTACAATTTATTTGGACTATTTATTGACCAAAACAAATTGTTCTTTTTTCGCTGCGTTTACCATCATTTTTTTGAGTACCTCGGTGATTTCGGCACGAAAGGTTACGTTGAGCTCGTTAATGCTATGAAGCTTGCTATGAGGGGTCAAATCTAAGTGGCAAGTAAATGTCGCCATGTTTTGATGCGAGCGATTGTTTGGCCGTATTCCAAGCGAAGTGAGCGGTCTTTTGGCGAAAACAGATGCAAATCATACTTTAAGAAGCACCGCAAGGTGGGTCCACTAACACCAAAACGATGAGCGCGGTAACGATACAACACATGTGGGATCTCATCAACAATCTCTCTTGCGGCTTCAACTAGTTCAGTGTAACGTCTTTGGCTTTGATGAATGAAATGTTGACGATCTTTCCCTGTCCCGTGTTCACTATGTTTGTAATGATAATATGTACGTTGAGTTACCATAACTGAATGACTATTTTCAATGTACAGTGTCACACGAACTCTTTCTTGGTCCTAGCAGAAAAAATATACACATTAAAAATCTCCTCCGCATTGCCCAATTTTCATATCAACGTCCGTGATGCATTTTGAAATAGAGTCTAAAAACTATATTTATACATTCTCGATATCTATATATCACCTATATTAAGTTTCTTTTGTGAAGTTTTAAAATTCGAAGAAAATATTAGATGAACATGCATTGATAAAATTGCTATTAACCTTTTGTCATAGAACATTTTAACCCGTACCCACTTCAATAACTTCGCACACAACATAATAAAAAATGGGCGTGACTGGAAAAAGATCATCTACCATCTACCAAATGCGGAAAAGAATATTAAGGTGATGAATTTACACATTTCGTAATTTTGAAAAATTTACGAGGTGCTTTAAACGAAAATCGCTCGGAAAACAGTTGCGTAATTGCATTAGCTGTTCTGTAAATGTCATCAAACCGTCGCGTGGTCCGCCAAACATATTAAAATGCCGATAATTAGTGGAAAGAAAATACTTTTGTATTCGATTTTTAAATGAAACTGACACGACTTTTTTATAATTTTGGAGATATTTGACAAATGTAAACATCTGATATAGTTTTAATTAAAGCCGGAAAATATATGTGCAATTTTCGAGGGTGATTTCCGAGACAAAATCATCGCACAAATTTAAATGACTTACGTAAATAATTTTTCATATAAAATTTGATAGATTATTTACGAGTTCGTAAATTTATAGAGTTTACTGGGCTTACAAGGGTTTTACAGGTTTAAATGAATGCCCTTATTATTTAAATATTTATTTTCTGCATGCATTATAGAATTTCTATGACCATGTTCATATTGTTTTTAAATTACGACATAAAAAAGGGTGTTATTTTAAAACATTCTATAGGCAAATTAACGCTATATATTCGGCCAGTATTCAACGAATAATACCCACTTTATTTGGAGATTGGGCCGATATTCAACGAATAAACTCACGCTAACGACTTTTCATAACCCCAAAGAAATAATCGAGATGCGTTAAATCGCATGATTTTGACGGCCAACTCACAGGGCCATTTCGAGGGATAACCTGCTCACCAAATTTATCCTTAAACATTTCCAATGCTTCACGAGCTGTGTGGCATTTAGCACCATCTTGATGAAACAACATGTCAACCAAGTTCAATTCAGCCAACTGGGGCAAAAAAAGTCGCGTATACGTTAACGTTTCTTCCACTCTCGTCTTTGAAGAAAAATGGACCGATAATGCCACCAGCCCATAAAACACACCAAACTGTGTTTTTTCGGGATGCATCGGTAATTCTTGCATGGCATGTGGCTGTTTTTACGTATCCGTTGAGCCGGAAATGAGCCTCATCACTGAACACAATTTTTCGATAAAACAGCGGATGCACATTTTTTACAGAGCATGATTTTTGATAATAAATTTCAATAATTTGCAATCGTTGCTCGTTTGTAAGTCTTTCCATGATTAAATGGGAGAGTATACTAAACATTTTTCACTGACAGATGACGTTTGGACGCCAGTGGTAACCAGTGCTGCCAGTACTGCCGACCTGAAAAACTTAACTCTTAAAAAATCATCCTTACAAGCGCAAATGCCAATTTTTTTTCAACGAATAGCTAGCTACATATCGATTCGTTTATATGGAATAAAATGAATATGTCGGTATTTTAATATTACTATGTATTATTTAAAGCAAAGAATAGAAAGAGTAAAAAAGAAATAACAGCTAATATTAAATTAACCCTAATTAAAAAAATGTAACATACTACGCATCTTAGCTTTAATTTAATAAAAGACGTTTGACTTTATTTAACAGAGTCCCCACAACCACGTTTTAACATTAGCGGATAGGTCTTAACATCCGTGCAATGTTTCTCTTGAATTTTCTAAGGGAAATTTTCCTTATCCAAAACCCTTCCTTAGCATTACCATATTTTAATGGACTTTGTTTTATGTATTTATTTGTGTTTGTTTTAGTAATAATTGGATTTTTTGTTTATCATATGTTGACTTTAAGGATAACAAATTAAAATAAGCTCAAAAGCACACCACTTATATATGAGAGAATAAAAGACATGTAGATTTAGAATAGAATACGATTTGAGGTATTTACAATTTCAGGTATAATACAAGGTATTTACAATTACGAAAAGGCACCCGGTGGAAGTCAAGCCCGCAAACTATGGTCTTAAACTCTTAAGCGACTGTAGCGATTCACACATTCCAATGGTTTTTTTTTACGGGAAGAGCTAACGATTTTGCGATTGTTCTCGCAAATTTTACTGGGGGTTGGAAATGTTTGTTTGCCTTGTCCTACGGTGACTATTACGTAAATGCTTAGAAAAGACACTTCAACCATAGCGCAAAGATGAACGTTAATATAATGTTGTTATTATCACTACACTCATAAGTCTTATCTTCACATTATACATGTACACCAGCGGCGCCACACATTTTGCCTTTAATCTTAGTTCGGTCACTTTCTGTAACGTAATGGAGTATAATATGAACTGTATGTTGTACATGATAACCATTTACAGTCAAATAGTGTGGGGTATGTAAAAGGTCGTTCAATGAGGAATCTCAATTTTTAAATCAAAATAGAACAAGTATTTGTGTTTGAGATATTTAATAATTTTTAATTTATTCATATTAAAACACATTTTGTTATATTATCTGTAAGGTAGTTGAAATGCCCACCGCGATTTTGCCCAGTAATTATTACAGAGCGTTTTGTAATTTCATGTTTGTTTCCTCTTTTGTTGTACCAACTGCTAGTAGATAAAGCAGTATCGTCAGCAAACGTGACAACTATTGTGGCGTTATCTGTAAAAAAAAATTCTCGGTAAAATTGTAAAATATTCGAAAAAATGTTTGATGCAAAATCATTGGTTGTAATAATATAAATATTTCTTTAAGGCACTCTCACTTTTTGGAGGCGTTTTCATACAAAAACCATTTGTGTACCCCTACCCCATAGCGTAACCAGGCGAACAACGATTTTGATAAACTGTCTGAACAATATGTTGTGACAAAGACATTTTCAATATTTTATCGACATAAAGCTTACATTTGGTCACTTAAGGATGGGATGGGATAGGGTATTAAACGATCCACACAGCGGACTGTAGCCTTCTCATATGTTTATGATAAATTTTATTTAATGAAGAACGTCGATTGTTCTACAGATTAAGGCATATTTACAATAGCATGTATAGATGAGGGTTCAGTGGCGCGATGGTTAGTGCATTGAACTGCGTCTGGGTTCAATTCCCAGCCGTAGCAACACCTAAAATGATTTTTCACTGGCCCTCCTCTCGTGGTGATCTGACATGTCATCCGAGTAGTATCGAATGTCAAGAAAAGCTTATCTCAAATTCGCCGTTCGGAGTCGGCATAAAACAGGAGGTCCCGCCATCGTGCAAGAAGTACACACGCACACATGAATGGTTGTGAGAAAGCTCGGCCCTGGGTACTAACGAGCCTGTTGCGCCAAAAATGTATGTGTATGTATAGATTCAACGTAGTGTTCATTTTTATTTGTTGTTGGACTTTTTTCAATTAATGATAAAAATTTAAAAAAAAACACTTAAATAATTCCTCAACATTATTGTTGAAAATTTCAAACACCAAAACATTCTTGAATCGAAAGGAATGGAACTTCTTACCCCAATAATTCATATCTTATCCGCCCTTCAGTACTCATCATGTCAGAAGTCACCCAGACTGTAAGTTTCATGTAAACATGGTTCAAGAGTGAACAGTTATAATGACAAAAGTTGCTGGTTATAGTTTGGATGAGTTTTGATGTCGTTATAGGGTGAGTAGTTGCCATTATTATTTGGACAGATGCCCGGCTTGTCTCCTTAGTACTTACCCATAACAATCAGTTAAGTGGATTTGTGTTAACTTAGGCAATGAAATTAAGTCAATCGGTTACTGTTTTTTTGTCCTTATACAAAAGATTGTTGAAATATTTCCATCTGTATAGCTGGTTTAATGATAAAGAAGTCTTCGCTTCAGATTTTGGTTAAATAATAGATATTTCTGAGAGTATTGCCATAAAATCAACAGGGTGCCATTTTTTTGTTCTACACAATTCCGAGCCCCCTGAAAGGTAAGTTGTCTCAACATTTGGAAAATCACACATGGCTCTAGGTAATATAATACCACACCCATAACTATTGGGTAAAATAATAAAATTATTATGTGGGCAATGTAGCAGAAATACCATAACTTACAGTTATTTGGTAATAACTGGGTACTGTGTGTAATTTCTAGATGAAAGCTATGTACATCAGTTTATTTAGATACAACTTAATTATACTCATTTCAACAGATTCTAAAAGGAAAACTCCAGTATGTGTGCACTTGCTCTAATGTACTCAATGTCAATGCGGTTCGCGTACCTTGACAAGTTACTCCTCTTTATATTAACTTTTCGGAGGTGCAATTTTCTATAATCGTGTTCGTTTCGAAGGATTAGCGAACGCGGATATGGCGTTGAAAAATGTATTCTCATTAAGCTTTTATCAGATCCAAATTTATGTCAAATTTATGGCATCAGGATATTCCTTCTACGTGTTCATTACAATATTAAAATTACAATCAATGCACACTTTTCTATATTAAATTGTATGAATTTCATGGCTAAATGTATTATTAAGGCTTTATTACAGATTTGTGACATACAGTAAGATGTATTTAAAAGCGACCAAATTATTTTGTTTACTTAACATTTGCAACCAAATAGCTTGATGTCTACTCCAGTAATGGCTGTGGTAAACTGAAAAATTCATCAAAAAGTATTTTAATTTGGTTGTGTCGGTGGTCCCAACATTTGTCTCGGGTTGTGACTTAAATTTAAAACAAAATATTCTCGTTAAAATTGCAACCACGCATATAAAGTGTGGTTAAATTTAAGTGGCCGATGTGGATTTTGAATAAAACAATTTATTTAGGAAATTATTGTCATTTATTTTTATTATGTAAATATTGGTATAGCTCAATTATGTACGGAACCGCCGCGACCTCGGCGGCACACCTCCATTCGATGGTCAAAATTTTCGATGTCACTGAAGCATAATTGAGGTTCTATGCCGTTAATGTGCCGAATTATCTCATCCTTTAGCTCTTGAATTGTTGCTGGCTTATCGAAGTACACCTTTTCTTTCAAATAAAGAAAGAAGTCCAACGGTGTCAAATCGCATAATCTTGCCGGCCAATTGACATCGCCACCACGTGAGATAACACGGCCATTGAATTTGTCACGCAAAAGAGCCATTGTTTCGTTAGCTGTGTGGCAAGTGGCACCGCCCTGTTGAAACCACATACCTTCCACATCCATATCTTCCAATTCGGGCCAAAAAAAGTTCGTTTTCATCTCACGATAGCGAAAACCATTCACAGTAACTGCCTGACCGTCCTCATTTTGGAAAAAATACGGCCCAATGATGCCGCCAGCCCATAGACCGCACCAAACAGTAACTTTTGGACTATCATTCGCCCAAATGTGTCAATTCTGCTTATTGACGAATCCACTGAGGTGAAAATGAAGATGATTTTCTTCGAAAACTGATCATCCACTGTTGCCATTTTTGGCCACCATTCTGACCATTGATGACGCTTGAAATGGTCAAGAGGCTTTAGTTCTTGAGTCAATTGCACCTTGTAAGCGTGTAAATGCAAGTCTTTATGCATAATGTTCATCAACGACGATTATGAGAGGTGCAATTGTCGGGCACGACGACGAGTTGAGGTGGACGGCTCTTCAGCCACTCTATCGCGAACAGCAGCAATATTTTCTATGCACTGGTGTTTTCACATCTCCTACAGACCCGGTTTTCCGATTGTTCCCACATTTGGACGATTAAATTGACCGAAAAAAATCACGAAGTGCACGATATGCATTTTGATATGAACGCCCATTTTCATAATAAGGATGAATAACTTTAACGCGTTGCTTGATTATGTATCTTTCCATCATTCAAAATAAGTTAGTCTGACATTTAGAAATATCAAATGAAACGCAAAAGAAGCTCGACGTTTAGGTGTGGTTCACATTCAACATCGGCCCTTAAAATTTAACCACCCGTTATGTTAACAGAATGTAATTTTTGTTAGCATTCAAAAATGAAATTTTATTATATAATTCCTAACATTCAATACACTTGTATCCTAATTGTTGAATTTTAATAATTTTTGTTGGTTGGTGGTGTTCTTAAAGAAAATTGAAAATCGTAAAAACGTGCATCGTGGAATGCAAGAATGAACATCCCACCATATATGCACTTTTCAGCTGAATAGGTACACGAAAAATCTTTTTTTCGACTTTGTTTAGGCGGAAATTAATTGTTTTGGTGGATGTTCTTTACATAATGGTACATGTCACACAGTAAATAAAACACTAGTGGTATGTTTCGAATGCTCCTTAACGTGAAACATAAGAAATCCTATATTATAAATACAACCTTTTCATTTATATTTAAAAAAAAATCGCCCTTAGTAAATGTTTACTACGTGATTATGGTAAACAATAAGTGTGATTTTGGCCTTTGAACGAATTGTTACAAAGTTTTGGTCAAATTTCATAATATCTGCACTCAAATGACTATTAATTGTACTCTTTTGCCGCATCCACCTTATATAATGTCAGGATTTTTCATCCTTTTAATGAACACTCCATTCCATCGTAATTCTAAAATGCCTGTGATGCCTTGTATAAATTCAGGATTACAAGATTTTTTCCGGTTTCAAGATATCTTTTTACTGTATTCATGATATTCATGTACAGTGTAAAGATTGCTATTTTAACTTGCTTAGCCCTAATTTATTCTAAAATAATTTTCAGTTTTGCACACCTTCACTGATTGTCTTCAAATTCGAAGTATAATTCCTTCACAACTAATACATTTTTACTTGGTAATAAAAAATTTCACCGAAGATTGCATTTTTACAGTGCTGTCAAATTGATTTTATTACTGCATTTTCTCGATTAAGAGGGCAAGAGTAAATAAAGTACTAATGATCAATTCCAAGTGTATGCGCAAAATTTCACACACCCTTCTTATGCAACTGGCAGTATTTTCTCATAGGAACATACACACATAAATCTATCCAAATGGAGTAGGTATGCAGTTTGTCTACGAAGTACGGAATTATCCACCTGCTTTTAGCATTCATACGGAGTGTGTTTATTGTCGGTTGTGCGGTTTTACCCTACTTGTTCGTGCATTTTTGATGTTTGGTTGTTTTGCATACACTATGATTTACGTTCAGGCTTCATAGTCACCTGTTTGTCGTCCTTAATTTTGTACACATATGCCCATTTACCTACATTTTTTTTTTGAGATGTGGAGATTTATGTTAGTTGTGATATTAGTGTTTGGCACAAATTTAGTTGTCATTCAAATTATATAAATCGTAGTTTCAAAGGACTTTTATATGCTAAAATTATTAGGTAGTTATTGTGCGAGTAGTATTGCAGTTGGTTCTGTAAATATAGCTATTTGCAATGAATGCATAGGTGCTAGCAAAAGTTTGCGTTGCAAAAAAAAGACATCCCAAAAAATGATACTTGAAAGTTTTTTCTATTAAAATAAAAAAACACTAAATAAATGAAATGTCAGGTTGAAATTAAGTAAATACTTTAAATTTCCATCTTGTTGATATGACCACAGCGCTTGGAGCAATCTATTCGTTGGAAATTATTTCCACCACTCTTCCACACATGTCGGTCAAAGCGTTTACATATTCGATAATGATCCTTAGCTCCTTAAACGTTGTTGTCGTGTAAGCATAATCCCAAGCCTTAACGTAACTCATAAACCGAAATGCAATGGAATCTCTTGACATGTTTTTGGTTTGTGGCAAAGCCATTAGTCATATATTTGGCTGAACGAGTTATTGAGCTCAAGATGATTTTTATGAAAAAAATCAGGATTTCCTTTAAACTTTCAAAGAGCACATTAAGATAATTTTTTAAGGGTTTAGGACATGATTTGTATGCGAAAATTGCCACAGTGTAAACAAAGAGATCCCAAATTCGACTGATTCTACTGAAGCGATTGATTGGGCTCATTTTGAACTAAAGTTATCTGACTAGCACAGAAACATTCAATAGTAAACTTGCATGCAGAGTCTGCCTAGTGGGAGGATTATTCCGACCGAAAATTAGTGTAAGCACTCTCAAAGTGTAAGCCACAATAAATTTTTATAATTATTAACATTGGTCAATGTCATGAACTTGAAAAACGTTTATTACTGCTTTTGTAATAAATTTGAAAATTGCTATGTCCCTACTGAAAACCCGATAAATGGACTTGCAAGAAAGGAGTTTATATCACATTTTGCAAAACCAAATTATGGTTGGTTTCCAAGGCTCAATCTCCATCGTAAGACTTTAACTTTATAATCAATGGCCGAAAGAAAGCTTCTTATCAATAGATAAAGATAAAATATAATTTGGGTTATCCTGCTTGGAAACAATAAAAGATATTTCGCTGTAAATCAACGTTAACTACACACTGGAAACGTTTATGATGTTGATATCGTCTGTTTATCCTTGAACAGATTGGGTTAAGATATTGTCATGTGAATATGATGACCATGTACTCTATTCAACCGCTTTATTGATGAAGGGTGGATTATCATCTTACTTTATTAGGTTATTAGTTAATTCTTTATTTGGCATTTGACACTTTCTCGACTTTATATCAAGTTGGAAAGAATGTTTACAAATATTTGTTGCTCAGTTTTATTGATTTTCAGGATATTCTTCTAGTCACGAGATTCAAAGTTTAGCTTATTTAAATAAGCTCTCATTTCTGGCTCAGTGCTCTTCCAGCGTCAGCACAGAACGGATTTCAGCCTCAATTTTTTTGCTGACATGAAATCGAAATGACTGACAAATATGAAGAATGTAGTCAAACTAATTTATTTATTTTTGGGCTTGTGATTCTTTAGGCGCCTTTCTTTTCCATGCACATGTGGTTATCGGCAATTACCCACCCTATCACTAAATAGTAGTAGATAAAAAGTATTTTTTTTTAAATTAATAACATTGAGAATTGTTACTTACTTAATTAAGTGGCGCTTCAGCCCGGAATGAACCTGGGCCTTAACCAACATGCCTCTCCAATTAGCCCGGTCCACACAGAGTATTGGTGTCCATTCATTCTACATGTCCCAGCCATCTTAAACGTCCTATGCTGAGTTTTTTGACCAGGGGCATGTCGCTGTACAGCTCGTATAGTTCTTGGTTGAATCTTCATCTTCATATCCCATCAACGTAAGCGGGACCGAAGATTTTCAATGAATTTTTTTTCTCTCAAATCGACCAAGGATTTCTTCATCCGCTGTTGAGACGGTCCATGCTTCAGCGCCGTAGAGCAGGACTGGGATGATCAGGGTCTTATATAGGATCACCTTTGTAGTTCGAGTGAGGGCTTTACTACTAAATTGCCTTCCTAGCCAGAAGAAACTAGAAGAAGAAACGAGATGTTGTTGCCAGAGTTAATAGCGGAGCCGAGATAGATAAAGTCTCGTACTACCTCAAAGTTATATCCGCAATGGTGACGTTCTGTCCAATTCGTCGATATACTTCGTCTTGCCCTCATTTACTGCTAAACCCATTTTTGCCGCTTCCTTCTCTATACTAGCGAACGTTACTATGCCATCACTTTGGGTCCGACCAATGATGTCAATATCGTCGATTTTAAGAAAATTGTTCCTCTGGTGTTGGCTCGTGAGTTTTGCACAATCCTCTTAAGAATCAAATTGAAGAAGTCCATAAAAGCGCATCGCCTTACCTAAATCCTTTTTGGGCATCGAATGTGGCGGTGAGGTCGTTTCCGACCTTGATGGAGCAGCGAGAATTCTCCATCGTCATCCTACACAAACGGACGAGCTTGGGCTGTATATCAAAGGTTGTTGGTAAACGGTTTCCATTCTTCAGGCATACTTTCTTCCAACCAGATTTGGCTTATGTTGTGGCTTGGCGGATATCCGCATTCTTACCTTTGGCTGCAACAAGGTAGTCGTCCGAGTCGACGTTAGCTCCTCGGAATGTTTTGACATCCAAAATAAAAAAATAAATTTATGGCACAACTGGGTACTAAAAGCCTAGCTTTTTTCTTACAACAATTCATGTGTTCGTGTCTACTGCTTAGCACGATGGCGGGACCTCCTGTTTTATGCCGAATCCGAACGGCTAGGTTGAGATAAGCTTTTCATGACAATTGACACTACTCGGATGATTTGTCAGATCATCACGAGAGGAGGGCCAGTGAAAAATCATTTAGGTGTTGCTACTGGGAATCGAACCCAGACCTTCTGTGCGGCAGTTCATCGCGCTGAGCCCGTCATCCGTCGGACATCCAAAATCGAGGTGAGGGAACCGTGTGCTGGCTATAGTGAAATTCTGTCCCGTAGCGAAGTTAATTAACCTAAGTACGTTACCAGACGTGTTGTCGTGTAGGCTTTTTACCGTTTACCGACAATACTGGTAAAGATGTCTTCTTTACGATTTTAACATCGTACTTCGGTAGTCACTCATAGGTTTGGTCAAGTACCTCATAGAAGCAATCCTTAGCTATATCATGTTTTTCCTCCGTTGGGGCGTGAGCGCATATAAGGCTTATGTTGGCGAATCTGGCCTTGATACGGATTGTTACAATGCGTTCGCTAATGTCTTGGAAATATAAGACTTCTTGCCTAAGTCTGGCACTTATAACAAATCCGCATCCGAATAGTCGCTGTTTCTGTTCATATAACACGGTCCGTGGTAGAAGTCACTTTTTTTCATCCTCTTTTTGCCTAGCCCATGCCATCGTATCTCCTGGGTGGCAGTAATGTCTGCTTTGTAGCAGTTTAGGGCTTCCGCTAGTTGTTCGCTTGCACCTCTCCTGTTTAATGTTCTCTTATTTCAGGTGCAGATACGAACGTCGTTGTCCTTTTTTCGTTTAGCAGGATCGTCAACAATAAAATCAGTCTTTTCCGTGGATATTGGTTGTTTCTTAACCGTTAGTTTTTTCAATGGCTGGGTAGTTAACCCAAAGCACAACCCCCAACCTGGAGGGCCAGTTCCAATTTATTAGATACCCCTAGGACACGGGGCCATCAGTATCCACTACGCGATTTAGAGCTGCCGTTGACCTTTCGGTTCGTCCACCACCATCTCTGTTCAAGGGGCCTGACTAACCCTTGAAATTCCTAGACAACCTGTTGTCCGAATATGTCGGCTGTGACCTGGCTGTTTATAGTGTTGCTGTTTTTCGTCGAGTTATCAACACTCGCGCTTATCGTTTAGCAAGTCAAATCCGGTTGGATGAGACCAGTGCCCGATGGTAACCATTTGAAGGTTCAAAATAAGCACTTGATGTGTTAGTCAGAGTTACAACCACTGGGCATTGCCAAATAGCTGATTTTACAATTTATCCTTTCGTCCTTTCAACAATTATCTGTTGATAGTGTTTTCGAGAATTATAATTTTTTAAGAACTAGCTGTATTTATTTGTCAAATTAGAAGATGAAAGGCTTAAGTGACATTTTGAAACATTTTAGTAATCAGCGTAATCATTTTCTATGCGCTTCAATTGCTTTATTTATTTACACTTAAAATCGTGCATCGGATTAAACGACAAAGTATAAGTGTTTGCTAATAAAGTTTTTAACGCATATGATGTCTCAAATATAACTTTCCATCTTCACTATTTTTACCAATTGGATCAAAACTTGGGAATAAATACCTAACCTTAAAGTATAACTTTCAAAAACCAGACCTGTAAAACTAATAAAGTGACATCAACTCTTTGTTAATTATACCTATATATACACACACTAACTATTAACATATTTATTTTAAATAATATCATTAAATCAACACACTAAACGAAATACCTAATTAATTTTGTTCATTTTCTTTTCAGATCAGCACTTGTTTTATCTCACATCAACACAAAATCAATAAAAAAATATATATATAAATTGATATCTATTCAAAGAAAAATAAATGAAGAAAACAGACCACATAATTATGGAGAATCTAAACGTAAAATAAACAAAACAGAAAAGCTTATTTAATTTTAACACACAAAACTAAAATAAATATTAACCAAACAATATTAAAGTAAAAGTTAAAACTAATAAAATAAAACGAAAAATAAATGTATGCAATCATATTTAATCGACTTGAATACAAACAAAAATAATTAAATAATGTTTTTTTTTAAATAATGCCCCAACTAAATGAGAAAAACACAAATAAACATGAATTTGAATATTCTTATAAATAATATAAATACTAATATAACATTTTAAATAAAAACAGAAAAACCAAAAAATAAATAAACAAAATATATAATAACATATATATGCATATATATACGTACTGATTTAATTTTCTTATAATTAATTTCTAATTTTAATTTAAATACTAAAGAGCAAGACACAGCGCTATGCCAACAACAACAATAACAACAGCCATAGCAACAATAACAACAGCCACACCATTAACCAATACGTATCTGCATTTCTAATAAACACACACCTGCATCCTCAATGCAACGTAGTCATTGACCGGCAAGAGTACATTGCGCATGAAATCGTTTCAACTCGTACATCTCAGCTGACAGGTTGTGGTGCTGACAAAGGTTTCACGGATTTATATAGGACCTTCTTATGGGTCTTCAATAAGCATCAATATCAGAATATACACCAAAGCTAAACAATCTTTGTGTCATAGTACCCCCTTTTCTCTCTATCACACTCACTCTATCTTACTATATCAACTTTACGCCTATTAAGTAAACTAAGAACAAAATCAAATTGTACGTTTTTCTCGAAAATGTTCTTGAAAACCATTATAATGAACTTACTACAAAAACCATTCCATGCCCTTTGCTGGATTTTATTAGGATTTGGATCGATACCCGTGCTTCCTGGTAAGTTTTATCTATTTTTTGCTTCATCCACTTTTTTTCTCTCACCTTCTTTTAAGATAACACTTTTTGAATTAAAAAAATGTGGGAGGTTTTTTTTTATTGCTCAGCGTTTCGTGATCTCACGTTAGTTATATGAATTAGGGAAAAAGTTATCCAGCAATAAAAGCAAACAAAATTCAAAGCACTCGGACATGTTTTGATGCAAAATATCCCTTATGGTAAAAAGGGAATGGACAAAGTTAGATGCACACAATTTTTCTCGTAAATACTGAATTACTTTGTAAAACTCATTGTATCAGCATTTTTTTTATTCGTTGTTATCCTCAAAACGATTTTAAATTTATGTGAGTTCATGCCAAAGTCAGGATCTAGTGTAAATAAACCATGTGGAAAAGTTTCCCCGATCCATCTGGGACCAATCGCTCTCCTTTAATATAACACCAATAAAGTCGGAGTTAACCGCAACATACACTATTCATTTTTTAGATCCATAATATGCTTGTACTATCCATCCACTTTGCAAATAATGCACTCGTATGGGGAGTTGAGTATGCTTGAGTGTATGGTGGAAGTTAATCTTCTGCCCTTAACGTGTACCCAAAGAATGAGCTGTAAGCATTTTTGAATATATTTCATTCAGATCTATTAGTTTTTATAACATTTTGACGACTTGACATGACGTATAAGTGGCTGTTTATGCAATGATGAACGAAAATATTGGGAGCGTTATTCACAGTGGCGGTATCTGCTAGGACAGTAACCACCATACTCATCTAAACTGTGAAGTTTTTTACTTACTTACAAACTTTTGGAACGAATTGGAACAATATCAGAAAAATCCAAAATTTCGCACTCATTTAGTCGAATAGTAATGACGAATAAAAGAAGACCCGGATGGTTGCAATTTCGTGATGAATATTTTATTTTAATTGCGTCAGTTAATTGGTAAACAATAGATTTGAGAGAATGAATTAGGACTGCGTGGAGTACAATTTATTTGGAGTTAATGACAACATTTCACGAACTGAAGGCAGAGACATGTTGGACTGATGTGACATTGCTCTGTCCTGCTGGAACAATATTTTTTGGTTATGGAAAGGTAGGCAAAATACTAACGGGTGTTTTTTTGGTTTTTCGAATAGAGATAAAACTGACATTTTGTGGTCATATCGGGCAACTCTAATTTATGTTTAGTTTGGTTTGTCATTTCATCATGAACAGGTTGACAAATGAACAACGCTTGTAAATTTTGTAAATTTTTTTTCGAAAATAATGGTTCAGTTCGCGAAGTTTACTGCAAACTCCGTCCATTTTATGGTCGAAAAAATCGTCCATCAGAGCAATTAATTCGGTTAACGATGGATCGTTTTTGCACTACGTTCGTTTATTCAATCTATGTGATAATACGCATCCGCAGAGACGTCGAACAGTGCGCACCGTAGAAACAATTGCCGATGTAGAGCAAAGTGTGAATCGATTCGCCACAGCGCATGCACAGCAATTTGAGCTTTGTCCAACAACTTTATGGAAGATTTTGCGCAAAGATCTTGGCTTACGACCTTACAAAATCCAGCTTGTGCAAGAATTAAACCTGCGAGACCATGCAATGCGTCGTGATTTTGGTTTAAGGGCCGAACATCAGAGTGATCTCGGTGCTGATTTTCATCGCAAAATTTTGTTCAGTGATGAGGCTCAAACAAAATTGCCGCATTTGGGGTGAAGAGAATCCACATGAGACGCTTGAGACGCCATTACATCCACAAAACTGACTGTTTGGTGTGCTCTATGGGCTGGTGGAGTCAATGGGCCATACTTCTTTCGAAATGATACTGCAGAGTCAGTTACCATTGATGGAGACCGGTATAGAGCCATGATAACCAATTTTTTTTAATCCTGAATTGGATGGCATGAATGTGGACGCATACTTGCTACATGCTTTACAGCGCACGTCACAATTGATTTATTGAAGGAATCATTCGATGAGCACACAATTTCGCGGAATGGACTTGTCAATTGGCCACCAAGATCGTGTGATTTGACACCATTTGATTATTTTCGCCTCGTCTAATGCTCGAAAAAGTTTTTCAAAATCGGACCTCTAGACTTGGCTTTATTCGAACCAACCGCGGCGGCCACATGCCCGAAATCATATTTAAATATTAATGGCGTAATGGCCAAATTGATGGACACTAAATCTTGTGCTTTACTTCAGTTCAAAGTTGTTTACCTTTTTTAAAAAAAACACCCTTTATGTAATTATGATCTATGTTCATTCAAAGCGCTAGTGCGCTTACAAATTCCTAGTTTCGAGTTTTCAAGAACAGACTGATTAACTCCATTTTTTCTAACGTTTTTTTATGATCTTGGTCGTCCGGATTTTAATTTTTCATTGTTATACCGATTTCTTCAGACCGTGTTACAAATTTTCGAATGAAAGGTGACAAAAACAACGAATGTTTTTGTTCCCAAGAGCTAGGCCACAAATTGATATACCCACCGCGCCCCACGGATACGCTGCGTTCATGAAGTAAGAGTAAAAAAACGTTCCTTTGAGACACCTTTAGATACCTCTAAATAATGCATTGTATAGGCTTCAAACAGATGTGCAGCATTTTGTATCCAGCCAAATTAAATAACACAGACTTGAATCAGGTGTCCCATAATTAACTACTATGTTGCCAATGAAAAAAAGATAACAGTGTGACAGCTGACAGTTCGTGGTTAGTCAAAATGGAGCGCTTTGGCTAAGAACAACGCATTTTAATTATTGAGCAATATTTTAAAAAATAATGGAACATTCTTCTACGAAAATGCGACTGTAGCAATTAATGGTTTTCATTATTGTGATATGATAATCCAATTCTTAGTGCTGCCACATGTCATACAGCTAAAGAAGCAATTCAAGTGCTGCATGAGTCATTTCCTAATCGAGTAATCGGTCGTTTTTGCAGTCAGAATTGGCCATTACAGTTTCTTCTTTGAGCTTTCTGAAGTCAAAGGTCTATGCAAACAAGCACACGACCACCAACGCCTTGGAAGAGGAAACTTGGAGGTGTATTTTTGAATTTCAGCAACATTTATAAGCTACGGCCATAGAAGATTTCAATAAAAAATTATGTACTTGCCAGTAAAGCCGTGGCTGCCATTTATCCGATGTGCTCTTCCATTTATAACCCCAATCTCAATATATTATGAATCAAGAAAATATGTAAGCTTTCTTATAAATATTCTTTCAAAATTACATTTATGAGGGTAGACACGTATGATGTCCCTATTGTTAAATTGGCCGAACAGCTTCATTTCAGGCACGACAAATACACCAAAATATATTGAATAATTGTTTTCTGGCACTACATACTGAGTTCGACAAAACCTGTCATTCTTTCAGTTCTTTCTTTCTAACAAAAATTGGACGGTGGTCATTTTTCCGGTACTGGCGAGCAATCTGTGCACGGATTAATGGAATGTTGCCGTCGTTTTTGAGTAAGATAATATTGTAAATCACATGAAAATGGGTCTCCTTTTCTAAATCGCTTTTTGGTAAAGAATGGGTTTGTATCCAGGACCTGCCGATTTTTTAAAAAATTCCTGATCAAATACCTCTACCAAAAGGACCAATCTGTCGGTCAATTTTTTTAAGATTTCACATAATGCGGTTTACAAAATCGTATAGGCCATGTTGAATGGACATATGTCTTGGAATCTACCTCAGTTCAGAGGGTGTTCTCTTATGTAGATTATGCAGGCAATGTTAATTTTAAGAAAATCTTACATTTCGATGATGGAAAAGTCAGAAAAAGTGGGTCTCTCAATTATGTCGATCTGTCGGAATAGCCTCATTTGGAGGCTTATTTGTTATAAATGGATCTTGAAGGGTTCCGGAAGGGTCGAGATAACAGTGTGACAGCTGACAGTTCGTGGTTAGTCAAAATGGAGCGCTTTGGCTAAGAACAACGCATTTTAATTATTGAGCAATATTTTAAAAAATAATGGAACATTCTTCTACGAAAATGCGACTGTAGCAATTAATGGTTTTCATTATTGTGATATGATAATCCAATTCTTAGTGCTGCCACATGTCATACAGCTAAAGAAGCAATTCAAGTGCTGCATGAGTCATTTCCTAATCGAGTAATCGGTCGTTTTTGCAGTCAGAATTGGCCATTACAGTTTCTTCTTTGAGTTTTCTGAAGTCAAAGGTCTATGCAAACAAGCACACGACCACCAACGCCTTGGAAGAGGAAACTTGGAGGTGTATTTTTGAATTTCAGCAACATTTATAAGCTACGGCCATAGAAGATTTCAATAAAAAATTATGTACTTGCCAGTAAAGCCGTGGCTGCCATTTATCCGATGTGCTCTTCCATTTATAACCCCAATCTCAATATATTATGAATCAAGAAAATATGTAAGCTTTCTTATAAATATTCTTTCAAAATTACATTTATGAGGGTAGACACGTATGATGTCCCTATTTTTAAATTGGCCGAACAGCTTCATTTCAGGCACAACAAATACACCAAAATATATTGAATAATTGTTTTCTGGCACTACATACTGAGTTCGACAAAACCTGTCATTCTTTCAGTTCTTTCTTTCTAACAAAAATTGGACGGTGGTCATTTTTCCGGTACTGGCGAGCAATCTGTGCACGGATTAATGGAATGTTGCCGTCGTTTTTGAGTAAGATAATATTGTAAATCACATGAAAATGGGTCTCCTTTTCTAAATCGCTTTTTGGTAAAGAATGGGTTTGTATCCAGGACCTGCCGATTTTTTAAAAAATTCCTGATCAAATACCTCTACCAAAAGGACCAATCTGTCGGTCAATTTTTTTAAGATTTCACATAATGCGGTTTACAAAATCGTATAGGCCATGTTGAATGGACATATGTCTTGGAATCTACCTCAGTTCAGAGGGTGTTCTCTTATGTAGATTATGCAGGCAATGTTAATTTTAAGAAAATCTTACATTTCGATGATGGAAAAGTCAGAAAAAGTGAGTCTCTCAATTATGTCGATCTGTCGGAATAGCCTCATTTGGAGGCTTATTTGTTATAAATGGATCTTGAAGGGTTCCGGAAGGGTCGAGCTAATGGTTTCTACATGAATATATTTTAATAAAATCGAAATTTTGTTACCAAAACGGTATAATGCGTCTAAATGTTTAAAATAAAAGTACAAATTCAGTTTCTACCAATAAATCGAATATTGTTCCAGTAAATGAAATAAAGAATCAATGTTCTGTTGACATTTAAAGCAAAGTCTTTTACTAAAGTTACTTAACAAAATGTTCGGTTTGTGCTGGTAACTAAAAATGCCAATTTTCTGCTGCATCAACGCAAATTCAAAGAATTTTGTTAAATTCGGTTTTAAGAGTTCTTATAATCGTAATTTAAATTCGATGTGCAAGAAGCAAGTACGTACGTTCCACTTCTGCACTTACCACTCGTTTCTTTTATTGACGGAATTATTTAAAGGCTTATACGGCTAGCTGAACAACTGTCATTTTGGTAATATTTTCACCATATTCTCGACCGCGCCGCCATTTGACGTTATACTTCCAAACATTACCCACATTGTTATCTTAGCTTTAACAAGGAAATGGTCCGAGTGCCAATAGTCAAGTAGGAAGTGTGTTTCTTTTTTTGACCACATTTTAAAATATTAATATTACTTTATTTTACTTCAACGAAAATTTGCACAATTTTTTCCATTCCTATTTATTTAAAATTGAAAATATTACTTGAGCGATAACATCTCTGACTTCAAATTGCTTAACACAATAATGATATTAAATGAAATAAAAATAAACTCTGACATTTCATTTTTATGTTGGTTTATACTTCAAGCAATGACATAATGAAATTCCTGTCAAGCCCAGTCAAACGGCGTATTTATTATGAGATAAATAAGCTCTAAAAGCTTATGAATATTTTATGGGTGGTTAAGGTACATAACCTTAAGTAATTCAAACAAAAATAATGTAGCAAAATATTTATAATGGCTGAAATAAATGTATTTACATTTTTATATTTCAGTTTGTTTAGCTGGGCCGCATGAAAAGAGATTACTCCATCAGCTTCTGGATAACTATAATAGCTTGGAGCGTCCAGTTGTCAACGAATCCGATCCATTGCAGCTAAGTTTCGGATTAACACTTATGCAAATAATTGATGTGGTAAGTGGAAGGAAATGTCTTAAGCCGACAAACATATTTTCTTTTTATAACATAAGGTACTTATTTCAGGGGTTATAATCCTTAAAAATGATACGAGTAGATATTTCCACGTTCTTTTTTATAGGATTCGAAAAAAATTCCCTTTCCCGCTGAATGTGCGCGTAAACACAAATCGTTTTTTAAAAGTATAATGTGACGATTCTCATAGAATTTTTAACCAATACCACCTTTGGGTTTTTCGTTCACGTACTATGATACAACACAGATTGAAGTGTTTTAAAATTTCAGATTCAAGCTGTTTTTTTGAACTGTCGAAACAAATCACATTTACATAAACTTTTTTTTTGTTTATATGAAAAACAAAATTTCACGCACATTTATATTTACGAATCCCGAAATAACACACATTACAAATAACGACAGCTTGTACTCTAACTTGTATGATAATCGCAGGCAATATTGTTTCGATTTTTTTTCACTATACAGCGAATGCCTTCGGATGTTCATATATCAACTACCGGAAGTTTTTACAGAAAACGTGGAATTTGTAATAAAGCTACAGACTTTTCCAATTCAGTTTGTAATAGGAGGTTTATCGAAAAAGGATGCGCTCCCCTCTCGAATAGAATACATTTTTTTCTCAGCATAGATAATCTGGTGAATTCCGATTCGTTGTAATTTGCGTTATATAAGCAGACATTAGCACGTATCGTGTGTAAAATAAAAATATAAAAATCGTGTGATATGGAAAACGGGCGCTATTGTCAGTGACAATAAACGTTAGCGTTTTGACTGAGAAAGTGGTTCTACCATGAGACGATGACATTGAAAATTATAGAATCGAATATAATATCTATTTCGTGTACTGAATACGATTTTTTTTATTAAAGAATAATTACACATTGAAAGATTATGACTTATTGAAGCCCTAATTGTTAAAAAGCCTTATTTAAAAACCTATTATAAGGACAGTATAGTAACGGGTGTTTTTGTTAGACTTTGGTTTTTTTAATAGAGATAATACTGACATTTTGTGGTCAAATCGCGCAACTATTATGTCATTTATTTTCGGTTTGGTTTGCCATTTTATCATGAACAGGTTGACAAATGAACAACGCTTGCAAATCGTGCAAATTGATTTCGAAAATAATTGTTCAGTTCGCGAAGTTTATTGAAAGCTCCGTCCATTTTATGCTCTACATAATCGTCCATTAGAGCAATTTATTCGGTTAACCATGGATCGTTTTCGCACTACGTTTACTCTATGTGATAACACGCAACCGCAGAGACGTCGAACAGTGCGCCGATGTAGAGCAAAGTGTTGAAGGGGACCCGAATGAATCGATTCGCCACCGTGCATAGCAATTGGAGCTTTGTCCATCAAGTTTATGAAGATTTTGCGCAAAGGTCTTGGCTTACGACCTTACAAGATCCAGCTCGCGTAAGAATTAAAGTCGCGACACCATACAATGCGTCGTGATGTTGGTGTAGGAGCCGAAGTTGAGATTGATCTCGATGCTGATTTTCATCGCAAAATTTAGTTCAGTGATGAGACAAATTTTTGGTTGAATAGCTACGCCAACAAACAAAATTGCCGCATATGGAGTGAAGAGAATCCACATGAGACGCCATTACATCCACAAAAACTGACTGTTTGGTGGAGTCATTGGGCCATACTTCTTCCGAAATGATGCTGCAGAGTCAGTTACCGTAAATGGAGACCGGTGTAGAGCCTTGATAACCTACTTTTTTGTTCCCGAATTGGATGGCATGAATGTGGATGAGATGTGGTTCCAACAAGACGGCGCTACATGCTGCACAGCGCACGTCACAATCAATTTATTAAGGAAACATTCGATGAGCGCATAATTTCGCGGAATGGACCCGTCTATTAGCCACCAAGATCGTGTGATTTGACACCATTGGATTATTTTCTTTGGGGATATGTGAAGTCGCTCGTCCACGCCAACAAACAAGAAACGTTAAGGGACTTGGCAGCCAACATTCGTGGCGTTATTGCCGACATACGGCCCCAAATGCTTGAAAATTGGTTGAAAATTGGACCTCTTGACTTGGGTTTTTTCGAACCAACCGCGGCGCCACATGCCCTTTAATATTTAAACATTAATGTCATAAAATTATACTTCCAATATATTATACTTTAATGATGGACATTAAAACTATTTTCCTGTGTTTTATTTCAATTCGAAGTTTTATACCTCTAAAAAAAAGACCCTTTAATAATTATTTAATCAAAATGCAGTTATACGCAAAAACCTTATTTATAAAACTTTTTTTTTGGGTATGCAAACGCGTTTTATGATTTAATAGTGTCTGCATAAGAGTGTTTCAGGTTTTTGTTTGTTATAGTTGGCAGAGTTTCGGGATAAACAATAATATATTTTAAGGGCAATACAAAAATCGTCTGCATTTGTGTTTCGCTGATAAATTTTTTGAAGTGCAACTAAGCGTATAGAGATTTAAATCAATGGTAAAATAGCTAAACTTTTTCTGGGTTTAATATTATTTATTTTATTTAGAATTTTGAATCAATTTTACTTTTTAAATTTCTATTTCAAGAGAAAATTATTCTTTTAATGATTTTTTTTTACCTGAAACATTTTTATTGATTTAGAAATGTGGTTCCCCAGATGTTGGTATGGCGTTGGTGTTGGTTCGTCTGTCTGTGATGGCTTCTCCAGCTTTTCCTAAGGGCGCAGTTATAGCTACAATTGAGAACCCTCCTTGGAAATTTTTTTTTATTTCTTGCGGCATTTTTATAAATTCAGATACTGGCGAGTTGATTTCAAATCAAGGATTATACGAATACAAAGAATACGAAATTTGGAATTACTTCTTATTTTTCACTGAACACGATTTATTTTAGTGAAGTAATGATTGCCATTCCACCGAACTGAAACGAAATTTTCCAATTATTCCTATAAGAAGCTATGAGGGTGACATTTCAATTCCATCATGGGTTGTGTTCCAATGAAGTTGTTCAATGAAAGCTATTATTTCTGAATTGTTGTGGCGTAGTGGATATCCGCATTCTAGCCCTGGCTGCAACAAGGTAGTGGTCCGAGTCGATGTTAGCTCCTCGGAATGTTCGGACATCCAAAATACTGGATGCGTGGCGCTTGTCTATCGCTATGTGAACAATTTGATTGACCGTTCGTTGATCTGGAGACCGCCATGTCCCCTTATGGATATCGAGGTGAGGAAACCGTGTGCTGGCTATAGTGACATTTCGTTCCGTAGCGAAGTCAATTAGCCTAAGTCTGTTACCAGACGTGTTTTCGTGTAGGCTATGGTTTCCGACAATACTGCTAAAGATGTCTTCTCTTCCTACCTTTGCGTTAAAATCTCCCAGCACGATTTTAACATCGTACTTAAGTAGTCGCTCATAGGTTTTGTCAAGGAGCTCATAGAAGCAGTCCTTAGCTATATCATCTTTTTCCTCCGTTGGGGCGTGAGCGCACATAAGGCTAATGTTGGCGAATTTGGCCTTGATGCGGATCGTTACAATGCGTTCGATAATGTCTTGGAAACATAAGACTTCTTGCCTAAGTCTGGCCATTATAACAAATCCGCATCCGAATAGTCCCTGTTTCTGCTCACTATAACACAGTCCGTAGTAGATGTCACAGTTTTTCATCCTCTTTTTGCCCGGCCCATCCCATCGTATTTCCTGGATGTCAGTAATGTTTGATGTTTTGTAGCCGTTTAGGGCTTCCGCTAGCTATTTGCTTGCACCTTTCCTGTTTAATGTTCTCACATTCCAGGTGCAGATACGAACGTCGTTGTCCTTTTTTCGTTTAGCCGTGTCGTCAACAATAAAATCAGTCTTTCCGAGGCTATTGGTTGCTTCGTAACCGTTAGATTTTTCCATGATGGGGTAGTTAGCCCAAAGCACAACCCCCAACCTGGAGGGCCAGTTCCATTTTATTACATACCGCTAGGACACAGCGCCATCAGTATCCACTATGGGATTGAGCGCTGCCGTTGGCCTTTCGGTTCATCCGCCACCAGCTCTGTTCAAGGGGCCTGACTAACCCTTGAAATTCCTAGACAACCTGTTGTCCGAATATGTCGAAGCAGCTTGTCTAGGTTCGCCTGGGACAGCAGGCCGGGTATTCATTCCGTGCCATTCTGACCTGGCTGTTTATAGTGTTGCTGTTTTTCGTCGTGTTTTCTACACTCGCGCTTATCGTTCAGCAAGTCAAATCCGGTTGGATGAGACCAGAACCCGATGGTTACCACTTGAAGGTAAAAATAAGCACTTGAGGTGTAGTCAGAGTTACAACACTGGGCATTGCCAAGTTAAAGCCAACCAGAGTCTACACTCGTTCTACAACACCCAACCATCAACCATCAATGTCACTTAATGTTACATAAAACACGAAATCCCTGACTGTTACAGCTAATGTTCTGTAACACATTCAAATTTAAAATATCGTGTAAGAAAACTATACAAATTCAAAAATGAGTAGGCTAGATTTAGTCTGCAACACCAAACTCTTGAGCATATCTATTATTGTTTACAATTTCATTTTTGAAATGGTATAAGGATTCATAATACTTACAGACCAAAGAAATTTCTCATAAACTTGATTGTGGAAGTTAAACAACATGAAACGTATTTACTGCCTACTGGGAGGAACACATTAACGCAGCAACCTCAATTCTGACAGCAGTATAATGTATAAACATAAAAACCAGACCACTTGTCAACATAAAAAGTTAAAACCGGCACTCAAACCTTAATACAATTCCATCAACAATTCAAATTTGTAAAGATGCAGAAACGTTGGCTTGAAGTTGTTAACATTTGAGTAGCAACACACAAATGATGGCGTACTAATGTATCCCACACAATTTAAACTGATTGGCAGTGGCACTAAAGTGTTGAGAATATTAATCTTGCTGTGTCAATTTTTTTCTTCTCAGAACTAATTAAAAATAAGATAATTAACGAAACATATATCTAATTTTACAGGATGAAAAAAATCAACTCTTAATAACTAATATTTGGCTTAAATTGGTAAGAAAATAATACAATTTTGTTTTTCCAAAAATACCTGTTCATATATTAACAGGAATGGAATGATATGAATCTGAGATGGAATTCTAGTGAATTCGGTGGAGTACGAGATTTACGTATACCACCACATCGCCTTTGGAAACCAGATGTTCTCATGTACAATAGGTAAGCAAAAAAGAAAACGAAAAAAAAAGCTTCTTCAATGTCTACCCCTCAGGGTAGACGAAGGCATGCTCTTAACAATGTTTTGTACGGATGTCGGTGTTTCCTTTGTAAAAAAGGGCACGAAATTATTTAAAAAAAAAAATTAGTTGTAAGTCGTTGAAAAGTTCAGGGATCTCATTAAAATTTTCCTCTCAATTAGGATTTCAATATGGCGTATGATGAATTTTACTAATCTGCGATTGCGAACTTTTAAATGGTTCCATAATTTATTCAATATTCTTTTTTTTCTGAAAAATTCTAGCGCTGATGAGGGTTTTGATGGTACATACGCCACAAATGTTGTCGTCCGAAATAATGGTTCGTGTCTTTATGTGCCGCCGGGTATATTTAAGTCCACGTGCAAAATTGACATCACTTGGTTTCCGTTTGATGATCAGCGTTGTGAAATGAAGTTTGGATCGTGGACGTACGATGGATTTCAGGTTAATATTTTTTTATTTTTGTTTTTAATCACTTTTGCAAGTTTTTAACAAAATATTCGATATATGTAGCTCGATTTACAACTGCAAGATGAGGCTGGAGGCGATATTTCCAGTTTTATAACAAATGGTGAATGGGATCTTTTAGGTAAGCCTTAAATAGTTTTTTTAAGCTTCTTCTTCAACAAACAAAAATACAGTTAATGAGCACTTTCATCAATGGTAAGAAATTACAAAGAAAGATGAAAAAAATATAATCATATCGTAATTCTTTATTAAACTAAAATTTTATAATGAATTAATTTTGAATTTAATATTTTTTTTAAATGTATATACCCTCAGGTGTGCCAGGAAAACGAAATGAAATCTACTATAATTGCTGCCCTGAACCTTATATTGACATAACATTCGCCATATTGATTCGACGCAAAACTCTTTACTATTTTTTCAATTTGATTGTGCCGTGTGTATTAATTGCTTCAATGGCACTTTTAGGTTTTACACTGCCACCAGATTCTGGTGAGAAACTCTCACTTGGTAAGTCGGATAAAAATGTTAACTAATTTCAAAAACAAAATTCTGCATCAATGTAGAGATGAACGTGACACTCAGTATAATTAAAAACATTAAACAATAGTTTACTCACTTAAATACATTTTTGTTTCTGTCTCTGTTTTTCTGTTTTTCTTATCGTATCCGTAATTGCAACTTACCAAATATTACTTGTATTATTTTCAAACGTCTTTCGAGACAATCGGGATTTGTTATAGCTTTGCTTTAAACAAAAGTTAGGAGTTGTTTTGACATAATATTGAAATTTTTTATTACAATTTTATGACATCTACGTCAGTTTATGCCAAAATATTTGCAAAGTTGATTTGTTAAGTAAAATTCTCGTTCTGGTGGGAATTTTTTATTTTTAAAATAAGGATATGCAAATGTCTTCATTGCCATTTTTAAATAAACAGCATTGGCAAATCTGAAATTTAGGCTTGAATAAAAGCGTTCAAAATCTTAGATAATGTACTGTATCCCAAGCTGTTGAGGGCCTATGCATTAGACAAAACCGTCATCTATCCTCTTTTATTCTGTTCACATTCCTTCTAGTCATTCTCGGTACGAGACTGACACATTTCTCCGGATTTGCCGTTAATGCTTCTACATTGACATAATGACGAATTCGTCTGCATATACCAGTAGCAGGACAACATTTTCGAAATGGGACAACTATTATACAAGATGGTTGCGTACGACACTTTCCGCAACTGTGCGGATAGCTTTTTGTTCGATTCTTTAAGTTTTCGTTAATTTTTCAATTACAAAAAAGCGCCCTAGCGTAGGATTCTTCTTTGACAAAACTAATTGATGCTGAGAATCGCTTTCGTTTACAAATTCCTTTAATTGAGGAATTTTTAAGCCTTAAGGGGTCCCCTTAAAAACAGTTTCACTACATATCTTATCTAGGGATATAGTATACGCTTTATAGCAAATAATGATACAACTACCAAATAAAAACCGGTTATCTACCAACGCATTGTAACGATCCGCATCAAAGCCCAAATTCGCCAACATTAGCCTTATATGAGCTCACGCCCCAACGGAGGAAAAAGATGATATAGCTAAGCCCTCCTTCTATGAGCTCCTTGGCAAAACCATTGAGCGACTACCGAAATACGGTGTTAAAATCGTGCTGAGAGATTTTAACGCAAAGGTAGGAAGAGAAGACATCTTAAGCAGTATTGTCGGAAAACATAGCTTACATGACAACACGTCTGGTAAAGCACTTAGGCTTATTGACTTCGCTACGGAACGAAATGTCACTATAGCCAGCACACGGTTTCCTCACCTCGATATCTATAAGGGAGCATGGCGGTCTCCAGATCAACGAACGGTCAACCAAATTGATCACATAGCGATAGACAAGAGGCACGCATCCAGTATTTTGGATGTCCGAACATTCCGAGAAGCTAAAATCGACTCGGACCACTACCCTGTTGCAGCTAAGGTTAGAATGCGGATATCCACCACGCCACAACAATCAAGAAATACTGTGAAAAAAATTTAATGTCGAAAGACTGCAATCGCTAGAGACCGCCAAGACTTTCGCGCAACACGTATCCCTAAACCTCTCGATTAGCACCATACCATTAAATCAGCCGCAACTGATGTGCCAGGTTTCTCGCGCCCACCAGAAAGAAACCCCTGGTTTGATGAGGAATGCCGACAGATGCTCGCAGCCAAGAACGAGACCTACAAGGCTAAGCTACAGGTGAAGAGCTACAAGAGAAAGAAAGAAGAAAAAAGAGCAAGAAAGTATGGTTTAGCCGACTATAGTCCTTCTCAAAAGTGTCGTCACCTTTTGAGTATTTTGCCAATATTCCAAAAAACTGGCTTTTGGGCAAACCAATTTTCTAAATTTTGCTTAGTTTTGTTGTTAAAGGTAGTTCTGCCATTGTTAGGTTGTTATAGCTTGATTCGTATCAAAAACAAATATTTTCTCCAGCTTTCAATACGAACCGTTCATATATATATATATATTGTATCTAAATTATTAGAAATGCACTCTTGTACCCCTGTTAGCATTACAACTCAACTGAGCTAGTATCTTTGACAATAACAGCGTTAATATTTTCTTTTCTTATTTCATTCCACTTGATTTTATTTGCGATAGTCAATCTTGGATGAATATACAATATACATAGTTTATTTTATATTAATTTTGAGGAAATATAAATGAGTAAATGACACTTGAATTAAAAGTTTTTTAGATATACCTACCCCGAATTTGCACATACCAGCTCTATAGGCAAGGGCTATAATTAATATTTTTATAATATATAAATTTTAGTCCCATTTACAAACATAGCAAAGATATGGCAATGAAAACATTTCACCTTCCCTAATATAGTTACAACCACAAACTCAATTTGAACTTCTATTTGTTTATAAACGATATCCCACAGAAAACGTCAGCGAAAAAAGTAGTCGACAAAGCTTCCTTTCTAAAATGCACACAACAAAATCTACAATTACAAATAATCCCAAATTATTATTTATGCTTGCTGATATACTTAATCAATCTGTCTCGACTACAATACAAAAAAGGTTCTACGCAGAAATATGGTAGTAGTTTTTTATTGCATGACAACGTAATATAAGTTTAAAGGCGAACTTGGTAAATGAATTGTTTTAATTTAATTTTTAATATACATTGTTGTAATGTGAATGATGATGATAAATTGATGTTGTCAATTGAACTATTTTATCCCAAATAACACAATAATCCTCAATTTACTTTATAGGAGTAACAATTTTGTTGTCACTGACAGTCTTCCTAAACATGGTGGCTGAAACAATGCCAGCCACATCAGATGCAGTGCCTCTTCTAGGTAAGTGCCAAAGCCAACATTGTTCCTTCTTAGTTCTTTCATTTCAGTTTTAAATATCATTTCAAATTGTCATTGGTGTTCTTCTATCAAAAGAAATGTGTCTCACTTAACCATGTTTTGTTTAAATGTTTTTCTGTTGTTTTATTTTTGTATCACAAGATCACTCAAGGAGATCACAACTTTCTAACAAAAATAATTTCATGATTTAATTTTTTTTGGTTTTTCCGTTTTTTTAAAGAAAAAAAAAATAATCAAAAAAACTAAAAATGGTATACACTATACTTTAGTTGTAAACATGTAAACCATTGGAATTTCATTCAAACACTTCATACTTAATAATATCGCAGAACATCGATAGCCATTCCTTATTGATGGTGTAACTCAATATTAAAACAACATTTTTAATATCACTAGAATCGATAAATTTCTTACCCAAGACGCGGTAGATGCTAAGTTTATGAATAGAATTTTATATTAAAATAACTTTTGGTTGTTTATTTTTTTTGAGAATTAATGTATGTAACATAATTAAAAATAATATTAAGATCTACCATGCAAAGACGTTAGTTTTGTTTGTAATTCAACCAGTGCTGTGAAATGTGTATTTTTGAAGAAAATTGGGTGGGCGATAACCATAATCATATCGGTTATACGGATATGTGATTATGTAATTTTAATAATATTTTATATAAACAAACTAATTTTAATATGTGTTAATCGAATTTTGTCATTAACATTTTCGAATGTTTGCTTATCCCAATTGCTCTCTCTAAACGTGTTGGCCTATTTTACTACATTTCATTCAGAGAATGAAGAACAATATGAAATTCATTGCTTGCAGTGATGATGCAACGACAAGACCTAGCGATTATTTATGAAAGGTGAATGAATTTCAAGGGCCGATGTTGATTTTGAACAAAACACAAAATATTTAGGAAATTAAAGTCATTTCTTTTTGTCATGATAATATCGGTATAGTTCAATTATGTATGGAACAAAATATCGGCCAAATGGCTGGCGCGACCTCAGCGGCACACCTCCATCCGATGGTTAAAATTTTCGATGACGCTGAGACATAATTGAGATTCTATGCCGCTTAGCTCTTGAATTGTTACTGGCTTATCGACATACACCTTTTCCTTCAAATAACCCCAAAGAACGAAGTCCAACGGTGTCAAATCACACGATCTTGGCGGCCAATTGACATCGCCACCACGTGAGATAACAGAACCATTGAATTTGTTGCGCAAAAGTGCCATTGTTTCTTTAGCTGTGTGGCAAGTGGCACCGCCCTGTTGAAACCTCATATCGTCTACATTCGTATCTTCCAATTTGGAACATTAAAAAGTTCGTTATCATCTCACGATAGCGAACACCATTTACAGTAACTCCCTGACCGGCGTCATTTTAGAAAAAATACGGCCGGTGATGCCGCCAGCCCATAAACCGCACCAAAAAGTCACTCCTTGTGGGTGCATTGGTTTTCACAATCATTATTATATTATCATTCGCCCAAATGCGGCAATTCTGCTTATTGACGAATATACTGAGGTGAAAATGTGCCTCATCACTGAAGATGATTTACTTCGAAAATTGATCATCCACTGTTGCCATTTCTTGCCATCATTCTGACTATTGACGATGCTTGAAATGAGCTTTAGTTCTTGAGTCAATTGCACCTTGTAAACGTGTAAATGCAGGTCTTTATGCATAACGTTCATCAACGACGAGCGTGAGAGGTGCAATTTTTTGGCACGACGACGAGTTGAGGTGGACGGCTCTTAAGCCACCCTATCGGGAACAGCAGTAATATTTTCTGCAGTACGAGCTGAACCAGCATGCACTGGTGTTTTCACATCGCCAGCCCCGGTTTGTTAAAAATTTTTGCACGATTTTTCCAACTGTACGCACATTTGGACGATTAAATTGACCGTAAAAATCACGAAGTGCATGATATGCATTTTGATTTGAAAGCCCATATTCATAATAAGCCTGAATAACTTTACCGCGTTGCTAGGTTGTGTTAAAATTAAGTTAGTCTGAAATTGGTTAAAAATGAATTAGTCTGGAATTGAGAATTGTCAAATGAAATGCAGAAAAAAGCTTGACGTGTAGGATTGGTTCACATTCAACATCGGCCCTTAAAATTTAACCACCCCTTATAAAAAAAAAATAGGGACGTCATCGTACACAGATCTTCACGGCCGACGATCGCTTTAAAAATGTTGTGATGAGCGCTCAACCTTTTTATGTCTACTAAATCAGTTGTGCAATTGTGGGATATCAATTCTCTTATAATTATAATCAATCTTAACTCTTGAAATAATATTTTACCACTCTTAGACTAATTGAGCCGAAAGCATGTTTCGAATTTATGAAATTGGAAATATCTCTATTTAGACTTAAAATATTGTTCATTGTACCTACTCCTTTCTGTTGATCTTATTTTGTTGACTTCATTGTAAAAAGAGGTGCAAATCTCTAATGTTTTTTTTTAATTGTCGTATAAAACTTACATCGTAATTTGGGATTTGCGATGTTCGATGGTTTCTTACGATGGAAAACAAATGACGGAAACACACTGTTAAGCCAGCGCGATTGTACTGTCGACTATCAATGTACCAATACAATTAAAAGCTCCTATCAAAATTTAAATTTTAAATATGCTATCATCAAAATATAGAACTTTTGACTCGATTTCACCTGCGGGATATGCGGTTTTTGGTCATGACCATTTGTGATCGATATATCAGCGTTAATCGACATACGAAATTAGTAACGGGTTACCATATGTCCTCTCGTGGCGCAACACGTTTGGCCCCAATCTTGTATAATTTCTTAAAAGTGCATAAAATATAGGAGGAAAAGGTTGGAGGTTTGCTCCAACGGTAAATTAAGCCAACACAACATCTTTTGAAACGAAGTTCGGATATTTTCTGATAGCACACTAAGAAGGCTACTTTTAACTATATTCCAATAACATTGTACAGCGTTCGGTTCATCTTCTTTGAACACTCTTATATCTTATATTTATATTTTATATTTGGTTATGGCAACTTTATCATCTGAAAGCTGCTGGATCAAAGAGAATTCGTTCTTCCAGCTCAACCACAATTATTTTTCTAGAGGGACTTGTGAATTGACTCACACTTGAAACAATCTCGTTTGCTTAACCTTTTTGATACACATCTTCCAGTTTTGGAAAAGCATTAAACTTTCGAATCCCCTGAAAACATCTGATTAGTGTCTATATTTGACATCTGATTAGTAAATATTCATAATCGAATTTTATTATTTGTCTGTCATATATCTAGTTTTGTTGTTGAAGAGTTCATACTCATTCTTATAAAACCATTGAAAAACTATATTCATTTGCAATTTAAATTCGTGGGCAAATATTTAATCTTCTGAAATTGTTGACCGTCGAAGTAGTAAATGTAACAAACTCTCATTTGTTTTGATTTAACAAAATTGACTGTGCCCGCGTATTTGTTTTTCTCTGAAAATCCTTCTACTGAATTTTTTGTTAATATTAATAGGCATTCAAAACCGGTATCATATATTTAAGATATGTAATTTTTATATGTTATACAACGTATGTACAAAATAATATAACACAATATTTTTTCCAGATATTTTTATCTAGATGTGTAACACTGATTAAGTTGTTGCATATGCATGGTATACGCATTGTTTATATCTGTTTTTATTTATTATATATTTGTTTTTTATATTGTAACAAAATTATGAGAAAAAAATACTTATACAATATATATCTATATCTATGTTGTATTTAGCAATGATAAAAAGTGATAAGATTTATTTATTTACTACTTGACTTCTAAAATTCTTGGATGTTTCGATTACTACTAAACAGCTCCTGATAATATGTGTTTACATTGAAACTCGATTATCATTGAAAAAAAATTCTTCCTACGAAGTATTCAATCTGAAAAAAATCGTTTTATTTGCTTTATTAAAACATTGAGTCTTGTAATCGCTTATAATCTTCAAAATTGAGCAGCCCAAAAATGCAAATCTGTTTTCTGTCCGTATTGTCAGTTAGTATAGTATATAGTATACTATATTATCGCATCTCCACGTTCATCTCCAAGACAAAAAGGACCACTGTTTGCTCCAGACAAATTAAATTTGTTTACCTGAACTTTTCATAAGTTGTAATCCAGGCTTCTTTCGTTCAAATCAATCATGAGCGATAAATAAGGATTTTGATAAAATATATTTACGATTATATGATCTCGATTCGTTGAATATTTTTCTATAATAAATTTACCACATGTATACTTCAGTACTATTGAGAAGAATCATAACATTATCGTGACCAAAATATGTGTTTTTTTTTTATTTTTCACGTAAAAGGATACGAAACCATATTTTTTTTAATTTGTTGAAAATTCGAAGTTTTAGATATTTTTTATTTTGATGACTTCTAACCTGTTGAACAGTAGTTAAAACATAAAAAAGTGTTGAGCAAAAAATAAATGAAACAAAAATATGCAACAACTTATGTCTATCAATGTGCATGTTTTAAACTATTTTCCATTTTCGCATTACATTTTTTTCTATAAAATCAAAATAAGGTTTGTTAACAAGCCTCAGGTCCTGCCAATGCTTCCATGCATTGCTTAAAAACTAGCAGTATTTTGGTTGAAATCTTTTCGACGTGTTTGGTTACGAGAATTCAATTTATAAACTCCATCAAATGTAATATTATAATATTAGTTTAAAGGGAAACCCTTCAGTATTCACCCTTGCTACATTAGTCCTTTTTGTGAAACCTTTTCCAATTGCTTTTTTTTTGACAAAACATCTGCTTAAATCTGACTTAGAACAGAGACTAGTCTTCAACCGAAACAATCTCCAGGGATCGATTAAGTGGTTGCCTGGTGTCCTTAAGTAGCATGTATGTCTCATAGTTTGAACTGTAAAATTGCTTACTAACTGATGTTAGTAGGAAACTATCAGTTATCGCTATATTCTGGTTCACTTGTTTTTATTGTTTTCAGTTAGACCAGACATCATGTTGACTTCTTTTTTCTTCTGCAAAGGCATTCCCATAATTCGGCATATCTATACGACTTATAACAAATATCTGCGGCACAATCCTTTAGTTTTTTATATACTTAAAATAGTAGTTGAACATTTTCAAGTCTTTTATCTGCAACAAAGGTTATTCTGTTGTTAAGTCGAATGAAAAGACTCGGTCGATTTCAAATCTTAAATGTATATTGAGTCTTAATCTAACTAGTTCTGTTTAAAATGTATGAAGTCATTTGGAAATGCTTAAGCTGTTTAAATATATTTGTTAAGTTTGTTTGAACGTTTTAAGCTTTTCCTGGATAATTTAATTTAAGCACATCCTTCTATTAAGACATCACTGATCAATGTCGAATAATAGAAATTATATTGTTCTACAGTTAAATTATTATTAACTTAATATCTTATAGTAAACTACACACTATTTACGGCACTGATTGTATTTTTGGCTTACAAATAAGTATAATTATTATAAAATAAATATGATTAACTTATTACTGTATTATACACCATATTAATATGAATTCATTAATATTTTTAAAAACTAATTTTGGTGTATAGTGTTTTTTAAATTAATTTATATTTACCTCACAAGAACTCTTTCCTATTGCATTGTCTAACATTCTTTAAACATTTCATTTACATTAATTATCAAACTTGTATCATTTTTCAATATTATTCGTATTCGTTTCCGACTTTAATTTTGTGTTGAAATTAACAAAATATAATATACAAAAGTATATGCGACAAACCAATTTGTTTAGGATAAATTTAACTAATAAGAAAAGACGATATAAGGTAATTGAAAAAAAATGTAATTATCTTTGACACATACTGTAATTAGCTCTCCAACAAATTAATCACCTGTTGAATATACCATTTACTTTTATGAATGTAGTTACTTAGCTGTGAATGCAACTTTTTTTTAACTTCCTCGCATAATTTCCTATTCTTATATACTATATATAAACCCACGTTAAGTATTCCAAAAGAAAAACTATAAATAAAAATATATATATATATATATATATCCCTAAGCTTTGCCAATATAAACATCAGTTAGCTCTTGCAACATTAATTAACATTTATGATATTAAATATATGATATCCAAAAAAATTATTTTACCTGACAGTTTTTTTTGTAGAGTATAAATATTCTCCCCAAGAATCCTACACAACGAAAAAGCTTACTCAAAATTTCCCCCCAAACAAAATTTAAAAAAAATCGATATATATATATAAAACTGGCACACAAAATAATTAAATAAAATCAAAACGAATTCATTCCAAACCAAAAAAAAACAAGGTGACAAAAGCAAATCAAAAATATTCTCGATTTTTAGCCTTTTATGATGATTGCGGATAATTGGTTGAACACAAAATTTGTAAGCGTAAATTATGCCTTTATTGTCCGCAAAAAATAAATAAAATATCAAAAATCAACAGGGAAACTAAGGGCTCAGTTTAAAATATTCGTTTCAAATTGTTGATAAAAATCGCGAATTAGTCATTTTAGATCTCACATATGTTTTTATTTTCTTAAAACTTGTTTAGTTGCAAACGCTTATAGAAATTCATAAATATTAACAAACTTCTATAGCATTTGGAAATATTTTTAGATGCATTGCCTATGCAATGGCTTAAAGTTAAAATAAAATATTTATAAGGAAGCACTTTTTGAGCAAACTGTCTTGTTGCATACAGTTGGTCCGCATCTTCATCTGACAGTTGCATCAAAATCTTCAGCATTATCCATCAATCAATAATAATGATATTTAAATCACATGAATTATCATTTTCTATTGAGAAATCATTTTTTTTATATTCAATGTCAAGTTGGTGCCTTGGTAACTTTCCTTCCACATCATATTTTTGTTTTCAAATTTTACATGAATAGCATCCCTGACAAGCAATATTTGTTCATCAATGATTTCACAACACAATTAACCTGCCTCAGAGTGAGTTTTTGTTTTCTGCATTCACAACGAAGCCAAACTCCGTTTCAATGCGTACCTATTTTACGTTTTACTGTTAGCTTGTTCTGTCCCCCTAGACAAACCGAGACTATTTTCAGTTAAAGTTCACTTTAACGACACGCTTTCGTGACACGAATGTTACTTCTTTTTTTTTCAAATTTTACATGAATAGCATCCCTGACAAGCAATATTTGTTCATCAATGATTTCACAACACAATTAACCTGCCTCAGAGTGAAATTTTGTTTTCTGCATTCACAACGAAGCCAAACTCCGTTTCAATGCGTACCTATTTTACGTTTTACTGTTAGCTTGTTCTGTCCCCCTAGACAAACCGAGACTATTTTCAGTTAAAGTTCACTTTAACGACACGCTTTCGTGACACGAATGTTACTTCTTATTTTTCCAAAGAGAAGTCAAACAAATTGATGAATAACTGGTAAGTCGTTTTAGGTGTAGTACACTTATCTGTCATTTAGGGAAGGAAAATTATTTAATGAATTTAAATCCATAAGTCTTTTGAACCTGATTATTATTCGTAGAATTCTCTTATTGCAGATATAAACAATTTCGGTAGACGATCCCTTATAAAAAATCGATCTAAGCTGGGCGCATCTGGGCAGTTGCTTCCTTTAGATGGGCAATTTTTTGTATGGTACAAGTCTGAATTAAGAGTTTTGCCGTAGAGAAGCGAAACAGCTCAAAGAAGTAAAGTGCTTCTAACCCTACCAAACACAAATCAAAACCATTCTGGCTACAAATCCTGGGTAGAATTTCGGTTGAGGTTTTGTTGCTATTCAGCAGCGATTCGCAGATTGTAATTTAACCGTATGATACATCTAGCTTCTTTTTGTATACAGCCTTCTTTAAATGGTTCCAATTGTTTTCTTCTTCAATACTTAGCTTCTGAGCAATCGAAACAGTTAATGCATCTTTCACATCAAAAATATCGGAACGGAATCGACGAACCCAAATCTCAGAATTATTGGCCGTTAGAGTATCAGGACCTAAAGACCATTTAGATTTCAGATATTTGGCTTGCATTTTCACCATTTTCGAAAGATACTGAAAATAAAATTTAAAACATTTTTTCTGGACTCCTTCTTTGACGCGCGCTCAAACAAAACTGAGTGCACCAATCAAAAAATTGTCAGATAAGTTCTTTTTAGTAAGAAATCTCTGATTTCTGACAGCATTTACATGTCGGATAAATAATGAAATTATTTTTACTAAACATATTTCACCCTTGTTCATTAGATTTTGCTAATAGTCATCTGAACGACTTTGCATAAGTGCATAGGTATTTATGCAGCCTTTATTCAGGGTCACACAAATTCATATTCATTTCATACAAATTGTTGGAGCAACAAATTCGTTAGTTCCCAGAGCCTAGCATTTTCTCAGCCACATCATGTGTGCCATTCTTCCACGATGGCGTGACCTCCTGTTTTATGCCGACTCCAAAAGGTATATTTGAGATAAGCTTCTCTTGACGATTGATACTACCCGGGTGATTTCTTAGATCATCACAAGATAAGTGACAGTGAAACATTATTTTAGGGAAGTATTAAAATCTATTTAAATTAACTGTTCCAAAGCTCAGCTGAATTACCAATGGCTGATTTTTATGGTTGCAAAACGTATGACGACCATTTTACTTTTAACACATCTTTTAACATCTTTAACAATGTTGGGTCTCTAAATAAGCAAGAATTAATAATTTAAGCCGTGAAAAATACCTGGTGAAATACAAAACGACTCTCTCTTACCTCTGGACAGTTTTTTTGCAATTTAAAATTGTGTCATTGTTAACTCTGACGCTTAGCCGTTTGTGACAAACAGAGAAAAACTTTGAATAGTGCCTGATACTACCTAACAATCACAAACATTTATGTTATGCAGCCTTAATAGGTTGTTGTACAAGTTTTATGAACAAGGTTTTTTCGTTTAGAGGCATATATTTATAAACTTCTTATTATGAGGTTATGAATAAGTTTAAAATATTTAATTTTTGAAATTGTTGCCACGCTAAAGGAAAATGATAAATATATCTACTTTTGGACTCGATTGAAGGCTGCTGTTATGACTTTTTATAGAAAATCGCTACAAAATAAGTCGCAAATCAATGTTTTCTGAACTAATATGCGGCGATAATGTTTATGTATTTGTTTAAATTTGAAAATTGCCTTAGGATGCAATCGCTTAAAGAACGTGTTCAGTGAGCGATCGCCATATTGATTGAAATGAAATGTGTATGGTTAGTTTGACACGACAAGCAGACTATTTTTGTTGTAGGAAAATAAACACGAGAAATGGATCAATAAAAAGCTTTCGTTATGGAAGTAAATTAAATAAGCCATTTCTAAGTAAATTTAAATTAAAATTTTTGTGAGGTTATTTCCGATTGATTTAACCGACATGTAATTAGAATTTAATTTTCATTATTTTCTGACCATCCACTAAAATTATTAGCAAATATCAATAAAATCCGTCACGCATGAAAAAACATGATAAGGAATGGTGAATAGGATAAATTATCATAAATGTAATCAATTGTTAAGTATTATTATTTTAATTATAAAATATTATATCTTATGCTCACAACAAAATGTATTTAATTACAAACATCGAATCGGGCAATTCTTATAAGAAGATAATTTCATTCATCTTTTAGTACTGAATTTAAAAATTATTGCAATCATGTAATATATTTAGTATGCGGGCATTATTTAAAATGTAGTTTACAATTTAGTTATTTAACTTTTTATATCAATTTGTTAAAAACTACCATTTCGGCAGGTTTTGGCAATCAGACTTTGGCTAAATTTGAAGTAAAACAATTGTGATTAAAAGCTCTAGTTTTCAATTGGTGAAAATATGTACTTCCATTGAATTTAAACCTATAATACCTAGGGAGTAACACCAAAAATAAGTAACTTCAGGTCTTTCATCTCATGAACGATCTTTAACTGTATGAAGAAAACTGGCAGTATTTACTAATGTCGATTTCATTGTATGCGGTTGAAACCAAGATGAACAGAATCCATTTGAAACCATTGCCTACAACAAAGGCACCTATCAATATTCAGAAAAATTGAATACCTCTGGTATTTATTACAATCGAGAAGCTGCAAGACGAGCAAAATCCCTGCATTACATCAGATTGTATTTAGTTGTTTTATGACAATTCACCAATATACGTGCAGAACCAATCAAAAGGAATTTTCAGAACCAGTTCTTGAGTATTCATTATGCAAAACGATATGACATTGAGGTTTTATTGGTCTGTTGTGACAGTCGTCTGACTTACAATGAGGGTGTAAATGTTGACCCTCAGGTAAATCGTTAAGCAAAAGCCTAAAGGCTGAACTATAATAGTCGGAAGCAATCGGAATCTAATGTCAAAGTTCTACGTTAAGTTTTTTTCAGTGCTGAAAATGACTGAAGTTGCCCATAATAGACTTTTGTGAATGGAAGCGATTGTCAGAGTGGAAGTCACTTTGAAAAAAAAGTTGTTGCTTTTGAGCTTACAAACTTCAAAGTACGCAGCTGTTGAAGTGAAGTGTCAAATTTTTAAATGAAAAACAAAATAAAGAGAAAAAGCGAATGAATTCTCAACTTAACAAATCAAAGCAAAAATCTATTATGGTCGTACAATACGGATTGCATGTTTTCGCACAGTTACGGAATTGGTCGTCGCAACCATCTTCTATTATAGTTCAGCCTGAATCATTAACAATATCCTTTGTTTTTTGTTAGCTTATGGTTGGTTGAGGTGTGGTTGGTGATACTGTCTGCATCAGAAAAATAAGTTCCTTTTGAAAATGGAGATAGCTGTCGAGTGCTTTAGATCCTCGTAAAAGTAACAAAAATTTTTTCTTTTACTTCTGCTGACCTCTTTGATGTTTGGATGTCCTCAATACAATTACATTCAAATCCAGTATTCAAATTTTGGATTTTTGTAGATTTCAGCTTTCCCCAAACCAACAGTGCTAAACGTCATTTGGCACCCACACTAAAAGAGCAAGTTGAGTCATCGAAATCGTTTGGAAAACGAATTTGATTACCATTAATTGCTCTGAGTCTTAAAATTAATGTTATTCAATTATAATATTAATAAACAAAACAATATTGAACTTAAACTTGGCTTACAGCTGCATTTCGTTTTAACAATTTTATTACCCGATCCAGACCACTTCGTTGTAACTGATACGAATACTTTCTCCATGGTTTCTCAATATATGCAGGAATATTAAGTGTTTTGTTTATTTTGTTATGATTTATTTCTTATTTCCTTTGGTTTAATTCTTCTGTGATCTTGGGGAAGAGTAAGCATTGCAAGCAAGCCACTACTTACTTGCTTCGTACAGTGCTGATATACTCTCAGTACATTTCTACTACCCAGATGATGTCTTTTAACCAATTTTAAAAACTCTATGATACGAATACTTTCTCCATGGTTTCTCAATATATGCAGGAATATTAAGTGTTTTGTTTATTTTGTTATGATTTATTTCTTATTTCCTTTGGTTTAATTCTTCTGTGATCTTGGGGAAGAGTAAGCATTGCAAGCAAGCCACTACTTACTTGCTTCGTACAGTGCTGATATACTCTCAGTACATTTCTACTACCCAGATGATGTCTTTTAATCAATTTTAAAAACTCTATGATATTCATATATATATTATATAAGATACATATTCAAGGAATGCATTTGCACTTATTTTTCTTTAATTGCATTCGCTCTATCTTATTTCATTTGCCAAATAATTTACGTTTTTTCTTTTTTCAATCATTTCTAATCATCTTACTCGAGGTGAGCGAGTAGGTATACACTCAATTTCGCTATTTTTGCTACTTTCACTTGTTTTCTTTTAAAAAGCTGTCACATTTTTTCAAACAAATCTCATTATTTTGCTGCTATGCTACTTTCTTATTTTTTTAAATTTTATTTTAATACATTTCTCAATAAAAAAATACGCTGAACTAATTTTTACATTATTCCAAAGAGACTAAGTGCTCTGTTTTGTAAATACATTACATTATGAACGTGAATGAGAACTTTAAATTATTTAATGCGCTCACAGGAAGCAAAATGCTATTGTCTGTTATTGTAATTTTCGACAAACTTAATTGTGGACAAATTCTTTTCAGACTTTTCAGAGAAAATTAGGACTTGACACTTATAAACTGCACAGATATACAAAGAAAATAAAATAAGTACGATTGAAAACTGTTTGGCCCCACATAATGCAGAAAATACGTTATGGAGACATCAAAATTCACGATGCCGAAATTGGTGTATTGAAATTAAATTGTTCGTTTCAAGTAACACCTTACAAGTGATTTTAGTTTTACTGTGTTTTACAAGTGATATACTAGTTGTTGTGATAAAAGTCAATTTGAGGGTTAAGCAGGTATAGATAGACCTAACCAACGATTTTTGTTTATTTGTGTTTATTTTGTTTAGTTTAGTTTGAGATACATCACACATATAGCAAAGCGTAGTGTAGACCCCTTTTATTTAATAAATCAAAATAAAGTCATACTAGGGGAAATCAATAATTTGTTACATTTAAATTGAGCCCTAAGTTTCTAAACAAAAGAAAAAGGATTAAAAAAATTTGTTTTATAAAATTTGATAACCTTAAAATTTGATATATACAATTATTGAAAGCAAAAGAGTAATTAATTCATTCATGTTTATTCTATTGTTGGAAAAGGATTTCTGTTTGTTTGGCTTGAAAATTATGTTAACAGTAGTGTTCAAAAAATAATTATACAAAATTAAAAAAATGTTTGTATGACAATAAATATAAAGAAAACAGTTCACTAGTATTATTTCAAATATTTATTATTTTTTATTTTTTCTCAAGAATCGTATTTATATGTAAACTTTTGTCATCAGTTTTAATATGATATCATGCTTGACTAAGCACGAACGGTAACTGATTGCAATTTAAGAACTAGTTATGACCACAAACGAATATTTGTCGTCTTTCTAATCCAAACCACATAATAAGTGGGACAAAAGTAAATTTAAATAAAACTACAGAGCATTAAATTGCATATATTTAAAAGATAATTCTTGATCGTTCATCGTTAAAAAGTGTTTTTTTTTCAAACTGAATACCGAGACTGCTGATTAAAAGGCACATATTTTCCGTACAACTTTTTTAAATATATCTATAATAACGCCTCTTATATGGTATCCACATAAACAAATAACATTTCGTTTCAACACAAAAAAAGTCTTACCAAATGGTTTTTTGTATATAATATATTAACTTTAGTGTGTTAATTGATAAGGAAAATTCCAAAGTAGAAATTTATGTCATTCCCTTTTTAAGGCTATGCAGGTATTGCTTTGTTTAAGAAACAGATAACTAGGCGAATATATATTACCATAATCGAAATTCAAAACAATAGAACGCAAAATCATAGTCTTAAACGATTTATATGTCTTCATAATGTTATATTTGAATAAATAAAATTGGTAGCGAATACGTAAACCAAATAAAAACACAATGCCAACACAAAATTTAGTAAAACAATAAAATAATTATAGGTTACATTTTTATATAGACACTAACCAAATACACAAAAAAATGAACCCGCTTAAAAAGCTTTACTTTTTATGATAAATAGTTCCCACCATATACTTTTAAAAGGCACAATACGTATAACATTCCATAAACACATTCATACACAAAACGAAATTAAAAAAACACCAATATATACATATTCATTAGGCTTTTTTCGATTTTTTATATGCAGTAAATATTTAAGTCATTGGGAAAAATCATTCAAGAATTTAACCAGATATAATAATTAAGGAATGTCAGTAACAAAAATCTTATTCATTGCATACCTCCACGGACTTTATTTGCTATATAACCTAATAAGAAAAGAACAGCTAATATTTTAACATTTCTATCTTCTTGTTTATTTCAGAGATAAACTATAGTATATACATAATATGTCTTCAGTTGTCTACAGATAATAAAAACATATTTCAAGCCATTCAGGTAAAAAGTAAGCGTATAAAAAAATGTATCCATTAAAAAAGTTAAAATTTTTAACAGAACTAAAAGAGGGTATTTAAATAAATATTCATATATTTTTCTTAATGGTTTTAGGAATATATTATGTTTAAAAATATTTGTCGAATCAACTCATATGAAGAAGATGCTACTTTAATTTTCCAAAAGTGTATATTTTACGCACGCATTCAAAAATAAGACGTCATTTAGACGGAAAACATGAGGTTGATAATAGTATCGTAGCTCTTCCTTCTCTTTGGAAGAGTTCATTCATATTCCCCTTACATAAAAAAGGCCCTAAGAAAGATATTTCTAACTACCGACCCATCGCTAAACTCTCTTGCGTACCGAAGCTATGATACATTTTTTTTAGTGGCAAACCCACCCAAAGATAGGTCAACAACCACCAACCTAACAGAATTTGTATCTAACACTCTGTGCGCTTTGGAGAATGGCAATCAAGTCGATGTTATTGCTACCGACTTTAGTAAAGCTTTCGAAAAAATTTCACATGAAATCATTCCTTTTAAACTTAAAGCACTAGGTTTTCAACCGAGCTTAATTGCTTGGATTGAATCCTATCTCTTCGAACGCCAATACAAAGTTCTGTTAAGATTCTCTGTATCGGACTCCTTTTTAGCCACATCTGGAGTGCCTGAAGGAAGCCATCTTGGTCCGCTGATTTTTATTTTGTCTATCAATGACATTGACATTATCATTGAAAACTCATATTTATCTGTTTATGCCGATGACATGAAAATCTTAAGGCACATTTCCTCCTCAACTGACTCTTACTCACTTCAAAGAGATCTAAACAACTTTTCAACCTGGTGCCAAAAAAACTTCCGGAGCTCAATGTCATTAAATGCCAGACCATGACATATTCTCATAAGCGCCTTCCATCAGACGCGAGATCCTATTTAATATTTGGTGAGCCCGTACCTAATGTGCTTTTTGTGAGTGATCTGGGTGTTATCTGTGACAGAGAACTTAACTTTCGCTCTCATATTGATAATATCATCAGCTTGAGTTTGTAAAACGCTGGTCCACGGAGTTCTAGAACCCATATGTCACAAAATCTCTCTTTTTCACATTTGTAAGACCTATCCTTGAATATGCTAGCCAAGTATGATCGCCTTATCACAATACCCATTCTCTCCGTATTGAGAGTGTCCAATGCAGATTTCCCTCCGTGTTGAGAGTGTCCAACGCAGTTCTGCTCTACGCTGTCTCCCCTGGGTAGACAGTTTTAATTTACCCCACTATGAGGATCGTTTGAAATTAATAAACCTTCAATCACTACAAAAGCGTCGTGCACATCAGCATCTTTCATCTTCCGATTCAAATTCCAATGAACTAACTACGGTAACAACGAGCCAACGACTAGAATACTACGCCTGGGTAATGGGCATAGCTCCTTTGATTTTCACTGTAGCAAACTTGCTCTACGAAACTCACATATATCCTCCTCATCTACCACTACTCCTTAACCCTTCTTCTAATAATTTAATTTAGTTAGGTTAATTTAGTCATAAGTTCAGCTTGTATTAAATAAATAAATAAACATATGATGTGCAGGCATATCTTTAATTTTTAGTGAATACAATACTCAAAATGGCCGAAGCATTATATGATTCTTTGATCTCTACTTTTAAAGAGTAAAAACATGGCTAATGGATTAAATTCAAAGAAGTTAGTAGTTTTTGGACAATAGGGTGTGATAAGTATCTACTATATGAAGGACTATAAATCCTTGTCTACAGAGATATTACTTTGAATAACAAGGAAATTGTACAGTCTATTAAAAACGGTATTTGTTTATGTCTTTTACTTGTATTAAAATGTAAAATATAAACTGTACCGAAAACTGCAAATTCATACTTTTGGGACTCGAGTTTACAGTGTACAATACAATAAAATTCAAATTTGAGATAACAAATAGAAAAATAGAAAAAAAAAATAAAAGAATCGGTTCATCCAATATCTTTAAAAAAATCGGATCATCCAATATCTTTCACGATCGGAAATAAAAACAGAGTGCCTACAGCTGTTATAGTCTCATAAAAATCAATGCTCTTTCAGATCATTTTGAGTAAGATAAAAACAACGTAAAACAAACCTTCTGACCTTCTATCATTATCAATATGTACTCCTTTACGAATTGATCAGTTTGGGAGCCCCTGAAAATGAAAAACGTATAAATGTTCATCTTTATCTACGCAAATAATTATCAGTTTGTTAAAAATATGGAGTTTGAATCAGGTCTTAAACTATATTTTTCTATAGTATATTTTAGTCTAAGAACAAAAATATTTATTAGATAGTGTTTACGTTTTTGTATTTTTTTAAAAAATACGAATACAGTCAACCAATATTGAACCTTAGAATTCTTTTTGTTTTTAATGCATTTGTTAATCAAAGTTTAAAAAATTATCAGCAGCAAATGAGATAAATGAAAAAAAACGAGAACTGTTTCCTTTATGCAATATTATTGCAAAATATTTAAATTAAAGGAACAGCAAATTAGTTGTTTGTAAAAGCTTTTTATTATTGTTGAATACATTAGCAAGCCAAGCAATGTCATTTCATTTATGATTTGTGTTTGTTTTTTAGTTGTAAATAAGAATATATTCTACATATAACCAAATATTGCGACTAATTAAAATTAATTATTTAAATTTTTATTATTCAAATGTATATACAGAAATTTAAATTGAAATGTGCACAATTTCATCTAAATATACATTCAATAACCCTTCTGTGTATAACATAAATGACAACAAATAAAATTATACTCTCATCAAATATTTATTCTTTTATTTATTGTCTTTCAATACAAATTTTCAACAAAATATTCAAGAGAACTTAAGAAAATGACATCATAAATTGTAGTTTTAATATTTACATTCACTTTTGTTATTTACGTAAGTAACGTAAATACATTATATAACTAAAGTTAAAGTTAAATGCGGATATATAATTTAAGAACTTTATTTTCTAATATTAACAGCTTAATTTAAATATATCATTGTTGTTTAAATTATTATATTTAAGAGGTAATATTCTTTAAGCATTTTTATGTTCGCAATTGTAAATGAACTATGGCAAATGAGGTAGGTGATTGAGAAATAGTTTATTTTTTTAATAATGCGAAATGAAATCTGTTATAACTGAGTTGAAAAAAAAATATATCTATATGTGGGTTACTACACATGAAATATTCTGATTCTACTTTTCAAGTTCCCAAAAGCGAATCGAGTAATTGTTTAAACTATATAGCCACTATGATTTCTTCAAACTATAGTGTGAACATGTAACTAATTTGTTGTCTTCAGTGCAGAAAGCCTTGGTGAAACTGTCGGCATTTGACAGCAGATAGCAGATAGTTTGATCAAGTGAATTATCGGCCAATAAATCTTCAGGACCAAATACCGAGGGTATTAGTACCTCAGTTAAGGGCAACATTTTTAAGTGTCGCCGTCTTGTTGTACACAGCAATGTCATCCAATTTACTTGCTTAGCGGGCTTATAGCGCGTTGAGGGTCTCTGTCAAAGGTAATGCATTGGCCTCCATCTTCTTCGATCCTGGCAGCGTTGCCTTCAACCATTCAGTTCAAGCGCCTGGGAATCCACAATCGCTTGATTTTAAGAAGGAGGTTCGGTCTTCCCTGCCGTCGGACTTGAATACATGGATTTGAAGATTATCTTGGCTGAAAGATTAATGTGTAATCGTTCGATATGGCCAAGCTAATGTATTCGACATGCTTCTATTCTTTGTTCTAAATGCACATCTTATTGTTCATAAGGTTCGCGGACCGAACTTTTTTCAGCCAAGGTTATCATATCGAAATAAGGAGCACCAGTAATAATCACTGTTTGACCAGCCTTAGTATTAAAGATGTATGGTCCAATGATGTCTACAGCCCAAAATCCGTCCAAACAGCGACACGTCGATGTATTTGTATTTTTTTTTTAAATCTTATTTAGGTTCTCTAAATCCCACATTAGACAATTTTAAAAATTTACAAAGCCAATATGAAAATAACTTAATCGTTCAAAATAGTTTTGCACTTGACGCTTAAAAATCTATTCGCAGTGCATATTTAGATTTTTAGTGAGTATACGTCATAGAGATCTTAACCATAACGTCTAATTATTCTGGACTCACACCAACATTCTCTAGCATTGCTCAGATATCAGCATTTGAACGGCTTAACATTGGACAGTCAGTGTGCACCAATTGATCCGATTCCCTGCATTGTGCAATTACTCTCTTCACAGTTGACAATGATAAATATTCCGATCATATTTTTGTTATTTTTAATATTTTTTTTGAAATCAGAGGGCATTAGTGTGCGGTATAAGCGCAGAATGGGACTAACCGGTTGTGGAAACGGTTTAATCTCACAAAAAAACTATTCACCAAGATCTACCCATGTTGATTTTTTAACTTGTAAAATTATTTATATTCAGCAATGACATCAATCACAGCTACTTTTAATAATTTTACTACAATTAACTTCATGAAGGCCAACAAGACAAACGGCCTAATTACATTTAAATCATTATTTTGTTATGAATCATAGGTAGATTTATCATCTTTTCATCGTGTTTCAATATTTAATGTTGAATGCATACTGCTTAATGCGCTGTTAAGTTTAGCTTAACTTATCAGTTAAAAAAGTTTGCATTTGTAACGCGAACCATTAGGGCACTTTAGTCATTTGATCACATATTCATAGCATATATTCATAACATTAAAGTTTATCCCTGGATATTCACTACAATTAATATCTCAATATATCATACTTCGCTTACGAGGATCGAACGTTATAAGAATATCTTCAACAGAACATCGCTCAACCTCATAACTACAAACTAATAACCGATATATTTAACCATAGATTTAGAACCAAAAATCAAATAATCAAAAAAAAAACAAGAGACAATAACAAAGCCATAGTTTTAAATCCAAATTGTACAATTTTGTGTAATTTTTGTGTCCTTCTAGGAACTTATTTCAATTGCATTATGTTTATGGTGGCCTCATCAGTTGTGTCAACCATACTTATCCTCAATTATCATCATAGAAATCCAGATACGCATGAAATGAGTGAATGGGTAATATAAAAAAATATATCACAAAAAAAAAATTCACACACACATACGCACAAAACAAAACATATAAACATGAAAGTTTATATAAGCCAAAAATACCAAAATAGATATCTTTTACCCACATACAATTATTTGACAACTACAACATAAAAAAAGAATCCAATTAGCAAAACAAAATAAATAAAACACGTAAAAGCAGTAATTCAATGGGATTAATTGCATTTAATAAAATTACTATAGTATAAATAAAGAACTATTTAATTTTCCATTATGAATTTGAATTTGAATTTGCCCTATGTCTATACCTTTAAAATGCATGCCTTGAAAGTCTTAAAGAAAAAAAATATTTTAACACGCTTGATAAGACCGTAGCATTTCTACATTAATCTATTTATATAAACAAAATCCAATCTCCTTCATAGATTCGAGTTATATTCCTCTATTGGTTGCCTTGTATATTAAGAATGCAAAGACCGGGACAAGTGGGTTACGAATGTCCACCGCCTCCGTCGTCGAGTTCGTCAACTGATAAAAAGCAACAAATGCAAAATGTTGAGCTTAAGGAAAGGTAAACAGCTAACAAAAAAAAAAAACAGATCGTGTGTGTGACTTTAAGCTCAAAAGCGATCTTTTGTTGATTCGGTTAAATGCGAAACGAACATTTATCTAATATTCTGCAATTGATTTGACGTAGAACTGGGAAACGTTTTTTTTTAATATTGTCAAATAATTCTAGATCATCGAAATCTTTACTGGCAAACGTTTTGGATATCGACGATGATTTCCGGTGCAACCACAGATGTTCAAGTGCTACGATACCGCACCAACAGGCTTACTACCGAGCTGTGTACAGGTATGTATTATATTTTACTTTGAATGTAATCAAAGCAGAAGGGTATGGTTTTACTAATGCTTTGGCGCTTCATATGTTCGTTGTTTTTGTCAGGATCAATCTAAATTTAATTTTTGGCAACGTCTGTTTGGTGATAACTTTCTTACCTAAAATTAATAGTGAGCTCATAGTTAAATGGAAGAAAATAAACACGCATAATCACGCAGATTTGAGCCAAGATTATGTGAACCCTAAAAGCAAAGCTGTGATAGAGAGCTTTCTTTTCTTCAAAGACTCATCATGCTGGAGAATTATGAAACTTCCAATAAGAGCTTTACAGCTCGCAAAACTCGTGGACCCAAATATTTTTTTCCAAATACCAAAGATCAAATATTTCTCCATGCCCTTAAGGTACGATCTATTCTTATTCAAATAAGTTTTTGAATCAATCCCGAGTGGATTAAAGAGCGGGGTTCCCAGGTAGTTGGTCTTTTTTATGCTGATTTAACATTTTTTGGCATCCAAACTTATATTACACATAAAGCAATCGATTTATGGATTTTTTTTCGTCCGAACTAATGGCATTTAGCTGTACAACATGTAGGGTTTTTTCCAAGATCTGCCGAAGTGTGAAGATTTCGTCAGTTGTGAACTTTCCTGGCATAAAACCACACTGATAAAGACCGATCAGGTTGTTGCTAAACGGTTTCAGGCGTTCACATATTACGGTAGATAGGATCTTGTAGGCGATATTTATTAGACTAACTCTTTTTTAGTTGGCACACTTCAAAGGGTCTACTTTTTTACGGAGTGGACAAACGATGCTGAGGTTGCATTCCTCAGATAAACTTTCATCCGACCAAATTTCGCTTATTAGTTGGTTACTTACCAAATCAATTCCACCGCCTTTACAAAGCTCGGCAGAAGGGCCTTCATTTTCGGAAACCTTGTTAAGCTTAAGTCTGGATATTGCTATTCTTATTTCACCTAGGTTGGGTGGTTTTTAGTTTCCGCTGTCATCTGCCTGACAGCAGAAGATTTTTCTGTTCAGTCTGCAGAAGTGTTTCTTTCATATTCTCAGCATCAACTGTGTCTCAACTAAGATCTTTCGTTTTTCACCTCGACAGGATTCTGTTAAAAAACGAACATCTTTCCTGTCCATAGAGCAATGGCAGCTCTCGTCTTCACTTTTGGCTCAGAATTAAAGGCCTTGTTTTTGGCTGCCAGCATCTGTCTATACTCTTCATCAAACCAAAGGTTTCTCGGTGGCAAACGCGAGAAGCCTAGTACAGCAGTTGCGGCTAATCTAATGGCTTCGTCTTCAATGGATAGGTTAACATGTCAATTATTCAGGCAATGTAAGACAATATTAACCAGAAATTCTCACTTGGTTGTATAGGTAGGCAAAAATAGTCACTAGGTCAAGGCAACAATATCAACAGAAGTTGTCTGAGCGAACAGTATACACAATAACTAAATATTCTTTTCGTTTTTTTGTTTTATTGAAAACATATTTTTGTGTTATAATTTGAAATGGAAACTCCCTTGGGTAATTTCTTTTATTGAATTTTCAGGCAAGGTGATGATGGAAGTGTAGGTCCAGTAGGCGATAGTAGAATTCATGAAGCTATCTCGCATACATGTTTAAGTTCGTCAGCCGAATACGAGTTAGCACTCATTCTCAAGGAACTTCGATGGATAACAGATCAGGTGAGCCTAAGTCTTGCAGTGCGATTGAGAACAAGTGAAATATTAAATAATATTTTGTAACATAAGCTCCGAGGATAAGTACATCATAAACAACACACATTAGACCTGTTAATAAAATCAATATATTTCAAAAAGTATTTTATTTCTTAATGGTTTTATAAATTAGTTTACAACATTTTCATTTGTTGTCTATTTAAACATTCATATACGTTTCTGATATATCTTTAGTTAAAAAAGGAAGACGAGACCAGCGATATAACACGCGATTGGAAATTTGCTGCAATGGTAGTTGACCGCCTGTGCCTTATAATTTTCACGCTGTTTACAATAATCGCAACACTAGCTGTATTATTCTCTGCCCCGCATTTCATTGTAAGACAGACAATCATAATCAAAACAATTAATTAATAAATTCTTACTTGCAGTTTCCTTAATTTCGAGTCAGTAAAAAGAATATTCTTCATCTTTTTCTATTTCTCCCTCACCACGTTAATAGTTTTAAATTGAAAATGTATTTCATATAAGCAAACAAAAAAAAAACATTAGTAGAAACGTTCAAATTACAAATTATAAATTTCCATTCTTAGATTGTGCCTAATTAAAAAAAACGTAAAAATGTTTCTTTAATAAAAACAAAATTAAAATCAATTTATTTAAGGTACATAACATTTTTTTTTCATTTTGAATAGAAAATTAAAACAAAAGCGAGAATATAATTATGAATTTTAAATATGACAAACAAAACGAGATGAAGAAAAATAAATCATGTTTGGTGCTGTGATAACGGACAATTGTTAAAAATAAAATAATAACAAAAAAAATGAAAATATTTAATTAAATTAAGTTAATTAAGTATTCGTAATTTATGTTATGTATTTGTTCAAATCTTAATCATTGAATTATTATTTAAACGCTTTCATATAATTTTAAACATGCGTAAATGAAAGCAAACAGAATATTAATCGCAATTAGTAAACACTTTTAAATAAACTATTTACAAATTAAAAACAAGACAAACATATTTATAAGCAAAACAATTTAACATTTAAACAACAACACATTGATGAATGAGTATTTTAAACCAGAATAGAACAAAACAAAACAAAAATTAAACATAATCTAAAAGTTAACTATTTTAAATAAAATAAAAGTATAAATGATACATATTGTGAAAAGATTAAAGATTCTTCGGAAAGCACTAAGATTTAGTGTTTCCGGGAAAAGCAATAAAAAAAAGATATTATAATTGACTTAACGATTGGATTAATATACTTTTACATACAAAATGGGATAATCGAAAATAATGACAAATACCCTTAACTACGGAATTTGATAGTTTTTAGAATGAAATAACAACAACAACCATGTATCTATCTACAAAACAATTAAACAAACAAAAATAAACACTAATATCATTAAAAAAAATAGTGCGTAGTGTAGTTAATGAGCTGCTAAACAAAACCACACTTATATAAAGTAATGATCAAGTGTATTGCTGGTGGCTAAAATGGAAGGGCTTGACAGAATTTTTTAATACAAGCATTTTTTTTATTGCAATTTCACGGTTATGATCGCGTTTCTATTGAATAATTCGCACATTTATATTTTATGTTTCGCTTTTAACATATTTTGAGAATCAATATAGTTAGGTTTATATTTATTTACGTTTTCGTTTATTTAATAATATATTCAGTATTGTTTTTTATTAATATTTTTATTAAACGTTACTGTTATTTCATCTGACTAATTATTATTCCCAATATATTAAATAGATTTTTTGATTTTTTTCTCATAATTTCAAGGCTGATCTATTTTGTATACAAATATATTCCTTGAATGTTATAAAATAATTAAAAATAACATTAGAATTGTCATAAAGTAATGGTGTAAGCACTTAATTTTAGCCATCAAATACATATTTACTATAATATGCAAAGTATGTCAAAAGATTACTTGATAAGTTAAACAAAAATATATAAAAACAAATTAACAACAATCTATCATAAGTTAACTAATTAACATTAACACAGATAAATTGAAATATATTATATAACAAAAAAATTAAATGTTATCAGCCGTTAAACATTTTATAACGAATCAAACATATGTTATGGTTGAAACATTATGTCATATTGACATAGATATTGTTAATCAGAATTTAAACAAAAAAGAACACAAACATACTAAACCAACATGAGGCTTAAAACTCATAGATCTTAAGTCAGTTTTCGAATTTCGATTGCGTCTATACAAAGTGTTGTATTGTAGTATTGAGATAACATTTTTTGGGCGTACTTTTGACGTAAAATAAAAACAAAAACAACACCCAGGTTTGGTGGTATTAACATATTAAAAATATTAACATAAGATTATTGTCTTCCTTGCTTAATACAGGAAAATTATATTCCACTTAAGACATATATTTTGATAGAGTTTATTACAATGTATAGTTTGTTCTCATCATTTCATTAAGTATTTTTTTATTTTTAGGAGAAATTAATGAATACAAAAAAAAGTTTGAAATTTAAACACTCAGGCGAATGATGAAAATAACGGTTTTACAGTGAGCTCTCGATAAAAAAAAACAACTAAAACAAAAAACAAAGACCCCAACACAAATATTAAATAAATTGAAAAACCTCTCATAATTTTTTTTTAGAATTTACTTCTGACCTTAATTCAGAAAAAAATTCGAAGAATTACACTCGAACTCGTTTAATTATAAAAAAAGCAATAAAAAATCACCCTCTATCTTGCACTTAGGTTAATGTCTACAGAAACAAACTTTAACATCACAGATAACAAATTAGTTGCAATAATTTAGAACACAATTTCGCACTCTATTAAAAAAACACATATTGAGTGATTCTCTTCCCTCTTTCTATAAAGTACTTTGGCTTCAATGTTCTTAAAAAACCAATCCATTTCAAAATAAAAACACCAATACACCATCCGAAAATACATAAAGTAATAACAACATCAAAGTATAAAGAAATAACACAAGAAACTGCCAATAAGCAATCACTATAAAACAAAACTTATCAAATATAATTACAAAAAAATTTATGTGTATCTACATTCCAAAGGAATGATTTGCAAAAATATCAATCCCATTTGTTCTTTATCTAAATTTGATTTTTATAATTTTTAAAATTTTAACAGTGGAAACCAATTAAAAAAACAACTTACAAATATTAACTTCAAATAAGGATGAAAAGGGTTTTTAGATTACATATGGTTTCAATTTAATAAAATAAGTAAATAAAAAATCATGTCATTAAATAAATGAAAACAAAACAAACGCAACAGTCATAACGAGCCAAAAAAAAACAATGAATGTCAGATTTTCTGAAATAAGTTCTTTATTCATTGTTAGCCAAATATTGTTACTTTTGATATCGCCTTAGTTTTAACATTAAAAAAATACAATCGGTGAATGATTTTTTGATTATTTGACAAGTCGACCCCAGAAATGAAAACAATTAAATGGAACAATGTAAACAGCAGAGAGTAGCAAACTAACGATCGAAGTGTGAATTTTGCGTTGTCTCTTTTTTTGGTTTTAATTATACATGTATGAATATTGTATACTTTCTAGGAAACAAAAAATCGCAAATTATTTTTGAATTTATGTTAAGTTTTTTTCAGAATTTGTTATTAAGACTATGTAAATAAAATTCATCAATTTTGCATTAGTTGAATTTTTGTTGAGTTTTTTTTTACTGCTATCTTACAAAAAGCTACGTTGGTTTTAAAATACTTACTGGAACATGAAGGCCATAATTGGGAATATTTTTAACATTCTCGGATTAAGTGATATATGGTAAGTAACAAATGTTAATAAATATGTTGTTGTTAATAAAATTTGTTTACATATACTAAACAAGAAAAGGAAATAAAATTAATTAATCAATAATCATAATACATAAACATAAACATTTATATAAATATCATCATTCTTATTTTTTATTTCTTATAACCCTAGACATCCATCTTTAATGTTTATTTGAACTAAATTTGATTTGTTTCATATTAATAAACATTTTTGCAATGTTTTCATAAACTCAGGGTCAGTTAGATTCAGTAACGAGTTAAGGAAAACCCATAGCAAATGAAAAGTAAATGAATGGTATGATATGACTCGGACAGACTTCTTCAGGAACTGCGTTTTATATACAATTCTAACAAATCCACTTTCACTAAATAGATAATTTGTTGATTGACCAGTAATATAACTATAATGTCAGAACGTAGAAAAAAAATGACAAAGCAAGCTCCTTGACTTAACATTTGAGCGATTCAGCAGATGTAGGAATTGGCTAATTAACTTCGCAGCGGAACGAAATGCACACGGTTTCCTCACCTCGGTTTCTAAAAGGGTATCAAGATCAACGAACGGTCAATCAAATTGATCAACAGGGGCACACATCTTATACAAGGTGTTCCAAAATAGATCACCCTATTGAAAGATGCCCTTATTATGCAAATGGACGCCAATGTCGAATCTGTTTTGGACTAGATAGATGAAGAATACAAGTGAACACATGGAGCGATACACTCCCAAATACGCGAAAAGATCGAAGTGGACGATTTTCGCCCAAAATCATAAAGGGGTGCGTAAACAAGCAAAACTATCGCTTCTGGGGCACCGAAAATCCACGAGTAATGCACGAGGAGAAATTACACTCGCTCAAAGTTACTGCATGGTGCGCTGTTGGCCATTTTTTTTTTTAGAACGCCGCTGTATAATGACAACAGTGGACGGTGCGGTCTATAGGGCCATGTTAACCGAGTTTTTTTTTCCGCAAGGACTGGAGGACAAGTGGTTCCAACAGGTCAGAACAACGGCACACACTGCGCGAGCCACAACCGATATTCTGAAGGCCAAACAACATCTGATGACTTCTTTTGGCCCACCTTGTATTTTGCATAACGCGTATCCCGTTCTGCAAACCTTATGATTGAAACTATCATCAATTATGTACGGAACAAAATATCGGAAAAATGGCCGCCGCGACCTCGGCGGCACACCTCCATCCGATGATCCAAATTTTCGATGACGCTGAGAAATAATTGAGGTTCTATGCCGTTAATGTGCTGAATAATCTAATCCTTTAGCTCTTGAATTGTTGCTGGCTTATCGAAGTACACCTTTTCTTTCAAATAAAGAAAGAAGTCCAACGGTGTCAAATCGCATGACCTTGGCGGCAAATTGACATCGCCACCACGTGAGATATCACGGTCATTAAATTTGTCGGGCAAAAGAGCCATTATTTGAAACCACATACCGTCCACATCCATATCTTCCAATTCGGGCCATAAAAAGTTCGTTATCATCTCGCGATAGCGAACACCATTCACACCATTCATTTTGGGAAAAAAAGCCTGATGCGGCAATTCTGCTTATTGACGAATCCACTGAGGTGAAAATGTGCTTCATCACTGAAGATGATTTACTTCGAAAATTGGTCATCCACTGTTGCCATTTCTTGCCATCATTCTGACCATTGAAGACGCTTGAAATGGTCAAGAAGCTTTAGTTCTTGAGTCAATTTCACCTTGTAAGCGTGTAAATGCAAGTATTTATTCATAATGTTCATCAACGACGAGCGTGAGAGGTGAAATTGTTGGGCTCGACGACGAGTTGAGGTCGACGGCTCTTCAGCCACACTATCGTGAACAGCAGCAATATTTTCTGCAGTACGAGCTGTACGAGCATGCACTGGTGTTTTCACATCTCCTACAGACCCGGTTTGCTAAAAAATTGTGCACGATTTTTCCGATTATACGCACATTTGGACGATTAATAAGCCTGAATAACTTTAACGGGCTGAACTATTGTTTATCTTTTTATGGTTCAAATTGAGTTAGTCAGAAATTGAGAAATGTTAAATGAAATGCAAAAAAAAAAATTTGACGTTTAGGTGCGGTTTACATTCAACATCGGCCCTTAAAATTTAACAACTCTTTAGTTACGTTAGTGATTGAAATGCATACGTTCATTGCACTCACTTGTTAACTGATGTGGTAATTCGACCCCTAGCTTTTCAGAAAAAGGAAAAGAACAATAAAAGCGGCCGATCCAAGAGATGTTCGCAAATTTTAAAAAAAGTGTAAAAAGTCAAAGCCAGGGATAAAGTCGCGAACAGAGTACTGTCGAGATGAATTAGGAAAGTTCGAAATTGAGATATAGTTGATGCTGAGGATATGGATGAACCACTCCTGCAGACTAATAATAGGTAATGACAAAAAACCTAGGCAGAACGAACCATTCATTCAACCTAGGTGAAGTGAGGAGAGCAAACTCAAACTTAATAAGGCTACCAGAAATGACGGCTTTCCTGCCGATCTTTATGAAGCCGGTGGTGATGATTTTTGTAAGCATTCATCTATCTCCTAAAATTACATATAACACTTGCCTAATCTTAAATCTAGCTTAAATATATTTAATGTATAAGTAATAACAGTGTTACATATTGAAAAAAGATGCCACATATATATATAACAACATAATACTTCATATTTGAGATTTTGTCTTAATAAATGATAAGTTATTAACTAAATTTTCTAACCATAAAGTTATTTTAAAAACGCAAACCAGTTTCAGTTTAGTTTATAAATTAACAAATTGTGGTTCCACATACTGTGTGCAACGTTGCAAATGATAATAAAGTTTTCTTGCATCTAGTGCAAGATTTTGGTACTCGTTTCTTCATTTCATCTTAAAAACATTTATCTTCTGAAGATGAAACTATACTGGAGGGATCAAATATTAAAAATGAGGGACTAAAATTTCTATTTTCTATTTCTATTTTGTATAAAATGGGATCCATCGATGTACCAATGTTAATCCAAGCTAATTATCTTCTTCTTCAAGTTTTTCGGGAACATAATATTTCATGTTTTTGAGTTCGTCAAGACTAGCTGTTGAGGACGGCGGTATGTTTTCTTCACTACTAATATTAATTATTAACAAATGTTAATTGCATTAATTACTCTTCTCGAAAAATGTTTTCTTAAATTTTATACCTACCTTGTATGTTTACATTTAAAGCACGTTTTGCCTTTAAGTGAGAAAACATTTTTGATATATTTTTTGTTCTTTGGGGTGCCAGTGGCAAGAATTCTTATAGCAGAATATAAAAATAGTTTGTTGTGTCATTCTATCAGAATCGCAAAATAATATCAGAGCATATAGTTAAAAATGTTATAACATATGTAGTTGGAAACATAAGTTTTTCCCAACCATAACATACAATTTGACGAATCAGTATTGCTAGCATTCCATACCAATTTGAAAATATAGATATACAAAATATTTCGAGACCTATTTATTAGAGAATTCTTAATATTTATTTATTTGTTCGGTAGGCAGTGAATTTGTTATTGTCAGTTCGTCATATGCGATTATCTAGATGTTTTCCAAATACTTTCTACTTATGAACGTTTTGATAACTTGTTTTCTTGTTGTTAGACGTTCGTTTTTGTGGTAGACGTTTAAATTATCTGGTGTATTCTTCATGAGATGAGCGAAACGAAGCGATTTAGCAAACATTTAACCGCATCAATATACAGATGGTCCATTAAAACTGTTCATTTGATTATTGGATTAAGAGTATATAATACAGGTAATAGCTTCTTAAGGATAGTTTTGTGTGAAGAAAAATACAAAGTCATATTGTCCAACAGGAAAGTGAAAACCTCATGTTTTTTATGGGCATCTCTAAGCTCATAAAATGCTTCTCCCTGAGAAGTGAACCTATAGCGCTGAAAAATCGGCTCTAGAAATTCACAGCTGATAGTAGCGTTAACATAATTTGCTGGAAATTTTTACATTGGTGAAAATATATCTCTTTGCAGTTCGTTTTTTTTTTGGCAAATTTTATAACAAAAAGTGTTTTGATATTGCCCTATTCGTGTTAGTAATATTGTACGGGGTGGGACAAAAGAAGTCATCCGATGTTATTTGGCTCTCATTTTTTTTTCTAAATGCAAAGCTTCGATTCTGTTTTTTGATTATGTTTCTTTGAACCTATAGAATTTTATTGGTCAAGTCGAGAAGATGATATCGTCCAAATGGGCGCCGTCATAATTAATTGCCATATGGGCTCGTTTTATGACATTTTTCATCACTTCAGCGAGAACATCGGGCGACAGGTTCTCACACTAGTGTCAAATGTTGTACTTGAGGGCTTCTAGGGTCTCGGGCTTGGTCACGTAAACACAAGACTTCAAAAAACCCAACAAAAAAAAGTTTGGAACGGTTAAATCGGGCGATATTGCGGGCCAGTGTAAATCGCAGTAAAAATGAGAGATGAGGAGGCCCGGGAACGCCGCCTTCAGAATATCGGTTGTGGCTCGCCCAGTGTGTGCCGTTGCTCCGTCCTCCAATCCCAATTCGTAAAATTGCGGCAGAAAACACTCTGTTAACATGGCCCTATAGCGTGCACCGTCCACTGTTGTAGTTTGACCAGCGGCGTTCTCGAAAAACAAAAATGGCCCGATGACTCCTCCAGCGTGAACAGCGCATCATGCAATAACTTTGAGTGGTGTGTAATAGCTCCTCGTAGATTTTCGGTGCACCAGAAGCGATAGTTTTGCTTGTCAACGTACCCGCTGAGGTGGAAATGAACCTCATCGTTCATTATGACTTTGGTCGAAAAATCGTCACGTTCGTCCTCGAGATTGAGGATGGCTTGGACGTAGGTTACACGCATTTGGCGGTCGACAGGGAGCAGCTAATGCATGGACTGGACTTTGTACGGGAACATGCGCAAGTCTATGACCAAAATTCGCCTTATGGACGACCGGCTGATGGCTAATTGCGAGGCACGGCGTCTGGTCGATGTTTCCGGCGACGTTTCGACATCCCCGGCAACAGCGGTGATATTCTCGGCACAACGGGAGCTCAGGGGCTGGCTACTCTTGGCAACGTCTCGTGTGGTCCCACACTCTTCAAGGTTGGTGGCCAAACGGCGCAGTGTTTGCGCAGTCGGTGTTGGACCGCCGGAGAATCGGCGACGGAATTCGCGCTTCGTCAACACTACAGACGAATTGTTATAAAATATGGACACGATTATTCCGCGTTATTGCGGAGAGTATCGCTCCATGGCTTGTTCACTTGTATTCTACATCTGTCTAGACCACAAATGTCAAAACAGATTTGACATTGGCGGCGATTTGCAAAAATAAGAATATCTTCCAATAGGGTGATCTGTTTTGGCCCACCATTCATGTGCTGTAATTGTATGTCAAATGTCGAAAATCTGTG